>CM061138.1:37437434-38164934 GCA_030789695.1 Scilla litardierei
ACGTCAAGAAAGTTTGCCTCTTTAAAGAAAGAATTGTGGGCGGTGCTTGAGAGATGTGAAGACGGAATGAATCAAGCGATGGAGAAAGCCTTAATGCAGAATCACGAGATTTGGGCAAAGATCGATCGTCGCTACCATTCCCCTGCGAAGACAAATACAGATCTGAAGCCTGCGGCTGTCGGCCATCCAGATCTGAAATTTTCTTCAGATTCAGATCTGAAATTTTCTTCAGATCCATTTTCAAATCCAGATCCAGATAATTGGGGAACATTCCCGGTGACCTCCTAGCCACAGGGAGGTGCGTCGACCACCGGAGGGGGTGGCCACCCCTCCAACAGCCTTTTGGGGGCCGGCGAACCCCCAAGAGGGGCGACAGGTGCCGCCCGCCCCTCCAGGGGCTGCGGCAGCCGCCCGACGCATCGGCGGGGCGCCGTCGACCCAAAATTTGGGCCGGCAGGCACCGCCGCCCCGTGGGGGGCTTCGTCCAGCCAGCGCGTCTCCTTCCGAGGGATGCCAGACCTGCAGGTGGGCCCGCCGCGTTTCTGCTGGGTCCGACAGCACCCTCCGACCTCGTCAGCGCCACCTGGGGCACAGTATGGGGCCCGAATAGCTCATACACCATATTTTCAGCTACTGGAAGGGCCCGGAGGAGGATGCGAGCAGCGCATCGACGACGACGATCCTCCAGAGCATTTGTGGGGGCCCGACGACGCCTTTCGGGTCCCACCTTGGCCCCACGATATTCTGCGGACGTCGTTGAAAGTGGTAGAGACCAATCTCATACGTTTGACCCGGGAGGAGACTTGCAATTTACTTGGAACGGATGGCCCACGGACATCATGCACCACCTTGAGGACAAAGTGGATTTTCAGGGGCGGAGTAATGATGCAGACATATACCGCATACGGCACGCGGGCACGGGTCGAGCCGCGGATCCGGGCGTGGGAGCAACCAATTTAGCGACTTAGTCTCTTTACTTTATGCACCATCTTTTATGCTTTTACGTTGTAGTGTGTTTAGTAATTAGAGTGGCTTATTAGTCTTTCATTATCTTTTGTGTTAGGAAGGGGTTTAACGGACTACGAGCCGGCCCTAGTTTTCTTTTATCGAAGAACGATCATCTGAGAGTATTTTCTTGTCAGGGATTTGGGGGGATTAGGTTTGATCCATCAATTCAAGCTAGGGAGAGATCCACTCCAGAAGGGATCGTTTATCTTAATATCAATTTTCACTTTTAAATTTCTTTTCTTCTCGTTAAATTCTACAAATCGTACCAATTTGGTATCAGAGCATTCTCGACGACATATCTACAGAATGCAGGGTCTGAAATCCTATCAAATCTCTCGACGATTCTTCCCCCAAATTTACCCACAACAATCAATATCCTTTCATCCTGTATCGGAACGAAATCCTGAGTTTTTTATCTTTTTTCCTTGTTGTCATTATCATCATCTGCATCTTTTTAGTTAGGCTTCAGCTTCAAAAATATTCTATAGTTCTATTTCATAAAAAGAGGGGGAAATGAAATCATAAAAGAGCAAAATCAAAATAATCATATTCATTATCTTCCTTCAACCTACGCCTAATCCAAATTCCTAATAGTAACCTACGGTCAAACCTCACTGCGGTCGCCGCCTTCCCCTTTCATTTTCTTACCCATCGAAATCACATTTGCCATCCTCCAATCCCGCATCACCAGACTTCATCCAGCAATCATGTTGCATTTGCCACCATCATCTAAACCACTAATTCACTACATCATCGTGGCCTTCACCCGAAGGCCTCGCTGTCTACATCACCTTCACCGAAGGCTATTGCTTCCATCAACAGCCTCGACAAAGCATCACAAAGCATCACTGCAGTCAAAATCAAACTCCGCTATCATGCAATTGCCATCCCAGCCATCCTCCTTCCTCATTAATCATCATTATCATACTAAAACAACCTACTCCATGTTCATCTTCTTCCTCTTCATCATAATCCACACACACTTCAACCCCCATCAAAACTTTACCAAAACACCCGAATCATCTTCCTCAATAGCCTTATCATCATTATAACCTTTTCCATCTAATTCGAATCCAAATCCATGCCCTAACCTAGACGTCGTCACCCGATAGCCTTCATCGGTGTTCGAGACCACCCCGACTCCCCTCCATCATCTACATCCGTGATCATTGTTGTCCACTCCTTGATCGCCACCGTTCCCACCCTTAGAATTCAGTTGCCGCCTTTAGATCACACCATCGCCTTCCTCTTCAACTTACGCTCAATGTGACCACCCAATGTGACCACAATAAACTCAGATCTCCTCATCGTCATCGTCATGCTTCGTCACCACTGTCTCCGTTCATCAACATCGCTGACTTCACTGTTGATGTTAAATTGATTTAAGCTTCTACTTCCGCCCAAGACCAATCTGATTCGAACTGTCTACATAGATCAAGCCACTGAAGTCTTCGACCAAGTACTTAGAGATATTCGAATCCGGCTAGTTACAATAGATTCGAGTCGAACCTGATTCTTAAGTTCAAACCTAATTCGAAAAGTTCAGAACCGACCCGACCCGATCCGACCCGATCCGACCCGAACTAATAGCTATCAAGGTTTGAGGTCTTGGTTTCGATCTCAGTATTGCTCTCTCGAAAATTTAGGTTTCGGTATCGGTATCGTTCGTTTCGAAAGTGAGTTTCAGTTTGTCCGTATCGGTTGTTTTAAATACTTAATTACATATCAAATCCTAAAATCTCAAATACTTTTTACAAGTTACACATTTTGCAAAATACATAAAAATATATTACAATTTTTTCTATATATATATATGAGGGATCAAACAACCCCCAAAAAACCCTAGCAAAAAGTCTATGCCGCCTTATTTTCAGAAGATTCAAACCGTTCATCTTGATCTCCACCCTCTAAAATCCTGACCCACCAATTTTCAGCCCGATCCCATGTGTTTTGCCCGTTCATCCATTCGACCCAAATTTAACGGTTTCACATGAACAGAACTTTTGCAAAGTGTGGATGAACGGGCAAAACACATGTGATTGGACTGAAAATTGATGGGTCAGGGTTTTAGAGGGTGAAGATCAAGATGAACGGTTTGGATCTTCCGAAAAAAAATAGGGGGCATAGACTTTTTGCTAGGGGTTTATTTTGGGGGTTATTTTTGGGGGTTATTTGATCCCTCCTCGTATATGTGTGTGTGTATATATATATGCATAGGAAGGAGTTGTAAATATATTTTGCTAAATATGTTGCAGGTAAGGAATTGAATGGCAAATTTGTAAATAAGTTCAGTCTGTTCACATAGCAATTCTGCATGCAAAGAATGGAATGGCAATTTTGTGAATAAGTTGGGTCTGTTCACATAGCAATTCTGCATGAAAAGAATCGAATGGCAAATTTGCAAATAAGTTGGGTCTGTTCGCAAAGCAATTCTCCAAAATATCTGATGCTGATGTACTCACGTTACAAACTTTGCTAACATTTATTTACAAGTTCACCATTCACTTTTTAAATATATGTTCTCTCTCGCCCCAATCGGGGTGATCGATCTCTGCCTTCTGGAGCGCGAGCGGGAGGCCGGGAGCACACCGATCCGCGGGAGGATGAGTGGGAGGGCGGCGACAAGCTGGAGGACGGTGGCGTCAGGACTATCACGTAACTTCTCTTCCTCTTCCACTTCGATTTCTTCTTCATTTTGAATCCCTCCTCTCTTCTTCATTTTCATCTTCCGTCTTGTTTTCTACTTTCCTTTTTGGCTTTTCTTCTTCTTCTTCTTCTCTAATATTTTTTCGCCGTTGCTCGCCGGTATCGGCCGAAACCGGATCGGCCGAAACCGTCCGGTTTCGGCCGAAACCGAGGCAAGGGACATGGGTTCGGATCGGTCCCCCCGAGACCGATCCGAAACGGTCGAAACCCGGAGGTTTCAGCCGAAACCTTAATCCATGAGCTATGGTGCACCTTAGAAATTTGCCATTATATTTTTTTGATTTTAAAGCTATTACAATAACTTTTGCAAATTTCTATAACTTTTAAATTTCTAGAATTTTCAAGGATTTTTAAGTTATTTTACGCATTATTTGCTATTTTGACGATGTTGAAGGCGTTTTCAACCCCATCCCCATTTATGTAGTTTGAACCATTTGTAAGGCACTTTGACGCGCTACTTCTTTGAATGTAATTAGTTAATTTGGTTATATTTTCAAGCATTTTAGAATAAATTTCAATGCGCTACTACGAGAATCATTATCATATCGGCTCTTATTGATGCTTTTATCATCTGATATAGTTTTTTGAAAACAACCAATTCTCAGTATCCATATTTTCCAAAAATATTGTGATCATAAAGATTATAAGAGTTGAAATTTTTTATTATAAGTGTCTTTTCTAACTACAACTAATCAGATGAAGACAGCGAAGCGATTGGTATGCTACATAGGTTTAAATATGATCAAGGTTATGATAGTCCTTAATGAAAAATGAGTTTCAAAATTGATCTTCCACAAGAATCAGTCACATCCATTACTATCAACTTCAAGGGATGAAATTGATTGAAAATTTGATGAATGTTTGATATAAGGGAGTTGTTCAAAAAAATGCAGGAGCAAGCCGTACAAGCAAAGTCAACAATTAAGACAGCATTGAGCCTATGCCACATTCTCAGGTTGAGTTTTTAAGCCAAACTTTGAACAGGAGCTTGAGCATGCATCCATGCATGTGATCAAATCCCAAATCAAGCTTATGTCCAAGCCTATGATCAAGACGCAAGCGCATGACTGAGCCCGAGCTGGAATTTGAGTTACATGATGATCCTACATCAAAAAATTAGCTTGAAAGTCACACTTAAGCTAGTTGAACACATCAAGTTCATCATTCTTGATCATTCACAACTTTTCAGTCAGCAAGTTTTGCGCACTCTTATTTTTATAGATTTGGTATGTTATTTCAAAAGTACTCATGCAATTTCACATTTTTTTTATTTTAAAGTTTGAGTACACATCTTCTCCAACCACAATAGCCATATAATTTCTGCCGGTTGTGGTCTTTCTATTATCATTCACCAAATGGGAAAATTCTCAAAATAAGGAAGAATGATAGGGATCCAAATCGTATTCAACTTAGTATTAGTTCCATTTTGGATTTTATTTTTTGAGTTTATTTCAATCTTTTTATTTTGCTATATAAGTCTTTAATTTCCTTTTAGTATGAGATTGAATCTCATTTTATTTTAGTCATTTTCTTATTTTTAATCCTACATCGATTGTGGCATAAAAACTTGTAAGTTGTTTCTTCCTCCGATTTCTCTCACCACAATCCATTGCTCTTCCGTCCTGCGTCATCGCTCTGCTTTAATCCTTTTATGTAGGCTGGTCTAAAGGAATGAGATATTCATGCAAGAATGCATCTTCACCTCCAATCAAAGACCTTTCTAATTTGTATCTAAACATAGAACATGTTGGAAAAATAACCAACACGCTAGTGTCAACAACAATGTGTGCATAGTGCATTAATTAATTATATCGTGTCACCAACTTTAATCAAAACATAGTTATGATCTTGGTTAAATCATAGAAAGCACAAAATAAACCACCACACAACAAGAGCAAGTCAATTACACAGACACCAGATTTATACTGGTTCGGCTCAATCTATGGTTAAATTATAGCGGATTAATCAATAATATCGTATCACCAACTTTAATCAAAACAGAGTTACGATCTTGGTTAAATCATAGAAAGCGCAAAATAAACCACCACACAACAAGAGCAAGCCAATTACACATAGACACAAGATTTATATTGGTTTGGCTCAATCTATAGCCTACATCAAGTCTTCCGTTGTCATGGCTTACACTAGATCAGAGATGTTTACATAAAGAGTTTACACCGGCTCCCAAATCTCATTCAAACAATATGTAGCCCTCTTGACAAAGTAATCCCAGCACTCTAGCGATTACATGATCTCAAGCATACAATAACAATGGAGAAAACCCAATCAGAAACCCAAAGAAAAGACTATCACCTCCTCGAGCTCAAGCCACCGTTCTTTCCCTCTCCTTCAAAGCCAAACTCAAATCGCCTCTGTCTCTTGCATCCATGGCTTAGGAAGGGTTTAAATAGGATTTAGAGGTCATCTCAATTGATGACTGTTCGATTAGATTGATTATCAATCGAACGGCCAAGATTAGATTCCGCCCAGGTTGAAAACGCAACCGTCAAACGTCGGGCGCCATGCGGTCAAACGTCTGGCGACATAAGTCGGGCTGTATCCTTGAGCAATTAGACGTCTGGCCCAAGGCCACCAGACATCTGAAAAAATGCACATGGTGCTACAGTTTCCCGAGAGCTGGAGATTTTTCACCCGATGCCTTCAAACGGTTGAAGGCTATTGCCCAAGCGTCTAGTCCTTTAGCCATAGCCAGATGTCTGATCATTCAACATCGGACGTTTGGCATGCCTGTCTGCAATGCTTCTTTGGAGCTGCCAGAATGAGACATCTGGATCTATACCACCAATCGTCTGGTGACAGAAAATTCCAGATTTCCGTTTGAATCATAGACTTCAACAGAACAGTCAATCATATCAATTGCTAATGAAGGCTAAAACATGCCGTTACTTTTTTCCAAATGGAAAAAAATACGCATTCATCAACATCCTCCATTGTCTACATTAATAATGATGAAATCCCGTTAGTTATAGACAAAGTTTTATTTCTTGAGATATTCATGGTAAAGTGCCTTCGAGTTAAATCCCGATAAAATTGGAGCTATATTATAGGCCTAGTAATTTTTTGTATTGATATGTGGATAAAAGATTACTGCAAATTTAAGCGCGGACTGTAATTAAAAAACAGAAATAATACATTGCGTTCTAGAGAAATGCGGTGAATTCCGGAACTGTGTCAAACAGGATGCAAATTTTCACCTAACCATTTCAATTCAATTTTTATCCCCCAAGTTCTAAAAATTATGGATAAATAGCACCTCTCAGACATATATATCAAGCTGTGAATTTGTAAATAAGCACTATTGATGTTTCACAAGTGAGTAAAAGTCATGGGATTATGATACACATCTAGGAAATCAACCATATCAGTGACAAAGAAGATCAATCACTGGGTGATATTTAACCCATAGAGTTGCCAACTAGCACTAACGATATAAAAATTACTTCCTTTGGGAAATACAAGTAAAAAAGATGGAAATATCACAGAATTGAACTTTTTCCAAATCAGGGAAATCAAACATTTGTACCTTTGCACCATATCTTGCTTTTAGCTCCAAATTTCCGCCAGTGTGATCAAAGTGATGGTGAGTGTTAAGTATGTATGTCAAGTTCTGATTTCTTCTCTTTAGTGCATTAATAACAGGTTCAGCTTCTGAAGGGTCAACAACCCCAACAGTGCCCGTGTCCACATCATGCACAAGATACGCATAATTGTCCTGAAGGCATGTCACCTGAAAATTACATATGGTCACATATGAACATGTGAACAAGACTGTTAATCACATAGAATTGGTAGACAAGTTGGGAGGAGATGGTGAATTTGATCTCTGACCAATTAAGACTATAGACTTGACACTAAACCAAACAAATTTCTAAGGACATGCCACCACAGCTCTTTAATTAACTAAAACAGGCTCTGTTGGTGGTTCACATTAGCTATTAAGTCCCTCCCACCCCCACCCCCACCCCCCCCCCCCCCCCCCCCAAAAAAAAAAAAAGCGTACAATCTAAATCTATCACTTCAACTTCTCAGATTATCCAAGAGGTCAGGATTTTGAAAATTGCCAGGTCGTATATTTTTGATTTTTAAATTTTATGTCCATTGAAAGTTTGGTTTAAGAATAATATCCCAGAAACTCCAAACAGGAACAGGTAGTGGCAAGAAAGATGAAAGAATTCACTTCAAAAATATTAGAGCTTATATGGACACAGATGCTCAAAGCTAAAATTCTCTGGCAAAGCTTCTTTGCATGCAATCTCAACTGTAGCACAATGAGCACAGAGAACAACAAGAGAACATGATCTGCACGTAATGTAAACAAGATTACATAAAATTGTAGGCTTTGAAGGTAAAAGAATGCTGACCAATTCAATTTGCAATGGGGAGACCATACAAGGAATACTGCATAAAAGCTGGGTAACACCAAGGGAATTACTTGCTCCACGTAAAGTTCTGATTGGCCTTGAGACAAGGGTTCCAAATCCATAGACCAAATGCTTCCCCAGCCAATGTTTTCTCATGTTTGGCCACATTGTAGCCTGCCTTCTAACCTGAACAAAGTTATCCCTACAATCAAAAGACAGAGTGATAATCAAAGTCAATAAGAAGACACTCAAATCTTAGACTATAGAGATAATAGGACTGTGTTCCTTTTTCTCCAGTAAAGAGTGCATTTTCATGCCTAAATGTACGAGACTACTCCAAATGGGAAGATAAATAATTTTTAAAAAATGCTTTGCCCATTTTAACTGCATCATTAGTTCCTTTTGAATTTTATTAGTAAATATTTTAACCTAATTTGTGTGGATTTCTATTATTTATATAAATCATTATTATCTTAGATGTAATGATATTCAAATTGTGTTATTGCTAAACATATAATAAAAATTCAAATGATAGAAAACAAGCACAAGCTGGCATCAAAGATAAATTCTTACTTTTTTACACATCGGTTTTGAAATTTATCCTCAGAGCATCCAATAATTGGCCTATCAAAGAAAACATAAATATCATACCTCATTTTACTTGCAGCTTTTAGCAAATTAAGCACTTTTAAGGGATCAGACAAAGCATACTATACATACAATACATATCAATTTTGCTTTGGTAGTATACACAGAATAATGCTATTATTTATGCATAGTCCATAACAAGATAGATCCTAACTTTAAAGCATGCATGCATACAGACAAGCCCTTAAAAAATATATGGCATAATAGGTGATTTACTACAAGTTCAATAAGATAGAATCAACCACTCCCTGGCCATCTTCTCACACTAACTTAAAGAAAACACGGATCCTTCAACCCTCAGCATGACTATATTAACAGCCAAATGGATACATGACTACATAGAATCCAATTCAACCATCACAGAAACTGATCATTATGCGATGTAATTTCACAGAAATACATAATCAACAAATCAATCATAAACACTAATGGATGTTTGGTCCACTTGAATGGAGCTGTTGCATCATTTGCAGCAGCATGCGATACATTCACAGCGTTTGGATTGAAACAAAAAAAATGCAACTTCTGTTGTACAAAATTAGCAACAAATGCCATGGCAAAATAAAAGTAAAATGCTACAAGCTGCAATTCATGCATTGCATTGTCATTAAGTTAATCCAAAATTACCCCTAAAGACTGACTTTGAGTAATAAATATTTGCCAAGCCCGTTGTTTCAATATTATTTAATCTTGCGCAACAAAAGCAACAAGTAATATACCAAAACAAGTGTTGCATGAAATATTTGCTACACTTTGCAAATGCGGCGCTTTCCTTGCGGCAAACCACATAGCCATTGAACAAATCCTGATGAACTTCACAAGTTTGATTCTAGAATCAAGTGAGAATATTGGAAGGCGAAAGCATGTCATCTATCATAAATTACACAAGCATGTACATAGGTTCAAACAAAATTTGTGTTGAAATATTTGATATAAAAAATTAACTTGAAATTGCACTTTTGGGCCTTTTGACAAAGTCAGAGAACTGAGACAAAAGAATATAAATTATTTCTTCTCCAAGAGTTTACCATCTGGAAGCAAAAGGAGCAAGCCTAATAAACCATCAAAATTTTTTAAATTTCTGCACAAAAAAGGTTTCAAGAGAAAACCAACAACGCTCAAACTCCTCCATAAATAGTTCTAAGGCAAAAAAAGGGTCATCTATAGTGTGGTCTACATGGCTAGACTCTGTTAGAGACACATCCCATACTAGGCCTCTAACACTAGCTCATTTGTTAGAGACATCCCACACTAGGCCTCTAACAATAGCCTTGCTAAGGACCCATCCCATAATACGCCCTATAACACTGGGCTCACACCACAATTGTTAAATATTAGCTAGCATCCAACCCAAAACCAATTGGTATTAGGTGGAGATGCCCTCTAATACTTAAACATTTCTTTTTTTCTTATTCTTTCCGATGTGAGACTAGTTGGGATCCTAACAAACTCATAATGCACTTACCATATTCACATTAGCTAAAGGCTTTGGGGAACAGACTAGATGCAACAAAAACACACAATTGTTCGTAGAATGGGCCAAATACAAAAAAAATAAAAAAAAGTATTTACTTCCCAACGTTATGATCCTGATTACCTTCTCGTATATCAAAGTATCACTTATAACGATAAAATTTCACATTTTATTCTATCACAAGGGACTACATGTCTGTCAACAAAGTAAAGATTCGAAATTTGTATTGGCCCATCAAAATTTATAAGGAAGTATGCATGGAAAAGCAATTTTATGATCACACTCAACGAAGTATTTCAAAATCAAAAGAATAACGCACTAGGCAAAAGCTGCCTACTATCATGAATAAATTCGGATCAATCAATACAACATAGTAACAAAATCCCATTCAACAAATGCATATCAATCAATCAAGAAAGCAATCTATATAATCGTCAAATCCAACATATATTCATGAAAAGCAAAGATAGTTTAAAAAAGATTTGCTTCACATTTTCTTTACTACCACTATTGCATCCACCACTATCGTTAGCTCCTTCAGTCATATCTCTACAAAATATCTTTCTCCATCTCCTCCCCTACAACCATCTCTTCACACTCCTAGTTTTTATTGAGATCACGAAAGAGATTAAATACTAATTTGAAAAATACCATGCAAAAATAATTAGATTCAAAAGTATAATCATTCTAGGATGGAAGGGTGATGGATTGACCTAATCGATGAAATTAAAAATGCAAAGGGGGTAAATTATGATTTGACAACGATTGGGATTCATGGGTTATTATTGGGTGGGTTTTTTCTTTTTCTTTTTCTTTTTCTTTTTCTTTTTCTTGGGTGCTGGGGATTCCTTTTTGAGTGTTTGTGTGCTTTGAGAGCTTAGAAAACTAGGCAGAGTAATCATGCCTCTGTCAGATATTAAAATGTCAACTAAATTACATCATGCCACCAACTATACCATGTAGTTTCATTTAAAACTTCTGCTAGAGTGTGCAACTTCTCTAGTGACGAAAGACGAATGGATTTAACTCTTCAGATTTGAGAACTGTAGAACTCATTATATGATTTTTCACTATAATGGGGAATACCTCAGTTCAAGCTAAGGATCATGTGAACATGAAGCATTTGTAAATAATAAATAATAACAAGCAATTGAGGAAGACAGTAGGAAGCAGATCGTCTTAATATGAAGTCAAGCGTACCCGTGTCATAACGACTTTAAGAAAATATTCATTGTCACTTAGCATGTGGTAAGATCAACCTTGCAGTCATCTGCAGTGTGACCTAGATTCTCAGTGGGCTTAACAGATTCACAGTAGCTAAAGGTTTTTTGTTCGGAACTGAATATATGCACAAAACGCAATCATTCATATAATGATCCGAATGCTAAAAAGACTACACTAACCTTGCATATCATCCCGATTACATTCTCGTAAGTAAATCGAAGTATAACATACACCGATAGCATTTCACATTTTATGCCAGCGCAAGATGTTACAGGTTCGTCAACAAAGTACAGATTCGAAATTTAAAAGAAATTATGCATTAAAAAGCAATCCTACGATCAAATTCAGATCACAACAATCCACTTAAACAAAGATGCCTCCTATCATCAAGAAATTCAGATCAACCACCAACATACCTGAGTACCAAAACTCAATCAACAACCGTAGATCAATCAACCAATCATCGGAATCTCCAAATCAACATTTATTCATTAAAATCAACGATCACAAATATCTAAACAAAGATCAAAATGGGGAAGGAGAGAATCAAACCCTAGAAGAGCAGGGGAGAGAGACCATCAGAGACGATAGCTTGGAGAGCATGGCGTGGTGATGATGGGAGTTTCTCTCCCAACTCCCGACACACACAAGGAAAAAAAAAGGAAAAAGAAAAGGTGAAAGCTTTTATTATTAGCTGGCTCGCTTCATTCATTCAAACCCCCCGTAATAATTATTTATTCATTTTTATTATGTTTACTGACTATTTTATCCCCATATTTTACACACACCTCGCTCATGTTTGGATTCTACGGGGAGTGAGATGACGTGGGCGTTTTTGGAAACGGAGGGTACGATGCGAGAATTCCCGCATTGCTTTTAGCAGATACGCGCTTCTAAATTTCTTATTTTTACACATTATGTCCTGCATTTAATATGCTGATACTTGAATAAATGAACAAGTTGTATTAACCTAGTTACAAAGTCTACCCACGTACTTAAATATGGTTAATGAATAATGACATTTTTAAACCATAAATAGAGAGTATGGATTCTTTTTCATATACATATTTATTTTGTATCTCTCGCCAATCATATCTAGGAATCTGCCGATCAAGGACACAATGAGCATCATTTGTAGCCATTTTGAGTCAAGGAGTATATAATGCAATCATGACTTGTCGAAAATGTCAAGAGCCCTGCTAAATGCATCCCAACAAATGCGGTGCATGTACTTTTCTTTGTCAAAACGGGAAAAATGTCAAATCAGATGTCACATCACCGGCTCTGATTTGACATTTCTTCCTGTTTTGACAAAGAAAAAGGACATGGACCGCATTTGATACGGTGCATTTAGCAATTCTTAAATGGGCAAAAGAAGAGTGCGTAGAAAGACAGATGAAATGATTTGATTCATACTCTTCTGTTAACCTCAAAGTGAGCCACAGACATATTGGACTAGAGTTGCAAAAGGCAAATAGATTTGCAAGTGGGTGTTGAGTTTAAAATAGATCTAGATATCTTGCGGGTTTAAATGTGTCTAGCATTACAAACTACATTGAAGAAAGTGGCTATTGATTGGTATAATAACCAATTTGATCGGATCATTCAAAGGCTTATCATAAACCTTCTACCAATAGTGCATGGTTGATTGGTGAAGAAAGAATAGTCTAACATCTATTCTTTGGTGCAAATAGAATAGGAAACATTGTGAGACTTCTTAGAGTGTTTTAACGTTTGAGATGCTAACTGTCGAGGATTGCAAAGATGACGTAGCCATAGTCGCACTGATTAATTTTGTGAGAAATGAAGATACAAGTAAGTCCGTATACCATAAACATCTCTGCACTCTTGATGAACTCTTGACAAAAGTAGAGCTGTACATGATGGCTAAGGATGTGTTATCTTGCAGGGGGAGTGATTTGATTTGTGAGATTTATTGAATTGCTATGATATTAGGCTTGTTAGAAAGGTTAGATCTTGATTATTCTACTACAGATAGATATGGATTTCTCTTGAATCTTGAGAGCTCGACAAAGGATCTTGATCTAAGAAAAGCCCTAGATATTCGATTTAGGATTACAATCGAAATTTTCTAGACTTGGTGCGCGACAGCGACTAAAGCTAGCATTTTTATTGATCTCTTATACTCATATTCGTTGAACGACGGTGAATGAGTACGAACTATCACGATCTAGATCCGAACTTAAGTTGTACGACAGCGAGCTTGAGTTGGAATTGGACATAATTGCCGATCGTAATGCTAGTGGTTTAGACTAGGCTTGCGTGACAGCGAGGCTCTAGTTTAGATTGTTATAGACTTGCGTAGCACGACAACGTACGTCGGTTCTCCAATTAGTTGTGGTAAGTTCACCTTAAACCAAGTTTAATTGCATGGTAATTCATAACTCACATTGATGACTTGAAAATCCGTTGTGGGGATTCCCTAGCCCTAGACGTTTTTATTATATTGAATTTGCATTGATATTCGAACGACTATGACACCAACCGTTCCCAAACAATTTTCCACCAAGTAGCTTAGTAGATAAAGTAGAGTACCGTTATTAGTCCTCTCTGTGATTATACACGCTTGCCACTTAACCGTACGCTTGCGGTAAAGCTACATCTTATCCAGGTGTGTATCCAGAGAGCAATCAAAAAACCATAAAGAAAATATGTCTGAATAATGCTGGGGATTTTACCTCCAGGTCATTTCAAGAGTATTGCCTTGCAACTGGGATAAAAATTGAATATCATGTGACACATGTTCAAACCCAAAATGGGTTGAAAGAATCATTAATAAAAAGACTCAAATGGATTACACGTCCATGAAATCCCAGTTGCCGGTGAATGGGGACATGCAATATTGCAAGCTGCATCGTTAATAAAAATAAGAATAAGACCCTCTGGAGGTCAGAGTCTCTCTCCAATGCAACTTGCATATGGAATACTACCGAACATCTCTCACTTGAGACTTTTTGGTTGTGCGGTTTATATCCCCATAGCATCACCGCAGAGGACGAAAATGAGTTCTCAACGTCGTCTAGGTATCTATGTAGGGTTTGACTCACTCTCAATAATATACATAGAACCCCAAACAGGGGATGCTTTCAAAGCACGTCTTGAAGACTATAAATTTGGTGAGATGAATTTCCCCATATTGGGCCCATATAATGAAAAATCTGGAGCTACACAAATAATATCGTGTGATATAGAATCATTTAACCCACTATGATCCGCTAACAAAGAAATGTGAATATGAGATCATGAAGATCCTACAAATGATAGTTACCGGATTCACTGACAAGCAGAAGAATGTCAGATCAACATCCCTGCTGCAAATACTTCAGCTAGGATTGACATCATCGAGAATGGATGTAATCTACTAGCAGTAGAAAGTGGATGTTCCTCAACAAGAAAAGAGGCAGACCATCAGGCTCCAAGGACAAAAATCGAAAAGAAAAAAAGAAAAACTGCTGGAGACCTTGAGAAAATACTATTATAGGACAATGAGCTCATGTCCATATCCTCACCCTTCCTAGAATCCACTGCAGATGAAATGCCGGGAAATACTGAAATGAAAGTAAATGATGTACGTGTTGGGGAGGTGCATGACATAAAGAACACTATTGTCGACAATATATTCACGTATCATATTGCTGCATACATCGCAAAAGCGATGATACTTATATAATACCGTTCCATACTCCGTTGCTAAAGAGCAAAGTGTAGAGATTGACCAAATATGAAATGAGGCAATAAAAGATGAGCTGGAGTCGCTTATGAAACTTAAAAGTGTTCGGACCTGAAGTCCAGTCACCAAATGGTGTCAAACCTGTGGGTAAAATAAGTATTGCACAACTAAGAATAAATAAGTACAAAATCGTATGCTATAAGGTACAACCTATAGCTCAAGGCTATTTTCGCTGAAATTGGGTAATAAACAAATTAAAATGAGCATGACTCATATATAAATGATGCATCATATTCCCTAAGTTATACATTGTGAATACCTTACGATTTGGCAAAGGAAATTTTGGATACACCGCTATTGGATGTTGTGACGGCATACCTCTATAGATATCTTGATAAAGATAAATTCCACATTTCCTTTAATATCTGAATAGATTTCGGGACGTCTATTCTATTGAATAATAATAATAATAATAATAATAATAATAAATATTGTACAACCAAGAGAATCACTTGACTAAGCAAGGATTCCTACGAAAGGTTGTCTTTTCATCTGTATAAATAGTAAAGGACATGATTTGAGATAATAGTTGTAGACAACTTAAATCTCATCGGATCTCCTGAAGAGAAAACCAAAATATCTGTTCAAGCCTGACTATCAAACATGAAATGAAAGACCTAGTCAAAATAAAGATTAGTCATGGCTCACAGATTTATCCAAAAGATAAAATCTTGTTACATTAAAATTCATACGCCCTGAGTGCGTTGAAGAAATTACAAGGACAATTGTCATCAAATAATTACACCAATGGTAGTACACTCAATGGATGTACAAAAAGAACCCTTCTATTCGCTGGAAGAGTGGGATGATATACTTGGCCATGAAGTCCCTTATCTAAGTGCAATCAGTGCACTCCTAGCTAACTGCACGCGTCCCGATATAGCAGTTGCAGTAAATTCACTAGACAGTGACAGTTATGCACCTAAAAGTGCCATTAGACTGTAGTTAAGCATCTTCTGCGATTCCTCCATGGGTCGATAGATTTGGATTTACATTATAAATAATTATTCATCCATGCTTACACAAATGCAGGTTACAGGTCCGACCCATGTAATGAGAAATCACAGACTGTGTACCCACAGTGGGACGATCATCTACTGCAGATCTACAAAGCAAACTATGAAGGCAACATCATCCTATCATTCCGAGATCCTCACCATTCCAAAAACAAACCAATGATGTATTTGAGTGCGCCTGGTGGTACATCACATCCCAGTGACGACTGGGACAGAGGCCGGTCTTTTAGAGCTGACCACATAATCTGAAGACCATGCAACTTGCTTACCCCACTTTTGAGGAGGCCACATCATAGGTAACGAAACAAAGCACACATCTCCAGAGTTTTTGGTTTCAGCAGCAGCTTAATGATGGTGATGTTTGTAATTTGTATATATTTTCGGAATGCTGTAAATATGAGTGATGAAAAATGCATAAGAGATCTGAAAACCTAAGGCTTGTATAGAACATGGGGAGGAGTTAGAGAGAGTTTGTACTCTTTTTCCTTAGCTATGGTTTTTTTCTCACATGGTTTTCCATAGCCAAAGGTTTTAACGAGGTAATTCCCATCACTCAGGATCCTGAAGTATACACCCCTTGTGAGACTCATATGACGCTCAGAATCCCGAAGTATTCATGGGTAGAGAGTCCACACTTATGGTTGGATAAGGGGGAGTGTTGTAAACTGATAATGATGGGATTTTGTATTGGGGATTATGTAGGATAAGATCATATCATTGTATCTCATTCATATATGCTAATCCCTCTATTATAAATAAAGGACCGTGGTCTTCCCCCAGAGTTGATGCTTCATAACAAGAATAACTATTTTGATCATGTAATCATGTAATCGATGCCTATAAATAGCATATTTTTCAAAATATAAGAAATATCCAAACCTATCTATAGATTTTACATGCTTTACCAAGCTCGGCCTAATTCAAGCAATCAGAAGGGCTTTGACCATGCTCATTCCTAGCATGCTCGTCTTATCTTGAAGGATGGCAACAAAATAAACGTAGGGCAGTACAGAAATAAACAAATCTTAATACAGCTCATAATGCATTAAGCATAAGTTCGACACTCAAGAAAGAAGCCTAACCATTAACAATTATAGGTGGGCTAAAAGAGACCTTTTGTTAAATTAAACAAGGAAATGAGATTCATTCTTCAGCATAATCCTTTCATTAAACACATAACTTTTACTGCTAAAGGCCACCGAAAGAATCAATTCACAGTTCATGGCGGTCCCTCCCGAAAAGGAACAAAGGAAAAAAAGAAGAAGAGCGTCAGATCTTTTGGATCTTTTTTCATCCTCACTTTTTGGGAAAACTTTAGCCACTTCTCATAAAAAAACAAAGGTCATGCATTTTACATTGCAAAATCAGTCCTAAAATGTTCTCAATAAAAAGACTAACTTTCAAACAGAAGAAATAATCAATTCATATATTTCATTCAGTGTATTTTATCGCTTTGTAAACAAAATGGCTGTTTTGGTGTGCTATATAATCTTTTGACCATTACATTTTTGATGTATATTAAACATAAGCCATCAACGGCAACCATAATACAAACAAACAAGCAGATAAAACGAACAAAGAACGTAGAACAGGTACATTTCATGCCCCGATCCATTCTCACACATAACACAATCAAGCTTTCTGAGGGGAAAGGGTAGACAAAAAAGAAACTATGTATGTACATGCTCAGCGGATCATCCTTTCCGAACCCGACGATCTCTGCTGCCCCTGCCACTGCCACCGCCACCACCCAATGCAATGGCTGCGGACTCCACATGGGCGAGTAGATACTCGTATATCTTCTTCCTCAGCCGACTGATGGTCTCATCAGGCACACCACGACCATCTCCGTCTTCTTCCTTCCGTTCGACCCCATCCAACCAATCATTCACGTTCTTGAGCTGTGACATCATCCCGGCCACCTTCTCCCTGCCCGCCGGCTCGGTTGCTGCCACCTCAGCATCCAAGAACCTCTCCACATATTTCAAGAACCACTTTCCCGCCACATCCTTCAGAGTCCTCCCAAGTTCGGCTCTCTCTTCCATCCCTCCCCCGCGCTCCCACTCTCGAGGAGGAGTCGATGATGCAGTCGGCGTGGCCCTTGCCTTGCTGCGTGTGGCAGACACAAAGGGCGGTTGGGGCTTGGAAGATGCAGATATGGGACTGTTGAGGACAACTGCAAGGGAAGGCGGGGAGGTTTTGTGAGCGTAAAGAGAGAAGGGGGGTAGATTGGTGGATAGTGCCGCATTGACCCATGAAGTGGCAAGCCTATGCTTGTGGGCTGAGATGTTGAGGGACTCTTCTGGGGCTGCAGTGGAGAGCTCTGGTGAGGAGGCATGGATCTGATGGAGTGAGTCAGAGATGATAGTGGCTCGAGTGAGTGTTCTGTGGAAGTTAAGGAATTGCTCCACCATGGAATGAGATGTATCATCCCCAGCTGTGGAGCTCAACTCCGCATACATGCTGCATCAAAAAATTTCACATCGTATAATTTGCGACATTCTAATGTAATTGTACAGTATCAAGAACACATTTTTAATAGTAATAAAATCATCTTGATCTATGCTGAACTTTTTGTTACTATATTTAAATGGCTCCACCCAGTTCTGATTTTGAAATGTTATTTAGATTTTAGATGCAATGGGAAAAGGCCAACATTTAGATATCATCATCAGCATCATAGCCTTCATCCCAAAAATTTAGGGCTGGCTTCATAGACCCAATAGAAAGAAAAGGAATAAAATAAAATAAAAGATAAAATTTAACCATTCAACTAGACCAATAGAGATGTTTTTGGCACAAGAAATCGAAAACAGCATACTGATGTACACGTCATAGTACTTGCATATAAAATAATACCAATGTATGCATTAACATTAATGCCCATTAGTCGTTACCATGTATATACCCAGATTTACTCCAGTGGTTATTCCACCCACCCAATACCCCCCCCCCCCCCCCCCCCCCCCCCCCCCGGGGGGGGGGGGGGGGGGGGGGGGGGGGCTGCCGTGCGGTTGTATAGCTAATACCACATACATGTCTTCATTTTAAAAGGTATCCTATCAACCATTCAAGATAATTAACCGAAAGAATAAAAAGATAAGACCAACAGATATATATAGTTCAGAGGATGCCAAATGAAAATAGAAGTTAAATGCGGATGATTGCTGTAGATTTTGGGGGAAAGTGTGATTAGCCCCAAGGAGAGGCTATCACTTCTATTTATATTAACTTCCTCCTTTCTTTACACACACACCCAATATAACACACACTACACAATACTCCCCCTCAAGATGAGCAAAAGATATTTATCATGCCCATCTTGTTACAAGCATCCTCCACTCCTTTAGAGTTCAACCCCTTTGTAAGACAATCAGCTAGTTGCTGTCCAGAGGTAATGTAGGAGATCTCCAACTGTTTCTTGTCCAATCTTTCTTTAATGAAGAATCTATCAATCTCTATGTGCTTCGTTCTATCATGTTGCACTGGGTTGTTGGCAATATTAATTGTAGACTTGTTAGCACACAACAACCGCAATGGTCCTTCTCTCAGCAGGTGTAGCTCATGTAGAAGTGATCTCAACCAGATCATCTCACAAGTACCAAGCACCATAGCACGGTACTCTGCCTCTGCAGTGGAACGAGCCACCAAATCCTGCTTCTTGCTGCGCCAATAGACCAAGTTGCCCCCAACAAACACGCAGTAGCCCGAGGTCGATCTCCTATCATCTAGGCAACTGGCCCAATCCGCATCACAGTAGCCTGTCACATTCATGTGACCATGACTACCAAATAATATGCCTTTTCCTGGACTATTCTTCAGATACCTCAGTATCCTGAAGACTGCCTCCATATGTCCAGTCCTAGGATCATGCATGTATCTACTTACCACACTGATAGCATAAGCGATGTCAGGTCTGGTATGGCATAAGTAGATGAGGCGTCCAACAAGTCTCTGGTACCTTTCTTTGTCTACTGGCTCCCCTGATTGTGAATGCAACCTATGATTCTGATCAATAGGAGTAACTGCTGGACGACACCCCAACATTCCAGTCTCAGCCAGTAAATCCAGGGCATATTTCCTCTGTGAGAGAACTATACCCTTCCTGGACCTGGCAATCTCCAGTCCAAGGAAATACCCCAACTGTCCAAGGTCCTTGACCTCAAATTCTCTCGCCAACCTTACCTTCAAGTGAGAGATTCCATCTTCATCATCTCCAGTGATAATAATATCATCAACATACACAGCCAGAAGAGTAATCCGCTGTCCTGAATGTCTATAGAATACAGTATGATCACCATTACTCTGCTTGTAGCCCATAGTGATGACTGCACGCCTGAACCTGTCGAACCATGCCCTTGGAGATTGCTTCAGCCCATACAAGGACTTGTCCAGTCTACACACCTTTCCCACCGTCTGTTGTGTGCCAAAGCCAGGTGGAACCTCCATGTATACCTCCTCCTGTAAGTCTCCATGCAAGAAGGCATTTTTTACATCCAACTGATGCAATTTCCATCCAAAATTCGCTGCACAGGATATCAGTTCTCTCACAGTACTCATCTTTGCCACTGGGGCAAATGTCTCATCATAGTCAATCCCATAAGTCTGACTGTAGCCCTTGGCAACCAGCCTCGCCTTGTACCTGTCCACCTTCCCTTCTGAAGTTTGCTTTATCGTGAATACCCACTTGCAGTCCACAGCTTTCTTCCCTGCTGGAAGGGAGACAAGTCTCCATGTCTTGTTCTTCTCCAGTGCCTCAAGTTCTTCGAGCATTGCTTTCTTCCACTGGGGATGTTGCTTTGCCACTCGCCAATCACTTGGTATAGGGATAGACTGTAAGGATGCAATGATAGCCCTATATGCAGGTGTAAGAGAGGCATAGGAGACATGATTAGCAATATCAGTCTCATATCCATACCGTACAGGAGGCCTGCCGGCATTGATACGAGGCTCCCTACGAGATGCAAGTGGAAGATCTAAACTAGAGGAAGGCAAAGAGAGGTTACCATCCGTGATAGGAGAGGAAGGCAGTAAGGAAGTCGGGACTCGAGCAGGCGTGATAGACTGATCAATCTCAACATGTGGCAGTGGAGCTGTGGTTCTTCAGTGGGGAAGATGTCTTCTTGTTGTTCTCCATCGCCATGACTATCCTTCTGTCTCCTGCTATATTTTCTGATGTACAACCTGTCTTCCTCCTCTTCCACCAAGGTCCTTTCTTCCTCCCTGCTATCAGGACCAGTACCAGTAGGCTTGACAGGACACTGTATAAGTCCAACCACTACCCTCCTGTCATCAGTCTCCCCCTCTCGACCTGCTCCTCCTGTGTTTGGAGAGGCCCCAGTATCAAATACTGATGTAGAATCTGTCAGTCCTCCATAAAAAGGTTCAGTCTCCCTGAACGTCACATCCATGCTCACAAACAGCCTTCTTTCTGAGGGACTCCAACACCTATAGCCTTTCTGATTTGAAGGATACCCCACAAATATGCATTTAATTGCCTGAGCATCCAGCTTCCCCACAGAAGGTCTGTGATCCCTCACAAAGCATGTGCATCCAAACACTTTTGGTGGAACTACAAAAGTGTTCTTTCCCATAAGAATCTCACATGGGGACTTCATACCAAGAATCCGTGAAGGCATCCTGTTGATAAGATAGGTGGCTGTCATCACTGCTTCACTCCACAATATCTTAGGTACATTCATGGTGAGCATGAGTGACCTGGTTACCTCCAACAAGTGTCTATTTTTCCTTTCAGCAACTCCGTTCTGTTGAGGGGTGTTGGGACAAGTGGTTTGATGAGTTATCCCACTCTCAGATAGGTAAGATGTAAACTCCCTGTTTACATACTCTGTCCCATTATCCGTTCTCAAGACACGGATCTTGGCCTCATACACATTTCTGACACTTCTATGGAAGTCCTGAAAACACTTCAACGCTTCGCCTTTGTTTTTCATCATATAAAGTCATGTCATCCGAGAATGACAATCTATGAAGGTGATAAACCACCTAAACCCACTTACTGAAGTCACTGGGCAGGGCCCCCAAACATCTGAGTGAATAAGATGAAATCTCTCTACACTCCTCATCCCCACACTAGGATATGATGTCCTAGTGTGTTTCCCAAATTCACATGCATCACATTTCAAATTCATTTCATTCACTCTATTCAAAACATCGGGATACATTTTACTCAAAATATCAAAAGGCAAGTGTCCCAACTGACAATGTAACAAAATTACATCCCTTTCATTCTCTCCACCAACGACAGCCAGTGCAGCATCACCACTAGCTCTGTCAAGATACCACGGTCCATCACGCCTGACGCCAGTCCCAAGCCTCCTCCCAGTCTTCCTTTCCTGCAACACACAATGAGTAGAGTCAAAAGTAATGCTACAGTCGAGATCATCAACAATAGAGCCAACAGATAAGAGGTTGACTGGAAATGATGGGACGTGAAGGACTGAAGAGAGGCGTATGGAGGGAGTGCACTGAATAGTACCAATCCCTCTAATGGGTTGGGATGTGCCATCAGCTGTCTGAACAGTTTCATGAATAGTATGTGGTTTATATGCGGAAAACTGTCTATATGCTCCTGACACATGACTAGATGCACCTGAGTCAATAATCCACTCTATATGATCTCTACATGAAAGGGCTAATCGGTTACCTGATCCTGAGTGAGCGAAGTGGACAAAGTTACCGAATGGCGAGGCAATATCCCCAGTCTGGTCTGCATGACTCTCCGAGCTCTCAGTAGTCGACCTGGACTGTCTCCGCTGCTCTAGATCTGAAGCCTCAGCTGGCGTGGCCTCGATCATCACTGTCTCCTGTCGTCCATCAGCGGTAGCAAAGTTGGCCCGTGGGCCGCCGCGACCTCGTCCACGGCCTCCACGGCCCCAACGACCTCCTCCTCTGCCTCCTGTGCCACGTCCTCGTCCACTGCCCTTCTGTGGGCAGTTAAAGCTCAGGTGCCCCTTCACCCCACATGTGTAGCACTCTCGATCCTCGCTCACTGCTGACACTGCCGGTACAGCCAGTGCAGCCCGAGTGACCTGAATACCCTCATCCTTCATAACCCTCAGTCTGGTCTCCTCCTGTGCCATTGCAGCTATGGCCTCCTCCAGAGATGGGATGGAGGACAAGTGGCACATACTCGCCCTCCTGGCCTCAAAATCTCCATTCAGGTTCCTCAGAAAATGTGTGACACGCCTACGCTCCACCCACTTCCTGTGTATCGCAGCGCTCCTAGGATCAGGCAGATCAATAGGGTCATAGTGGTCCAACTCTGACCACAACCTTTTCAACTCCGCAGAGTAGGCTAGAATAGACATCTCCCCCTGCTTCAGGGTGTCGACCTTGCCCTGAACCTCCATCATAAGCATCACATTCCCTGCTCCAGAGTACATTTTCTCCACCATACTCCATATCCCCGCAGCACTCTCTATGGCCTCCACCATCCCAGCAATGGGTGGAACCATTGATGTCATCAACCAAGCAGCCACCAGTGAGTTGGTGGTGCTCCAGACTTTCCAATCATCCGCATCCTTGTCCAGCGGTTCCTTGCATGAACCCAGAACGACGCCTTCTAACCCCTTCGACCTCAGAATGAGAAGCACCCTCCTGGACCAACTGAGGTAATTCTTCGTCCCTTCCAATTTCACATCATTGGGCATCAATTCCAGCTTCTGCACGGGACGTGAAGGCGTCGATCCACTCGAGGATCCCAACTCCTTCGAAGCAAGCAGCTTCGTTATCTCTCCAATGAAGGCCTTCATGTCAGCTGAGGTAAGATTGTCCCCCATCGCTCCAGATCCGCAGATCTCTCCCTTCTCTCTCCTCAGATCCGCAGATCTACTTCTCTTCCTCCTCTTCTAGGTCATACCCTTACCGTAAACCTATGGAGTCCTTTTCATGGCTCTACCATAGATCTAGGGTTAGGGTTTTTTGGGATTCCCTTTTTGTGGCTAGGTAGGGCTTTGTGGGGCTAGAAGAGGATTTGAGAGAGGAGAAGAAGACTAGCGGCAGCGGCGGCAACTGGCGGCAGCAGCGGCAGCTGGCGGCAGCAGCGGCAGCGCGCGACTGCGGCAGGCGCAGCAGCGGCGCGCGCAGCGGCGGCGGGCGTCGGCGAGCTGCGGCGGTGGGCGTCGGCGAGCAGCGGCAGCGGGCGGCGGCGCGTGGGAGGGGCTAGGGTTTGGGTTTTAGGGTTTTTAGCTCTGATACCATGTAGATTTTGGGGGAAAGTGTGATTAGCCCCAAGGAGAGGCTATCACTTCTATTTATATTAACTTCCTCCTTTCTTTACACACACACCCAATATAACACACACTACACAATAATTGCTGATATGTTTTTCTTGGGGTTGGGAATAAAAATCTGATTTTTATTGAAATAGAAAGGAAAACAATGATAATTGGCCACGTTCAAGAGGTGAATCGCTCTCCGAAGCCACCGATTTGAGAGGATGACGGCACTCTCCACAATCTAGGGTTTCCCTCAACCTCCTAGAGGATTCTCACACAATATTCAACATACCCCCTAATCTATCTCAGCCCCACTAATATACTAATCAATTTTTCCAAAATTACAGAAACCCTTATGGACCCCAAAATTACAAAAAGGCCACCGAATGCGATCTCATCAATTGCATACCAAAAGTGAAGAGTCAATGTGCTCTATGAATACAATACAATAAACTCATACATATTGTTTTGCATAAGCTTTTTATTGAACCAGTTAAATTTCAAACAAATTCTAGCTAGTTCCAGACAAATTTGTGTATGAAAAAAACAAACAAAGATGATTAATCAGCCAGGTCAATATGCATAATTTCCTGCATAAATAACGATGTCTTTCTGCAGCTCTCCTTGTTGCTTAACAAGGATACATTGTAAAGTGGCTCTAAGCTACAACGAGAAAAAAAAATAGTCAGTCAAGAAATGATTCCAAATTATGCACACCCCCACCCCCACCCCCACCCCCCCCCCCCCCCCCCCCCCCCCCCCCCCGAAAAAAAAACCAAAAAAAAAAAATCCAATCAACACACATAGTCTTAAGGAAGAAGACGAATCCAATTTTCTCCTAAGACACTAAGAATGAACAGTTCTAAATCTTCTGATCTAGTCTATAAATGAATGCAGAAACTTTTGTTAGTACCCGAATGTATAATCAGCAATCACAAACACCACAAATGCCTCAACTTTGTCCTCCTTTTAACATCTTCATTAGAAGTATCTGTTGATTCTGTACCAATCCGGCTCCTGGAACTACACATTTTGTGTAACAGATGACCACAATAAAAGATTGACATTTCCATATTCATCTACTACTCTCTTTCTTAAAAAAGAGATCATGCAATGCGCTCTACTTGCAATTATTCCGGCACAACTGATCAAATAGATTTCCTATGCCAATTGACATTTTAAGTGCAAATCATGCATGATATGCTCTCGTTTATATTTACTTTGGAGGGGGGCTAGTTGGTAGGTCAGGGTTAACAATCAAGTTAGAAGCCGATCTTGCAAACTCGTGGTCAATGAACTGAATCATTATCCAAAGCTTTCTCAACCATAAGCCATGCATCATTACATGATTTTGATGGAAAGAGTTGTTTGTGGGTTTATGACCAGCTCTTCCCTCATTCGTGGACCCGACGTGATCTCCCCCAACCCCCAAACCCACCCCGCAAAAAACACAACACATACAATTTTTTCCCATAAAGTCCAGCCAAACAATGTGCACCAAAGTGGGCATCTAAAAACTAGAACGCCAACATCGCAGACAATGGAACAAGCAAGGTTTATGTTGGTAAAACAAGAAAGAATCTGCTTCCATAAACAAAAGAAGCATATGGTAAAAGATTGTCCCTCCTGTCATTTCAGGACATTCCAATTACTTATCAAAAAACACAAGTCCTGCTGCAATAGATAGTAATCGAAGGGGTACTACTTAGCCACTTGTACTAATAGTATTTTCATTTTCTGCAGCTACTTTCATTTTCTGCAGCTACTCTATCGTAGAAACTGGCATTACTGATGAAACTGATATTAGTCCTATTGACATCTTTACTAGCTGCTCAGCAAACTTAATCCCCGCCATTACTTGAAACAAGAGATTGCTGATGAAGACAGGTGAAGACCCAAAAACATCCTAGATTTGTGAGATTTGCTGTGGTTATGGCTTAAATCCCCCTAGCCTACATGCTCATGAAAAAAGGGCCGTCAAGGTCAAAAGAGGAGCGGGACTCTAGTCCCAAATTAGACAACTGAGTAGATGGATAGAAAACTAAAAACTTCAGGGCCAAGGCCTTGGGGGTTTCCCTTTCAGATTATATAAGGTCCACGTATTTGCCAAAATCCATCATTCCAGGCTTCATCACTAGAAATGTTATTGAAACACATCAGAGTGCAGAGTATTCGGCTAAGTTCGGGTAAGAAGTGACACTAAAGGATAGGATGTAGTCCTATGTTTTGGTGAGCCCTAGCCAGCATGCAAAGTAATAAGCGTTCCTATGGCATAGGTAGATTAGCAGCAATATGACTTGGTGAATTAATTACCGGGAAATGTACTCAATAATATTGCACAATCGGTTCAGCTTGCATTGTGTGATATCTCATTTCACACAAGCAATTTGTCACAGTATTAAAACCCTTTGCCTCCCGATGCGTGCCAGTTAAGCAACACACTTCAAGGTCATGATTATAATGGTTCATCTCCAACAAACAGCTAGCTACTTTCTAGATACAAACTGAGGCGGACATCGTTGTGATTGTGGGTTGAGCTCGGCTTGAATATCTTCTTCCTAAAAGGGGGTTAATGGGCAAAGGAAACATCCTGTATCACACGAGAATGTGACAGTTGTTTAGATATCTTTTGGCTCAATATTTCATTAGGGGGTTTCCCCATTGGTCAAGCCTTTTGCTAATATCCAGCATTCCAAACCTTTGCCTCTACAGAAGCACTGTAACCACATGCAACATTTGAATGGAGATGTGGCAACAAATCTCACAAATTCATGATGTGTTGATGCGTCTAGGGCTATTTGTGGGGATAAAAGTAGGATTTTTAGGGTTGTGGACTAATAAAAATAAGATTTTTATATGGAAAAACAGATCTGAAATTAGAATAGAATTGCAGGAATAAAGATCTAGGGCTAGATTAATCTACAAAAGCAAGATAAAGCAATTTGTAAATTAATCTAAGATCTAAGGAAATAACTCACAATTCAATTCTTCGGTAAAACTCCTTAGGGCCGGCCGGCCCTCACTTTAGGGGGGGATTAGCGAAATAGGAAATTACCAAACGACCCCCTTCGTAGTTACGAAACTACAAGTTCGACCACGGGCCCGTGGTGGACCCGAGTCGTCTTCTCCTTTGATAGACCCGAACCGGCAGTGCCCCCTCAATTTCATGCGCCCCCTCTAGTTTACGCCGCGCCGCATCACTACTTCCCCCAAAGTGTCACCTTGTCCTCAAGGTGGAAGTCTAGAAATTGGTCTCGTATCACCGCACGGGTTCCCAGGTAGCATCGTAGTCCGGCGGTCCTCTCCATCTGATCAATAATTCTTGTCCCATCCGCGGCCTGTCCAACACCAGTCAGCTCCTGTTGCTCAAGAAGAATCTTCATGTCATCTGTCAGGATGGGAGGCAGGGTAGGTGATAGTGTATGGTCCCCAATGGCTCGTCGCAGTTGTGAAACGTGGAAGACGGGGTGAATGGTGGATGTAGAGGGTAACTGCAGACGGTACGCCACCTTCCTTATCTGAGCGGTAATCTCGAATGGCCCATAGTAGCGGGCCGCCATCTTTTCATTGCTCCGATGGGCTAAAGTCTTCTGTTTGTAAGACCGAAGCTTAAGGTAAACCTGATCGCCCACGGCAAACTGCACATCTCTCCTGTGTTCATCACCTTTAGCCTTTATGATCTGTTGGGCCTGCAGCAAATGTTTCTTCAGCTCCTCCAAATACTTGTCCCGCTCCCCAAGATGCTCCTCTACTTATGACACGGGGGTGGTACCTCTACTGTAATGGATCAACTGTGGCGGGTCTCGTTCATACAAAATTCGAAAAGGAGTACTCTAAGCTGTCGAGCGGTAAGATGTGTTGTACCAGTATTCTGTCCATGCTAACCACCTGGCCCACTGCTTCGACGAATCTGAAGCAAAACACCCAAAGTAGGTCTCCACATTCCTATTCACCACCTCAGTCTGATCGTCTGTCTATGGATGATAGGCTGTGCATCGGTATGGTCCCCTGAACCTTGAACAGCTCTCGCCAAAAACTGCTCATGAATACGTTGTCTCGATCGGATAATATAGAGACAGGGAAACCATGCAGGCGGACCACCTCCCGCATAAAAGCTGTAACTACTGTCACGGCTGTATATGGGTGTCTCAACTGCACGAAGTGGGCATACTTGCTGAGGCAATCCACCACCACTAAGATGGAATTGTAGCCCTCTGATCGTGGTAGCCACTCAATGAAGTCCATGCTGATATCATCCCAAACTCTCTCAGGAAGGGCCAATGGCTGTAGAAGTTCCGTCGGTGCCATTGCTGTGTACTTGTGATGCTGGCAGACGTCACACTCTGTTATCATCTTAGCAATGTCTTTCTTCATGCCTCGCCAGTACAGCTCCCTAGACATCCTTTTGTAGGTCTGCTATATCCCTGAATGCCCTCCAATGGAGCTGCCGTGGAACTCCTGAAATATCAACGGAATATGTGTGGATCCCCTGGGAATCACCAGTCTTCCCTGGTAAAGTTGTCACTGCCCACTCATGGTGTACCTCGGAAATTCCGCTGAACCCTGCTGCAGTGCCTCCCGTATTTGTGCTAAGCCCGTATCGGCCTCAATCTCTCTACTCAACGGTCCCAGTCTAGGAGGGCCGGTACGGAAATGGCTGCCACCTTTGCTGGCTCCTCTCTACGGGACATGGCATATGCCGCCTTGTCCTCGAAGCCTGGTCAGTACTATATCTCGAATATGTAATGAACCAGCTTGGAGAGCCACTTCTGATGTTCTTCTGTGGCGCTGCTCCAACAAATATTTCAGACTCCTCTGGTCGGTCCTCACTATAAATCTTCTCCCCAATAAATAAGGCCGCCATTTCTGGATGGAGAGCACGACTCGCCATCAATTCCCGCTCATATACCGATTTCAGCCTCGCTCGTACTAACAGAGTCTGGCTGAAATATGCAATAGGCCTCTGATCTTGCATCAGCATTGCCCCAACCTATGTCCTGAAGCGGCAGTGTCTATCACAAAGGGCCTGCTGAAATCTGATAGTGCCAAAACAGGCACGGTCGTCATCGTCTGCTTCAGGGCCTCAAATGTCCTGATGGCCTCCTCGTCCCAGTGGAAGTTGTCCTTAAACTGCTCTGTAAGTGGCCATGCAATCGAACTGTACCCCTGGACGAACTTCCTGTAGTACCTTGTCAGGCCCAAGAAGCCTCGCAGGCCTCGTAGTGTGGTGGGTAATGGCCAGTATAACATCGCTGCAATCTTGGCCCAGTCTACCGCCACTCTCCAGCTGAGACGATATGCCCCAAATTAGGGGTGGCAATTTTCGGCCCGGCACGGACACGTCACGATAAAACCGTACCTGGGCCGGCAATTTTGGCCCGAAATCCTTATCGGGCTGGGCCGGCACGGCCCGGTTCATTTTCGTGCCAGGCTCGAGCCAAGCTATTTGGCCCATTGGACGGCACGAAATCCTTTTGAGTTTGCTTGACCTCCACACTTCAATAGTTCAATTTGTATTAATGAGTACTACTTTGTATTCTGTTTCAATTCGTATTCTATTTTTATATAATCCCTGACCTGACGAGAGGCTCTCATCATTGTATACCGTGTAGTATCCCCCATTGTTAATTACTTTAATTTGAATTTCAAAGATCATCCATAGTTATAATTCTTAGTAACATCTAATTGATGTGTACTTACTCCATAAAATAACCGGACCAAAAATGAACTTTGAAGAAGGATATTAATTTTTCATATACATAATTATTTCTACCATATCGGACCGGACCGGGCGGCCCGAATTTTTATCGGACCGTGTCCGGGCCGCACAGGAATGGCCCGAAGTCTTATCGGACCGGGCCGGCCCGGTCTTTTAAGAAAACTGGTCCGGGCCGACACGGCCCGATAAGACCGTGCCGGCCTGAATTGCCACCCCTACCCCAAATACTCCACTTGTGGCTGACCAAACAGACACTTCTTCTTATTGGCACAAAGTTGTTGGTCCTGGAGCTCATGTAACACTGCCTGCAGATGCCCCACATGCTCCTCCACATTGTGACTGTATATTAGGATGTCGTCGAAGAATACCGGGACAAATCTCCGGAGGTAGGGCTGGAACACCTTGTTCATCAATGCCTGGAATGTCACTAGAGCGTTCGTCAAGCCAAACGGCATGACGAGGAACTCATAGTGTCCCTCATGAGTCCTGAAGGCAGTCTTGGGCACACCAGTTGCCCTTATCTGTATCTGGTGATAACCCGTCTTGAGGTCGATTTTGAAAACCAAGCAGCCACATGGAGCTCGTCAAGAAGCTCATCGATTACCGGAATGTGAAATTTATCGGAGACAGTTTCCTTTTTCTAAGCCATGTAGTCCACACAAAACCTCCAGACGCCATTCTTCTTCTTTACCAGCAAAACTGGGCTGGAAAATAGACTCACACTAGGCTGAATCACTCATGCCTACAACATGTCCTCTATTAACCTCTCGATCTCATCCTTCTGCACCTAGGAGTATCTGTAGGGCCGCACGCTGATGGGGGACACGCCCTCCCGCAGAACAATGGCGTGCTCGTGGTCTCGAGGTGGTGGTAATCCCTGCGGGGTCTGAAACACATCCTCGTACTGGCTCAACAGCTGCTCTATTTCTGGTGCCACTATCTGTGTGTGATCCTCCCTCTGCTCTATTGCTGCCACCGCCTGTAGCTCTACCAGATATCCTCCTCCTGCCGTGTGTATAGCTCGTGTCATAGCCTTGTAGGACACTAAAGAACGGCAGAGGCTAGGGTCCCCCTGTAAGACCACTATCCTCTCCTTATCCTGGTACTCCAACCTCAGCATTTTCCAGTTCGCCTTGGTCTCTCCTAGTGTCTGCAGCCACTTCATTCCCAGGATGACATCAGTGCTCCCTACCTCCAAGTGAAGAAAATCCGTGACAATCTGCACCCCCTGTATCGTCACGATCACACCTCGACAGACATCGCTAATGTGTGTCACCTGTCCTATACCCAGCACTACTCCATAACTCACTGTGTCACTCAGCTGCAGTAGCTGCTTTACCATCAATCTGCTGGAGATGAACTTGTGGATGGCCCCACTGTCTACTAAAACGATCACATCCTGGCCACCCACTTGTCCCACCAATTTCATGATGTGGTCGGTATGAACCCTACCACGGAATTGAGGGATACCTCTGCCAAATCCAAGTGCTGATACTCAGGCTCCTCCTCATCCTCTCTAGCCTCTAGTACTACTACATTGTCCTCCTCAGCATCGTTCACTATCAGTATCTGAAGAGTCCGATCCCCACAGCGGTGTCCTGGAGTAAATCTCTCATCACACTTGAAACATAGTCCTTTCGCCCACTTTTCCCCAATCTCTGCCTCAGTCATCCTTCGTACTTTCCCCTGGCCGTGGCTTTGGTCTCCTGTCCCTGTTGTCTGTGGCAACTGCTGTAGCTCTCTGGGTAGGAGCGGCTCTTTGTCTTCCACTGGAGCTTGTACACGAAAAGTGGTGCCTCCCCACGCCTCACGGGCTCTCCTCTCAGTCTCCTGATGGTCCTCCACCATCCTAACTGAGATCATCATCTCTCACAGGCCCACGGTCTTCAGCTGTCTCAGCCCGGACCTAACAGTGGGCTTCAGCCCTTTCATAAAGCAACCCTCTAAAGATTCACCTGAGACTCCTCGAACTCAGTGGCAGAGCAATTCGAACTTCTTGATGTACTCTCCCATGGTCACATCCTGCTTCAATGAGTATAGCCGCTCATAGACTTCCCCAGACTGTACTGTGTCAAACCGCTCCACCAGTAAAGAGGTGAACTCCTCCCACGTTCGAAAGGCTGCTGCTGATGTGTCCACATGAACTAACCCAAGGCCTCTCCCTCTAAGCAGACTCCTACCGCTCGGAGCCAATCCTCCCTGGTACTGCTGACACATCAAAGTACCTCTCCACGCGGTACAACCAGTCATCAGGGTCCCCGGCCTAATAATGGGCATCTTCAACTTCCTCAGCCGACTCAACCCAGCAAAGCCTCCTCTCTCATGTGGCTGATTCTGACGTCTCGGCTAAAAAGCCGGCGGTCTGTCAGGAATGTAACACACTACCGGATGTCGTGCGCCTCTGTCTGCTCCATCCTACTGCCAGTCTCCTCTCTTATCTCCCTGTGGGTGCCCATAATCCGTCGGATGGTCTCTAGGGGTGCCCTGCAACGCTCTCCAATCTCTTGTCACACCTCCGACAGGTGGGGGCTCAGCCGACGGACCTCCAAAATGCTGTTGTCGCCCTCCAGGCTGCTGAAAACCTGCTCCGAAACCCACCGATGGCTGAAAATATGGCGTATGAGTTGTTCGGGCCCCATACTGGGCCCCATGTGGCGCTGACGAGGTCGGGGGGCTGTCGGCCCCCTGGAAAGTCGACAAGCCTCCTTGGTGGTCGGGCGGCCCACGGAAAGAGGCGTGGGGGCGAGCGAAGCCCCCTAAGGGGGCGACGGGGCTTGCTGTCCCCAGTTTGGGCCGATGGGCCGCTGTCGATTCCCCAGGGGGCCGCCGAGGGCCCAAGAGGGGCGGGCGGCACCTGCCGCCCCTCCTGGGGGTTCGACGGAGCCCCCATGGGCTGCCGGGGGGTGGCCACCCCCCGGTGGTCGACGATCCTCCCCGCGGCGGTGAAGTGGCTGGAAAGGCCTCTCAATGGCCACTCCCGATGGTCGACGATCCTCCCTGCGGCGGTGAAGTGGCTGGAAAGGCCTCTCAATCCTCTGGATCTGCTGCGTTTCACTGGTCGTGCAGGCATATGCCTCCGTCTTCAACATCTTTAGGAACCCCTCCGTTAAAAATCACATTTTTTCCTTTTCTCGTTGAAAAAGGCGGCTCCTTTGGGCTTGGATCTCTCTTTGGATTTATATTCACGATCATCATCACTATGTCCTTCATCATCTGAGTTCTATTCTCCTCGGCGCTTCATTGGATGAACTCCTTCAACTGAGAATTGCTCTCAGCCGCTTCCTTTCTTACCTCGCTAAATCCCTCGTTAATTTTGCTCTCAATCTTCTCCACCTTCTCTTCCAACAGTTCGATCTGCTCCATAGATCTTGTGCTCGCCATGGATCTAACGCTCTGATACCAAATTGATGAGTCTAGGGCTATTTGTGGGGATAAAGGTAGGATTTTTAGGGGTGTGGACTAATAAAAATAGGATTTTTATATGGAAAAACAGATCTGAAATTAGAATAGAATTGCAAGAATAAAGATCTAGGGCTAGATTAATATACGAAAGCAAGATAAAGCAATTTGTAAATTAATCTAAGATCTAAGGAAAATAACTCACAATTCAATTCTTCGATAAAACTCCTTAGGGCTGGCTGGCCCTCACTTTAGGGGGGATTAGCGAAATAGGAAACTACCAAATGACCCCACTTCGTAGTAACGAAACTACAAGTTTGACCCCGGGCCGTGGTGGACCCAAATCGCCTTCTCCTTTGATATACCCGAACCGGCCGTGCCCCCACAATTTCCCGTGCCCCCTCTGGTTCACGCCGCGCCACATCATGTGTCTCTTATAATCATCTGCATTCATCCCCTTATTATTCATGTCATCACGTTATCCCTTTACTCGATCATTCATCATTTGAGAAAATAAATAATTTTTGGAAACTTAACGTAAATTAAAAACAAACAAACTCATTAGGATAGAAGAACAATCCGTGAGCTAGTACCTTAGAAAATAACTCAGCAAAAAGAAACAATTTAACTGCCCAACTTTAATTCTTTATTTTTTGGCAATGTCACAGAAAATGTATATGTGCATTGAACCATTCAACTAATAGGATCCATTGTAGTCGACGTACTCCAATAACTGTGGTGGTTGGATTGAATGGCAAACAGTCAAAACATAACAAAATTGACTGGCTTAAATATTTTGTTAACTATTCAACTACACAGGACCATGTTACCATTGAATATCACAGTTAGATGCCAGCAAACTTTTTGTCATAACATTTATAAAACGTATATAATGTTGTGTATCCTTCTCAGATTCCCAAAATGTCAGCTCTGGAATTGTTGGTGCTAACAGTAATTGTGTATGAAGCCAAAAACCGACTTCTTCAGCCTCTTTGTATCAACAAATAATTGAAATGGCTTGTATTCCCATCAAATAAGCTCAGTGGTTTTTTTGGCAACTACAGACTTGAGTATCAATTATACAAAAGGGGGATGTTTACAAACCTTTGTCCCACTAGGACAAAGGTTTGTCCTAGGTGACGGGTGGAGGAGTGTGCCACCTCATTCCCCCACATGGAGGGTGAGGGAGTGTGTGCAATTTGGAATGTGGGTGTGGAGACCCAAAACAAAAGTCCTCCATTTTCTCTTAATTTCATTCTTGGCATCTCTTTTTCATGGAACCAAAGAAGCATCTCCATCTCTACACTATTTACAACTCTGTCATTGCCCTTTTTGCACTTTGCACTCCTCCAGATTTTTTTTGCTCTTAGGCGACTGCTTTTCGCATTTTCGCATTTTTACCCCTTGCTTCTTACATTCTTACCCTCTTTTTGCACTTTGCACCCGGGTGATGACTGTCTCCGTTTGCGCTTTGCGTCCGGGTGATGACTGTCTCCGTGCCCTCTGGGCACATGCATGTATTAGTACATCAACATGAGAAAAACACAAACATCAACTTTTTCCTAGAACCTCTTGAAAAGAAATCTAGCCTATGCTTAGTATAAAAAGGATGAACTTAGTTATGGTTCAGTCGCTTTTCGATTCCAAATTACCCTTTTAGGTCCAATAATGCTAATAATATATATATCTTTCAGCCCATTTTTAGACAATGAATCGAATAATATTTAGTTTTTAAACCTGAATAAGTCCGAATATTTTAAAATTTTCCATTTTATGTTAAAATTTTCCATTTTATGTACCCATTCGTTCATATATATTTACATGTTACTAATGGTAACCAAAAATGTACTACAAATATGGAAAAGTACATTCAAAAGAAATAACTCAGGATCATAGAGTTAATCTTTAATGACAAATTGACTCCAAAAGCCTCCTCAAGAAAAGATGGCCTCCAACTGGATTTACCAGTCGCTTTGATGAGGGTGCCAAAATGTTTTATGGGTAACTCCAAATATTATCATCTAGAATTCTCATGCTTTTTTCAAGTTTAGGAATTTTCAGATTTGATTGTATTTTTTGTGATTGCATACAACTATGCCGAGAGCCCTTTATATAGAGCAAGGTGTGAGAGCTCGGTATTGGTTTTTAGAAAATTTTTAGGTTTTGCACAGTTTCGCCCATTTCGTAGGTTTTGTTGAGTTTCGGTTTTGTCTTTTCTTTGTATAAATTTTTTAATATATATTTCTATAACAATGTACTTGTAATAAATTTTTTAATAATTTTAATGAATTTTATAATATAAATTTTAAAATTTCAATAAAATTCCAGAGTTTTTATATATTTTAAAATTTTATAAATAATTTTATGTATATATTTTAAATAAGTTCATGTAGTTAAATATAAATTCATATTTTATTATAAGAAGTGATGTTTCGATTGAAACTCACGAAAACCAAGTGGTTTCGGTCTATACAGGCGAAAACCGAGCAAAACTAAAAGAAACCAAAACCAATTGTTTTCGGCCGAAATTGGCCGAAACCATTTGGTTCCAAGCAAAACCGAGTTAAACCGTCCGAAACTGAGTTTCAACACCAGTTTCGTCTTGTTCCTCTTCGAATCCAAAACGAATGGACCAAAACCTTATGATATAGGAACCACTTGGTCATTGTATGCCAAATTTTCTAATGTGGGTATATTCCTTTTTAACGATTATAAGTTTATAACATTTCATAATTTAACACTATTTAAATTGCATATTAACCCACATCTGAATACATTAAGTGAGACCCATTGGGATTCCATATCAACCAATTAGTAAATAAATTAACCTGTAATTAATTAATTAATAATTTTAAATTAATTGTCAAGTTTCCATCAACCAACCTTTTATTAGAGCTCTTCCGTAATATGGTATAATATTCAAAATAAATTTTTGGTACAACCACTTCCAACATCAATTTATTTTCTTTAGGCAATTAATAGGCAAGACAATATACATAATTTTCTTATGCCTAAAGCCACAATATCCATGAACTTAAAATTCTGTTGAATAAAAATATTATTATAAGAAAATAAGATTTCGAAAAATATTTTTTTAAAACACCTGCCGACAAGACTTTTTTTGTCTTCATGGATATGGATATCAAATTATCTTATTATAATAAGAATGTTGGAATCCGTCTAGATATCAATCAATCCCCTAAATGAATCATAGCAACCCAACGTTTTAAGTTTATTAATTTTGTTCATTGGACAAATTTCACTTTGACATCGAAGTATACTGGCATTCAAAGCAGAAGTGACAACACCATGTAACAAGTTGATTTCTCTATCAGTCTAACTCTTATATGACAATGTCCTAGAGAATTCTAATGTGGTCTAGTACTACACATTCCTAATATGCATTCACTACATACACCTAGGAAATCTTTATCCTAATGGCTGAGACACCATCACATCTCACGTGTCAGTGTCACACATGACAACCTGTTAAACTTAGCTACCATACTAGTTATAGGCTAATACAAATTAAAGAATCCTCTAAATTAAATCATATCTCTATGAAGTCACCATTACAGTGCATGATTTTTCAAAATAGTTTCTTGGGTTAGTATAAATATTATATAAAATTTGTAACCAAAAACATGTGCACCAACTAAATTTTATTGACACTAAATAATATTACATAAATTGCAGCGGATGCGGTATGTCACATATAATGACTCTAGCAGTACCATGATTCTACCACCAAAACAAAGAGGAAGAGGAAGAAAACAAATAATAAAGGAGGTTTACATAACAACATCAATTTAATCTAGAAGAATTTTTAGTGTTATTTATTATTCTATATTGTTTTTAATATTAAAAAGTACATTGACAACTGTTAACTTATTAATTAATTAATTTAGAAGTGTTAATTGTTTGATAGCACGTCAATTACACCTTCTTATTAGTTACGCCATTGAAATTCTTTATGATTATGATTTTATAGCTTTACTATGAGAATTAGGATTACTTAATTAGGTTAGACTCCACCACCAGTGTCATAGTCATTGATTTTATAACACATGCATCGCACATGCCTAGAGGCAAAGTTTATTATAAAAAGGAAAGTTTGCACTTTATGTATTTTTCTGGTCCATCATCTTGATAGTTAATTTCTTTTGACAAATTCTCGCCGTTCACAAAGACTGCAATTTGGATTTTTTTTAAAAGAAACTTTATGATATTTTAGCCATATCACCCACAACAGAACTCAGATTAAGTCGAACCAGTAAGCATTGAAAACTAGGCTTCAAAAGGAATCCAATGATATATAAATTGAATGATATTATTTTACATCAGATTAACAAAAATATGATGAAATATTTCATCCTTATGAAATTTGTGCAACCTAGATAGTAGGTAACATATGTTATCCCGTTTTAATAATATTTATTCTATAGTTCCTTTTTTCTATGTTTTCCATATTAAGAAAATCTCTCAAAAAACTAAATCTTAAATAACAATGATGTACTAATTATCTTAATATATTTCATGAAAAAGTAAAGCTTTCAAATTAGATTCAATTAGCTTTATTTGACTATGATTGCTTAATTAAAAAAGATCATATTGGCTTAGCCATAGATTTATAACATATGCATTCCCAACAGGTACAAAGTCCTTCCGAATTGGAATGTAATTGAAATCAAGAATATTTGCCTGGAATTGATTAATTACGAATATTTACTTGATTATGAGAATTGCTAAATTAGAAATAAAGTGATGCTAAGAACGCTTTTGAATTCCTTTTGAATTACTTTACTGCAACAAATCTCTAATTAATGATAAATTAATTACAAATTATTAACTAATTAGGAAGCGAAACTAATTTTTATAAGTTGGTTTTACTTACAAAATCCTAATTTGATAAAGAAAATTTTGCTTATGCAATCCTTTTAAGTTTTAATTAAGATTCCTATCTTTGGTTCAAAATTTATTATTTGATTTATTAGGATTAATTAATTAATTAAGAAATTTTATTTAATTACTTAATATATATTTTTAAATATATACACCTCAGATTTTTCATTTCTGAAAATTTACCTCATGAATCTTTCATATTTAGAAATTTGCCCCCCAAATTCTCTGAAGTCATGTGATTTAGCCTCTCTTGATTAGTTACAAAAGAATATTCCATCATTTGTTGGTTAACAGATTTTTTTTAAAAAAATGAAGAAATTGTTCTCATCTTCTACCACTTTCAAGTTTCCCTCCCAAGTCGTAATAAGAAAATCCAATACCTTAAGGAAAAGGTTTCAAAAATCAACCAACCCAATTTCCGCAAGTACTCCAATCTATTGGGATCCATGTAGATCGCAAACAAACACTAGAGCGGTGTGATTAGTGTTTTCCAAAAATAATGCTTAATTAAAAATTTAATCCATCCACCTATGCCTAAATCACCTAAGAGTATTACCTCTTTAGGTACTTAATCAACAACACTAACTACTTACAAGAGAGTAATGCACAACGAAAATTTAACAAAAGGTGAAGTAATAAAAAATAAGAGATGGGAGACAATTATCACAATCGCAAACAAAGCAATTTACACTGGTTCACACACCATGGGCTACGTCCAGACCCCAACCTCGTTGGGCTTTGAATCCACTGCTTGCATCAATAATTCGAGGGCTTCCAACCAATACACGTGTCACTTCTCTCATAAGTGAGTTTCCAATACAACTTAACCTCTTCTCAAAGAGGACCTCACCCTATAGGGCTTTTTACAATCAACAATTCAACCAAATGTAAAATCTTACATCCACACCCTTATGTGGATTTTACAAATCCACCCTTATGTGGATTTTACAAATCTGTCACTTGAAGATGAATTGAATCATAACCTTCATATAGCCAAAGAGATTGAAGCCTTGATGTGTATTTGTGGCTATGAAAAATTCTTTTGATCTTAAAAAAAATAAAGACTGAAACAATGAGATCAAAGAAACTCTAATTTGTGTTTTCAGACGAGTCAAGATTAAGCTTGAGAGAAACACAAATTAGCAATGCAAAACAATGGCTTAAAAGCTTTTTGAAAGAATGAAAAATGTTGTATTGAAAATCTTGGAGAGCTTAAAGAGAGCTTAGAAAATGCTTGAAAACTTAGATTATTTTCTTAAAAATTTCTTGCAAAGCCCTTAGCACTCTCAGCATAAATAGGGAAGAAAATCCATTGAAAACAGTTCCCTAAAATACTCTCCAATGGAAAAATCGACAGTTCTTCGTAAATCGCGGAGCTGTGTCGAGTTGGTCCGCTAGACAAAAGAAGCCAACTTCTATACAATCAGGAGTCGACTCCCTACACAACGATAGTCGACTTCCAATCCTATTGTAGTCGACTCCTTTTGGGGGACAGAACATACTCAATATTTTCCAAAGAAAAATAGTCGACTCGTACTTAACAATTAGTCGACTCCTTTTTAGATATATGAGAAAATATCTAAAAAGAATACTAAAACTTAATATAATATTTTAAAATGTTTTCAAAAATATTTTTAAAAGTTTAAAACATTATTTAAGTGAGTGTGCAAGCTTTAACTAATAGCCTTAACATTTTACGACAAGTTTACAAAAATGACACAATACACACTTTCTTTTGAAGTCTTCGTGTCTTCTTTTATCTCCATGAGTTCTTGACTTGAGCTTTTGATTTTCAATTTGAGCTCCACGTATCTTGACTCTTCATTATCAAGCTCATACTTGTTGTCATCATTTCTAGTAAGCTTGAATAAATCTCATGACTTTGTTGACTTGATTTCCTACACTCACAAATCTTCATAACAAGCTTATTAGCAACATTAATTGTTTGCTTATCATCAAAACTAACATTGGGGGTAATGCAATAACCAATATTCTTTCCCTTTTTGATAATGGCAAACAATTTGATATATATTATTGAAATTACAAAGATAAGATATTTACTCCCTCTACAATGATGCATATTGTTAGTAAATGACTTTTTAAACTCCCCTACATCAATGCTCGTTAGAAATAAGTAAATATAAAGCATGTATCATTCATGTATCAAGGCATGAGTGTACAATATATATATGTGAGTTCAAAGTCATCAAACTAACCTACTAACACATATATCTCCCCGTTTTGACATTATCAAAAAGCAACAATAAGAGGGTGATCTATAATTATCTAACATATATCTCCCCAATGTGACAAAATATGAACATATGAATATCAAAAACATATCATTACTTTCATTATATCATGCATACCATGTGTTGTGTCAATGTATATATATCATGCAAATATATGAGATCAAATGTTGAGATATGTGAAGTATGAGATAAATTTGAGTCAAAATGATTGTTATCAAAAGATGCCAATTATATAAAATTGAAATAAGCATTTGATATCTAAATTAATGACATATGCTCATTTAACAGCCCATCACCCTCCCCCGTTTCTTTTTCTTTCTCCTTTGATTCAGCCCAACTCAGGAAAGCCCACGAGGGCTTTATTTTTCCCATCGCCTCTCTCTCGTGCCCCCGAGCCCGCTAGGGCTTCTTTGCTCGCGACTCTCCATCTCTCTCTCACGCTCGCAATGCCCCACGAGCCCACGCTAGGGCTTTCGATAAGACGATGCGCCTCGTCGTCCTCTCTATCCCGCACGACGACAGCTACTGAGGCCATCCCTCACTCTCTCTCGTCCTTCTAGCAGGACGCAACACCTCCACTCACACCTCTGTCCTCGGCGACGACGCCTCCATGCCCTCGTCCTTCGCTGTGGGCCTCCGACGGCTATAAATCCACTCATATCCCCTCCTCCTTCTTAGTGGCAAGCTCTGGTCTGTGGTGGCTCCTCTTGCTTGCGGTCTGTCCTTTCCTTACTTGAGTTGGGTGCGGTGGATCCCCTTGCTTGCGGTTTTGGAGTTCTTTATTGCTAATGGCTGCGGCTGGCTTTTTCTGCTGATGTTTGGGTTCGACTGTATCCTTTGTTTGCTGTTTTGGGCTTCGGTTCATCATTCTCTTGGTTCTTCGGCTACGATTTCAGGTAGACTCTATCCCTTATACTTCAGTCTCCTTTCGATTTCTTGCATGCTTGATCCGAGTTAAATCGTTGGGATTTTGGTCGTCTTTGCTTGCTGATTTGGGCTGTTGGGTTCAAGGGCTGTTCGTGCTCGTTGTTGGGTTCAGGGACTGTTCCTGCTCGTTGTTGAGGTTCGGTTGGATTTTGTTTGTTGTTTGGGGCTGCTTTTGCTTGCGGGTTGGGTTCCTTGCTTGTTGTTGGGTTGTGGCTAGCCCTCTTTGCTTGTTGTTGGTTGTGGCTAGCCCCCCTTGCTTGTTGTTGGGTTGTGGCTAGCCCTCCTTATTTGTTGTTGGTTTGTGGCCAGCCTCCTTGCTTGTTTTTGGATTGCGATTGGCCTTCCTTGCTTGTTTTTGGGTCGTGACTGGCTTTCTTTGCTTGGTGTTTTGGGTTCCTTATTTGTTGTTAGATTAGCTTCCTTTGCATGCTATCTTGGGTCCATGGGTTATTGTTGGGCTCAGCTGGTTTTCTCGCTTGTTGTTTTGGGTTCTGATGTGGTTTACTTGGAATATGATCCATTTGGCCTAGATCTTCTAGCAACATCATGAGTTTGACTTTCGGACTTCTTTATCAAGTAGTTATTATGTTTTCCTCGTTCCTTGGTTCATTGCATGACTAAGTTTGTGTGTTGTTTCTTTTAATATATCAGTTCATCTATGGAATATCATGATATAAGATATATCTATACTTCACTTTATCACGTGCCAACTTTATTGTCATAACATTTCATTATCTCTTTAAGTATGCTAGTACCATGAAGTTTAATATTGGGTTAAATTGTCTTGGGATGTTATTTGTGGTATCACTATTGAGAAATGACTGGTGGAATTGAGCTTAGCTCTTGACTTGTCCGGTTGCTTCATTCAATTATCGTCTATGAATCCTCCTTGACTACGTAGTTTAATTGATAGGAAACTTAGACCACATCATGACACTAAAAATGTTAATTAATTAATCTAGCTTGACTCGCCGGGTTTTGGGGAAATTTATGATTGCGAGAGTGCGGTAGCAATTGGAGCCTGTCTTTCGATTTTCAATCCACGATCGGGCATGATCGTTCACGATCTATCATTTTTCATGTACTAACATTTGAATGGATCCTGAGTAGTCTGTTACTCGGCCCGGTGTAGCACTCTTGCGGTCCAGGAAGGTCTTCGGGTTGCACACCGTATTCTCACTCATAAGTCACGACATAGGATTGGTTCACTTTAGTGAGTATCACCTTACAGTAGTTTGTGGACATTAATAATCATAACATATTTACTTCTTTGTACCATTCCTTTATAACTGTGGCTCATATCTCCTTTTGTGCACCGTTATCATTTCTACCTCTTGGTTAGATATTATTTACTCTATTGAACTATGCTGCGACTTCTGTTGCCCTAATAGGTGATACACATGATTGTACAGAGGTGCCTAAGCACGAGGAGTCAGAGCTTCTAGTGTAGGATATTGAGAAGTGAGATGGCTTCATGTAAGTATTATATTTACATTCCAGCTATAGCGTAGACTGTATTGTCTTTTCCCTGTTTAGAACTGTGTTACGGTCATGTTTTGATAATTTTATTTCTTTTTGCACTGCTCCACATTGACTTCACTGTCACCTGCAGGATCTACATATAGACTATTTTAATTGTGACGACACACAGGGAGTGGGGCGTTAGAGCTCAATTACCACAATATGAACAAATAAACATTATAGCTCATCATATGCAAAAAAATGATTATCGATAACAATACCAAATGTATACTTCCATGCATATGAATCTTAAGGATGGCTTGCATAACCAATAAATATGACACATGCCAAGCATATATCATGTGTTGACTACATTTAATAATGTATAGTATGCATATGAAGTGGTATAACACATACTTTTGATTTTTCATAAAAAATGAAATATTCATCCAATAAGGGTGACTCAATTCCACATATATAATTTTTTGAATCAAGAAATGACTTTTTCCTTATAAAGTATACATCAAAATTCATAAATATCAAGAATAGAGTGTGATGCCAAGTGTCATTGCATAATGACATATGTAAGCAAAAATATGTAAGATATGAATTATTATCACATAAAATGAAGATAAGTACATATGTCTTCAATGGTCATACTTCACAAAATGAGCAAAACATTAAGCTAAGTGAAGTGTGAACATATTGTGTCATACATAGAATGATTCTAACAAGAATTTCTATGACACAACATCTAATATGGATATTAAATATGATATATGTACATGAACATAATTGAAGCATAAGCATAAGTGCCACATTGAAAAATTTATAGTAAGATATGCAAGTGCATGCGTTAATATCATAATAATTTCTAAACGTGGACTAATCATCTCATATACTAAAACCTTAATATACATAACTCATGTTTCTTCCTATCAATACACAAGAGATGCAATAGCATATAACCATCAACTTAAGTAAGTATAGCTATCACAAATCTTGACATTCATTAAGTAATGAAATAGTCTCTAAGAACGGTGATGCAATATCCAACATTGTTTTTTAGATGAGTCTTAATACTTATTCCCCTTATATAAGAACATATTCATTCATAATGAAGTTAAAAAAGAATGTGATACAATAAATTATAGCATATCATGAGTGATATTCAATGAAGCATATATCATAATATTTCTCTCAAAACAGAAAATTAATCTAACCAATATACCAATGAATCAAATATGGTCATAAATGTTGTGTACCAATATCTCATGAAAGAAACCAAATATTATAACCCAAAAATGTACCCGAGGTCGACCTCAGGCAGCAATACCTGAGCACACCCCCCGCTGTTCGGGATTTGTAAGTATTTTTTTGAATTTTTTTTGCAGTAGATAGATATACTTGTTATATAGCTCCCCACAAAATTTCAGGTCAATCCGACACCGTTTGAGCCTCCGTTCATCGATTTCAAAAACGTTACGCAAAACTGTCCAGTAGGTATATATACTTGTTATGTAGCTCTCCACAAAATTTCAGGTCAATCCGACACCGTTTGAGCCTCCGTTCATCGATTTCAAAAACGTTGTGCAAAACTGTCCAGAATTCGCAAAACTGTCCAGAATTCTGGACAGTTTTGCGCAACGTTTTTGAAATCGATGAACGGAGGCTCAAACGGTGTCAGATTGAGAAATTTTGTGTGGAGCTATATAACAAGTATATCTACCTACTGCAAAAAAATTCAAAAAAATACTTACAACCCCCGAACAGCGGGGGTGTGCTTAGGTATTGCTGCCTGAGGTCGACCTCGGGCACATTTTCCTCATATTATAATACCAAGTGTTATATCATTTTTATATGCAACCTAAAAATATACCATGTATTGAAATAATATTTAATGTATACACATACTTACAAATTTGAGCTCACCTGCTAAAGTGCATATCAAATCTTAATCCTCTCTTTTAATCATGTTTCTTTGTGAATCAAGGAGTTGTACGGGGATTGACCTCAATTTGTAATGAGTACCTGAAAATAAAAAACTTTTGGTACCCATTGTCTTTTAGTGTCCTTGGGGTTACATGAATCATGTTTATATTGATTTTTATCAAAGACGATCAAATCATACTCAAATAAAATTGATTTATTTAACATGAGTTTGAATATCGAGAAGATCAATATATAAGCATGGACATTCGAACGTAATGACTTCAATAATAATCATGAAATAATCATATATATATGCAGAACAGAATGACAATAGAGAGACTGTCAGAAAGTCACAGTCAGTAGTCGACTCCTCAAAGCAAAATATGACAGAATCAGACAGTGACAACAAGGAGTCGACTCCTATAAAAGCAGTAGTCGACTCTTCTCCACAGAGTGCAAAATATGATCTAATCATTATATCCAATCAAATGAAACTAATCAAAGGTTATAAAATTATATTTCGAACTATATTTTACTACTTTACTCTAGGGTATCAACAAAATATACATGAATAGTATAGATACTCTACAAACATGGGTTCAAACACAATCATCCATTAGGAACCCAGATTCAATTTAGATTTGATTTCATATGCATAAAAGTATATCCATCAAATTCATTTCTAACAATATTATGAATATAGGCATTTCTATCATGCAAACTCGAATGGTTTGGGACCCATATTACATCATAATTTCTAGCATATTTTATAGTATGATGAACAAAGTGAGGTTTCTCCACATGCTTAGTGGGAGCATTGGGTCTACCTTTATGAGCATGAAATCTATCATTCTTAACATACTTCCCATGCATAAAGGCATGATTCTTTCTAACATAGTTAACATGCATGTGTATGTCTAGCATTCTTAACCACATTATGTGTAGTAGAAACATGCTTGTGTTGGTGAGTTGCCTTTGCACTAAATTTTTCTTAAATTCATCAAACTAATTCTTCATGCTTTAGCTTACTCGTGCACACATTATTTGCAAGAATATTTATTTTGTCATTTAGACTAGCAATATAAATAGCATGCTCATTCTTTAAACCATCATTAATGTGTCATACTTAATCTTCAAGCAATCATAATCATGCACCAATGTAATATCACCATTACAATCATTTCTCAAAAAAAATATTATTTTTAATCTTAAGCTTGTCATGGTCATTATTCAAGATGTTGTGGTTACTCTCTAATTTTTTATACGTTTTCCTTAATTTTTAAAATTCTTTATGCAATTGCTCATAAGCACTCTCTAAATTAAGCTCATTATCGGAGTTAGAATCATATACATCATCATGGTCATCTTGATGTGCCATCAAGCACACTTCATTTTTGAAGTCATCTTGGTTGTTCATTATAGGTAGAGGCTCAACAGGGAATTCTCTATACTTCTCTTCTAACATCCTCAAGATTTGGTGTGTAGTGTTGGCCTCAGAAATTTTACTAGATATATTGTCAGATTAACAAATACAAATTATACGCATTACCTTTAAGTTCATTGAATATGCCTCCTTTTGATCCTTTGTCCATGTCACTCTAGGAGTGATTGGAACATCACATAAGCTTTGTAGGAATGTTTCATACTCAAATTCTTCGGCCTCAAGATGTATCTTCAACCTTCTTGTCCAAATGAAAAAGTTTACAGATCAAACTTTGGTCGTGTCTCATCGTTGTTGATGTCGTCTAATTAACCAAAACTCTGATACCATGTGTTGGGATCCCTGTTGATGACAGACAAAAACTAAAGGGGTGTAATTAGTGTTTTCCAAAAATAACGTTTAATTAAACATTTAATCCCTATAGCTATGACTAAGTCTCCTAAGAGTATTATCTCCTTAGGTACTTAATCAACAACACTAACTAGTTGCAAGAGAGTAATGCACAACGAAAATTTAACACAAGTGCAAGTAATAAAAAATGAAAGATGAGAAACAATTATTACAATCACAAACAAAGCAATTTATCATGATTCACCCACACTGGACTACGTCCAGTCCCCAACCTCGTTGGGCTTTGAATTCACTAGCTTGCATCAACAATTTGAGGGATTCCAACCAATACAAGTGCCACTTCTCCAATAAGTAGTCTTTCAATACAACTTAACCTCTTTTCAAAGAAGACCTCACCCTAGAAGCTTTTTTCAAACAACAGTTCAACCAAATGTAAACTTACCTCCACGCCCTTCTGTGGATTTTACAAATCTTTCTCTTGAAGATGAATTTGAATCACAACCTTCATATAGCCAAAGAAATTGAAGCTTTGATGTGTATTTGTAGTTATGAAAAAATTCTTTTAATCTCAAAGAAAATAAAGATTAAAACAATGAGATCAAAGAGACTCTAATTTGTTTTCTCAGATGAGTCAAGATTAAGCTTGAAAGAAACACAAAGTAACAAGGCAAAACAATGACTTAAAAGCTTTTTGAAAGAATGAAAAATGTTGCCTTAAACATATTAGAGAGAGCTTAGAAAATACCTGAAAACTTAGATTATTTTCTCAAAAATTTCTTGCAAAGTCTTAAGCACTCTTAGCATAAAGAGGGGAGAAAATCTGTTGAAAACGGTTCCCTAAATGCCCTCTCCAATTAAAAAATCGATAACTCTCCGTAAATCGTGGAGCTGTGTCGAGTTGGTCCGCTAGGCAAAAGCAGTCGACTTCTATACAGTCGGGAGTCGACTTTCCAGATAATGGCAGTCGACTCTCAATCCTACTGTAGTCGACTCCTTTTAGGGACTCAATATTTTCAAAGAAAAGTAGTTGACTCATACTCAATAAGTAAGCGACTTCTTTTCAAATACATGAAAAAATATCTAAAAAGAGTACTAAAACTTAATCTAATCTTTTAAAATATTTTCAAAATATTTTTGGAAGTTCAAAACATTATTTAAGTGTGTGTGCAAGCTTCAACTAATAGCCTTAAAATTCTAAAACAAGTTTACAAAAATGACACACTACATGCACTTTCTTTTGAAGTCTTGGTGTCTTCTTTTAGTTTGACCAACTTGTCTTAAAGTCTTGCACCTCCACGAGTTCTTGATTTGAGCTGTTGATTTTCAATTTAAGCTCCAAATATCTTGACTCTTCATTATCAAGCTCTTGCTTAGTAACCTTGAATAAATCCTATGACTTTGTTGACTTGATTTTCCACCCTCACAAATCTTCATACAAACTTATGGGCAACATTAATTGTTTGCTTATCATCAAAACAAACCTTGGGGTAATGCAATAACCAATACCATCATCACCATCCTCCTCCTCACAATACAACCCTCTCTTCACCACCACACCTGAAGATCAAAAAACTCAACATCCTTGCATCATCACCATCATCTTCTAAGCAAGAGGATGGAAAAGAGAGATATTATGGAGTTGGGATTAAGGGCAAACGGAAAAGGTATTTTTCGAGGGATCATGGGTTAGAATCACATAATTTACATTTATTTGGAGAATAAATTTCAAAATATGAATATTTGCAGGTAACTTATAAATATGAAAGATTTGGAGGGTGTTTTTCTTTAAAAAAAACTTATGTTGGACCATCATCATCATTTTTGTTAGACAACTACCTCATTGGTAAAGTAAATGGGGAGTAACAATAGATCCAAATTTCAAAATAGATCTCGATATTTGTCAATATATATATAATCTATAACCTGCCCAAAATATATTATTATTACCAATATTATTGTTGTTATTGTTATTGTAATGATGATTATTATTCTACTATTATTTTTTAAAATTGTGCCACGTGCATTACATGTGCCTAAGGGCTAGTAATCATAAAAATATGTACTTAACACCAGAAAAGCAATTTTGCCAAATTGTCAAGGAAACAAGTTCTGGAATCATATGATTTGTAAGTGATTGAAATTTCAATCATAACCCAAAAAAGAAACTGCTCAGGTAAGACGAGTATCCAATGCCATGATATCAGATAATATGTCAAAACTTTAGAAAATAATGATGTAATAGGTCATTAGTGAATACATGAACCGATCAATGTTTTATTCGATCTGTTGACATTTGAAACAATTTAGTTTTAGGGTGTTACTTTCTGTGCCTTTCAAGGGTTATTTCAACAGTAAAACAAGGAAGCTAATTGTGAGAATGATCTCCCATATTTAGACCTTAATATGTATGATATATTCACTGCAGATTATGGTGTATGTATTATGTGCCAAATGATACATGTTGCAGGAAAATGTAAAAAGAAAGTAAACTCTAAGATCAGCAATCACCTTAAGCAACGAACTAAGCTCTCAGCGGCAGAAGCTTCCTGAATTGCCTCTATAGCAGCTTGTTGTGCTGCATCCCTATATTTGGTAACATCCTAAAATGAAGAAGGCTGGCATTTAACGAACTTATATATACACAAACTAGACTGAATAATCCAGATTTTTGTATCATAAAATAGCCAAAACAAGCAAAGATGACAGTATAGCAATTTTATAGTCACGTATTAAGTTAAACTACCTGAAATATCAAATAAAAAAATAACACAAAATTAAAAAAAGTTCGACCCCAAACTTCATCTAACAAACTATTATGATATTTTATGCACACCTTTCCAAGCTCTAACAGAGGTGATGAAAGTGATGCCCATGAAACACTACCATCTGTCCATCTGCGGCTGCTGCTGGGAACAACCTTCACTAAGTTACCAAGATTTGAACTATCGGTGACATCAGTTGTCTTCTTCACAAAAGGAGATCGATGCTTTCTTAACTTATCAGGATCTTCACCAGTTATATTTGCATTTCCTTTATTAGGGGAATTCTGAATCTTGCTTTCCTCTTTTGGTAAAAGCTTCCCGCTTGTTGGCGGTTTTCTATTGGGGACCTGTTGGTTGAAATAGACAAGTCCCAAGATTAAATCAATATTAAGGGAGAGACAACATGAGGACCACATACCGATTGAAGATTAAGTGCACCACTTCCATGGATATATCAAAAGACATGAAGAAATAAAATGAAAGGGATTGTTATTTAGTGCATTGCCAACAATGGGTTGAAGATCATAATAAGATCAGAACTCTTGATGGACATGGAGACTTTTAAAATTTTTAAAAAATCATGTAAAACCACTAAGAGGTTTGCTCCTTTCTTTTCTGCATCAATTCAGTCAATATAATAATCAAGTCATATATTCTGTTTCTAGAAAATAGAGCTTACGATTGAACCTTATTTTCATTGAAAACCTATGAAATCTCTTACTAAAATTTGTACATCCCTGCCAGGGAAGGCAAGTGCTTCCAACCATGTCAAGCATGACAGATGTTTCCATCCAAATCTGAAAATAGGTTGCATGTTTATCAGCCCAGATGACATACAGTCCAAAAGAAGATGCATAAAACTAACATTCACTCCTACAACTTCTACAATGAAACACTGTCATGTACGTCGTGTCAGATACATGTCAGACACATGTGCGGGGTGCTAATTTTTCAAATTTTGCTGCATGTCAGTATGTTATGTCTGCAACATATGTATGACACATTCACTCTGAAATGAAGGTATTAATATAAAATCCTTCTATAAATAAGATTCATGACATATGCAGCAAAACGTTTCCAATTTATTGCTGAAGTTTCTGATTCAGAGTGGAAGCAAGATGAAAAGGACTGAATTTCTGTCAAAATAAGGGGGGAAAGGAAAAGTAAATGTAAGAGTCATTGGAACTGAAAACCACAAGAATAATAAACTGAAAAGATAAATATTAACAATAACTTCTTGATCTTTAGCATGGCCACAAGGACGGAAGCAATAATCACTCGGGAAATTTCAAAGAAACACGACATTCAACTTCACCTCCAGTCTGATCCTATGGTCCTACTATTACTGTATCATGGTGAGGACATTTTAAAATGTGACATATTTTCAGGTATAATATCTTGCAGAATAAGTTATAAGATATCTAGAAAATCAAATGATGTATAATTAGAAATTCAAGTTTCAACCAGAAAACGACTAACTCACAGAAGAAGTCTGAGCCTCAGATTTTGACTCAAGCTTGCCTTGCCTTAAACCAGTTCGAGCCTCAGATTTTGACTCAAGCTTGCCTTGCCTTGAGCACATTTTACTATTCCCTTTTGTCTCCATACGCCCTTCCCAGCTCCTTCTCAAAGCCTTAGTCCCCAATTCAATTCCCTGAAGTGAATTCCCTATCGAAGTTCCAGCAGAAGAATTCTTTCTGGCTACACTCGCCTTCAGAATAGGAGATGATCTCTCCATTGAGCTCATCCTTGAAGAAGCCAGAGCCTTATCTATCCCCTTAATTTTAGATTGCTGCTTAATTGTAGTTGAGAATTTCTCAAACGATGAAGGCAAAGAATAACAACTATGTGGAGAAGAAGGGAGGGCCCTTGAGCTCATCAATCTTGTCCTCACACCAACAGCTTCCTTCTCCACCTTGGTAGTGTTTGCCAGTTGTCTTGAATTGAAAGTGCATGACTTTATAAGAGATACTTTTTTCCTTCCTAACACTTCGGGTTTTGTGGAAACATCCACTTTCCCTAACTTCACCTTCTCTTTTGCTGAAGAGAGTGGGCTATCCTTGAAGCCATTGTTCAGCTGAGGTTTCCCAGTATTGAGGAAACCAAGAGTTCTAGTGGCAACAATGTCCTCGGGGTTTCCAACACAAGAGTGGCGACCTGGGATGGGCCGCACACCTCTGAGAATGGGAACTGGGGTGGCTGCTTCCAGGCGGTCGACATGAATGTACTGTCCTAGCTGGATCTTGTCACTTGAGATCAGGTCATTATGCTCATCAGGAAGGGACACATAAGTAGCATGGGAAGAATCTGAGACTTTGAGGTAGAAGCCTTTGTTGGAAAACAGCTCACCCCCAGCTAGCGCAGGAACAATGCTAACAACCTGAAGGAGAGACGAACGATGCTCACCTGCAACCTTAACATCAGTGTTCATATGCTGCAGGAGCTTGAGGAGGACACCCGGGACCAATGAAGCCATTTGGTCAGGGATCTACAGCTCATTACTCTGCGAACTCACAGATTAAAGTTCCAAGTTATGCTAAAAGTTTTAGAGTTGATATTCATTCAATATTAAAATAGTCGGAAGGTCTGCCAACAATCATAAGAATTTGCCATCTTTAGTAAAATGAAATGCAAGATTTAAACTTTAAAGAAAATCACATAGGTCGGTACAAATTTTTTACACAAGAACAGTCATGAAGAGGCCAAAGAGCATGACCTCTAACTTCCTACACAACTTGTTTAATGCTTGTAGGCATATAGCTTTTACGCCACAACTTGTTGTCCAACAAACATGAACAATTTATTATCTAGACAAATATAACCACTCTATCAAAGGTTACAGCTCCTGGTTAAATTCCCCAAGAAGAAAGTTCTTACTTTTAAAATAAAGGCAAATTCTGTTAACACCCCTTGTACTATGATCATCATGTTATTACACACTAATAAACTATGCTATTACCAGAAATTAGCCTTAAAAAGGAGTAGACATTATCCTTGTCATATTAGCATAGGGACACTGACATCATCTCTTGTCTAAGGATAGTTTCTATAAATATCATAGCTCAGATATGTTTAGTGACACCGTGACCATAGTACAAGGGATGTTAGTAAAATTTATCCAAAAAATAAAGGATAGAAAGATTACCACAGGCCAAAATAAAAGACATTCACATGAAATTGGTCTCTGGAATGGTTCAAACCTTTATATGATCGAGAAATACAATATCATTGTTGATATATGCGACAATTGGCTGCTTTCTAACACTTTCATGATGTGGTGAGAGACAACAACACTAGTGGACAAACAAATTTTAATCATTCAGCTGCAGATTGTATACATTCTCAAGAAAGTCCAGCTGAGAGAGGACAAAATCTTAAAGTCATACATATTGTCCAATGCTATTTCAATAATTTTAGCAGGAAAAAAAAATCTAATATCACATATATCTTATGAAATACATAGCGTACTGTTTTAAGAAAATTGAGAAATTGAAGGATGAAACCTTAAGAAAGAAAGACTAACCCAATAAAAATTGTAAAAATAAACTGCATTCTCTATTATACATAATCGAGACTAAACTTGTATCATTCACTTTTGTAAGCACTAACTAAGATGAACTGGACACTCTCCAGATGAAAGTTTTATCCCCAGACAGCAGATAAAAAAGTGGGAAATTGGACAACTCACCAATTTCAGTAAAATCCCAATGTCGGTGTATAATTAGAAGCTAAAAAAAGAATTATCATCGATTGGCCTTAAGTCAATGTAGATAAAATTCAGATAAGAACAAATTTAGTGGTGTGACCAATGATCAAAAGGTTAAATTTGAAGGCCCACATGAAAAATATTTGATTTCTGATCACCCAGATGATCAATTTAAAGCATGCTTGTTCTTCAAAGAACAGAGAAAGGAAGTAACTCAACTAGGATTGCATTGACAATCGAATTGCTTACCAAATAGAGAAATAAACAATTCCAAATAAACCCATTTAAGATTAGAATGAGATTCAAACCCCATCATTCATCTTTCCTCAAAATCAGTCCAAAAAACGCGAGGAGCTGAAAAAGAACACATTTTCTTCGATATCAAGATGAAAGCAAGCACAGTAGAGTGCAAGTAACGTGCGAAAGGGGAGGGGGGAAAGGACTAACCTCGAGAGATTATTTGGGAACAATTGGGCCTTTCTACAGAGGGAAGCAGGGAACTGAATTGAATTGATGCTGATTTTTGGATTCTCTTAATTGGCCTCTATGAGCAAGAGAACAAGAACAATGGAAAAGAGAACCCACTTTTTAACAGATCTCACTCACTACGTAAAATTGATGAGGGGACCCCAGAAATGAATGATCTGTTTCTCTCGTTTGTTTTAAGGGGAATTCACATAAAAATACCCTAACGTTTGGGGGCGTTTTCATATTAATACCCTGAACTTTTAAGTAGTACAAATCTATACCTTTCCGTCTGTTTTGGCTAACAGCGTTAAATTATTCCCGTTTTGCCCTTACACCAAAATAAAAAAAATACCCTAACGTTTTGGGATAGTTTCAAACAAGTACCCTCCACCGACTGAGGGGACGGCAGTGGGGGGGAGGGGGGCGGCGTCCGCGACTGAGGCGGAGGGGGAGGGGGCGCCGCCCCCTCCCCCGAATACAGTGGGGAAGTGGCGGGAAGGGGGGAGGGGGGCGGCGCCCCCTCCCCCGAAAACGAGGGCGACAGTGGCGGGGAGGGGGGCGGCGCCCCCTCCCCCTCCGTGACTGAGGCGGAGGGGGAGGGGGCGCCGCCCCCCTCCCCCGAATACAGGGGGCAGTGGCGGGGAGGGGGGCGGCGCCCCCTCCCCCTCCGCGACTGAGGCGGAGGGGGAGGGGGCGCCGCCCCCCTCCCCCGAATACAGGGGGGCAGTGGCGGGGAGGGGGGCGGCGCCCCCTCCCCCGAAAACGGGGGCGGCAGTGGCGGGGAGGGGGCGCCGCCCCCCGCCACCTTCTCCACCGAAAACAGGGTATTAACATGAAATGTACATTAAACGTTAGGGTATTTACTGAAGACTAACGTTGAGGGGTATAATCGTCCAAATTTCAGTAATTTGGCCGGAAAATTAAAAAAAGGTATCAAGTTAAAACCGGCGTATAACGTTTGGGTATAAATTTGTACAACTTAAAAGTTCAGGGTATTAACATGAAAACGCCCCCAAACGTTAGGGTATTTTTATGTGAATTCCCCTTGTTTTAATTTAAGTGGAGAAAAAAATCTATCTACTCTTTTAAAGGGAAAATTCCGAGAATAGAAGGGAGAAAGGCACGAGGCGTCGTTTCGTCCTCATTTTTTTGTTGAAAAAAAAAGAGTGCATCACACTATCTTACGTGAGAGTGATTCTTGTATATATCATTTTTTTTAACTTATAAGTCATTGTTACGAGTAAGGAGAGATTTATGGTCTCCCTCTCATTTATCCACCTTAAACACCCCACTGCAAGGTAGTGTGGTGGAACTTTGGCATACTAGATACCATTGGTCTCCCTCCTATAATCATGATATATATACAATGGTACCATTGGACATGGTTGATTGATTTCAAACACGTTATCAGCACGAATTCGCTCTAGAGAATTTTTTTTGAGCCAACAACCTTTTCCCACAAAATTTCCCTCTTGCGAAGGAATCTTGCTTATTGCGGCAAAGTTGCGACAAATATGCAAGGCGTTGCGGGAGCGGTGATATTATTTTTCTCTATACGTATTCTCTTGGTTCTTCCCTAGATCATTGATCTAGAGATAATTCCCTTGGCTCATAGATAATTGGGTTATGCAAAATATTAAACATTTTTGCTAAATATCAAGAACATACACATATTTAATTGAGATAATATCTTACGCACATCTTTTAATTTATGGTGTATTTCATCAATATAAAAAAACACAAACCTGTCCCCCCCCATTCCCCAAATTTGGAGTTTATGACAGATTTTTAATCATAATTAAAAAAAACATATTTTCCCCCCTAATCCACCCCCTCCCCAAATTTGGGGTTTATGACAGATTTTTAATCATAATTATAAAAAAACATGTTTTCCCCCCCTAATCCCCCCCTGTAATGCCCTACAAGCTACTGCACAAGTACTAGAGGGGGGTGAATAGTACTTTAAAAATAACAAGGAGTATAATTCCTAATTATAGTGCAAACAACTACCAAATCAATTTGCGGAAGCTTAAATTGAATGACAACAACAAATTTAACAATGATAACAAAAGATGTTACTGGGTTCGGATCCACCCAAGTCTCCCCGACTTGTTCCCGGTGATCCTACGTCCCAACCACCCGGATCCCCTCCGGATACTTAGGTTAGAAACCCTAACCAAAGATTTCCACTATGATATCTTGTGAAAAACATTCACAAGATCAAATCATACATGCAATGGCAATAGTGAATCCCACAACCCGGGATCACAACCTTCTCTCACAACCGAGAGAATCAACAAGCAATATAAATGAGTTTATAATGAAATAAACAATCTTACCACAAAATCCTATACCTTGAGTTTTTCTTACCAAATAGGTGAAAGGAATGATTTGAGGAAGATGAAGTCACCAAGACCTAGCACCAAGGAAATGACCAGCAATAGGTGCCTAGGAGTGATTTGGAGACTTGAATCAAGCAAGAGCTTGAAGAGCTCACCAAGAACAAGCTTCTCTCAATATGGATTCTAGATCTAGAAAGTGAGAGAATGGGTCTCTTGTGAGGAAGAGAGCTTTGGAAATGAGTGAGAATGGCTATCTCTTTTAATCTCAATGAATCTCTTAATGGCAGCTCTTACCTAGAGAGAAATGACCTAGGTTCGTATGTATAGGGTCCCATAAAAACAAGTTAGGTCAAGTCCCAACGGATATAAATCTGAGGCAACTAGTCGGTCAAAGAACAACCACTGACCGACTAGTTCATCAACTAGTCGGTCAGTCAAACAACATGGACCGACTAAGTGAGGAACTGAGAAGAGATAGAAATTCAGACCTAGAAATCTAGTCGGTCCAAGAAGACATTCTGACCGACTAGTTTCACAACTAGTCGGTCAGTCAGTGAACGTAGACCGACTAAGAGGCAAAATGAAATAGTCTGAATACAAATTGACTTAGTCGGTCCAAGAACAAAAGTTGACCGACTAGATTGTCAACTAGTCGGTCACCAAACGTTCTTAGACCGACTAACGATAAACAGTAGCTTAGGAGAAATTTGGCATGTACAGTAAATCACAACTAGTCGGTCAAAGAAGCATCACTGACCGACTAGTTCACAAACTAGTCGGTCGGTGAGTCAACGTAGACCGACTAACTGTAACCAGTACTGAACAAGAAAAGATTAACTCAAACTAGTCGGTCCAAGAAGCTCTTCTGACCGACTAGATCACCATCTAGTCGGTCAGTACTTCTTCTTGTACCAACTAATATGCACAAACAAGTCCGAATCGAAGCGCGATGCTTCGAGGAAGTTTGGGTGAACTTGTACTAAGATCCTAGAGCTACGATATGAGCGATATGAAGATAGAATCGTAAGATATACTCAAGGCTTAACATTCTATAGATCGAAGCTACAAGACTATAAATAAAACCTTAATGAATGGTCTTCGAGAGCTTCGATTAATTCTTCATGACTTCCAAAACGGTCCAAGAGCTTCAACGAAGCTTTAGGCAATGAATACGAGCTTTGAGAAGTCTTGAGATGTCGCTTTGATTGTTCTCGTGAATTTGGCGACGATCTCCAAAACTGCGCTCACAAATTGTTAGTTCATGAATTATTTATGTTTGCTCATCATCCAAAACCAAATCCGGGGAGTCCAATATTCAACATTCTCCCCCTTTTTGGTGATGACAAACCAACATAAATAATAATAAAAAATAATGATTCAAATGGAAAATACTTACTCCCCCTGCATTGATGACACGTTAATTCTAAAATGAATATATATGAATTGCATCAATCAGACGAGTAAGATAAATAAAGAGAATCGATTTTTGAAATATCGGATTTTGAAAATCCTTATATATATCTTAACTCCCCCTGAATCTAACATATCAAACTAGATTCTTGGAAATTGAGTTAAATTTTCATTTGCCCTATTTATTATCATTATCTCTCCCCCTTTGGCATTATCCCAAAAATGGGGGGCATACAACGACAACAACTAGGGAAATTAAAATCCAACATCGGGAGTCGTAGATGTTGACGATGGACCCAATTGACACAAGGGAAAAACGATGAAGGCAAATCAAGGTGTGCCAAATTGTCCATCATTTAAAAGCGAAAATTAAAATCATCAAAAATACCAAATATTAATTCATTTATTGAGTAACGGAACATACTCTCCAATATTCAATATTCTTGGTTAAATTTGTGCATGGAAAAAAATTCTATACAATTATAGAAATATAATCTATTTAACCAAGCTTCCAAGCGTCGAGCGACGAATTCACATTTCATATGCGTTGAACGAATAGTAAATGTGCACGACGAATTAAAACATAGAGAACATCGATGTATATATATATATAAACATCATGAGTACATCCAAAAAGATATCACATCGAGTACATCAAGTATAACATATCATGGATATCAACAACAAAAAGGAAAATACATCATACATCATCTAACCATCAGCATCATCCAAAGTACATCAAAATACAACACCGACATCCAGAAAAATCAAAATACATCAAAACAACACAACAAACTCCATCCCATCCTAACCCAAAATACTCTCAAAAAGGTGTATCATCCAATAATCAGTGGAGAGTCCTCGATACTGACGATCACGAGGGAGTGGCTGGATCAGCAGTCTCCATGGGTCCAGTCGATGGAGTGGACTCAGGCTCTGCTGGGAGGAGAGGCGTGTCAACAGACGGGATCGTCGGGGCAGGAGTGGAAACGACGACGGGCTCAACGGCTGGGGTCTCAACAGGAGTATCAGCAGGCAAGACAGGAGCAGGGTCGTCAACAGGAGCAGCAGCAGCCTCAGAAGATGTAATCGGGATTCTCGTTCGTGCCATGATCGCGGCACAACGAGTACAACCAAGCGTCGGGATAGGATCAAACACCCTAAGCTAAAACAATCCTAACCACAAACCCTAAGAAGGAGAAACCGAAACCCTAGAACAATTTCCGAAACCCTAGAGCCTAGAAAAGAAAATGAGTTCTCTTCATAAAAACACTTGGATGGAACATCTTAACTCTCTCATTAGTCATCTAAACTACCCCACAAAACGTCGAAATCTTAAATACGACGTTCAAAAAAGAATTCGAGCAAAAATTCAAACAAATCACATAAAATCCCCAAAAATTCAATAAATCTAGCATGAACGAAATATCGCGAAATATAATAGCATGCAAGATAATTGAATGAAACATGAATCCTATATCTCGGATTCACCCATAATCCCCAATTCTCGACGCAACCGCACAAAGGAGTCATCCTTTAGGGGTTTCGTGAAAATATCGGCGATTTGCTTTTGGGTTTCAACGTACACTAATATAATGTCCTTTTAGCAACATGATCATCTAAAAAGTGGTGTCGGACATCTATGTGTTTAGATCGGGAATGGTGCACCGGATTCTTTGAAAGACAAATAGCACTTTGGTTATCCACCATGATAGGGCTAGTATCACAATGAATACCAAAATCCTTCAGTGTGTGTCTCATCCAAAGAACCTGGGCACAAGCGGCACCAGCGGCAATGTATTCCGTCTCGGTGGTTGAAAGTGATACCGAATTTTGCTTCTTGGAAAACCAAGAGACAAGGGAATTTCCTAGAAAATGGCAAGTGCCACTAGTACTCTTCCTGTCGGATTTGCATCCCGCATAATCAGCGTCACTATATGAGACTAACTCATATGTGCTAGATTTTGGATAAAGTAATCCAAAATCTAAAGTGTAACTTAGATAGCGAAAAATACGTTTAACCGCTACTAAGTGAGAATCCTTAGGTTGAGACTGATAACTAGCACAAATATAAACGGCAAACATAATATCGGGCCTACTTGCGGTAAGATAAAGTAAACTACCTATCATACCTCGATATAGACGAATGTCTACATCTTTTCCGCCCGTATCTTTATCAAGATGCGTTGTAGTGCTCATAGGAGTCTTTTTTCCGGAGGCATTCTCCATTCCAAATCGCTTTAGCAACTCCACCGTGTACTTCGTTTGGTGGATGAAGATTGCATCGTTCAATTGGCGAATTTGGAGACCTAAGAAATATTTGAGTTCGCCCATGTGGCTCATCTCAAATTGTTCCTTCATAACATTAGAAAACTCTTCGCAAAGAGTGAAGTTAGTAGCACCGAAAATGATATCATCAACATAAATTTGAACTAATAAAATATCATTATTCGCATGCTTAACAAAAAGTGTAGAATCGGCTTCGCCCATTTTAAAATTCAAATCCAAAAGAAAATTCTTTAAGCGATCATACCAAGCTCGAGGAGCTTGTCTCAAGCCATAAAGAGCTTTCTTTAGTTTAAAAACATGATTTGGAAATTTTTCACTTATGAAGCCCGGAGGTTGAGAAACGTAAACTTCCTCAACGACATCTCCGTTTAAAAATGCACTTTTAACATCCATTTGAAATAATTTAAAATTTTTATGGCATGCAAAAGACAATAATAGTCTAATTGATTCTAATCTAGCTACCGGAGCGAATGATTCTTCGAAATCGATACCTTCCTCTTGTCGATAGCCTTGAGCTACTAACCGAGCTTTGTTCCGGACGACGACTTGGTTTTCGTCGGTTTTGTTCTTGAAGATCCACTTTGTCCCTATGACGGTGTGGTTCTTCGATGGCAAAGGAACAAGCTCCCATACCTCATTCCTCTCGAATTGAATGAGTTCCTCCTCCATGACAAGGATCCAAGCACTATCTTCGCACGCTTCAACTATATTCTTTGGCTCTATCGATGAGGCAAGGGCACAATTGGCGAAGTGATGGACTTGAGATCTCGTCTTGACATTATCATGAATATTGCCAATGACTTGCTCATGAGGATGATCGCGAACGGTATGAAGCCGCTTGGGAATACCTTGATCACTAGGTACATTCTCAACAACTTCATTAGTCGGGTTAGTATCAATTGAATCAATGGACTTAGAATTTTCAAACGAATCACATAACACGTCCATAGAATCATCATCATTTGAAATTCTAGAAGTAGTAAAATTCTCATTAAAAGAGACATGTAGTGATTCCTCGATCGTAAAGGATCTTTTGTTGTATATCCGGTAGGCTTTGCTACGTGAGGAATACCCAACAAATATCCCCTCATCCGATCTCAGATCAAACTTGTCTAAATTATCATATGTGTTTTTAATAAAACATTTTGCGCCGAAAACACGAAAATGTTTAACTTGAGGCAATCTACCAAACAACAATTCATAGCAAGTTTGTTTGGTACCGGGCCTCAAAAGTATTCTATTAAACACATAGCAAGCGGTGTGTACCGCTTCCGCCCAAAATTGATAACCAAGTTGACTATCTTCGAGCATAGTACGAGCACACTCCACAAGCGTTCTATTCTTCCTCTCAACAACACCATTTTGAGGAGGTGCGCGAGGAAAAGAAAACGTGTGAGTAATTCCAAGATCATCACAAAAATTTGAGAAAGACTCATTCTCAAATTCACCCCCATGATCACTACGAATAGTGACAATGGTGGTTCCGATGAGATTTTGTACTTTCTTCACAAATATTGTGAACTTTTCAAAAGCTTCATTTTTATTACATAAGAAAAATACCCATGTAAATCTAGAATAATCATTGACGATGACAAGACCATATCTTGCATTTCCTAAGGAAGCAACTCTAGTTGGCCCAAATAAATCTAGATGCAATAGCTCTAGTGGCCGTTTAGTAGAAATGCTTTTCTTAGGTTTAAATGAAGATTTAGGAAGCTTGCCACGTTGACAAGAATCACAAAAACTTTTCTTTTCAAAAACGAGCTTCGGAAAACCTTTAATGGAATTTAATTTTGAAAGCTTATAAAGTGTTCCAAAGTTCACATGTCCAAAGCGTCGATGCCATAAGTGTTGTTCACTTGTGTTGGCAACGAGACATTGTTCATATGACTTGGGAAGATCCAAAATATAGATATCTTTATGGCGTGTGCCGGAAAATAATAATTTATTATTATCATTTGAAATATAACACAATCCTTTCGCAAAGCTAACTTTGTAACCTTTGTCACAAAGTTGGCTTATTGAAATAAGATTATGATTTAAACCATTAACTAGATAGACATCATTAATTAAGGGTTTAGATGGGTTACCCACTTTACCAACACCGACGATGGTTCCGCTCTCGTTGCCTCCAAATACGACGCGGTTTCCATTTGCAATGGGAACTACTCCGGAGAGCAATTGAGCGTCACCCGTCATGTGTTTTGAACACCCGCTATCGAGTATCCAATTCCCTTTGGAGCTAAATTTAAATTTGTTGCTCCTTTTCTTTTTCTTTTCCTTAAGTACCTAAAGATAGAGAATTTCATATCACGGTACCCAAGGTCATTGGGTCCTCAAAGGTTAGACCTCTGGAAGCCAAGTCCAATTGGACTTAGACTTCCCCACATAATTTCTACTATGCACAACATCCGAAAAATAAGCATTCATATACACTTGTTTTTCATCCATGCTTGTGTCCTTTGGGCTCCAAATAGTGAAAATCTTGGGAGCCCTCATCCTATTGGGTGCATGCATGCGACGTTGATTTCTACGTGATGCATGTTGTGGATAGGCATAAGGAACATGATGGAATGGTGCACGACGAGAATTATTCATATGATGAGGTGGGTGGACATATGCATGTGTAGGAACACGTGTGTGAGGGTGTCTCACATGGTGTGCACGTGCCCGAGAATGTGTTGCATAAAAACCATCATATGTGTGAGCCGGTGGAGTAGGACGTGTGTTCCTACGTGGCATGGTATTTGTGTACATATAATCATGCCCCTTCTTTGGAGGTCCACCCAAAGTGGGTTTCTTTCCGAAAGAGGGTGTGGACGAGGTGGAAGCACCATTGGTAGAGTAACTACCAATAGAGTGTTTGCTACCACTCGTTGAGGCATCGGAAGTTGGCCTAACAAAAGTAGTGACCGACTTGGATGACTTTCCCAAGGTGTACCCCAAACCAACATGGTGATTGGCCGGAGGTAAGACACTTAGGATATTATCCAAATGGCCCTTACCCTTATTGAATTCATTGATTCGGCCTAATGTGTTCTTGTATTTCTCGGTGAGAGAACGCAAAGAAGTATCCAAAGTGGATACTTGCGACGTGAGCACATAAACACGAGATTTAAGACTTTCATTCTCAATACTCAAAGTCGAGTTTTGAGAAGTCAACTCCTCTATCTTATGTTCTTCCGGATCCTCAATGCTAACATGTTCAAGTTTAGATTTGAGATTAACAATCTCATTTCTTAACTCTTCAACAACGGTGTCGTTGTTGGTGATGATAGTCTTAGGCGAGGTTTGAATGCTAGCTAGGTCATCTTTTACTTTAGTATATCTATTTACTAATTTAGTGTATTTAGACCATAATTGAGAGTTAGCATTCCTAAGATCATCCATGGTTACCTCATCGCCTTCGTTGTCGCTATCATCGGAGGAGGAAGATTCTTGATCATGCTCCTCTCTCGCCATGAAGCACATGTGCGCTTGCTCCACTTTCTCATCGTCCGACTCTCCGCTTGAGGAATCCTCGGAGTCGGTGAATGTTGCTCCAACAAGTCCCTTTTTTACCCCTTTTTGTCCTTCTTCGACTTGTCGAACTTCGGCGCCTTCCACTTCTCCTTTTGCTTGTTTTGAGGACAATCCGCTTTGATGTGTCCTGGCTTATTGCATTTAAAGCACAAAGGTGGAGAGGCGTTAGTAGAAGTAAATTTAGATTTTTGTTTGAAGTTACCCTTTCGGAAGAAGCGATTGAACTTCTTTGCCATGAGTGCAATGGATTCCATGTCCATTTCTTCTTCCGAGTCCTCATCATCGGTAGAGGTGGATGATGCCTCGTCCAAAAATGTGTTACTCTCAAGTGTAAGAGTTCGTGCAAGTAGTAAAGTTCCGGGAGTCCGGATATCGTATCCTCGGGAGAAATCCTGTTGCAACCACAAGTTTAAATCAATTAGAAAATCATCTTGGAGAAACTAACTACTTTGAATAGTGATGATTTAATGGTTTTGCTAGTGATTTGTTTTTAAGTTTATGAAAAAAATAAGTGAAGAAAGTTTTTGTTTTTAGAAAGTATTTATAAATAAGCATATGATATGGTTTCATTAGGATATATAATTTGCACTAGTTTGGTTGAATAAAGATAACTCAATGACATCTCCTTTTGGGAGAAAGTCATCGGAAGATGCCTTCGTAGGGATTAAAGTTCGAAATCGATAAAGTTGTTGTTAAAATAATTATCTTTTAAACAATAGATGAAACTTCCTTTTGGGAAGATCAAAAACTCATTTATAGTCTTTTGGAATTTGAAATGAGAAGTTAAAAAGAAAAGATAAGAACATTACAACATTTGCCTTAAAAACGTAGGGATTCAATCCAAACTAGCACAAATCATATCTCCTAATTACGTCATACCATATACCATTAAAATTTAGCTACTCATGTTGAGAATAAAAGAAGTTAAAAACAAAGAGAACATAATTTTATTTATAAGAAAAGAAACTTGAAATTTAGACAAATAAGTTTGAGAAGATATCACCCCTTTTACACCCTTCAAGCTTTGTACATGAAGCCCCTTCTTCCTCCTCTAAAAATCTCAATACTCTTACTCACAATAGCCTCTAAAATCAGAATTATATGAGAAAGAACTCTACAAAATTTTATGCTAATAGCTCAAGGAAAACATCTATTTATAGGCTTTACACACTTCATGGAGTTTAATGTATTTGGCTCTTCATCTTCCCCATAATCAATATAAATAACTCCAATGAATCAATGGATAGTGGGGCTTTATGGCTGCCATCAACTTGCCCATGAATTAGAAGCTGAAGGGGCAACAAACGGTTTAGAAATTGCTTCAAAAATCGCACAAAACAGCTTCAAAATGGCCCTTGAACTTCTTAACGGGTCTGTTTCTTGCAAATGGGTCGGATCTGTGCCCATTCCCGCATCCGGCTGCCCGCAACCCGCATCCGCGCGCGTCCTGGAGAAAAAAAAACGAACCGGGCCGGGTCGAAACCTGGCCCGCTGGAGCCCAAGCGCCCGCTTACGCGGGCGCTGCCTGCTGCGAAAAAGCCCCGCTCATTTGAGCGGGGGCTGCTAAACGCGCGCGCATTTTTTTTTTTAAAACTCTTTTTTTTTTCTTTGAACTAGGTTGCTTCAAAAATATGTAGAAATTACTCTCGAGCTCCGAAAAATCCGAGTGAACAGTCGTTGGAATCGTGGGCTCGAGCTCTAGTCCTGAAAAATATAAAGAAGCATAAATTAGTTCTCAAAAATTAATAATTGTGCAAACTATGAGAATAAGCTCTAATATTATATGATTTTCTCAATATAACTATATTAGAGCTATTTTAACACTTATGTATGCACAAATTGGGGTCCAATAAGGGGGGAAAATGTAATATTATGCTGAAATCATACCCCCCAACTAGCTATTTGCTAGTCTCTAGCAAATAATGCGATAAATTCGGATTCAATTAAAAACGTGTACCAAACTCATGATCTTATTATGGCCTACTCCAAAAGTTGTTTCCAATTGATTTCAAATCCAATATACACATGTATGAAATAAAATTATGGCACTCCCTCAATTTAATTCAGAAAAGAGTAAAGTGGTAAGCACAGTATGCATGTGTTAGGATATATCACAAATCATATCATAGTTTTCAATTTTCAAGGATTTGGTCAAAAACAATGCAAGGCTTCTTCTAACTTGTGGGGGTTGAGATTGCATGAATATTTCATTTCTTATTTTATTGCATCATAATCATTTTTTATATTTTTGTTTTGCATACACGCGATGACGCTATGAAATGCAAACACGGCTACCTTTGTGTACACGCGATAACGCTATATAAACAAAGGGCTAGAATGATCTCCTGAATCTTGTCTTTGGCGTCATCCCCAATGTTTCGTGGGGCCCCAGCTACTCAACTTGACTAGGAGAACCATTCACTTATTCACTTATTATATTTCTCATTTATCAAATTATCAACTCAACCACCCACTTATTAAAAGTCACCAAACATATGCAAATGGCCAAAATTCCCATCCAATTTAGAACCAATCCACTCAATTGTTTCATCCTACCACACATAACATTAGCTTGCACAAAACTATTCCCAAATTATTTCAAGGGGATTGTCATGACATATAAACAAGTTTCATTCATGGCATATTAACATTTGATTCCAATGTGGAAAAGAAATTAAGCCATGCCATTCAAATTTCTATGAATTTGATACCAAATAATGATCCGAGAGAAATCACATGGAATTAAGCTTTTAGAGACTAAGCAAAAGGAAAAATGATGAAGTCTTCTCCAAAAAATTTTATTTATTTATTTTTAGTTTTTATTTATTTTTTTTTATTTAGTGTTTTTTTAATAGAAGGAAATGGAAAAAAAATGAAAAAGAAGAAAGAAAGGGAGAAAAAAAAATCATGAGGAAAAAATAATAATAATAATTTATACTCTCCCCCCAACTAAAATTAAGCATTGTCCTCAATGTAAAGGAGAGTAGTCATGGAGAGAGAGCACCTGATTAGTTGCCACCCGAAGGTGGGTCCGTGAGCTCGATGATGCTCGCCTCCTTGGTCCAAGGTTCATGGAAATGCTTCAATCGTTGACCGTTCACCTTGAACTCACTTCCGTCTTTCTCATTCAGCAATAGGACCGCTCCATGTGGGAAAACTTCTTTGACGACAAAAGGCCCAAACCACCTAGATCGAAGTTTCCCAGGGAAGATGTGGAGTCTGGAATTGTAGAGAAGAACCTTCTGGCCTGGAATGAATTCTTTCCTAAGGATCATTCTGTCATGAACAGACTTCATCCTTTCCTTGGAAATCTTAGCGTTGTCGTAGGCATCTCTCCTCAGCTCCTCTAGCTCCAATAGTTGTAACCTGCGAGATGTAAAAGATGAATCAATATCAAAGTTCAATTTTTTAACAGCCCAATAAGATCTATGCTCCAGCTCAACAGGTAAATGACAAAACTTCCCAAATACTAGACGGTATGGAGACATCCCTAAAATTGTCTTGTAGGCTGTCCTGTAGGCCCACAACGCTTCAGGTAAGCGCAAGCTCCAATCCTTCCTTGATGGGTTAACCGTCTTTTGTAGGATCCCTTTAATCTCTCTATTCGCCAGCTCTGCTTGACCATTGGTTTGGGGATGATATGGGGTAGAAACCTTGTGCGTGACCCCAAACCTTTTCATTAAATTGGCGAACAGGCGGTTGCAGAAATGAGAACCTCCGTCACTGATCAAGGCCTTGGGTGCTCCAAACCTAGAAAAGATATTCTCCTTGAGAAATTTGAGCACAATGGAAGCATCATTCGTCCTGCAAGAAATAGCCTCCACCCATTTAGAAACATAATCAATGGCAACCAATATATAAGTGTATCCAAACGAAGGTGGGAAAGGTCCCATGAAATCTATACCCCAGCAGTCAAATATTTCTATCTCTAAAATGGGGTTCAAAGGCATCATGTTTCGCCTTGTAATACCTCCTAACTGTTAGCAAGGAATGCATGTTTTACAATACCTAATGGTATCTTTAAACATGGTTGGCCAATAAAAGCCACATTGAAAAATTTTAGCCACAGTTTTATTTGCAGAGAAATGTCCTCCACACACCCCATCGTGACAAAATTGTATCACACTACCTATCTCATGGTCAGGGATGCACCTCCTAATAATTTGGTCACTACAATATTTATAGAGGTATGGATCATCAAAGAAAAAGTATTTTACCTCATTTTTAAACCTTTTAACATCTTGAAATGACCAAGTCTCAGGGGTCTTACCAGTCACAAGATAATTAACTATATCCGCATACCATGGCAAGGTGGAGATGCTAAAAAGATGCTCATCAGGAAAAGAGTCCTCCAAGGGTACTTCTGCTGAATCAAGGCCGACCGTCAATCGTGATAGGTGGTCAGCTACTAAATTCTCCACGCCCTTCTTGTCTTTGATTAGGACATTGAATTCCTGCAACAATAAAATCCATCGTATTAATCGAGGTTTAGCATCTTTTTTAGACAATAAATATTTCAAAGCAGAGTGGTCCGTATAAATCAAAATAGGAGATCCTAAAATATAGCTCCTGAATTTCTCTAAGGCGAACACTACAGCCAGCAACTCCTTCTCTGTGGTCGTATAGTTCCTTTGAGCATCGTTCATCGTTTTGCTGGCGTAGGAAATAACCACTGGGTGCTTATCTTTCCTTTGTCCTAGCACTGCGCCAACTGCGTAGTTGCTAGCGTCACACATGATCTCAATGGTAGTGACCAATCTGGAACCTGCAAAATAGGAGCAGAAATTAGCAACTTTTTTAAGGTATCGAAAGAATGTTGACACTCAGGTGTCCAATTAAAATCCACATTTTGAGATAATAAGTTGCTAAGAGGGCGAGAAATGGCACTAAAATCTTTAATAAATCGCCGGTAGAATCCTGCGTGACCAAGAAATGATCTGATGTCTCTTACACACTTGGGACTTGGTAGCTTCTCAATTACTGCTACCTTGGCTCTGTCTACCTGAATCCCCTCCTTTGAAACTACATGACCAAGGACAATGCCCTCAGTGGTCATGAAATGGCATTTCTCCCAATTCAATAGGAGGTTTTTCTCAATGCACCTATCAAGAACACGAGCCAAGTTAGCTAAACAATCGTGAAAAGAGCTACCATAAACAGAAAAGTCGTCCATGAATACCTCTACAATTTTCTCAGTCATATCATCGAAAATACTAAGCATGCATCGCTGAAAAGTAGCAGGGGCATTACACAGACCAAACGACATTTTCTTAAAGGCAAAAGTACCAAAAGGACAAGTAAAGGTCGTTTTCTCCTGATCCTCTGGTGCAATCTCAATCTGATAGTAACCAGAATAGCCGTCTAGGAAACAATAATACTCATGTCCAGCCACTCTCTCTAAAATTTGATCAAGGAATGGTAGAGGGAAGTGGTCTTTCCTAGTTCGGGAGTTCAGTTTCCTATAATCTATGCACATCCTCCATCCTGTGGTAGTCCTAACAGGGATAAGTTCATTATTATCATTTCTAACCACAGTGAGGCCAGACTTTTTAGGGACAACCTGAATGGGACTAACCCATTTGCTATCAGAGATTGGGTAAATGATACCTGCATCTAATAATTTTAGAATCTCGCCTTTTACTACTTCTTTTAATGTAGGATTTAACCTTCTTTGAAATTCTCTAGTAGGTTTGGCGTCATCTTCTAGATATATATGATGCATGCATACTATGGGACTAATTCCCTTGATATCAGCAATAGACCAACCAATAGCCCCCCTGTGCTTTTTCAAAACGTCAATTAACAAACTTTCCTGTTCTAATGAGAGTTTAGAAGATATTACCACGGGAAAGCTGTTCTCATCTCCTAGAAAAGCATACTTGAGAAATTCAGGAAGTGGCTTCAGTTCGGGCTTTGGATCCTCCATTTCAGATGGTTTGAGTGTTGATGGATTTGATGGCAAGGCCTCGAACCTAGGCTACCAGATCGCATTGAGCTCCTTCACATCTTCCTGTACAAAAGAGATATCATCAGTATCCTCCACAATTATAGTATCATCATCAAATTCAGAAATAATGTGATCATTCACCAAAGAATCGATCATATTTACATCTTCAACTTCATCATCCACACTTGGAAGCTTACATGTATTAAATATGTTCAAATCTAAGGACATGTTTCCAAACGTGATTTTTAGTTGACCATTCCTACAATTGATAAGCGCATTACATGTTGCAAGGAAAGGTCTACCAAGGATGATGGGAGTAGAATTTGTAGCTTGGGGTCCTTGGATGTCTAGGACTATAAAGTCTGCAGGGTAATAAAATTTGTCCACTTGGACAAGTACATCTTCAATACACCCCTTAGGAACTTTAATGTACCTATCAGCTAGTTGCAGTACAACTGTTGTAGGTTTTAGTTCTCCTAACCCAAGCTGTGTAAAAATAGGATAAGGTAAAATGTTGACACTAGATCCTAAATCCAGTAATGCGTTTCCAATCTTTTTAGTCCCAATATTACAAGTAATAGTAGGTGATCCAGGGTCTCTAAATTTTGGTGGTGTGTTTTGTTGGACTATGGAGCTAACCTGTTCAGTTAAGAAGGCCTTTTTCTTCACATTTAACTTTCTTTTAATTGTGCAAAGGTCTTTTAGAAATTTAGCATATGCAGGGATTTGGTTTATTGCATCAATCAGCGGGATGTTTATTTGACACTTTTGAAAAATTTCGCGAATCTCAGATTGGTACTTATCTTTTTTCGTTTGAAGTAGCCGTTGAGGAAATGGTGTTGAAGGTACATGTGGTGCAAGTTCTTTCTCTTCAATGTCTTTATTATTCAGGCCACCGTCAGTGTTCTCCTCTTGCGCAGGTTCGTGTGGTTGAATCACATCCTCTTTTTCATGTTCGTTGCTTGGTGGATCAGGCTTCAGAATTTCCTTCCCACTCCTTAGTGTGGTGACAGCTTGGAAAGGCTTTACGTTGTTACCTGTAGAAGAAGACGAACCCATATTAGGATTAGGAAATGGTTGTGATGGGAGCTTACCTTTTTCTAAAGTCGCTGTAAGCTTAGCCAGGCTTTCGCTCATTTGTTGGTTCTGGGTCTGTTGAGCTTGGAACTGAGCATGTTGTTGTTGCATTTGGGCTTGTTGTAGTTGGATAAGCTGTTGGAGCACATCGCCAAATGGTTGCATCTGTTGTTCTTGTGTTGGCTCTTGGTTCCTTCTCTGGTTTCCCCCTTGGTAGTTGTTGTTGAATGGTTGTCTAAAGGGAGGAGGAGCTTGTTGTTGCTGTTGTTGTTGTTGGGGTTGTTGTTGGGGTCCCCAACTTAAATTTGGATTATTGCGCCATCCCCTATTGTTAGAGTTAAAACCTTGATAGTTGGTTGAGACTTGGTTTACCTCCGTAGGATTGCTTAGCATACTCTTCAATGCTGGAAGTGTTGGGCAAGTACTAGTGTCATGGCCACCAACCTCGCAAAGTGCACAGCTTTGTACGACCTCAACTCCTTTGGATCCTTTCAAATTGAGTGCTTGAAGCTTCTTTGTGAGTAAAGCTTCCATCTTTGCTTCCAACGCATCTTCTGGCTTCAAAGTGTGCATCCCTCCACGTGATGGCTGGGAAGGTGTTGAGATGGTTCCTCGGTCGTACTCTGAAGTGGTGTCCCATGTTTGTGCGTTCTCCGCTATCTCCTCCAAGTACGTCCACGCCTCGTCTGGCTCTTTATCGAAGAATCCCCCGTTGCACATCATCTCTACGAATTGCTTCATTTGGGGTTGTAGTCCATCGTAGTAGAAGCCAATGATCCTGCTTTTATCAAAGCCATTATGTGGACACGCTAGCAGCAGCTCATTGAACCTCTCCCATGCTTGATAGAACGTTTCCTCACTTTTCTGGGCAAAGTTCATGATTTGTCTTTTCAACCCCTGTGTCCTGTGTATAGGAAAGAATTTCTTCAAAAATTCAGCCTGTAATTCAATCCAAGTTGTGATAGAACGTGGTGGCAAAGCATTCAGCCAATTTTTAGCTTTGTCTTTTAATGAAAATGGAAAGAGTTTTAGATATATCGTGTCTTCACTAGTCTTCCCATCAAAACATGTTAAACACACTTCTTCAAATCCTTTTATATGAAGATAAGGGTTTTCCTTGTCCATCCCATGAAAGGTGGGTAAGAGTTGGATTACCCCTGGTTTGAAATTAAAAGAATTTGCATCAGCGGGTAAGACAAAACATGAGGATGTGCTAGTTCTAGTGGGTCTGAGATGATCTTTTAAAGTTCTAGGAACTCCAGTTTGCAAATTGTTTTCATTGTTGTTACTAGTATTTTCATCATTGTTTATAATATTTTCAGCCATTTGAAAGCGTCTAGTTAACCTCTTTGTCCTAGGAGTCCTATGCCACATAAACCAAGCACAAGCTTCTTTTTTTTAAGAAAGAAAAAAAAAGAAAGAAAGGAAAAAAAATTCAAATTTTTATGGGTTTTTATGTTGAAGAAAGGAGGAGGGGAAAAAAAATGAAAACAAAATTATGAACAACAAAGTGGAAAGATCTCACCGAAATCCTCCGACTGAAATAAACTATGGTAGCACGCCGTTCTCCCCGGCAACGGCGCCAAAAACTTGCCTCGTCCAAAAATGTGTTACTCTCAAGTGTAAGAGTTCGTGCAAGTAGTAAAGTTCCGGGAGTCCGGATATCGTATCCTCGGGAGAAATCCTGTTGCAACCACAAGTTTAAATCAATTAGAAAATCATCTTGGAGAAACTAACTATTTTGAATAGTGATGATTTAATGGTTTTGCTAGTGATTTGTTTTTAAGTTTATGAAAAAAATAAGTGAAGAAAGTTTTTGTTTTTAGAAAGTATTTATAAATAAGCATATGATATGGTTTCATTAGGATATATAATTTGCACTAGTTTGGTTGAATAAAGATAACTCAATGACATCTCCTTTTGGGAGAAAGTCATCGGAAGATGCCTTCGTAGGGATTAAAGTTCGAAATCGATAAAGTTGTTGTTAAAATAATTATCGTTTAAACAATAGATGAAACTTCCTTTTGGGAAGATCAAAAACTCATTTATAGTCTTTTGGAATATGAAATGAGAAGTTAAAAAGAAAAGATAAGAACATTACAACATTTGCCTTAAAAACGTAGGGATTCAATCCAAACTAGCACAAATCATATCTCCTAATTACGTCATACCATATACCATTAAAATTTAGCTACTCATGTTGAGAATAAAAGAAGTTAAAAACAAAGAGAACATAATTTTATTTATAAGAAAAGAAACTTGAAATTTAGACAAATAAGTTTGAGAAGATATCACCCCTTTTACACCCTTCAAGCTTTGTACATGAAGCCCCTTCTTCCTCCTCTAAAAATCTCAATACTCTTACTCACAATAGCCTCTAAAATCAGAATTATATGAGAAAGAACTCTACAAAATTTTATGCTAATAGCTCAAGGAAAACATCTATTTATAGGCTTTACACACTTCATGGAGTTTAATGTATTTGGCTCTTCATCTTCCCCATAATCAATATAAATAACTCCAATGAATCAATGGATAGTGGGGCTTTATGGCTGCCATCAACTTGCCCATGAATTAGAAGCTGAAGGGGCAACAAACGGTTTAGAAATTGCTTCAAAAATCGCACAAAACAGCTTCAAAATGGCCCTTGAACTTCTTAACGGGTCTGTTTCTTGCAAATGGGTCGGATCTGTGCCCATTCCCGCATCCGGCTGCCCGCAACCCGCATCCGCGCGCGTCCTGGAGAAAAAAAAACGAACCGGGCCGGGTCGAAACCCGGCCCGCTGGAGCCCAAGCGCCCGCTTACGCGGGCGCTGCCTGCTGCGAAAAAGCCCCGCTCATTTGAGCGGGGGCTGCTAAACGCGCGCGCATTTTTTTTTTTAAAACTCTTTTTTTTTTCTTTGAACTAGGTTGCTTCAAAAATATGTAGAAATTACTCTCGAGCTCCGAAAAATCCGAGTGAACAGTCGTTGGAATCGTGGGCTCGAGCTCTAGTCCTGAAAAATATAAAGAAGCATAAATTAGTTCTCAAAAATTAATAATTGTGCAAACTATGAGAATAAGCTCTAATATTATATGATTTTCTCAATATAACTATATTAGAGCTATTTTAACACTTATGTATGCACAAATTGGGGTCCAATAAGGGGGGAAAATGTAATATTATGCTGAAATCATACCCCCCAACTAGCTATTTGCTAGTCTCTAGCAAATAATGCGATAAATTTGGATTCAATTAAAAACGTGTACCAAACTCATGATCTTATTATGGCCTACTCCAAAAGTTGTTTCCAATTGATTTCAAATCCAATATACACATGTATGAAATAAAATTATGGCACTCCCTCAATTTAATTCAGAAAAGAGTAAAGTGGTAAGCACAGTATGCATGTGTTAGGATATATCACAAATCATATCATAGTTTTCAATTTTCAAGGATTTGGTCAAAAACAATGCAAGGCTTCTTCTAACTTGTGGGGGTTGAGATTGCATGAATATTTCATTTCTTATTTTATTGCATCATAATCATTTTTTATATTTTTGTTTTGCATACACGCGATGACGCTATGAAATGCAAACACGGCTACCTTTGTGTACACGCGATAACGCTATATAAACAAAGGGCTAGAATGATCTCCTGAATCTTGTCTTTGGCGTCATCCCCAATGTTTCGTGGGGCCCCAGCTACTCAACTTGACTAGGAGAACCATTCACTTATTCACTTATTATATTTCTCATTTATCAAATTATCAACTCAACCACCCACTTATTAAAAGTCACCAAACATATGCAAATGGCCAAAATTCCCATCCAATTTAGAACCAATCCACTCAATTGTTTCATCCTACCACACATAACATTAGCTTGCACAAAACTATTCCCAAATTATTTCAAGGGGATTGTCATGACATATAAACAAGTTTCATTCATGGCATATTAACATTTGATTCCAATGTGGAAAAGAAATTAAGCCATGTCATTCAAATATCTATGAATTTGATACCAAATAATGATCCGAGAGAAATCACATGGAATTAAGCTTTTAGAGACTAAGCAAAAGGAAAAATGATGAAGTCTTCTCCAAAAAATTTTATTTATTTATTTTTAGTTTTTATTTATTTTTTTTTATTTAGTGTTTTTTTAATAGAAGGAAATGGAAAAAAAATGAAAAAGAAGAAAGAAAGGGAGAAAAAAAAAATCATGAGGAAAAAATAATAATAATAATTTATACTCTCCCCCCAACTAAAATTAAGCATTGTCCTCAATGTAAAGGAGAGTAGTCATGGAGAGAGAGCACCTGATTAGTTGCCACCCGAAGGTGGGTCCGTGAGCTCGATGATGCTCGCCTCCTTGGTCCAAGGTTCATGGAAATGCTTCAATCGTTGACCGTTCACCTTGAACTCACTTCCGTCTTTCTCATTCAGCAATAGGACCGCTCCATGTGGGAAAACTTCTTTGACGACAAAAGGCCCAAACCACCTAGATCGAAGTTTCCCAGGGAAGATGTGGAGTCTGGAATTGTAGAGAAGAACCTTCTGGCCTGGAATGAATTCTTTCCTAAGGATCATTCTGTCATGAACAGACTTCATCCTTTCCTTGGAAATCTTAGCGTTGTCGTAGGCATCTCTCCTCAGCTCCTCTAGCTCCAATAGTTGTAACCTGCGAGATGTAAAAGATGAATCAATATCAAAGTTCAATTTTTTAACAGCCCAATAAGATCTATGCTCCAGCTCAACAGGTAAATGACAAAACTTCCCAAATACTAGACGGTATGGAGACATCCCTAAAATTGTCTTGTAGGCTGTCCTGTAGGCCTACAACGCTTCAGGTAAGCGCAAGCTCCAATCCTTCCTTGATGGGTTAACCGTCTTTTGTAGGATCCCTTTAATCTCTCTATTCGCCAGCTCTGCTTGACCATTGGTTTGGGGATGATATGGGGTAGAAACCTTGTGCGTGACCCCAAACCTTTTCATTAAATTGGCGAACAGGCGGTTGCAGAAATGAGAACCTCCGTCACTGATCAAGGCCTTGGGTGCTCTAAACCTAGAAAAGATATTCTCCTTGAGAAATTTGAGCACAATGGAAGCATCATTCGTCCTGCAAGAAATAGCCTCCACCCATTTAGAAACATAATCAATGGCAACCAATATATAAGTGTATCCAAACGAAGGTGGGAAAGGTCCCATGAAATCTATACCCCAGCAGTCAAATATTTCTATCTCTAAAATGGGGTTCAAAGGCATCATGTTTCGCCTTGTAATACCTCCTAACTGTTGGCAAGGAATGCATGTTTTACAATACCTAATGGTATCTTTAAACATGGTTGGCCAATAAAAGCCACATTGAAAAATTTTAGCCACAGTTTTATTTGCAGAGAAATGTCCTCCACACACCCCATCGTGACAAAATTGTATCACACTACCTATCTCATGGTCAGGGATGCACCTCCTAATAATTTGGTCACTACAATATTTATAGAGGTATGGATCATCAAAGAAAAAGTATTTTACCTCATTTTTAAACCTTTTAATATCTTGAAATGACCAAGTCTCAGGGGTCTTACCAGTCACAAGATAATTAACTATATCCGCATACCATGGCAAGGTGGAGATGCTAAAAAGATGCTCATCAGGAAAAGAGTCCTCCAAGGGTACTTCTGCTGAATCAAGGCCGACCGTCAATCGTGATAGGTGGTCAGCTACTAAATTCTCCACGCCCTTCTTGTCTTTGATTAGGACATTGAATTCCTGCAACAATAAAATCCATCGTATTAATCGAGGTTTAGCATCTTTTTTAGACAATAAATATTTCAAAGCAGAGTGGTCCGTATAAATCAAAATAGGAGATCCTAAAATATAGCTCCTGAATTTCTCTAAGGCGAACACTACAGCCAGCAACTCCTTCTCTGTGGTCGTATAGTTCCTTTGAGCATCGTTCATCGTTTTGCTGGCGTAGGAAATAACCACTGGGTGCTTATCTTTCCTTTGTCCTAGCACTGCGCCAACTGCGTAGTTGCTAGCGTCACACATGATCTCAATGGTAGTGACCAATCTGGAACCTGCAAAATAGGAGCAGAAATTAGCAACTTTTTTAAGGTATCGAAAGAATGTTGACACTCAGGTGTCCAATTAAAATCCACATTTTGAGATAATAAGTTGCTAAGAGGGCGAGAAATGGCACTAAAATCTTTAATAAATCGCCGGTAGAATCCTGCGTGACCAAGAAATGATCTGATGTCTCTTACACACTTGGGACTTGGTAGCTTCTCAATTACTGCTACCTTGGCTCTGTCTACCTGAATCCCCTCCTTTGAAACTACATGACCAAGGACAATGCCCTCAGTGGTCATGAAATGGCATTTCTCCCAATTCAATAGGAGGTTTTTCTCAATGCACCTATCAAGAACACGAGCCAAGTTAGCTAAACAATCGTGAAAAGAGCTACCATAAACAGAAAAGTCGTCCATGAATACCTCTACAATTTTCTCAGTCATATCATCGAAAATACTAAGCATGCATCGCTGAAAAGTAGCAGGGGCATTACACAGACCAAACGACATTTTCTTAAAGGCAAAAGTACCAAAAGGACAAGTAAAGGTCGTTTTCTCCTGATCCTCTGGAAGTCCTTCGATAATCTTCGAACACTTCTCCTTTTGGGTGTAAGTTTTGCCGAGAGCTTCCAACTCGTTCATTATGTCGACGAAGCGAGCATAATACTCCTTCATCTTTTCTCCCTGTTCCATGTGAAACAATTCGTAATCTCTATTGACTACTACGAGTTTAGAATCTCTTACCCGACTCGTTCCTTCATGCAAAATGAGGAGCGAATTCCAAATTTGATATGCACTCTTACATGTGCATATCTTATTAAAATCTTCGGGTTCCAAAGCACATTGTAAAGCATTCATTGCTTTGGCATTAGCAATCTCCGCGGCGACCTCCGCGGTGGTCCACTTGTCGAAATCTTCTTCGGTAGGCACATTGTACTCTGACATGGTAATTCTCCACAAGGAAGCGCTTCGAAGGAACGTTTCCATCAGGCATTTCCAATATCCATAATTGACGCCGTTGAAGAATGGAGGCCTTGTCGAGGAATGTCCTTCCATGACCGAAGACGATCCTTCACGGTTCCTGTAGGTTCCATAATCCGCATGTGGACGAACGGTCTTGTTGTCGTTGGCAGACATAGCTAAGTATCTGGCTCTGATACCAAATGTAATGCCCTACAAGCTACTGCACAAGTACTAGAGGGGTGGTGAATAGTACTTTAAAAATAACAAGGAGTATAATTCCTAATTATAGGGCAAACAACTACCAAATCAATTTGTGGAAGCTTAAATTGAATGACAACAACAAATTTAACAATGCTAACAAAAGATGTTAATGGGTTCGGATCCACCCAAGTCTCCCCGACTTGTTCCCGGTGATCCTACGTCCCAACCACCCGGATCCCCTCCGGATACTTAGGTTAGAAACCCTAACCAAAGATTTCCACTATGATATCTTGTGAAAAACCTTCACAAGATCAAATCATACATGCAATGGCAATAGTGAATCCCACAACCCGGGATCACAACCTTCTCTCACAACCGAGAGAATCAACAAGCAATATAAATGAGTTTATAATGAAATAAACAATCTTACCACAAAATCCTATACCTTGAGTTTTTCTTACCAAATAGGTGAAAGGAATGATTTGAGGAAGATGAAGTCACCAAGACCTAGCACCAAGGAAATGACCAGCAATAGGTGCCTAGGAGTGATTTGGAGACTTGAATCAAGCAAGAGCTTGAAGAGCTCACCAAGAACAAGCTTTTCTCAATATGGATTCTAGATCTAGAAAGTGAGAGAATGGGTTTCTTGTGAGGAAGAGAGCTTTGGAAATGAGTGAGAATGGCTATCTCTTTTAATCTCAATGAATCTCTTAATGGCAGCTCTTACCTAGAGAGAAATGACCTAGGTTCGTATTTATAGGGTCCCATAAAAACAAGTTAGGTCAAGTCCCAACGGATAGAAATCTGAGGCAACTAGTCGGTCAAAGAACAACCACTGACCGACTAGTTCATCAACTAGTCGGTCAGTCAAACAACATGGACCAAGTGAGGAACTGAGAAGAGATAGAAATTCAGACCTAGAAATCTAGTCGGTCCAAGAAGACATTCTGACCGACTAGTTTCACAACTAGTCGGTCAGTCAGTGAACGTAGACCGACTAAGAGGCAAAATGAAATAGTCTGAATACAAATTGACTTAGTCGGTCCAAGAACAAAAGTTGACCGACTAGATTGTCAACTAGTCGGTCACCAAATGTTCTTAGACCGACTAACGATAAACAATAGCTTAGGAGAAATTTGGCATGTACAGTAAATCACAACTAGTCGGTCAAAGAAGCATCACTGACCGACTAGTTCACAAACTAGTCGGTCGGTGAGTCAACGTAGACCGACTAACTGTAAACAGTACTGAACAAGAAAAGATTAACTCAAACTAGTCGGTCCAAGAAGCTCTTCTGACCGACTAGATCACCATCTAGTCGGTCAGTACTTCTTCTTGTACCAACTAATATGCACAAACAAGTCCGAATCGAAGCGCGATGCTTCGAGGAAGTTTGGGTGAACTTGTACTAAGATCCTAGAGCTACGATATGAGCGATATGAAGATAGAATCGTAAGATATACTCAAGGCTTAACATTCTATAGATCGAAGCTACAAGACTATAAATAAAACCTTAATGAATGGTCTTCGAGAGCTTCGATTAATTCTTCATGACTTCCAAAACGGTCCAAGAGCTTCAACGAAGCTTTAGGCAATGAATACGAGCTTTGAGAAGTCTTGAGATGTCGCTTTGATTGTTCTCGTGAATTTGGCGACGATCTCCAAAACTGCGCTCACAAATTGTTAGTTCATGAATTATTTATATTTGCTCATCATCCAAAACCAAATCCGGGGAGTCCAATATTCAACACCCCCCCCCGGGCGAAGGGGGGGTTTGATCCTTCGCGCCGGCAGAAGTTCCAGAGAGATTACTCAATTTCTATGTCCAGTTCCACAGATTCTTTAACATGACTATTATCATAGTCCCGCAACAGATCTGAAACATCCTTCATTTGCTTGCTCTTGAGATAGAGTTTCACCTGAGGATATCTCTCGCAGATATCATCTAAAACACCTTTGAGTTCTGTGACTGTTAAAGCTCCAGAATTGTTTTTGTCTGCTTTCTTGAATATTGCAAGGATATCTTCCATTACTTTCCGTTAGTTTATGGTACCGCAATCACCAAGTGCATACACATCATCACATTGGCTCCCCTCCTATGATTATGATATAATAAAATGGTATCATTGGCCATTGCTATGGTTGATTGATTTCCAACAGTCATATCTTTATCTATCAAAGATAAATATGGTTATGTGCTATATACATCCCTAAAGTATGGGTGTATACAACTTTTAGTGCCGAATTTTACCTAAAATAGAAAAGAAAGAGAATGCGTTAACAAATGAGTTGATGTTATGAATCAACTACTAGGGCAAGAAATCCCCAGCCCTTTATTTATAAGCATGATAGAAGAGTAGAAAGATAAAATACATAGATATGTGCGTATCTCTAAGATACCCGCATTCCTAACCGACTCTGGTATTTCCATTTACAACATTCCCCATTATCCAGCCATAGGTGTGGACTCGGCTCATGAATACTTCATGATTCTGAGTGTAATAGGAGTCTCACATGGGGTGGATACTTCAGGATCCTGAGTTGGTGATGCTTGCCTCGTTAAAATGTTTAGCTATGGAAAACTCCGTGAGAAAAACCATAGTTAAGGAAAAAGAGTGCAGACACATCCTAACTCCCCCCTGATCTGTGCAAGCGCTCAGGCTTTTAGATCTCGTAGGCACCTCATCCCAATTTTCTATACAAACTTCCAAAGGTAGCAGCAGGAAGGGATTTAGTGAACAAGTCTGTCAGGTTGTCATATGATTGTACTTGTCTAACATTGATCACGCCATCTCTCTGGAGTTCGTGCGTCCAGAAGAATTTGGGGGAAATATGCTTCGTTCTGTCGCCTTTGATGTAGCCACCTCGTAGCTGAGCTATGCAAGCAGCATTATCTTCGAACATTGTAGTAGGTTCAAGGTCCCCATACTTCAATCCGGTCATCACCAGGATGTGATTTACAACTGATCATAGCCAGACACATTCTCTGCTTGCTTCATGGATGGCGATGATCTCTGAGTTATTGGATGAGGTAGCCGCCATGGGTTGCTTAACGGATCTCCAGGAAATGGCTGTCCCACCATGGGTAAACACGTACCAAGTCTGTGACTTTGTATTGTGGGGATCAGACCTGTAACATGCATCAGCATAACCAACAAGTGCGGAGGATAATCCATTTTTTAACGGAGTCCCAAATTTGTAGACCCTTGGAGGTAGCGCAGAAGGTGCTTTACCCCGGTCCAGTGGCGTTGTGTCGGCGCTGCTCTGTATCTGGCTAGTAAATTTACTGCAAACGCTATATCGGGACGCGTGTAGTTGGCCAAATATAGAAGTGCTCCAATAACACTCGGATAAGGAACTTCTGGAACAAGTATATCATCCCCATCTTCTAACGACCGAAAGGGGTCTTTATATTCATCCAAAGATCGTACCACCATAGGTGTACTAAGTGGATGACATTGGTCCATACGAAATCTTTGTAACATTTTCTTCGTATATGTGGTTTGGTGTAGTAGGATTCCGACTTTTAGATGTTCAATTCATAAGCTAAGGCAGAATTTCGTTTTGCCCAGGTCTTTTATTTCAAATTCTTTTGTCATGCTTATAGATATCTCAGCGATCTCTTCATGAGATCCAATGAGATTCAGATCGTCTACGTAGACTGCTATTATGACGAATCATTTCCACTTTACTCTTATGAAGATGAAAGGGCAGACTTCATTGTTGTTGAATCCTTGTTGTACAAGGAATTCACTTAGTCTGTTATACCACATCCGTCCCGATTGTTTAAGATTATACAATGATATTTGGAGCTTAACAGAGTAGACGTTCAAGGTCTATCTTTAAATTCAGCAGGCATTGAAAAGCAATCAGGAAGTTTCATGTATATCTCCTTGTCGAGATTACCGTATATGTATGCAGTCACAACATCTATTAGCTGCATATCTAAATCTTCCTTTGCTGTTAAGCTTATTAGGAATCGGAAAATGATCGCATCCATGACCGAGGAGCATGTTTCCTCATTGTCAATACCCGGTCTTTGGAAAAATCCTTGCGCTACCAGCCTTGCTTTGTAGCGTGGGACCTCATTATTTTCATTTCTTTTTCTCACGAATACCTATTTGTATCACACAGGTTTGACACCAGTAGGTGTCTGGACTATTTGCTCAAAGACTTTTCATTTCTGAAGCGAGTCTAGCTCGGCTTTTATTGCCTGATTCCACTTTGGCAAATCATTTCTACGTTTGTATTCATCAACGGAATGTGGATCATGATCATCGTCGCTTCCGGCGACGTGAATAGCAATGTGAAATGCAAAGTCATCGTCGACGACTGTACTCTTTCTGTCCAACATCTCCCCCGTATGTACATAATTTAAAGATATTTCAGTTTCTCCTGGCAGTTCCTCTGCAGTGGATTTCGGGAGGGGTGAGGGTATGGACATGAGCTCATTTCTCTATGGGGGTATCGTCCCGAGGTCTCCGAATATTTTTCTTTTTCTTGGATTTTTATCCTTGGAGCCTAATGGTCTGTCTCTTTTCTGTTGAGATGCAGCCACTTCTGTTGCTGGTGGATTGCATCCATTATCGGGGATGTCAATTCTAGCTAGAGTATTTGCAGCAGGGATGTGTGATTTGACAATCTTCTGGTTGTCAGTAAATGAGTCCGGTAATCGGTGGACAGTGTCCTGAATGTAGACAGTGTCCAGTAATCAGAACGAGCATTTGACTTCTGTTGTCACGCCCGTCTAACGCCTCCCTATGCGTAGCTACGTTTTTGCTATCGGCTATGCCTGGGGACGCATGCATTACGCTCGACATTTGATCCCGTACCGCAATCCGTATTCACTCATGTGGTCTACGAAATGCGATACTACGTCGTTGGTTCTAGCAATCAGGCTACTCTCGCAATCACCGACTAGCGGATCGGGGATTAGTGATCCCCTAGCTCTCGAGGCACTCTCATGATCATGAGCCCTAAAAACGGCCACTAAGCCCTAATCGGATTCGTGGGGATTCTCCTTATAATTTGGAGGCGCTTTTGCGATCCTCCAAATCTAGGGCTAATCCCCCAAAATCCTTTGTTCAAACTACCGCGGTGCAACCCTAGATTCATCCAACTAAGGTTAACCTATCATCCAACCCCTAGAATCCTAGAGTTCATCCCTGATCCTAGAAATAGATCTACTTAATCATAGTACGAAAGATAGGAACAACAGAAATCGACATCACGAGCAAGTAAAATGAAAGCAATAAAATATTCAACACTAAAAACATATGCGAGAGACAATAAAAGAAATTTACAAGGGAAAATATACTTAACTAATGAAGATCCGATATATAAACATCTAAGAGGGGGTCGATGGCATAGCCTAGCCTCTGAAAATCATCCCCAAATACAAAAAATAGTGAAAGGGGCTAAAAACCGGCCGCCTACAAATGGTGGCTACAACTCCTATTTATTGACTTCCCTCAAAAACCCTAGAAAAAGTCCTAAAAGCAGTCTGCCGACATAGCGCTCGGTCGAGCACGCCCTAGCGCTCGGCCAGCGCGTCCTAGCACTCAGCCGAGTGCTCCCTTGTGCTTCGGCTGCTTGGTACGCGAAAAGCGACCGCTTGGTCGAGTAAGGTAGCCGCTCGACCGAGTGACGTCCTCGTGGAATCTATGTCGCTCGGTCGGAATTGATGTCGCTCGATCGAGTGGTTGGCCGCTCGACCGAGTGAATTAGACGCAAACATTCCAGAGAGTTGCAAGACAAAAAATAGGAGCTCATTAAGGACTGGCTCGGGCGAACGACATGGTCGCTCGGTCGAGCGAGTTGGGTCGCTCGACCGAGCGACCCATTTCAAACTTTGCCTATCGTCCGGAGTCGTAGCTCGGTCGAGCGCATAATGCGCTCGGCCAAGTAATCTGGCATACTTTGAGCTCCTCATTCTCTTCTCCTTTCTTTCTTTCTTCCTCCTTTGCTTCCTCTTCTTTCTCCTTTCCAGCAGCATGAGCTCCATGAACACGACGTCGTTGACGCTCCGACGTCGACGATCATGCCCTCTTCTTCAACATGCTCCAAATCACTCGAATTTCCCTGAAATGCAACCAAACGCTCTTAAAGTCAAATAGTTCCAGTTATCAGCATAAAAATGTGGATAAAAGCGATCATTTTGACGTGTAAGCATATGTATAAAATGTGGAATATTATGACACATCACCAACGATAGGTGTAACATCAAAACCTATATCAAACAACTAATTTATGCACCACATAAGCTACGCACATACTCAGCAAATAACATAAGATAATATCATCACGCTAAAAGAGACTCCTCTTCAGCAAGCAAACAACAATATGCAGGCATCAGCTTTACACATCACCACAAAACAAGCATGATGCCGTCAAAGAAAAACGTATATCAAACACTAGCTTCCCTTCCCACAGAAGTCTTTTAAGTTCCTAGATCAAAGCTCAGACCCACAGAAACATCATCATTCTTTCTGCCATCTACAAATACTTGATGATAGCCAAAATAATCACCACTAGAATCACAATCGCAACCACCGATAGAATCAGGCTAATGCACGAACAACCTCCTTTCGCACGCTTGTTCAAAATTCCCAGCTTCGTCTGCAACCTCTGCATCAATACAAATCATGCGGGGCATAAGAAAAAATGGTTTCAATACTTGCTTAAGACAGGAATGCGAATTCTACAATTTAAAAATTCTCAAGACCTCTAACTTTCCAAGGCAACAACATTTTAATTGAAAAAAAACCCATGTATAATCAAACACAATTACTTAAATAATCGCAGAATCTCTCTTAATCTCTCTATCTCTAAGCATTTTGATAGGGAAAACCTCCCCTTGTCCCTCAAAATAATGATGCAATCATCACCAATTTGTGTCAAGTATTCATCAAATTTAGTTTCAAAAAGAATTTTAATATACTTAGAGCCAAGAAATTCAAAAGATAAACATTGCTTGATTCCTCACCATCAGCGTGGAGTTCAAGGTTCTTGCAGCCGCTCTTTTCTCTGCGCAGGCTTTAAGAGTATTTATTTATGAGATCAATGTGACATGTCTATTCTATATAACCAAATAAAAATGGAAGCAACAAGTTACCATATTCTGCGAAGTGTCATTCCTCATATATTAAGAAAACCGTCAAAAACTTCAGAAAATATCAATTATGTTGTGAAGGGGAAAGTAGAGTAATAGGTGTAAGGGGTTAAGAGCCCCCCACCCTCATATATATAGCTATCAATGATGGGCTGGATACCCAATGGGCCTCATGGGCCTATTCATAACACTTCCCCTTATCCAACCAACATTGAATAAGATGTGGATTCTTTAGGATCCTAATTAGGATAACTGCCTTATTAAATAAAAGACAGTTTATCCATAACTCCCCCTGTTTTAGGGATGTGTCTAGGGGTGGATACTTCAGGATCCAGAGTCAACGAGGTTGCCTCGTCAAAACCTTGACTATGGAAAACCCTGTGGGAAAAAACCAACATCCAAGGGAAAAGAGTACAACTCTGCATTTGACTCCCCCTCATCTGACCAAGCTTCAGGCTTGCAGATTTCCTATGAATATATACATCAGTCTCATATGTATCTATACATTCATAGTCCTCTCATCCTGACCCAGTTTATATTTTCTCACTCTCCTCATCCCAATCCCATATACAAGTTTCTCAAAGATACTAGTGGGCGGGGATTTTGTAAGCAAATCCGTCAAGTTATTACATAATTGGATCTTCTGTACCTCAATCTGCTTTTGCTTCTAAAGGTCATGCATCCAGAAGAACTTGGGAGAGATATGCTTTGTCTTGTCGCCTTTGATATAGCCGTCCTGTAGTTGGGCTATACATGCTGCATTGTCATCATGGAATGGTGTGGGCGCAAGAACGCCGGTCATCAGGCCAGTGGAGGTGAGAATGTGCTGGATCACCGAACGTAGCCAGAAACTCTCTTTACTTGCTTCATGGATCGCAAGAGGTTCTGAGTGAGTGGATGAGACGGTCGTCATGGTCTGCTTCACAGATCTCCAAGATATGGCAGTGCTACCATAGGTAAACATGTATCCTGTCTGAGACTTCTCCGTATGAGGATCGGACCTGTAGCCTGCATCAGCATAACCAACTAAACCTGTTGTTGCCCCTCTCCTGTAGAATAGACCTAAGTCTATGGACCCTTGGAGGTAGCGCAGAAGATGCTTAACTCCGGTCCAGTGCTGCTGTGTATGTGCAGCACTATATCTGGCTAGTAGGTTGACTGCAAATGCTATGTCAGGGCGAGTACAGTTAGCCAGGTAAAGGAGTGCACCGATAGCACTTAGATATGGCACTTCATGGCCTAGTACTTCCTTCCCCTCTTCTAGCGACCGTAAGGGGTCTTTATGCACATCCAATGATCTGACGACCACATCCAATGATCTGACGACCATTAGGATACTGAGGGGGTTGCATTTATCCATTTGGAACTTCTTCAACAAGTTCGATGTGTAAGTTGACTGGTGTTACAGGATCCCATCGTTAAAATGCTCTATTTGAAGACCTAAACAGAATTTTGACTTTTCGAGGTCTTTCATCTCGAATGTTTCTGTCAAGCTTCTAGAAATCTCGACGATCTCTTCAGGAGATCCGATGAGGTTCAAGTCGTCCACATAGACGACTATAATGACAAATCATGTTGCCTTTGCTCTTATAAGGATGCAAGGACAGCCTGTGTCATTTGTAAATTCTTGTTTTGTAAGGAAGTCGCTCAGTCTGTTATACCACATCCTTCCAGATTGTTTTAGATCATATAATGATCTTTGCAGTTTCATTGAGTAGATGTCACGTTATCTCTGTTTTAGTGCTGCAGGCAATCTCATATAGATGTCTCGGTCTAAATTGCCATAAAGATATGCACTCACGACGTACATAAGCTGCATATCTAAACCCTCTTAAGCTGTCAAGTCAATGAGGAATCGGAATGTCACGCCACGTTCCCCAGAATACCCGGCATTAGGATTTTTTTTTCAAGTATTCTGAAGAGTGAGGGTGATGAAAGGGAAAAAGAGAGAGAAAGGAGAAAACTAAATAAGCAGGCCACTGCGCACGTGCTGGGATAGTACACGTGAAACTCCACTAAAAATATCTAACATTCACACAAAACAACAATAACATTTAATACATACATGCTTCATTTCTGTACACAGTCCAAGTACACCAATACATACATACAGCCACGCTCCCACCTTCAAAGACAACCAAGTCACTCTGCAGGCTACATCACTCACCAAACGCTACCCCTGAGACCCAACTCCAAGTCACCACCAGCCATACTGCCCCTGCTACCTGAAAAATAGGGAGGAGCAAGTCAATGCGTGCCCCAGTAGGAACCAACTTGGATCTGAGCATCACTTTAGGGTTATCAATCCACAAGGCAAGACAAAAGAACAAGACATGCAAACTAAATATATAGCGAAAAGTGAATAGCTAAGTAAGAGGATCATACCTGCGGTCCAATGTCGAGTTACTACAAGAAAGAGTTAGCACGAGTAATAATAAAAAATAGTCATACAACCACAACTCAAAAGAGAAACACAAATATCAGGATAGAACACGGTGCCACCAGTGAAGCAAGGGAAATGGGAAGTGCTGCCAGCGGAAGAAGAACATGCAAAGTGCTCATTTTATGATTGAATTGATTAATTGAATTAATTGGAACTTGGATAAACTGTGGGATACCAGGACCTGGACTTCACACCAAATTTGGGGTGAATATATAGCACACGTCGCAGTGGACATATGCACTGTACAACACCGGGCCTCTCACCTCCCCCGTCCCTGGCAGGAGTGAGGCTCTCCACATAACCCAACCTCCGTATGACACCTCCACTCCCGGTAAAGGTGAGTGTGTGTAAGTATCCCCTCCACTCCCGGTAAAGTCGAGTGGGTAAGCTCCACACATCACATAGTCATCTCCCAACTTCACAGTCCAGGTCTCATATCTACAATTTACTCAAATGCCACCTAAAACCCGGGCTTTGCTAACTCACACTCAAATTCCCTTCTCCTTATCTTTCTCTTCCTCCTCCTCCTCCTCCTCTTCTTTTTTTTGAGTAAAGATTTTCGGCCATGGCTATAGGGAGGCCGGCTGTAACGACCCGCTCTCGGGGGCCCGTTACTTATTTGATATTTGCGCAGGTTCTGCAGTTAACCAGTGAAATCAAAATAGCCACGATGCAGAGATGTACAAAAATACCTAAATAGTGTCCAAATATTACAATCCATACTGTACAGATGTTCCAACGATACATGAAAGAAAGAAGGTACACAACTGAAAATAGCTCTGGAAGCTGCGGTCTCATGGTCGAACTCTGGCGCTATCAACCCAAGAGCATCTGCCTCCATATGTACGTCGTCTGCGGTGCCACGGCGATGGAACCGTAGGTAAGTCACAACAATTCTAAATAAAGAAAGAGAGGTACTGTACAAGTATGACAAAGCAGACCAAAGTGAAAGTAAAGTTCGGTGCAGTGTCTGTACAAGTGTAGAAAGTAAAAGTACGGCAAGTAAAGTGCGGTGACTGTACTGGCAAGGAAAGTAAAGTGCATGCATTGTAAAGAAGTAACCGTGCAAGCTCCACTAGAACTACGTGACTCAAGTCGGAGAGTACAATATGTGACCGTTCAGTTCGTCTCTTGCCTGGGTGCTACCCAGACGAATGCCGGAACCCAGGCAGCAGGATGGTTTGCCGAAACACAGGCAGCTAGACAGGAGGCCGAAACACAGGCATCTTGACATGTAGATCGAAATCTAGTCACTCCCGTACTCTCGCAACTATGAGTTACCCCGAAACCCCGGTGACGTGTCAATTACAAGTTCTATACAGGATTGTTCCACAGGATGTTCCACATGTTAGTCACACCAGGCCAACTGGTTGACTTTCTTATTGAGAACCAGAAAGTAGGAATCTCGTTCCGGTAGGCCGTGCCAAGTTCAGAGGATAAAGACAAGTCCAACACAAGGAGGTGTTGCTTCTGTGCTTTGAGCACGTAGTAGTGTGGTGCTACAAGTTCGTACAAGCACAGTGGACTAGATTTCTAAATTTAGAGCTTGTCGTGACTTACTTTATCGAGCTCGTCGTGGCAAGACGAGGTTGGAGCTAGAAGAGCTGGTGCATGAGATTTGGTACCTGCAATCACAAAAATACTTGGTTAATGAATGCTACATTTCTATTTAAATAATTCGATCGTTTTGATTTTTATAACTGACTGAAACGTTGTCGAAAAGCGTTCTAAATTTTTATATAGACTATATATGATAAAAATAGTTTACTGCAAGAGGGAATATTTTTCGGAAGCTTATAGTAATTTGTAGAATTTTTAAAAGCTCAAAAACAATTTAAAATCTGTTTTCCAATTAGTAACGTATTTATTCCACAATTTATTCTGGATGCAATCTGCATCGGAATGTTGCAATTGAGCTGTCAAAACGACCGTCTCGAAGATCTATTTAACATATATTTTTAACATATATTAGTTTACGTAAAAATAACAAGTTACGGATTTTTGAACGAAAACAACGTATTTAACTTTTAGGATTAAAAATTAATTCCAGAAAAACTAAGCGTCAGATTGAGATGAAACTAATGTCGTTGGGTCCAGAATGTCATTTCTGATTTTCTGGAGCTAGTCTCACATTTTTCTGGAGCTTATATAATTAGTTATAGATTTAAAACCATAATATCATATTTAATAATTAATTAAAATAAGAAAATACGAATTTAACTCGTAATTACGAGTTTGCCATCGAAGTTATACCGTCGCTTCGTTCTCCTTCGTCGTATGCAGCATGCAGGGGGGGCTTCGGATGCGGGGGCTTCGCCGGCGGGGCTGACGGGAACGGCGACGAGGGCAATGACGGCCGGTGGCGGAGCTCCGGTGGCGGCAGTGGGGAGGCCTTGCAGTCGGTGACGACGCGGGGGTGAGGCGATCCCTGCGGTCGGAGCTACGAGGTGGAAGTCGGAGGCGGGGCGGTGTTCCGAGCGTCGGGAGGACGGCGACGACGGGAGGCGGGGTCGGAGGGGGCCGGAGCACGGCGGCGACAGTCGGATAGAGGGCGGTGGCATCGCTGTTTGGTGGCGGGGTGCTCTCGTCGGATGCGGGCTCGGAGCGGTCTTGGGCGACGTCGGCCGGAGCTCCGACAGCTCGGAGGGCGGAGCTCGGGGATGTGGGCTCGGAGTACGGCGATGGTCGGAGACGGTGGTCGAGGCCCGCCGGAGGTGAGTACGAGAGAGGAGGGAGAGAGAGCGGGAGAGGAGAGAGAGACATACTGGGTTTATTTTGAGAGGAGGGGGGAGCAGCTATATATATAGGTTTAGAGAGGGGGGAAGAGAGGGGATGCCTGCAAAAAAATGAGAAGGGGAGGGAAACGTGTCACCCATTTAAGTTGTTGGGGGGTTAGGAAAAATAATTAGGGGGGTAGATACGGTTAGATTAGGTGGGATAATTAGGGGGATAATGGTAATTAGTAATAGGTAAACCCCTATTAATGAAAGTTATTAGCAAAATACAAAAACGAAATTACGAAAATGCCCCTACTAGTAAACGTGTCCGAAAAATTACGAAAACATACCCACGGGACCGTATCGTCACGAGGATCGTGAATACGAAGTCCGTTACAGGGTTTGGATTACGGAGATACTAGTTTTAGGCCAAAAAGTTTAGAAAGCGGGTTTGTGGGTTCTCTATCAAAATGATATCAGAAAATTATGAAATTAATGTGGGGAGCCCTAAATGATCATAGGATGCTACTACGGAAGTTTGAAAAAGTTTTGAAGACGTTTGAATAGAAAATAAATTCATTGAGCCAAAACAGCAATATCTGAAACTGAATTTTTAACTGATCTTTTAAAGGTATTTGATGAAATCCGATTTTACTAAAATACTCCATAACTAGTCTGGTACCTCAAAATATTTTTATAAGAAATTTTGAAATCAGTTTAAGACTCCTGATCAACCATTACAAAATATAATTAAAAAGAAATTACTTTAAATACTTAATTTAAATGTATTGGAAAAATACAGGCCGTTACATTCTACTCTCCTTAAAAATAATTCCGTCCTCAGAATTTAAAAATCTCTTTTGAAAATAATTGATTTTATGAAGAAGCTCAAACAAATAAATGATAGAAAAATAGTAACCTAGTAAATTAGGTTGTAAATAACATGAAATGCGGTAAGAAAATATGGGATGTGACTAATATATATTATCACCATAGCTGCTTCCGATTTATCAAATAGCCAAAATACGAGATAATGGCACTACATGAAAAAGATAGTTCTGATGATGATGGCATCCGTTCGAACTTAGGACATAAGGTGACAAGTCAGAAGCAAGCACACCAAAGAGAAGGACAGAACGTCTATAAATGATGATTACATGGTCTCAATCATGTAAATCATCGTCATAGCATACATAAACGTAAGGGATAAACCTAGTGCATCCTTACGGTTACAACTTAACCAGCCGAACACAAAGGACTTCATCTGCCATGCTACCAAATTACAAGCCATTACCCAGATCAACACATACAGGCAAGTATAAGGCCAACTCTCGAGGTTCAAGATCATTGCTACCACTTGTCCCAGCAGTCTCCATAACATCCAACAAGAAACCAACATCCTAGCCGTCTCCCAAATCCGAGCACAAGACCGACATCCAACTTCAACGCCTAGGCCCAAAAGTATGCCAATACCCAATCCTAAGGATACTCCTTCCCAACACCATTGGTCGATATCTACGGTAAACACCATCAGCCCTAAGCAGTTCAACGACCAAAAACTCAGGGACCTACAAGCACTAAGGAGCACCCCTAAGAAGCACTCGAAGCTGGGCAGCTCAAGGGGGAAGAACCAGAAAAAGGAGCTCCCAATGATACCAAGGGCGGCGGGTTCCCAATATCCCGACCACACGGCCAAAGCAAGGGTGGCGGCGAGGGTTGTTGCTAAGCCCAACCGACCCCAAGGTCGTTGGTGGGCCATCGGCGGCTGGCGATCCACGGCGGCGAGCGCTGCGACTGGCTGTCGATCCATGGTGGGGAGGGCCTCCGGGATGGAGCGAAGCGGAAGCTGGCGGATCTTCGAGTGAGGCCGGCGGATCGGAGATCGGAGCGGCGATGCGAGGTCCGATCGAGTTCGCTTGGGGAAGAGGCCGGGAGGGGGAGTGGGCTTGTCGGAGCGGAGGGGAACCACGGGGTGGCTTGGGGAGGAAGGAGAGGGGTTAAAAGAAAAGGGGGGAAGGGGCACCGAAAGTCGGGTTAGGGTAGGGTAGGGTTCGGCGGGAACGTATCTCGAGGAGGGGAAGCGGACAAACGAAATAAAGAGGGGGGAAAGGTGGTCGATGGGAAGGGAAATCAAACCCTTGGAGAGAAAAAGATGGGTACAAGATAGAAGTAGGGGCTAGAAGAGAAACACTAGCTCAAAAGATGCAAACAGCCTACACTTACACGTCAAGTTTGGCTCGTCTCCAATCACCAGCACTATCCTCCAATACTTCTGAGCGTCCTTCGATTCGCTTCCGTTGTCGAATTCGAACTCCTGGTGATCGAAAATTGAATGCTACCCTCCTTAGAATAAACGTAGCTAAAGTTCAAGCGAACTAAACGCGATTTAGGAAGAAGTAAAAGAATTAGGAGGCCATCATTAGCTAAAGAAAGGGGTGATAATGATGTAGATCGATGGTGTTACATAATCACGATTCACATCCTTGCGGTCCAGCGGACACGGCCAGGGAAGTGACTAAGCCAGGATCACTTACACCTAGTCTAGCTAGGTTGATCCAACAACCTTAGCCAAGCACATTGACCGGATCATGGTCCATTGAAGGAAGCTTATCATTTAAATGCGTGCCATCATCAACTGAAGGAAAGGTGATGAAGTGGGTAGATAGTTCAACCTATGAAAAATCACTATAACTGCTAGCAAAAGAGGTTACTAGTGAGGTATAACCAAGAATGGAACATGAGTTCCTAAGCAAGGGTTAAGAGTTCAAAGGAAGTAAGGAAGACCTAATGAAGATGGTAATAAGGACACTTCACCCGTATATCCAATACAGGTGAACACTCGAGACATCCCGTACTCGAGGTTAATTTGAGTATCTTATATTATACATCCTGATCTTGCTATAATGTTCACGAGGTAGTTAGCGAGGACCTGTGTGGGGCCACCAAACTTGTAACGACCCGCTCTCGGGGGCCCGTTACTTATTTGATATTTGCGCAGGTTTCGCAGTTAACCAGTGAAATCAAAATAGCCACGATGCAGAGATGTACAAAAATACCCAAATAGTGTCCAAATATTACAATCCATACTGTACAGATGTTCCAACGATACATGAAAGAAAGAAGGTACACAACTGAAAATAGATCTGGAAGCTGCGGTCTCATGGTCGAACTCTGGCGCTATCAACCCAAGAGCATCTGCCTCCATATGTACGTCGTCTGCGGTGCCACGGCGATGGAACCGTAGGTAAGTCACAACAATTCTAAATAAAGAAAGAGAGGTACTGTACAAGTATGACAAAGCAGACCAAAGTGAAAGTAAAGTACGGTGCAGTGTCTGTACAAGTGTAGAAAGTAAAAGTACGGCAAGTAAAGTGCGGTGACTGTACTGGCAAGGAAAGTAAAGTGCATGCACTGTAAAGAAGTAACCGTGCAAGCTCCACTAGAACTACGTGACTCAAGTCGGAGAGTACAATATGTGACCGTTCAGTTCGTCTCTTGACTGGGTGCTACCCAGACGAATGCCGGAACCCAGGCAGCAGGATGGTTTGCCGAAACACAGGCAGCTAGACAGGAGGCCGAAACACAGGCATCTTGACATGTAGATCGAACTCTAGTCACTCCCGTACTCTCGCAACTGTGAGTTAACCCGAAACCCCGGTGACGTGTCAATTACAAGTTCTATACAGGATTGTTCCACAGGATGTTCCACATGTTAGTCACACCAGGCCAACTGGTTGACTTTCTTATTGAGAACCAGAAAGTTGGAATCTCGTTCCGGTAGGCCGTGCCAAGTTCAGAGGATAAAGACAAGTCCAACACAAGGAGGTGTTGCTTCCGTGCTTCGAGCACGTAGTAGTGTGGTGCTACAAGTTCGTACAAGCACAGTGGACTAGATTTCTAAATTTAGAGCCTGTCGTGACTTACTTTATCGAGCTCGTCGTGACAAGACGAGGTTGGAGCTAGAAGAGCTGGTGCATGAGGTTTGGTACCTGCAATCACAAAAATACTTGGTTAATGAATGCTACATTTCTATTTAAATAATTCGATCGTTTTGATTTTTATAACTGACTGAAACATTGTCGAAAAGCGTTCTAAATTTTTATATAGACTATATATGATAAAAATAGTTTTACTGCAAGAGGGAATATTTTTCGGAAGCTTATAGTAATTTGTAGAATTTTTAAAAGCTCAAAAACAATTTAAATCTGTTTTCCAATTAGTAACGTATTTATTCCACAATTTATTCTGGATGCAATCTGCATCGGAATGTTGCAATTGAGCTGTCAAAACGACCGTCTCGAAGATCTATTTAACATATATTTTTATCATATATTAGTTTACATAAAAATAACAAGTTACAGATTTTTGAACGAAAACAACATATTTAACTTTTAGGCTTAAAAATTAATTCCGGAAAAACTAAGCGTCAGATTGAGATAAAACTAATGCTGTTGGGTCCAGAATGTCATTTCTGATTTTCTGGAGCTAGTCTCACATTTTTCTGGAGCTTATATAATTAGTTATAGATTTAAAACCATAATATCATATTTAATAAGTAATTAAAATAAGAAAATACGAATTTAACTCGTAATTACGAGTTTGCCATCGAAGTTATACCGTCGCTTCGTTCTCCTTTGTCGTATGCAGCATGCAGGGGGGCTTCGGATGCGGGGGCTTCGCCGGCGGGGCTGACGTGAACGGCGACGAGGGCAATGACGGCCGGTGGCGGAGCTCCGGTGGCGACAGTGGGGAGGCCTTGCAGGAGGTGACAACGCGGGGGTGAGGCGATCCCTGCGGTCGGAGCTACGAGGTGGAAGTCGGAGGCGGGGCGGTGTTCCGAGCGTCGGGAGGACGGCGACGACGGGAGGCGGGGTCGGAGGGGGCCGGAGCACGGCGGCGACAGTCGGATAGAGGGCGGTGGCATCGCTGTTTGGTGGCGGGGTGCTCTCGTCGGATGCGGGCTCGGAGCGGTCTTGGGCGACGTCGGCCGGAGCCCCGACAGCTCGGAGGGCGGAGCTCGGGGATGTGGGCTCGGAGTACGGCGGTGGTCGGAGACGGTGGTCGAGGCCCGCCGGAGGTGAGTACGAGAGAGGAGGGAGAGAGAGCAGGAGAGGAGAGAGAGACATACTGGGTTTATTTTGAGAGGAGGGGGGGAGCAGCTATATATATAGGTTTAGAGAGGGGGGAAGAGAGGGGATGCCTGCAAAAAAAATGAGAAGGGGAGGGAAACGTGTCACCCATTTAAGTTGTTGGGGGGGGGGTTAGGAAAAATAATTAGGGGGGTAGATACGGTTAGATTAGGTGGGATAATTAGGGGGATAATGGTAATTAGTAATAGGTAAACCCCTATTAATGAAAGTTATTAGCAAAATACAAAAACGAAATTACGAAAATGCCCCTACTAGTAAACGTGTCCGAAAAATTACGAAAACATACCCACGGGACCGTATCGTCACGAGGATCATGAATACGAAGTCCGTTATAGGGTTTGGATTACGGAGATACTAGTTTTAGGCCAAAAAGTTTAGAAAGCGGGTTTACGGGTTCTCTATCAAAATGATATCAGAAAATTATGAAATTAATGTGGGGAGCCCTAAATGATCATAGGATGCTACTATGGAAGTTTGAAAACGTTTTGAAGACGTTTGAATAGCAAATAAATTCATTGAGCCAAAACAGCAATATCTGAAACTGAATTTTTAACAGATCTTTTAAAGGTATTTGATGAAATCCGATTTTACTAAAATACTCCATAACTAGTCTGGTACCTCAAAATATTTTTATAAGAAATTTTGAAATCAGTTTAAGACTCCTGATCAACCATTACAAAATATAATTAAAAAGAAATTACTTTAAATACTTAATTTAAATGTATTGGAAAAATACAGGCCGTTACACCGGCCATGTCATGGAATGGAGAGGAAAAGAGAAGGAGAGAAGATAAGAGAAGATAAGAGAAGTTTGAAGAACGAAAATGAAATGGACTTATAGAGAACTTTCTACACCATGCCTAAGCTTATCCTATAAGCCATGTAAAATCCAAATGATTAAATTACCCTTCCATCTTATTGGTAATTACAAGTTTGTCATTACTTTACGTCCACACCATTTTAGTATGTACGTACAGCTGTTTTAGTCAAAAAGACCGTTTTGCCCCTTCCCTTTCTAAAAATTTACGGGGGTTGCCATTGATCCCTAACCCCTTTTCACACTAGCATGGCTCCCCTAACACACATCCACGCACATCCATGCGCGCATTCATGCATTACACACGCACGTCTAACGCATCCTTGTAGTTTTGCACCAACGACGTCCTTCGCATTTCTCCCGCACCCAATCTCGCTTTCTCGTCTCTTAGCCACCCATGACGGCCCAATCCCCTTACACTACGCTAGATACATCGATAGCTACGTCTATTTCATGCCTACATATGCATTGTATGTGAATATACCACACGTATACATTAAAATACTCGTATAAGTCAAAACAAGGCATTACACGGAAGGTGATCGTGTCCATGACCGGGGAGTATGTGGCTTCAAAATCCACCCCTGGACATTGGGTAAAACCCTGCGCTACAAGCCTTGCTTTGTAGCGAACGATCTCGTTTTTTTATTTCTTTTTCTAACAAATACACATTTATAACCCACAGATTTTACACCTTTTGGTGTCTGGACAATCGGTCCGAAGACCTTGCATTTTGTGAGTGAATCCAACTCCACTCCTATTTCCGCTTTTCACTTTGGCCAATCATCTCTGCTTTGACATTCTGTCAGAGAGCGTGGTTTAATATCATCGTCGTAGTACGCGATTACACGCAAATGTGTCATCTATAGTTGTGCTCTTTCTGTCCCAATACTCCTTAGTTCGTACATAATGTATCGAAACTTCATTTTCTTTCGGTTTTTCCTCTGTTTGAGAGTTTGGGAGAGATGTGGGAGCATGGCTTATAGTAGCATCCTGTTGTGGTATTGTTTTACCATTGCCAAGGGTCCTACTCTTTCGAGGGACTTGGTCCTTGGATCCCGATGGTCGCCCTCTCTTTTTAAGAGGTCCAACCATCTCTGCTGCAGGCGGATTGCATCCATTTTGCGGTATGTCAATCCTAGCTGGAGTGTTACCAGCAGGGACGTGTGATCTGACAATCTTCTGGTTGTCAGTAAATTTGTCCGGGAAGAGATGGACAGTGTTTTGGATATGGAGAATCTTCAGGACCTCCTCCTCATACTGGCTAGTGGGCGGATCAAAGTGACTTAGTGTCTTTGTATTCCAAGTGATACCGTCTGAAGCTTCAGGCTTCTTGGTCTGTAAGCATAGTCTTGGAAATGATGTTTCATCAAATTCACAGTCTTCTAGACGTGCCTTAAAAACGTCTCTCGTAAGGGGTTCTATGAATCTTATTATGGAGGGCGTGTCAAACCCAACATAAATGCCTAGGCAATGTTGTGGACCCATCTTTATCCTTTGTGGTGGTGTTATGGGGACGTATAATGCACAACCAAATATTCTCAAGTGTGAGACAATTGGTGGGGCTCCGAGTATAGGAGAAGATGACTGACCTCCAGAAGGTCTTAATTTTATTAAGGATGCATCATGCAATATTGCATGACCCCATGCATTCACTGGCAACTGGGATTGAAGTAATAATGGACTAGCAATCCATTGTAGTCTCTTAATTAGAGATTCTGCTAACCCGTTTTGGATGTGAACATGCGCTACAGGATGTTCGACTTCAATGTCCTGTGCTTGGCAATAGTCTAGGAAGACTTGTGATGTAAACTCTCCCGCATTGTCCAGACGAAGTTTCTTTATCTGGTAGTCGGGAAAGTGGGCCCGTAACCTGATTATCTGAGTTAAAAGCTTAGACAGTGCTAAGTTACGGGTGGACAGTAGACACACATGTGACCACTTAGTAGATGTGTCTATCAGGACCATAAAGTACTTGAACAGACCACTTGATGGGTGTATATGCCCACAAATGTCTCCGTGGATTCTTTCCAGAAAGCTTGGAGACTCCAAGTCCACTTTGAGTGGAGAGGGTCTCATAATTAGTTTACCCTTGTAACAGGGTGGACATGGGAATTTGCCTTTTTGAAGAATCTTCAGGTTCTTTAAATTTATACCCCTTGAGCTTTTTATGATGCGGTACATCATAACAGATCCAGGGTGCCTCAGTCTACTATGCCAGAGTTGGAATTCTGGTGTTTGGGGGCACTGCAGGTGCTCCGTCAATAATGTTTCTGGAAATTGAATACTTGTTTGGTAGAGTCCCGAGGGGAGTCCCTTGAAACGTTCCACAATGATTTTTGTACCATTTGTAAGAGACGTTACGTGCAAGTATTCGTTTTCATTTTTCTCGACCGTCTCTAAGTGATACCTGTTTAAACGGATATCTTTAAAGCTTAGGAGGTTTCGGATTGAATTTGGTGAGTATAACGCATCTCTAATTTTGATGAGTGTGTTATTGGGGAGCAATATGATTGCTTCCCCTGATCCTTCTATTATATCTGCTGGTCCTGAGATTATTCTCAATAGACCAGAATAGCTACTAATGCTCGTAAAGTCGTGTGTATTTTAAAGGATCTAGTGCGTTGATGCACTGTCTACTAGGCATATGGATTCCATATCTATATAAAAAACATTCAAGCAATAAATAATACGAAAAAGAAACTACTTCCATTTATATTAAGATGCTGAATAGTTTGACATGGAATTTGGAAAGACATAAAGCAAGATACATTGCAGGAAAAAGGAAGATACGTTGCTAGAAAAATTGTTTATAGTCCATGACTAAAGAGTGTCGTCTCCCATGAAGTCGTCTGTATTCCATGTGGTCTCTGGTAACACTGCACATTCTATCAGGTTTGTCTGAGCATGAGGCTTGAGACTTGCCTGGTAGAGGTTATGTAGGTGTTTGAAAGTGTAGCAGATTCTTGACCAATGTCCAGTCATTTCGCTTTTAGAGCACTTATCCTTCCAGTCTTTCTTGGGAGTACCACCTTTGTTGGGCGTCCACTTTTGCTTCTTTGCTGCGAACTTCTGGTTCTGGGGATGACCTTGAGGAGTGGCCTTTTTCCGCTGCTTCTGTTCTTTCCATTTCTGGAACTTAGCCTTCTTATACATCTTCTTCTTCTGGGAAGATTGGAAATGTGCCTCCAGGAGGTGGAGGTGGAGCGGAGCTAGGAGGGCGCAGGTTGTGAGTGGTAACCAACAAATCTCTGTTCTGTTCAGCCAGTAGGAGGCATGAGAGAATAGTAGAGTACTTAGTGAACTCCCTCTCACGGTACTGTAGTATGAGGATCATGTCCTTCTCATGAAAAGACACGAACGTCTTTTCTAGCAACATATTCTCAGTCACCACACAACTTCAGGCGTGAGGTGATACAGAATAGTGATGAGTTGTACTCTGCTACGGATTTGTAATCCTATATGCGGAGGTGAGTCCACTCGTACTGCGCACGGAGGGGTATGACATCCCTTTGATGTCTGTACCTCTCCTCAAGTGCGTCCCACAGTTCATAAGGATCCTCTACAGTAAGATACTCGTCCTTCAGGGTCGAGTCTAATGTTTCCTGATATAAATAATGGCTTTCGCCTTAAGTATATTGGAAACTTCTTCTGCATTAGGGGCTTCTTTAGAAGCATCTTTTTCAGCTGCGGCAATACTTGTTGTTGCCTTTTCAGTGGGTGTAAGACTGAACCCATGAGAACGCAGGTGGAACTTCAGGTCCAACTGCCAACTCAAGTAGTTCGACCCATCGGCCTTCAGGACTGAAAAATTGACATTTGCAAGTCTGGCCATTTAAACAATCTAGCAACATAAACAAACGATTACATGAATTATTTAACTATTTAAAGTAAACATCCACGCATGCGATCTTGCAACATTTTAAAAGAGCATGAATTATTTAAAAAATAAACATCCACGCATGCATTTTCATTTTAACATTAAAATAGCATGAGTTATTTAACTATTTAAAGTAAACATACATGCATTTAATGTATATGCAATGAAAATAAATTAGAACTATGGGGAACAGCCAGCCGACACTAAAGAAAGTCCGAAATTACATCCCATTAAACAAAAAGTACATAAAAATAAAGACAACTCGAGAACTTCTGAGAGAAGCCCCTTTTTCTTTATGCTAGCGCCTTCAGCTCCTTGGGGTGGTCCTTCAGCTTCTTTTTACATATATATCCTCACTTACAAATTTGTCTCAAAAAGAAAAAAAATTGCAATAAGGTAAAAGCGTCGGAAACCTGGCTGATCCCTAAAATCATAATCTAATGGCACATCCACGCAGATTTTATATAAAAATATACAACCACACAGAGAATTATATCATAGACATATAAAGATTAATAAGTAATCTAAAAAGAAAGTGACGTACTAAAAAATGATTTTGAAAAACTTTTTAGTACTGATCCATTTTATTTATTTTTATCTTTCCGCTTAACCCTATCACAAAATTAAAATTTCTTTAATTATTGGGCTTTTGAGGTCAAAATAAAAAAAGAAAAATTATGTGTAAGTGGGCTAATTTCCAGGCTTTTGGACCATGAAAACAACCCAATAGGGTTAATTGGGCTCCCTTAAAAAATGGCCCGTTAAGGGCTAGGGTTTCGAAAAAACCCTAGGGGGACCCGCGGCCGCCACCGTGACGGCTGGCCGCGCTAAGGGGGCACCGCCGCCACGGCGGCCGGCCGCGCCCTAGATGCGCAGTGAGGCTGTGCCTGCAGGGCGCAGCCGCCGCGCCCTAGAGGCGCGGCCGGCCATGCCCTTTTGGGCATGGCCTGGCCGTGCATGAGGGCACGACCATGGATCGTATTAAAAAAATTTGATTTTTAAGATAAAAAATCGATTTTTACTGTTTTTAGACGTTCAGATCTAAAAATTCGATTTCTTCTGTGATTTTAAACTATTTGGATCTTAAAACATGCAGATCTACTGGAAAAACAAGTTTAGATCTAAAAATTTTGAGGATTTACCTCTAGATTCGATAAGGGAATCTAGATGACGGTTGATGAAGGATGCCCTTTTCGCTCCCCGTTGAGAAGAATACGATCTTCTTAAAACTGAGCGTTTGATGGATCTCCTTCCTTGAGCCTCGTCGCCTTTTCCAACGAGCTTGATTGTGCTGATAACGTGTTGTAAAGGGAAAAGTAGAGTAATATGTGTAAGGGTTGAGAGCCCCCATACCCTCATATATATAGCTTTCAATGATGGGCCGGATACCCAATGGGCCTCATGGGCATATTCATAACAAATCGGCTTTTTAAATCTCAGTTACTCTTGTTAGCACCTCTTACTCTTATCTTGAAATTTAAATCCCAAATTATTCCAGTATTCATGGTATACCAGTATTCATGGTTCTTCTCAAAAATGATGGATATAATTAATCATTGGGTTCATAGGAAGTCATATATACCAGAACCTCTTATTACATATATGATTGAGACAATAAAGTTATAGGTATTACAAATGTGAATGGCTTCTAAAAATACTTTGCAAATGTGACATGACATACCAGATATAGCACATACATCAATCAACACAATCCAGGAGCAATTTTTTGCATTAAGAATAAAACAACCTACTATTTCTGGTTACCTTCTCAATTTCATATAATATCAGGCATGTGAGGGTCACCACGTAGTAAACCGACGATCTTGCTCAAGCCCCCTAGCACATTCTCGATCGTCTGATGTGATCCTCCTGCTAGAGTTGATTCACCGATGTGAAGTGCCTCGTCTACCTAATATCATGAAAAAGATAAAATAGATTATCCATAGTACGGATAAAGATTGAAAATAAATCATGTAAATACTAACCCTGTGAACTAAATCTGCATCTTTCTCGCCTGGACGTAACTTGTCATTTGTTGATGGGTTTTGGACCACAAGATGTGATATACTACGATACCAATCTATATATCCTGGGGATGTGTCCCATGCTAAGTGACATCGTGTACCAGTTAGCCGAGCTTGTAGGAGATGATCTTCCCAACGACTCCAATAAACATCAGGATAAGGATAATCAACACGACAACTATTGGATGTTGAGCCCCTAATGGCATATGTCGGCTTGATCGGTTCTGGCGAGATTGTTTGAACGATTCTAAACTGTCTGAAAACCCTATGTGGATGGTAGGGTTCAATAACGTCAAGAGCACAGATACACCCTGAGTAGAACGTACCATCTGGGATAGGAAATATATCTCTAACATACTTATATGGCTCCCACGTAATCTGAAATTATACAAATTTCAAATAAGTCAATAAGAATATAATTGGCATAACGTACATACATAACATAAAATAAAGACATAAAAATTAAAGCTAATTACACTCTCTTCTCTTGCACCATCTAACTTCTCCCGGTTTACTTGGAGAGCATTATATGGATCCGAGTCTTCTCTTTGACCAACCTAAGGAATGATCGAGGTGCATTGTTTTGATAATTCACATTAGGAGAAGGACAACAGAATGGAAAGTATTCAAAAATCCATGACTGCAAAAAAATATTTAAATAAGATCAGAAAAATAATAGATTGTTATGACCATTTAAATTTAAAAATTAAACCTGAAGTAAGGTAAGATATCCCGCAATCTGTCTGCAATTCCATCGATTAGCACGTCCAAGCTGACGATATAAGAAAGCAAGGTATGCTGCTCCCCAAGAATAGCTTCCAATTAATGGCTAGTCCATAAGTAAATATAAATATTTAATTGACACTCGAGTGCAAGTCTTATCGGCGAATAATGTACAACCTAAAAGGTACAATAAATATGCACTTTCAGACTTCTCAACGCCTACTTTTTAATATCACTACAATTTTCCTTAAGCCACTCTAATCTTACACCCGAACCTCTAAAACTGTTCAACTCTTCCCGTGCAACCGTACGATTAACTTCTAATGTATGCACAATTAAATCAATATCATCCATCTCATCAACGTTCTCTATGGACACTCCCTTACCTACAACTGTAATGCCTAAAAGAGTAGTTACATCATCCAAAGTGATGGACATCTCACCGAATGGTAAGTGAAACGTATTTGCCTCTGGTTGTCATCTCTCAACAAAAGCTGAAACAAGACCTTTACTGATATATTTATGAGAACATGCAGCCAAAGATAACAAGCCTGACTACTTAACAAGGCCATCAAAATCAGGACAATTTTTTGGAAGAGGCCATGATGTGACCTTCAAAGCATGGTTTATGCATTTAAGTGCAGGTAGCTCCTACATTGATAAATGAAACTATATTTTAGTCATACGAGATATAAATGCACAAACATCAAAGAAAGTAATAATTTTTTCATGAAAATTATTTACTTCTCCATGCCGTATGTGGTAAGCAACATGAGACCGAAAGCTGGATGGAATCGACCCGCTAGTGTCCTCCATCAAGTCATGAGGCACCGCATTCACGGGGCCACCTGGAATCGGCCCGCTAGTGTGCTCCATTAAGTCATTAGGTGCCGCATTCTCGAGGCCGCCTGGAATCGGCCCGCTAGTGTCCTCCACTAAGTCATGAGGCACATAGCTATCAGCTGAATCATGCTGGTCCTCAGACTCGACGATATGATCCTGCAAATGGTCAAGCATTTGTTCTCGTCGTCGTCGTCTGACTGATCCAGTAGGCCGTACACGCACTTGGGCTGATGAAGAAGCCATCATCGAAGAAGAATGAGCTTTAGAAGCTCCCGAAGATCTTCGTAACTCTACTTGTATAAATAAATTTTAACCGTCAAAACTTTACACATGAAATGCATTAAAGCCCATCGTATCAGTAAAAAGAACACAAAATTTCTTAAGTTAACGAGTCAGATAATTAAATGAATTAATCAAATAAATTTCTATTTCCAAATTTGCCACGAAATTGAACGAATCATATAAATTAAGGAATTTCAGTTAGGTTTAAGAACCTGCATAGCATGCATGATCTCATCATTCTTCGCCAAGTGCCGAGGTTGATGACGTTGAACCTTCTTGTCCCTCAGCTTCCTCAATGGCGATTTTATCCCTAAAATCTCCAAATCCCCTGAAAACTGTTACGAAATCAAAAGAAATGGATTACTTTTTCACGAGATTTGTAAAAATTGAACCCTGCAAGCATTACCGCACCCTGCAACAAATAGATCTGAACCTCTTATAAGATGTATGAAATACAAAATTTAGGTAGAAGATTTATCACCCTAAAAGAAATCCAAACCCAATAATCAACAACGAAATCGGATTTGTACCAACCTGGGTGAGAAAGTTCAAATCCACGGCGAGAAACCCAATCCACGGCGACGAGAAGCCCAATCCACGGTGACGAGAAGGCCTATCTCTTTCCTCCGACGGCTGGGCGTAAAGTCCTAGCTCATTAGCGACGCCGACAAAGCTCTATCGCGAGCCCTAGAAAGCTCTATCGCGAGCGATACGTGCGAAAGAGATAGCCCTTCGTGCGATTTTCTGTTCGATGGGTTTGTGGTGTATTCATCCGATTAAACAAATGACAAGTGTGATTAAAGGATATAAACGTCAAGATTTATGGTGTAGATATAATTAGTAGAGATGCTAAAAATATAGGTGTGGTAAACCAAGTAGTGTGGTGTATTCATAAATTTCTGTGGTGCGAATAAACACTAAAAAAACCCAACCTCACTCAATTACATGTTTGCCATTCATCCCCAAAAACCCTAAAACACACACTTACTTACATATTTGCCATCCAAGGTTTTTTTTGCATTTTAACGACCAAAATTTGCACTTTTTGCTCCCTCCGACGATACCAACACGCACACCCACATTTCTCGATTCTTTTTGGTTACGCGTTTTCACCGCATTCATTTTGTGAGTGTTTTTTGGTTGCGTACACGGGTTATTTCTAGTTGAATATTAAAATAGAGTTCAATATTTACAGGAGCATACGCTAATCACAAGGCCCCATTCCTGCTGTAAAACAACCGAACAAAATTCATCAGCAAAAGCGTATCCCCGTTGATATACATCATACACCTCTCTGCCAACATCTTAACATCAACAACATCAGACATCATGCAAAATAAAAAATAAAATGGTAGCAATTTATTTGCCCACTTCACTCGTCGCTGCAGCATATTTGTATTTGAGATACGCTTTGATGAATGGCCCCAGCTCTCCATCCATTACAGACATGATATCAGAAGTCTCGCACCCCGTTCGCAAGTCCTTTACAAGCTTGTACGGATGGAAGACGTAGTTTCGTATCTGCTGCCCCCACTCGGCCTTTACGGCGTCCCCGCGTATCTGCTTTATCTCGGAAGCACGCTGCTCTTCCGCTATGACGAGCAGTTTGGCTTTCAGCCGGCTTAGCGCCTTGATCCTGTTGGCGAGCTGAGATCTCTCCTCTGCAGAATGATCAAGCAATTGAAGGTTTGTGAGCTTGCCTTTGTGCAATAGATAGGACTACCAAATGCCGAAAAAAAGAACACTGATTTTACTTTAGGTAAAAGAAAATGGACGTTTGAACCTGAGAAACAATTGATACAAAGAAAATGAATGATAGAAACTGAGACAAGGAGCAGAGGACTACAATGTCTACAAAAACTGGAATGAACTCTTAATATTATTAAGTATAAACTTAAGGGTCGGCCATGATTGCATGATATACTTAATAACACACGGTGCTGCGAGATAGACCTACAATCCTGATTTCTGGTTTAGAACGAAGCCTCAAAGATAAAATCCTAAATTTGCAGCAATCCTACAAGAATATAAAGAGACCACTAACATGAGCTGGACCGTGGTGGTTACTATCCATGAATGATCTCCATAGTGATGCTATTATCATAAGATGGATGTGAGCTAGCATACATACATGGTTTCAAATATGGGGACCAAGTGGTAGTAAAGCCTTGTAATTTTCCTGAGCAATATGTACTGGGTGTTCCTTGTGTTGTGGTTGTTTTTATCTTTTTCGTTTTGTTGACACTGCCACATGGTGGAAGGATTGTTGATGGTCATAAGACACTCGCCTATGTGTGTGGCGCATGCATTATATGAGTCACATGACCAACAAACTCTACTGCAGCACAAAGATCTAAGAAAGAGTAGTCCTTGATAAAAATTAAGGACCACATTTGCCTAGTTATGGATCCTAGAAAAATATTACAAAAAATAATAATGAATAAAAGCAATCAAATAATTCGATTTTGAGACAAACTACCAAGTTCATTCATAGCACAATAACTCGAAAGTTCTCAGATTTATCACTCAGAAGGATATGATGGGGTGAGCACAGCATGTGCCGCCGTATCCTTGTGATATCCCTTAATTACTTGCTCCCTCGTCATATTTGCATCCTATATCTGACCTTCCTAGAAATGTAACATGTACCTTCCTAATGTATGTCTGACGTTGGTCAGTTTGTTCTTTAGTATAAAAAAATACAACATATTCATTTCTACACTTCTATAGGACAATGGGCCTAAACGGTGAGGTATGGTCACTATGGGGAGTATGTGCAAGAGCATGTGCAATGCTTAAAACCCCATTTAGTACTCGAACATTCATTCTGCATTCCAATCCTTCTAGCATTTGATATATCATTTTTCTCTGTTGGAGACGTATCATCTATTGGCAGACATCTTTAAAAATATTTGTGATTCGAATTTTCCATCATAAAATTTGTATTGATATTTTACTAAGGGAATACTGTCATGCCCACATATATGTTGCAGACATCAAATAAATGACTCAAGTTCCAAATGGTCCCCAAAAATGATTAAACATCTAATGGCAGAAAGAAATCCTTCGAAAAATTCTAACCATACATCAAGTGGCTTATTCTATAATAAACAAGGTGTTAATTTGCAACAACAGATTCATGGCTGACAAGTCCCAAAAAAATATGAGTTTTGGCTGTAAATATTCTTAGATGTTTAGAATCATGATGCCCGGTACATATCATGCTTTTGAACGCCCTTTTTTCTGACAAGGGAGTGCTAAATTGGTTATCACATTGAACCTACAAAATATCAGATTTTTTTGGAACTCTTGACAGATAGGAATGCTTGATCCTGGAGCTTCGACTGATTTTGTTCAATATATGTATGCCTTCTCATTCACAAAAGCCTCACAAAAGAAGTTTGCTGTTCTGTTAAATCCTAGTTAGATGTAATTAATGAAGCATCGCCTCTAAATTTAGAATTAAATGTTATACTCCATATTTCTTTCGATAAAATTTAGCCATCTTCATGAAGTAGCATGATTAATTCCTAATAATCAATAGACAGAAAAGAAGAAAGAAGTGGGAGGGGATAGGTAAGCCATTAGGCAATCCACACCTGTGCAACGAACTGCAATGCCAGTGGGGATATGGACTATCCGGACCGCCGTTTCGACCTTGTTGACATTCTGCCCACCCTTCCCCCCTGCTCTTGAATAGGTTATCTCCAGATCATCTTCAGGTATTTCAACATCCAGAGAATCTTCAGGAAGAAGAGGCATTACCTCAACACCAGAAAAGCTTGTCTGCAATTGAGAAGATAGAAGTTCAAACATTTCAGTCATGTTTTTTGTTATTTTATTTTATTTTATTGCACTCAGTTGCATATATGCCCCGGGTTAAGCTATTCTGGATCACTCATAGCCAACCATGAAAAGATATCAGATCAGTCACAACGTAATTATTAAAAAGTAAACTAAAAACTTAAAAAATCAAACTAGCAGTTGCAATGACAGCTTGCAAGCAGACAACAGTTTTAAACGCGGGTAACAATATAAAAGACTTGATGCTGAGTTTGGTTTCTCAGAACGAACTGTTGCACAGAAAGCAACAATAAACAAGAAAGAAGAGAACTTACGAGAAAACAGTCTCTCCTTTATGTGTGGGTGGGTGGGTCTCTTAGAAGTAAAGTTGCTATCCTTTTACTAGCCACAAGGACAACCACATGCACATTCACATGGACACACAACATAGGTCAGCAAGCTTTAAAGATTACAGATCTGACAGAACTAATTAACGGAAGACATTACTCTAATGCATTTTGTTAGCTCCTGAGAAAAACAAGGGAAGAAGCACTATTTAAGGTGGATACATGAAATAGGCTAATATGTATTTCCTTCTATATGTTGCGGCATTTTGGGTTTCCCATGTATGGATTACATGGATTTAAGAGTATAGATGAGCTCTCACATTAAATAGTTTGGCAACTCCACCTACTTTTTCAGAAGGAATTGAGGCCTCAGGGAGGGAGCCCTATCATATCCATTTCTCCATCATGTTGTAAAATATTCCCCAAACATTGTAGAAGAAGATGCAACCAAAAGAACATTTTAAATTTTAAACCTTCATTAAGAAAATACTACGATCCAATGAATCTATTGTTGATATCTACAAGATGTCCTCTATTATGCGTTATTTCCAAATGAGAAGAATTCTCAGCCTATCTGCTTAGTCACATGGACCTTGTGTAAAATGTCTACCAACGGCTGTCATAGTTACAATCTAGTGTTGTGAACTGCATGTGATCTGGGCTTTTACTAGGATGCGACATGCAAGTGATTAGTCACGAAACAACTAATAAAAAGTTTCCACAAATAAATGCAGTTTTTTTGAATTCCCAACTTGGCATCACTAGGAGGAAACATAAATTTTGCTTCCTTTATTTCTCCACATATAAATGAAAATGTTACCTGGCGAAGCCCTTTAGCATTGAAGGGGGATTGCCGAACAATACGGTGTGTTCCTTTCTCCCCTGAGATATAGCCATAAGCAAAACGCCCTTCAAGTTCAATTGTTGCTGATTTTATTCCAGCTTCTTCTCCCAAAGATTTCTCAACCACCTTTGTCTTGTAACGTTGCTTCTCCCCCCACCGCACATACATACGCAGAAGCATGTCAGCCCAATCCTGCACTGCAGATAAAACAAAGAGTAAAACAAGGTTGCATAGAACCAGGGCACAATGTCAAAAAAATTTCAGGGACATAATGCAGACAACTGATATTGTAGACAAGTAATTGCAACTCAAGGTTCACAATCTAAACATAATCATCATATCATCAGTCAGTAGAGGTCAATCTCCAAAAGACATCATTTCCTGCTCATCATACAAAGAACAAAACTTGCAAGTGACATTCTGCCACCTGAAAGAAGCATTACCACATGTAACAGCATAACTGTGAAAGGATTTGTGGTCCAAAAAGAAATTTTTCCTTGACGGACAAGTTTAATTGCATTTTGAGTAATTGAACTGATGGTGCAAACCCGGATGAGCTCCCTTTGTGAAGAACTCACTTTGGGAATATAGTGTAATACTGTGCAATTTATACGGTTACGATATCTCTACTATATTATCAGTGGCGTAACCAGGATTTTTTTTTGCACTGGGCAAAAAAAGATGATACATAGATTAATATATAAAAATGCTATTAACTTTATAGCATGGATTTCATGTCAAACATAAATCACAATGTTGCAATTTCAGTAATGATGAAAATTTATCACATCTAAGAACATGTTTTAAGGCAATTATGTAACTAATTTAAAAAATAATCATACTTATTTTGGGTATTGTTTGGAGAAATAATTTCCAGGGAAATAACTAGCATACTTATGAGGCTAAACTAAAAATGATAATATTAAACAATGGTAATATTTAAAATTAAAATGAAAAAGTGATTCCTAATACATGTTCTATTAGGATCAAAATATAAACAAAAACATGCAATCTTTATTAAAAATCAAAGAATGATATCGAAAAACATTAATTCTATATTAAAATAAATATCAAATTCAATGCAAAACCCAGTTTTGCAGCTAAAAATAAAAATACTAAATTTACAGTAAATGGTAACACCGCCAATCCAAAATCTGAAAGTAATTAGAGCTAAATACCGAATCAAATAAATCAAGAAAGACATTTCTTAAAAAATCAATGATTTAGCCCAAAAAATACACCCAAAAGGGGGAAAAAATCTAATTTTAATCAATGATTTAGCCCAAAAAAATACACCCAAAAAGGGAAAAAATATATTTTATGACCAAAGAAATACCCAATTAGGTCTGTTTGCATGGCATCCCAATTTTATGACCAAAGAAAACTTAAAATTAACTGGCACGTCTACAAAGCAAATAGGTCTATTTGTATAGAAACTCTGTTTACAGTTGTATGACCAAAGAAAAATTCTGTAAATTCAAAAAACTTGTTGATAATGGCCCTGCATGTTTCGAACTTGAAACCTTGAGATTAACAGTGTTAGGCTTTAACCAAATGAGCTGCAAGCCAACATTATGCAAAGTATACATAAGTTTTACTTGATGTTGCCCTGGGCAGCTGCCCAGGGCAACCAACAAGTAGTTACGCCCCTGTATATTATATTAACTAGAAAGAGTGAAGTTCTTCAATATGTACGTCAGAGCACTCTGCTGTAGCCAAACAAAATAATTTTTTTAAAAGATCAATCAGAAAGAGACCCTGCAAGTGACCCCAGCCTTGAATTCAAATGCACATGGGCTTGCAAAGATATTCTATCATGCGGCATTGTAAATCTGTCAAATGGGCACTTTTTTCATATGATGTCCCTCTAAATAAGATTTTCATTTTGTAATGCCCATTGGACATGTTTTCCTACATTGAAATCTTATATAATTTAAATTTTTTTAACAGCACGACATATCCTATTATATTGTTGTTGAATTCCCTCACACTACATCAAAACTATAGAGTTTATGATGATGGTTAAGGAAAATATTTTTATACTCTTAACACGTCCCACGCAGTGTGAGTGCCTTTTTATGGGTCAAATTCAAAACATGAGCTTTTGCAAAATGGTATTCAATAATCTGCTTTTTAATTTGGCGCCATGTAGGATTTACACCTGAATTTCTCTAATGCCTTGTTGAATTTCATGCCACTACAATAGAGTTGTCATGACGGTTAAGGAAAATGTTTTTATACTATAACAATTGTAGTTTTTAACTTCAGGTTATGTTATTAATTCTTTTGGTCACAAAACATGTTATTTGTAAATTTTATTTTCTTATATAATATGTGCAACTTTGAGGTTCATTTTTTGCATGTACTTCCATCAAATGAATTTCATATGCACAAAAGCTTACAATTTAGAAATATCTCTAGCTTTACTGTTAGAAAGCAGCACATGATATATGCGATGCTAGACATTTAACATACACATTACCACAGAAGCTTGATAAAAGAAATAGATAATAAACATACAAAGCCCATTATTTATAAAACGATTTCCTTTGTCTTGGATATAACTTTTTTGTTGTTGATAAATTCATGTAGGCTTTGTAAGCCTAAAATGATGGAAAGAAACCCCCACTATGGTTGGGGGGAAGAAGCTCTCATAATGGACAATAAATTCATCCTCCTTCGCTCGAATCACAACGAAACTTCGCGAACAGTTGCAGCTTTTGTGTAGACTTCATTCATTGCAATCCCGAGTCATTATGTGGTAAATATGGGCCGTTGCATTATTAGTTCAAAAATCCCATTGCACACTACTTATGTAGAAGCCTAAACCTATTGTCTCTCACAGAAGGGCATGCCATGCCATTTGAGTTGAACTCAGTTGGTTTTGGATATCAAAATGATTTCATTTTGCTATGATAAAATGATTTCATTTGCTTGGATACTACTTTTATAAAATTTCATTTTATGTCACGTGCATTTGCATGTTTCAGAGGACTAGTTAACATAAACTTACAAGAATCTATTAGCTATACAAATGTACATCATTAAGTTTTTTGTCATGTAATTTCAGTCTCGTGTCATGAACCCTGATATTGCATTAGAATCTTCCGGTGCCTCTGGTAAAGTTGGAACAATTATCAAATATATAAATTATGAAACCAATTATATCTAAAATCATGTGCACACATGCCCAATAAAAGGGAAAAAAGACAAAAAAGGAACATGAATGAAAATGGCAACATGAACTTGGAACCGATTATTTTTAAATGCATTAGCATACATGCCACCTAAGGGGGAATCCCTAGAAATGCAACATCAAAATAACAATTCCACTTGGAATGATATGAAATGGCACTTCTACAACCGGTTGAAAGTACCATAATGATCTCCAGTCCAATAACTTTAAAGACTATAGATTTGATATAATCAGGAATAAACATAATAACAAAAAACTTGCTGAATAGATAAAAGACAATGAAACGTCAAATCTGAGAAGCCAAGAATAAGACTACCTGTGCATCAGTACCCCCAGCCCCTGCAGTTATAGTAATTACAGCACCTTCCTTGTCATAAGGACTAGAAAGAAGCTGTGTGAGCTCAAATTGATCCATTGCATTGGTCAATTCTTTAATGATCTTAGAGGCTTCTTCAAGAAGCCCGGTATCTATGGAATCCAGTTCTTCCGTCAGTTTTACAATTGTTTCAGCTTCATCAACCTGTATAGTGACATATTACTTTAGCATTTGCGTAAACAAACTTAAGGAGAAAATTGATTAAAATAAAATGATTAGAAATCTACAAAAATAATGGGGAACTTATCTCTGCTAAATATGCAAAGACAGAAGCTGTTGCTAATCATAACAAGGACCAATATCAATGGCTTAAATGAGCACTAGAAATATGAATCCAATACCTGTGATTTGAATTCAGTGAGTAGTTTGATTTTGTCTTTGACATCAGTCAAGGCAAGAAGTGTTTCCTGAGCTTTAGAAGGATCATCCCATAGAGAACTATCTGCAGCCTTATTCTCAAGTAAAGCACGATCTGCTTCTAGCCGTTCCAGACCAGCAGAGGTTCTAATCTCCTCGACACGTTCTGCAGCAGTTTCAACATCTTTCCTCAAGGCATAGAAATCTGTCAACCAAAGCCAAAAGTAAGATGACTATCAAGAAGGGCTATACAAGCCGCGTTCCATGAAATTAAGAGAACTTCGGGAAATATAAACTAATGAAATCATACAATCGAGAAGTGAACTCCAGATGCAACCAATATGTCCAAACTTGCTTGGCGGTATTTATGAGTAAAAGGTAGTTTGGGAGAATCATATAAGGATGTTACAATCTTAATATCTCCAATTATAGGTCCAATAATTTCTCCGAAGAAGTGAGGGTGAATGCGTTTGTCAAACTAAAAGGTTCTGAAAACTCGATTCTTCATTCACTTGATCATTCCCCGCCGGCGCGCGGGAAAAAAAAGAAAAAAACCTCTGTGCAAAAGAAAAAAGTAAAAAAAAAAAGGAAAAATAAGGGGGAAAAATGCACGCGCGCGAAAGAGGGAAGTCACGGTAGCAGTAATTATTGCTAAATCCATCAGCTCATGCGTAGTATCAGATTGCACATGTTTGCTCATGCCCTTCAAACCACATCCGCAAGTAAATAACCCATTCAAGTTAACAGAGTTAAGATAATTTTTGGTTGAGTAGCCAAACAAGGTATCAACTAGGTAAATCTTTGACCCAATGAAAATCCACCCAAATCCAAATCCAGCATGCAATTAAAACACCTATGTTTTTTCAACTCCAACCGACCTTCAAAATGTTGAAATTAGAAGCACTTCCATCCACTATAGAGAGGAAAAAAGAAATAAAAAGAAACATACACAATTGGATGGCAAGAAACACATAACAGCCTGGTCATGAACATGTTTCCTCCCTCTCCCCAGCGGCAACTTATGCCGGACACAAAGACGCATCATGTGTTATTTTTTAACTGGAGAAGACAAAGATCCAACCAAGAGAGTCTATTGTTAGACATTTAAACATGAGGAGGGATCAAATGACCCCCAAAAATAACCCCCTAAAATGACCCCCTATCAAAAATCCTATGCCCCCCATTTTTTTGGAAGATCCGAACCGTTCATATTGATCTCCACCCTCTAAATACCTTACCCACCAATTTTCAACCCGATCCCATGTGTTTTGCCCGTTTATCCATCCGACCCAAATTTAACGGTTTCGCATGAATAGAACTTTTGCGAATGGTTGATGAACGGACAAAACACATGGGATCGGGTTGAAAATTGGTGGGTAAGGTATTTAGAGGGTAGAGATCAAGATGAACGGTTCGGATCTTCCGAAAAAAAGGGGGGCATAGGATTTTTGATAGGGGGTCATTTTAGGGGGTTATTTTTGGGGGTCATTTGATCCCTCCTCTTTAAACATATTTATTTATTTATTTAAATATCATATGTAGTGAACATGGGCCCAATATGCGTTTAAGCTTTTTATTATTTTCTTTATTTTACTTTAGTTGCACATGTTGAACACATGGCTTAGGCCTATACATAAGCATGTCCTCAAAACTATTGAGATTAGTCAAATGAAGATAATAAATTGAGTTTTCAAAGACACTCTAGATGATTTATGAGGAACCCTAGATCTCTTGAAAATCTTAAGATGCCTGTGAGCGGGGGTGTGAAGCTCCTAGGTGTAATGTAAAAGGTATCTTTTATTTATCCTATAGTTATCTAAATTCCTAGATTCTGTCAAACCCTAGATCTGTTTTTCCTTTAAGCCCACCACCCTAGAACCTTAGATCTACTTTCACTACTCGTTCCCATCACTAGCCCTCTACCAAAAAGAGAAAAAGAAAGAGAATGCACAAAAAAGAACTAAACAATCTGGTAGGGTTCTTAAATAGTTAGGCTAACATTTACACGACCCTCGCTGGTCTTTCTAAATGGCCTTTAGTATCCACCGGATTAGGCTCCCCCCTTTTGTTTTCTTTTTGATTAGTTTCTTTTACTAGATTTAACTACATTCCATGCACATGAACGTCAACACCATCTATTCATGCAATGAAGTAAGCTTCCTATTTTATTTTTAAAAAGTTTTTTTCTTTTTTGACATGAATTCTTTGAAAGTTTTAATAGATTGAGATTCAAGTCACAGGCTTCCTTTATCAGCATCCTAATCAATTTAAAAATTCCAATTTTGATAGATTTCCTTTTAAAAATAAATGGCTATTCTAATGTAATCTTTTATTTTTTCGAGAATATAAATTATAATGAGATTCTAACTTCTAAGTAGAGATGTTATTTCTAGAACAAGAGACTGCATGGAATAATAATGGAGTATTGATTAGATATGAATACATTTGATTGGTTTTCATTAAATTTGAAAATAATTTCACTTAGATAGACTTCAACACATGGCTAGAACATATCATTCTAGCATATATGCCCAGCAGTGTCTTTTAAATTTTTTTAAATAACATGCCAGGACAAAGAACAGGGAAAGGTTTTCCTTTATTTACATCTAAAAATGTAAAGATTGTTTCTACCCAAACTATCATGAACTGTTTATAGATGTACCAGTTATGGCCAAAGCAAAAATACTAAAATCAAAATTCAAATTTGCTCCTTTTCCTTAAACAGTACATTGAGGGGAGAAGAGAAACAAAGTAGAAACAGCTGGTGCCAAGAAATGGACGGCAGTGTGCATGCCCCTACCATCCCATGTACCCAGACCCAAAAAATTAATATAAAAGCAAGAAAAGAAAAGAACTTGATATGCGAGTGATTTATTGAAGGCTAAACTGGTTTATTTTGTCAATGCAAACACTGGAAAATTTACCTTTAAAGCAGTGTTGATTCTAGGCTCTAGAAAGGTTTGTCTCAAGTTTTATTTTTACTGGCCTGTTGTTATTTAAAGTCTTCAGGCGATTTTTAAAAGAAGACGAAATTGCAATTATAAAGGTGAAACATCAATCTTGTTTCAGTTTTTCAGTTTGCTGATACATGTTTGTCTCTTCTTCCCCGTTACATCCTCTTCTTCCCTCTTCCACTTTATGTATGGTTTTTCTTTACAAACTAGTCTCTTACTCTCTTTGACTTGGCTATTATCTCACATATCAAAAATATGAGTTTAAAATAATCTATTGTCAGTTACCTTTCAAAATATCCAGCATTAAATTATTCTTACAATTGATCCTTTTACGTTCTAAGTGATCTTTTTAATGCATATGTCAATTCTATATATGTACTATAATGTGCTGGTTTGTGCATCATCATATATCCGATTGCGCAGATTTTTGCAAACAAATACGGAGAAACTGAACATATCATGTAGCCACTAGTTTATATGTGGAGGAAGTTACTCAGATTATGGCCCAATACAAGATTGATATTAGTTCCAACTTTAAGTGGTTATACACCAAACACTAGAAATACAAAATGGAACAGTGTAAATCATAGAAGCCCTTCTCCATAAGGTCTAGACTGAAAAATAGGAAAACGTAATCTTGATGTTCATTTCTCTACATTGTACTCACTATTGAATGTACTTTCTGCATAGATATCTAGTAATATCAATTGAACATGAGAAATAGCCAACACCATTGTCTTTCTTATTCAAGCGGAAGGTGGTGATATCTTTCTTACTTACTTTCCATCTGACGCCTCCTCTAAGAAATTTTGAGAAGGTCATCTTTCTCATACGGTTCTTCCAACTCAGTTCAGAAACTTAATCTTTTTCCAGCAACAATCTTAGGAACCTTTTCTTAGAGCCTTAATTTCTCTAAGTTTAATGAAGAGTACGACCACAAAGTTTCTGTAAATAGAGATATCAACTTTACCAAGGGACAACGGCAAAACAAAAGTATAAATGTAAACGTATTTAACATAGTCATGTCTGATTTATTCCATTTAGATATTAACTACACGCAGTTAAGTAGATTTTTTGAGATAGTCAAGTATTTTGTAAGAAAGAAAAAGTAAAATTTTGTATCATTTTGATTTTAAGCAATTACAAGAAAATGTGTGATTAAGAATTTCAGGTCCAAAGACTGGCATACCTTGCATAGCCCATTCAGCTGTTTCCGAACTCAGCTCCAAACTTGACTGGCTTCCAGGGGTTGCAAGCTGGACTGGCTTAAGAAAGAACCAGAGTAATTAACGAGATTAATAAGTAGGAAATTGTCTAAAGACTCAAAACTATTACATGGGTAGGAAGCTCACCTGTATTAATGATGCATGGACACGAAAAAACACAGGCAGTTTTAAAAAGTGAAAAATAGTTCTAAAGATTTTTTTTCAAGATAACTGAAAACACTAAGCCAAACTCATGATGATAAAATGTGGTGACAAGAAACACTTTCGGTTCTAGAGCTATCACTATGTAATCCATCCACATGTAATAAATAACCATACAAGTTCAAAAACTATGCTTGTACCAAAGTTTAGATATTGTTGAATCAAGTGTTTTATCTGATAGTGACCTGAACTAATTTTGCAATTATCACATTAAAGCATCACCTACCACAACAACAATGAAGACAATGATGACAAAGCCTTTATCTCAAACTTTGGTGTCAGTTTCAGGAATCCCTTTCTTCCATTCAACTCTTTTAAGGACCATTTCTAATTAATTGCATCCATCCTTGCTTTTTTGGATCTAAATCTAGTACTCGTTGCTGCATTAACTATGATACTATCACTTGTCCTAACTGGCACTGTACGCTGCAAATGACATGCCCAAACTATCTCATATTGCTCCATTAACACTGTTTATTTTCCTATTTCTTAGCATATTGCATCTTGTCCACCTCATCATTCTCGTTATAGTGCATGGCTTATTTGAATCTTTGTATTGTAGTTAGAAAGCTTGGTGTATTAATAGACGCAACTACGAGTTCCTAAGCACAGAGAAATGCCATACAATATGATGTTTTTTGTTACTTTATTGCATTCGAACAATAATTTTATGAAACACTAGCTCTGAACGTTCAACAATACAGAAAAATAGTGTATCAGTTTAAAAGTACATAAACAGCTCTATGGATACAGGTTATAGTCCAATGGATTGTAAAAACTATATATTCGTTCAAATTTTAGAATTTAGAAAGTTCAGAAAAGTAGGATATATCATGTAATTTTGACATTCCATTGAAAAAACAGTTGCATGACACTTTGAAACCTATATCCAAAAAGCTGAAAAGTAGAATTTCCTTGAAATTAAGTGGAGAGAACCCCCACAATATTCAAGTGGGAGGAAAAGAAGAGAAAAATTGGAGACAAGGGTTGCCTTAGATTCCAAGGAGCCCTTCCACAAATGCGTGACATCAGTGAGCCAGGCATAATAATCAACTGATTTACATTATCAGAAGCAGCATGGACGTAGTCCTCTTTTATTGTGAAAGGCTAAACTGCATTTAAATACCATAAATGTCATACAATTTACACTCATGTACCCTAAATACCCTAATGTTTTCAAAGCTTACACTTGAATATTTTCCACTGTTATTTTTTCGTTCCAAATCCATCAAAAGGAAGTCTTATTGGGAGGTTCGACCCATTAGATTAAAATTAAAAACAAAATTATAAAATATAAAACTTTAATGCCCTAAATCTCAAATACATTTATTACTACTATTAATATACCTCATATAAAATTACTCTCTTTAAACTTCCAACTAATCTTCTTCCTATCAAACCCTCGCCATAATTTTTTCTCCTATAAAACTCATTAAACCGAATTTCACCCTCTACTTTATTTGTTTGTGTGTGTGTGTGTGTGTTTTTTGGATGGATGGATTAATTGTTTTCAAGAGCTTCTACAAATTATGAAAGTATCTAGTTACAATTAAGGCATTGCCCATTACAACGCAGAGTATTTTTCAAGCTAAAACAAATCCTTTTCTGTTATGAATAGGACCCATTGGGCCTATTGGGTATCCACCCACATGAGTACCCATTATGAATACTATATAAAGGAGGCTAGGGGTTTCCTAGCCTCAACCCTTCTCCAAATCTGTTTCTCGTTCACAACACGTTATCAGCAAGATCACGCTCGTTGGAAAAGGCGGCGACGCACGAGGAAGGATATCCATCAACCGCTCAGTCTAAGAAGATCGTCTAGATTCTTCTCAACGGGGAGCGGAAAGGGCATCCTTCACCAACCGTCATCTAGATTCCATCGTCGAATCTAGAGGTAAATATCAAAACTTTTTAGATCTAAACTTGCGTTTCACATAGATCTGCATGTTTTAGGATCAAAAAGTTAAAAAACACGGTAAAAATCACACTTTTATTTAGATCCGCATGTCTAAAAACAATAAAAATCAGTTTTTAGAGATCTAAATGCTTGAAAAATCTGTTTTTTACCCCCAAACCTTGATCCATACCCCGCATGCCCGAAGGGCTAAACGGTGGCGCTCTATGAGCACTGCCGGCGGCAAAACGCCGCGGCGGCCGCGGCCACGCTGCCGCGGCCGCTGCCGCGGCCGCCGCCACGGCGGCGCGCCCGCGGGCCCCCCTAGGGTTTTTTCGGAAACCCTAGCCCTTAACGGGCCAATTTTTCGGGGGAGGCCCAATTTACCCTAATGGGTTGTTTTCATGGCCCAAAAGCCTGAAAATTAGCTCATTTACACAAATAATTTTTCTTTTTTATTTTTGGCCCTAAAAGCCCAAAATAATTAAAGAAACTTTATAAAAAGGATTAAAGCGGTAAATAAAACATTAAAAATATGGATCAAAGGTAAAAAGTTTTTCAAAAATAATTTTTTAGCACGTCACACACTATTTAGGTTATTTAATTAATCTTTACATGCATGTGATATGATTATCTGCGTGGTTGTATATTTTCCATATATTATCTGCGTGGATGTGCGATTTAGGCTATATTTTTAGGGATCGGCCAGGTTTCCGACACCTTTAATTTCCTGCAATTTTTTTCCTTTTTTGAGAGAAATTTGCAAGTAAGGATATAAATGTAAAAAGAAGACCGGCGGACACCAAAAAGGAGCTGAAGGCGTATGCACAAAGATGAAAGGGGCTTCTCTCTGAAGTTCCCGAGTTGTACTTATTCTTTCATGCAACTTTTTGATGTAATTTCGGACTGTCCTTTTCTTTTCGGTGTCGGCTGGCTGATCCACATAGTCCTAAGCTATTTTTTCATTGCTTATACATTAAATGTGTGGATGTTAACTATTTTCATGCTATGTTAATGTTACAATGAAACTATTAAAAAGCATGCTAAAATCACTTTGATATATTTTAACGCCTATAGCTAGACTATATATCTGCGATAAGATTATTTAAATGCCCGCAGCATATAAATAGCATGTGTATACATCATACTTGTTTCAATTCAGTTCAATTGAGCATAATCTTTAGTTTACAAGCTTTACATTATATGTATGATGGGCTCATGATATGACGATATTTATGACAATAAGACAATCATGATTTCAAAAAGTTTAATATCATATCCACTTTGACAAAATGAACCTGAAGTTCAAAATCAAATCAAAAGTCAGCACCTTTTCCCCTGATAAAATAAATATCAACAAAAACGATGGCTTATGCGAAAACCATTTATGCGATTTTTTTGAGATGCGCATTTTGCGGTAAATATTGACACCAGCAGTTGTCATAACACCGATAAACTCTTTTAGAGTCGTCTCACTTTACAATGTATGATTTTTGAATCTACCCCTTACTTTTAAGTGTACGCCCGAAGTCGTGACTTAATAGATAAGTGAGAAATTATAAATTTCGTAGCCACGTATTTGTTTTCCCCTCTGAGAATGATAAACTATCCACATAAAATTTGAACGACTCAAGTAAATGGCCTGAAGCTATACTCGAGCATTCAAATAGACTTTTAAAAGTCTCTTATTAATTAGAAAAGTGGAAGTATAAAATAATTTGCTCAAACACCTGCTTAAGTCTCCTTAGCAAGACTAAGTTTCATTGTCCTTTATAAATAAGGAATATTGAAATCAGGGGAAGTTCAGGATCAAACATGACCTGAAATAAAAATAAGGAAAACTCAAAACAGGGGAAGTCTTGGATTAAATGGGAAAGAGAAGATACGATATACCTCGACATGGAGTAAGCAATGTCAAGCCAAAATCAGACCAGAAGTTCTGATAAGAGCCATAATGTTTTTGCAAACATGAATGTGCATTAACTTATGCCATATAAAAATACATACATATCTAGTCAAAACGACGAAAGTCTAATTGACCTTATGTATATTTAGCTACTCCCCGAGGACAAATAAACTTTGAAATCAAATCTGTTGTCATAACATAAGTCTTAAATGAGCAAAATTATTGTTGTATGTTTTCAAGAGCACACATCACACTATGTCACTTGTTGACTTAACAAAATCATCAGTATTATTCTCTTGTAGTTTTAATACATTTTATTTTAATGCGAATGATTTGCTATCTTGTATACCCCTAAAAATAAAATGAGGATGTCATATACTCTCTGAAACTTATACAGTTTCAAAAGGATATTCGTCAAAACGAAATCCCTAATGACTCAAGAAAGAAATGAAGCCTGAAGCTTTGTCCCTTAATGATCCGTACAATAGTCAATGTGAAGATGTAATCCTTCACAGTTTGAACACAGTTCAACTATTACCGGACAAAATTAACTTGAGCATTTTAATGGACTTTTCAAAAGTCCCACATAAATTCAAAAAGAGGAATTATTTTGGAACACCAGAAGTGTCCAGAATCGACCAATTTTGGATTGATATCACACTGGATTAATGATGCAAGACATCATCAACCAGACGAACCCGAAGATTCTTCAAAAAGGGTGAAACTTTCATTGTCATATTCAAAAGGGAAAAATGATAATGAGAGCATCTCCATTCACATGGACATTGACTCTCCTCACTTCCTCAAAGGAATTTAAGATGATATACAATCATCATTAAAGATAATGAAGACCTTTAGGTCTCTTGAGAGTATTTAAGGGATATAAATAGGCTTCGTCCACTCCCTTAATAGGACTGATGATGTACCCTTGGTGTACTCGTCAATATATTCTCTAAATAAATGGTCATTATCCAACCACATTCTTTTATTAAATGGTAGTAACTTTGGATAACACTGGGAAATTTAAATGTTTTTGCAACTGGAAAAATATCGAACACCCTGAAGCTTGTGTTCACACCCAAATATGGGTAATATAAATCATTAAAATGATTTAAATGGATTTCTTATCCATTAAAAATCCAGTTGTAGGTGACCACATGGGAACATGCAATTACATTGCAAACTATCAAAACGCCTCCTTAGAACCTATTTATATGAGTCTGATCACCTCATATAAACAGTTTCCGAGAACCACTGACGGGGGAAGCGTTTAGAGCACATCTTATAGATTGTGCCATGATGAGTGACACCCCATATCACCACTATAGACCATCAAAATGCAGAACTATTTATCGAAAGTAAATATCCCAGATAAATAGAGTCTGAGCACTCTGAACAGGGGAAGCATTTAAATTCACTTCTCCTAAGATGTGCATTGATGACCCTATTTTAAAGATTTGATGAGATCCTGACGATCCCTCACAACTTTAATGTCCCAGCATCAGTTTCAACAGAAATACTACAATCATCCATGAGCCTGACGCTCAAATGACCATTTAAATCATTAATACCTATGATCTGGTTATCATGAATTGTGATGAGATCCTGAAGATCCACACTTATGAAACTCTTAAAACAGTTATCAGACATAGTTACTGACAATATAGATATTGTCAAAACTTTCACATCCCTGCTACTAAAAATCCAGCTAGGATTGACATACCAAATATATTGGACGCAATCCACCAGTAGCAGAAGTGGATATCCTCAATAGATGAGAGGACATACCACTAGGCTCCAAAAAGAGAGATCTACTCCTGGAGACCGAAAAAGCAATACCACCACAGGAAAGTGAGCTCAAATCCAGAACCTTATTGCAACTTGGTTGCTAAGGACCAATTCTGGATCTGTCCATATTCTTTACCCGTCCCAGGACCTTTACTTCTTTAACGTGTCGTGAAGGAGACACCTCTGGGAGAAATCAAATGATTATAGTACGTACATGGTGAGTTTTGGACAAGAAAGAACACATTTTGTCGACAAATTCTCTCATATTTCATTTTGCCAGTTAAATATAAAATCGATTCCACAACTCTGCTTTGCCTGAAGCAAAGATAGAGATTTGGCCAAATTATAATAATGTGGAATGAGACAATAATAAGGTGAGCTGGACTCACTTATGAAATATGAGGTGTTGGACCTGAAGTTCTGGTATCAAAAATGATATCAAATCCTGTGGGATAACTGAGTATTGAAGGAGAATTAAAATAAAATCGTTAGCTATAAGCATTTTAATTTGCTATAGTTTTAGAGGTATAAATCGCTCAAACCAGGAAGTAATCAAGTAAGATGAGCTGAACTCACTTACAAGATGAATCTGATGCATCGACTGGTTTATATCAAGGCGTAACCCAACGAATGGCAAAAAGAGGGAATTTTTGGTTGATGTTGCTATTGGATGTGACAACATTACCGATATACAATTTCTTCAATTGCATATATATAAATTTTTTCTTTACTTTCCTTTCTTTTTGGGACACATATTAATAATATGATTAAAGGAAAGACAAACTAGACAAAGATCCTTAAAGGACTCATACTAAAAGGTTGTTGTTTGCACATCTTAAAAACAATATTGTTCTTAAGAGAGCAAATTAAAAGAATTGAGATTATTTTAATAACTCAAAATATTATCGGATCTCCTGAAGAGAAAATACCGAAATATCTGTTAAAGCCTATCTATCAAATATGCTATGAAAGTCCTAGCTAGGCATAAATTCTAGGCTTACAGAATATAATCATCCTGAAGATGAACCATCATCCTGAAGATGACATTAATCATCCTGAAGATGAACTATCATCCTGAAGATGACATTAATCATCCTGAAGATGAACAATCATCCCGAAGATGAACTATTATCCTGGAAATGAACTATCATCCTGAAGATGACGTTAATTAATCATCTCGAAGATGAAAACTTCATACAATGACGATTGATGAAGAAACATTAATTTCATTCTCCACCAAATACACCAATTTGGTTGTATGGATATACATTAAAAGACCCCTTTCCGTTAGCTGGAAGAGGTGAAGAATATATATGGTCCAGAAGTACCTTAAGTGTCTTTGAAACACTCTTTTACCTGGCCAACTGCATGCGTCTCTTTTGAGCGTTAGCAGTATAGCTATTAGCCAGGTACAGTGCAGCGTCTCCAGTGCGCCACTGGACCAGAGATATGTAGCTTCTGCGCTATCTCCAAGGGTCGAGGAAAAATCCTCTATGTTAAATGTATTTGCATATGCAAGTTACAGATCATCGCGATGAATGGCATAAAAGAGACGTCGACCTCTTGAAGATCTACACAGAATCCTTCCAAGCCTACATCCTTCCACCATCCCGAGAAACTCATCACCCAAGGAGAAGTTCAAGAACATACAAAGCCAGGTCCTGAAGTACCTCGCAGACAATGACGATTGAGACGTGGAGTTGTCTACTAAGTTTGCTAGCGCTCCTTTAGTTTCAGCTAATGCCTTATATGAGTGAAACTTATATAGATGAGTGATGCTTATACTTTACTTTTGCTTTCGAAATGTTGCAGATGAGATGGATGTATAGACACGTAGGAGATAAATGTATAGATATATAGGAGATCTGCAAGCCTGAAGCTTGATCAGATTAGGGGGAGTCAACTACAAAGTTGTACTCTTTTTCCTTGGTTAGTGATTTTTCCCACAGAGTTTTCCATAGTCAAGGTTTTAATGAGGCAACCACATTGATTCTGGATCCAGAAGTATCAACCCCTCGACACATCCCCAAATCAGGGGAAGTTATGGAGTGTTGTACTCTTTTCCCTTCGCTATCGTTTTTTTCCCACATGGTTTTCCATAGCTAAGGGTTTTTAACGAGGCAGTTACCCTTAACTTGGATCCAGAAGTATCCACCCTTTAAGATACTCAGTAGTACTAATGAATTATTCAGTATTCATAAAGTCGAGTATACCACGTTGGTTGGATAAGGGGAAGTGTTATGAATAGGACCCATTGGACCTATTGGATATCCACTCACATGAGTACCCATTATGAATACTATATAAAAGAGGCTAGGGGTTTCCTAGCCTCAACCCTTCTCCAAATCTGTTTCTCGTTCACAACATTTTCTACTTATCCTGCTTGATTATTAATGCCAATTGTTATAAGCTATTAACATAAAAAAAATCAAAATTCAAAGGCAAAATCAAGCTGAACATCTTAATAAAAATTAGAACAACAGGATCACGATAACCATAATGAAAATAAATAAATAACGAAAGGGCTTACCTTGATATGGGCTCCGGGGGTTTATCGACAAGAAGGCGGAGGGAGGATGAGAAAGCGGAGTTCTTGTTGTCTTCCCTGTTGTTTTTGATTTGCGCGCGAAGTTAATGGATGAAAGATGTGATGTTTTGGGGCTGGTGGAGCATGATAAGGAGGCGCGAGGCAGGTTAACTGCCGTCGAGGGAAGCATTTGGAGCAGAGACTCCATCAAAGGAGAGAGAAGAGGAGAGAGCAGCGGGTGGCAACAAAACCGATAAGACCCCATCGGGTACTGGTCAGGTTTGTTTACAGCATGCCGGAACCCGAATTTGAGTTGTCGGGCTGGCTTTTGATGGGCTTTTAACAGTGGACCTTAATGATTATCTATGTATTAGTCCAGTGGATAGTGGGCCGAATTCAGGTTGGCCTGCTATCGGGGAGCTTATATTTCCGCTACAGTTTGTTAATACTAGATTTACTCAATCGAAGGAATTATCTAACGAGCAAAATATTGTAGTGCAAATAGAAACTTCCTTTCTCTCGTTGGCCTTGTTTGTTTGTTTGTTTTGGGCAGAAAGTTCAACACAAAATTCATTGTATATGTTATGAATATGTCCATGAGGCCCATTGGTTATCCGGTCCATCATTGAAAGCTATAAATAAGAGGGTAGAGATGCTCTTAACCCCCTACACCTATTTCCCTACTTTTCCCTTCACAACACGTTATCAGCACGATCACGCTCGTTGGAAAAGGCGGCGACGCGCGAGGAAGGAGATCCATCAACCGCTCAGTCTAAAAAGATCGTAATCTTCTCAACGTGGAGCGAAAATGGCATCCTTCACCAACCGTCGTCTAGATTCCCTCGTCGAATCTAGAGGTAAATATCAAAACTTTTTAGATCTAAACTTGCGTTTCACGTTAGATCTGCATGTTTTATGATCAAAAAGTTTAAAAACACGGTAAAATCATATTTTTATTTAGATCCGCATGTCTAAAAACAATAAAAATCAGTTTTTTAGATATCTAAATGCTTGAAAAATCTGTTTTTTACCCCCAAACCTTGATCCATACCCCGCACGCCCGAAGGGCGAAACGGCGGCGCTCGTGGAGCGCCGCCGGCGTAAACGCCGCGGCCATCGGCCGCGCCAACCGTGGCATGAAGCCGCGGACTGCCGTCGGGGCCACAGGCCGCGGCCAGCCGTCGCGGCGGCGCGCCACGCGGGCCCCCCTAGGGTTTTTCGGAAACCCTAGCCCTAAACGGGCCAATTTTTCGGGGGAGGTCCAATTAACCCTAATGAGTTGTTTTCATGGCCCAAAGGCCTGAAAATTAGCCCATTTACACAATACTTTTTCCTTTTTTTATTTTTGGCCCCAAAAGCCCAAATAATTAAAGAAATCTTAAACGTTATAAAAAGGGTTAAAGCGGAATATAAAACATTAAAAGTATGGATCAAAGGTAAAAAGTTTTTCAAAAATAATTTAGCACATCACACACTATTTAGATTATTTAATTAATCTTTACATGCCTGTAAAATGATTATCTGCGTGGTTGTATATTTTCCATATATTATCTGCGTGGATGTGCGATTAGGCTATGTTTTTAGGGATCAGCCAGGTTTCCGGCATCTTTTCTTTTCTGCAATTTTTCCTTTTTGAGAGAAATTTGTAAGTGAGGAAATATATGTAAAAAGAAGACCGGAGGACACCAAAAAGGCGCTGAAGGCGTAAGCACAAAGAAGAAAGGGTCTTCTCTCTGAAGTTCCCGAGTTGTATTTATTCTTTCATGCAATTTTTTTATGTAACTTCGGACTGTATTTTTCATTTTGTTGTCGGCTGTCTGATCTCCATAGTCCTAAGTTATTTTCATTGCTTATACATTAAATGCGTGGATGCTAACTATTTTCATGCTATGTTAATGTTACAATGAAACTGTTAAAAAGCATGCGTGGATGTTAATCTCTTTTAATTATTCACGTTATGAAACTGTTAAAAAAGCATGCGTGGATGTTAAGTTTTTTCTTATTAAATTCACGATATGAAAATGTTAAAAAGCATGCATGAATGTTAATTTTCTTTATGAAAATGGTAAAAATACATGCGTGGATGTCTAATTGTGTTTACAGTTTAATAATCCATGATGTTTTTATATTGCTAGATTATTCAATGGCCAGACTTGCGAATGTCGACTTTTCGGTCCTGAAGGCCGATGGGTCGAACTACTTGAGTTGGCAGTTTGACCTGAAGTTCCATCTGCTATCTCATGGGTTCAGTCTCACACCAACTGAGAAGGCAACAAGTACTGCCCCAGCCGACAAGGATGCTTCTAAAGAAGCACCTCATACAGAGGAAGTTTCCGATATACTAAAGGCGAAAGCCATTATCTATATCAGGAAACATTTAGACTCGACCTTGAAGGACGAGTACCTCACTGTAGAGGATCCTTACGAGTTGTGGGACGCACTTGAGGAGAGGTACAGACATCAGAGAGATGTCATACTCCCCCGTGCGCAGTACGAGTGGACTCACCTCCGCATACAGGATTACAAATCCGTAGCGGAGTACAACTCAGCACTCTTCCATATCACCTCACGCCTGAAGTTGTGTGGTGAAACGGTGACGGAGAAAATGTTGCTGAAAAAGACGTTTACGTCTTTCCACGAGAAGGACATGATCCTTATGCAATAATACCGTGAGAGGAAGTTCACGAAGTACTCTGATCTGCTTTCATGCCTGCTAATGGCTGAACAGAACATATATTTGTTGGTTGCTACTCACAACCTGTGCCCTCCTGGCTCCGCTCCACTGCCACCTCCTGCAGAGGCACACTTCCAGTCTTCCCAGAAGAAGAAGATGGACAAGAAGGCAAAATTCCAGAAATGGAAAGAACAGAAGAAGCGGAAGAAGGCCACTCCCCAAGCTCCTCCTCAGAACCAGAAGTTCGAGGAAAAGAAGCAGAAGTGGACGTCAAAAGGTGGTACTCCCAAGAAAGACGGGGAGGATAAGTGCTCCAAATGCGGAATGACGGGCCACTGGTCCAGAATCTGCCGCACCCAGAAACACCTCCAGGACCTCTACCAGGCAAGCCTCAAGCCTCGAGCTGAGACAAACCTGATTGAGAGCGCAGCATTGCCAGAGACCTCACGACTCCTGAAGACTTCATGGGAGATGACACACTCTAGTTATGGACCACTTTTATCTACTAGCAATGTATCTTCTTTTCATGCATCGTATCTAGTTTTTATTCCATGTCAAACAATATTTTGAGCATTTTAAATGAAAGTAGATCTTTTCTTTTCATATTATTTACTGCTTAAATGTCTTTCTTTATATAGATATGAAATTAATTTGCCTAGTGGACAGTGCATCGACGCACTCGATCCTTCAAAACATAGACTACTTCACGAGCATAAGAGCTACTCTGGTCCACTGAGAACAATCTCAGGACCATCTAATATAATCGAAGGATCAGGGGAAGCAATTATATTGCTCCCCGGTAACACACAAATCACACTTAGGAATGCGTTATACTCCCCTAAATCCATTCGAAACCTCCTAAGCTTTAAAGATATATACGTTTAAACGGATATCACTTAGAGACGGTCGAGGAAAATAAAAGGGAATACTTGCTTGTAACGTCTCTTACAAATGGTTCAAAAACCATTGTGGAACGTTTCAAGGGACTCCCCTCGGGACTCTACCAAACAAGTATACAAACTTCAGAAACATCAATGACGGAGCACCTGCAGTACCCCCAAACACCAGAATTCCAACTCTGGTACAGTAGACTGGGACACCCCGGATCTGTTATGATGTACCGCATTATAAAGAGCTCAAGGGGTATAGACTTGAAGAACCTGAAGATTCTTCAAAAAGGCAAATTCCCATGTCCACCCTGTTACAAGGGTAAACTGATTACGAGACCCTCTCCACTGAAAGTGGACCTGAAATCTCCAAGTTTTCTGGAAAGAATTCACGGAGACATTTATGGGCCTATACACGCATCAAGCGGTCCGTTCAGGTATTTTATGGTCCTGATTGACGCATCTACTAAGTGGTCACATGTGTGTCTACTGTCTACCCGTAACCTAGCACCGTCTAAGCTTTTAGCTCAGATAATCAGGTTACGGGCCCATTTCCTCGACTACCAGATAAAGAAACTTCGTCTGGACAATGCGGGGGAGTTTACGGCACAAGTCTTTCTAGACTATTGCCAAGCACAGGGAATTGAAGTCGAACATCCTGTAGCGCATGTTCATACCCAAAACGGGTTAGCAGAATCTCTAATTAAGAAACTGCAATGGATTGCTCGTCCATTATTACTTCAATCCCAGCTGCCAGTGAATGCATGTGGTCATGCAATTTTGCATGCTGCATCTTTAATAAAATTAAGACCTTCTGGAGGTCAGTCATCTTCTCCAATGCAACTAGCACTTGGAGCCCCACCAATTGTCTCACACTTGAGAATATTTGGTTGAGCAGTATACGTCCCCATAGCACCACCACAAAGGACAAAGATGGGTCCACAACGTCGCCTAGGCATTTATGTTGGGTTTGACACCCCCTCCATAATTAGATTCCTAGAACCCCCTTACGGGAGACGTTTTCAAGGCACGTCTAGAAGACTGTGAATTTGATGAAACATCATTTCCAAGACTAGGCTCACAAACAAAGAAGCCAGAAGCTTCAGACTGTATCACTTGGGATACAAAGACATTATGTCACTTTGATCCGCCCACAAGCCAGTGTGAGGAGGAGGTCCTGAAGATTCTCCACATCCAAAACACTGTCCATCTCTTACCGAACAAATTTACTGACAACCAGAATATTGTCAGATCACACGTCCCTACTGCTAACACTCCAGCTAGGATTGACATACCGCAAAATGGATGTAATCCGCCTGCAGCAGAAATGGTTGGACCTCTCAAAAAGAGAGGACGACCACCGGGATCCAAGGACCAAGTCCCTCGAAAGAGTAGGACTCTTGGCAATGGTAAACAAATACCACCACAGGATGCTACTATAAGCCCTGCTACCCCATCTCTCCCAAACTCTCAAACAGAGGAAAAACCGGGAGAAAATGAAGTTTCGATACACTATGTACGAACTAGGGAGTATTGGGACAGAAAGAGCACAACCATAGATGACACATTTGCGTGTAATATTGCCATCAACGTCGCGTACTGCGATGATGATATTGAACCACACTCTCTGACAGAATATCAAAGCAGAGATGATTGGCCAAAGTGGATAGCGGCAATAGGAGTGGAGTTGGATTCACTCACCAAACGCAAGGTCTTCGGACCTATAGTCCAGACACCAAAAGGTGTAAAACCCTGTGGGTTACAAATGTGTATTTGTTAGAAAACGAAATGAACAAAACGAGATCGTTTGCTACAAAGCAAGGCTTGTAGCGCAGGGTTTATCCAACGTCCAGGGGTGGATTTTGAAGCCACATACTCCCCGGTCATGGACGCGATCACCTTCCGATTCCTCATTGGCTTAACAGCCCAAGAGGGTTTAGATATGCAGCTTATGGATGTCGTGACCGCATACCTATATGGCAACTTAGACCGAGACATCTATATGAGATTGCCTGACGGTTATTCTTTGCCAGCAGCACTAAAAGAGAGACAACGTGACATCTACTCAGTGAAACTGCAAAGATCATTGTATGGTCTAAAACAATCTGGAAGGATGTGGTATAACAGACTGAGCGACCTCTTTGCTAAACAATGATTTACAAATGACCCAGTCTGTCCTTGCATCTTCATAAGTGCAAAGGCAACATGATTTGTCATTATATCCGTATATGTAGACGACTTGAACCTCATCGGATCTCCTGAAGAGATCGCCGAGATTTCTAGAAGCCTGACAGAAACATTCGAGATGAAAGACCTCGGAAAGTCAAAATTCTGTTTAGTTCTTCAAATATAACATCTTAACGATGGGATCCGGTTACATCAGTCAACTTACACATCGAACTTACTGAAAAAGTTTCAGATGGATAAGTGCCACCCCCTCAGCACCCCAATGGTCGTCAGATCATTGGATGTACATAAAGACCCCTTCCGGCCGCTGGAAGAGGGGTAGGAAGTACTAGGCCCTGAAGTGCCATATCTAAGTGTTATCGGTGCACTCCTTTACCTGGCTAACTGCACTCGCCCTGACATAGCATTTGCAGTCAACTTACTAGCCAGATATAGTGCTGCACCACACAGCGGCACTGGGCCGGAGTTAAGCTTCTTCTGCGCTACCTCCAAGGGTCCATAGACTTAGGTCTATTCTACAGGAAAGGGGCATCAACTGGTTTAGTTGGTTATGCTGACGCATGTTACATGTCAGATCCTCATTCAGAGAAGTCTCAGACCGGATACATGTTCACATATGGCGGCACTGCCATATCCTGGATATCTGTAAAACAGACCATGACAACCGTCTCATCCACTCACTCAGAACTGCTGGCGATCCATGAAGCAAGCAAGGAGAGTTTCTTGCTACGCTCTATGATCCAGCACATTCTCACCTCCACCGGCCTGATGACCGGCGTACTTGCACCTACTCATCTCCATGAAGATAATGCAGCATGCATAGCCCAGCTACAGGACGTATACATCAAAGGCGACAAGACAAAGCATATCTCCCCCAAGTTCTTCTGGACGCACGACCTTCAGATGCAAAAGCAGATTGAGGTACAGAAGATCCATTCATGTAATAACTTGGCGGATTTGCTTACCAAATCCCTGCCTTCTAGTATCTTTGAGAAACTTGTATATGAGATTGGGATGATGAGGGTGAGAAAATGTAAACTGGGTCAGGATGAGAGGACTATGAACTCATATATACATAGGAGACTGATGTATAGATTCATAGGAAATCTGCAAGCCTAAAGCTTGGTCAGATAAGGGGGAGTCAACTGCAGAGTTGTACTCTTTTCCCTTTGCTACTGGTTTTTTCCCACATGGTTTTCCGTAGTCAAGGTTTTGACAAGGCAACCTCGTTGACTCTGGATCCTGAAGTATCCACTCCTAGACACATCCCTAAAACAGGGGAAGTTATGGATTAACTGTTCTTTATTTAACAAGGCAGTTATCCTAACTCGGATCCTGAAGAATTCACCTCTTATTTAATGTTGGTTGGATAAGGGGAAGTGTTATGAATAGGCCCATGAGGCCCATTGGGTATCCGGCCCACCATTGAAAGCTATAAATAAGAGGGTAGATGGGCTCTTAACCCCATACACCTATTTCCCTACTTTTCCCTTCACAACAGTATAAATATATATGTCTTACATGTATCTTTTTTTGCTTAACTTAAAACAAAAGACTGTGATAACCCAACCAAGAAACCTGCTGAAGTCCATGTGTATCTTGTCGGGTCGGGTCGGGTTTGGATGCGAGCATCTTGCTAGCCAGCATGTATTTTTCACTCCAAATCATCAGCATGCGTTTATGCGTATAAATGGGTTGAATTTGGTTCATATCCATCCAAGATCCGAACTCAAACCCGATAAGAAATTTGGATTCAAACTCGGATTTGAGGTGAAATCTTTTCTTCTTGTTGGGTATGTGTCAGATTTGGATTTGAACTAAACTTACGCAAGTAGTGATAGAAATTTTTCTGAGTGATGGTTACATTTTTGCATGAAACTTGATAAAATATCATGTTATAAATTTGTGTGTTTTCTATTTATCTACTAGATTACATATATTAAGCATCATTCTCACAAGCTTTTTTTCGATTTTGTACTAGGGTTCGGGATGTCAGTTATGTTATTGGGGTTTGGGTTTGATAGAAACATACCCAAACTTGACCTGATAAGGATTCAAGTTCAGAATTCTATATCCGGCCGATCAAATTGCCAAAATGGTTCGATATGGTTTTTGGATTATTCATGCACCATTTACAATCCAACATGCACTGCACATTAGAAGAGTCAATGAGTAGAATTGGAATGGGGGCATTGGGGATCCTTAACGGGTTGCAAGTGTAAATCATCATTACTCTCCCCCAAGTCCGAGGGAATCCATGTGGTCTCTTGAATACCTCAATGTTGAAAAGTACTCAATGTTTGATTCCTATAGATGTCCAATTAAACATGTGCTTGATGCTTCAGAAGCCAGGCTTACGTTTTTGACTCATTGCGTTACTTCTAGAATTATGTAATCTTCAATTTTGGGTAGGATATTTTCAAGAGTTTACCTTTATTCTCAAATCTTGCAACCTGTGCCAACTTCAATGAATTATTAAGTGATTTACAAGTCTAATTGCTTGAGTAGATAGATGTAAAATTTCTATCCTACCTCAAATTTTGCTACATGAAATTTATTTGAATATGTTGTCGTAGGGGTTTCAATTGAATTAGGGTGGCAGATGAATTAATCACTCTCAGGTGCAATAATAAAAATTCGGATCGATTTCTACAACTTTGATAGATATGAAATGGTGTCAGAATGAGTTTCAAAATCTCCGAAACAAACTGAGATTTTATCATCAGACACACCAATCTCCTGCGTAATGGATGCAAATTCTATACACGAAATATTTACATAGAAATTTAATCACATACCAATTTTATTCAGTAAAGGTACACAAAATCCCAGTCTACCTGAAAATTACAAAGAGAGTTTAAAGCACTTCTCATCTGACAAAATTATGAAGAGGAATATCTTGGTAAATAACTCAAATCTAACAATGTATTCTCTCGGTGTCAACCCTTCCTGTTAAATTACATGAGATGTACCACATTTCAAAGATTGTTACAAGTTACATGAACTGTACCATACCTCAAAGATTTTAAATTACATGCACACTAAATTACATGTGTATGTTGAACACACCCCCTAAATCCCCTCATCTGGGCTGGGTGAAAAATACATGATAAATACCAGACCAAACATGACGCAATCGGAATACAAGCGCTTGAATACACACGAAATTGATATCTCTTACAGTGTTAAACTACTTTCAGCTGGCAAAGTAGATTCCGCCATCTCTTGGCTGGAAACCCTAGACTTCTGAAGGTATGCTCGGGCTATATCCAACATCGGAGCCACCTCTTTCTTGTACTGCACAAATGGGTAAATCATTCTTGAAGTCGGAAGCTTAAGTGTAGAAGTCAGACATATTTATTTTCTATTAGCAAAATCTAATCCGGCTTTTAATCTGCTAGCTTACGATATTCAGCAGAAATAATAATATTTATGTCGTATGATAGATACGTCAAACTAGCAAAAAATTATAAACTGGGATGAAAAGGCTGCTAAAATTATTCTCATGAGAAAATTTGATGATCCACAACTTTCCCATCAAAATCCGATGATTCCCAACAATATTTCACACGATTGATGTCATAACTACTGCACAATCCTCCATACCATTAAGGTAGCTGTACGACCAGTACCACTCATCAAACAAGCAATCGCTCCTAAGAGCCTACTCGAACAAGCAACAAATACCATAGAAAGAAATGAGAAATAAGAAAAAGATTGAAAGGCGCAGACCTCATCAACAGCTCCATTTTTAATCTTAGACTGCATAATGCACCATTTTTTGAAATGTGTGCCTGTAGAAAGATAATGATTCAATTTAAATTCATTCATTAAGACGCGTATAATTTCTACTTTGACGGGAAGTAAAACTAAGCACTTAAAGCAAAACAAAAACTTCAGAGGGGCCGGAAGAAATTTGTAGAAACTTGCCAACTCTTATATCTAGTGTACAGGAAGTTTCAGAATTCGTCTTCATGGTCCATCTGCAGTGAATCTGCAATGATTTTGTCATTCAGTTATCATCTTAATGCAAAACCTCTGAAGAATATTCATATTTATTGCCGAGAATCAAACATAAAATAGCACAAATAAAAAGCTCAAAGGAAAAACACAGGAAGTAACCGGTGAGTCAACTCTAACACTCAATAGTCAATAGTACCAAATATTATGAACATGATACTTCCTGCAAACAACCAGGTTTTTAATTGGATGCCCATATTTTATATAAAAATGATAAAATGGTTGCCCATCTTACCAAACTATAATTTTGTTTTGTTTACATACCTTGATATCTACACATCCTTTATCTCATCTCAGCAAGCTAATGCATTTGTATAAGCATACATCTCTCCCTATTTTCCATCTTTTGTTTGCTAGATTCTTAAATAAATCCGTATAAACCTTGTAGATAACCAAACTAACCACTTTCTTATCTTCCGTTTTTGTTAAACTCATTTTTACCTAATTTATACATAAAAGAATTATACATTTTATATAAAAATTTATACATATTCAGGCAAAAGGCTTAAATGGAAAATTTATATAATTACTTTCAGGATTTGTAACTCTCATCATTGTAGTCTCTTGCCTCAGCTCATTAATCGGAGTTTCTCCCTGGTTCAATAATAAAAAATACTAGCTTTGACAAGTTTTCGAGTTGGAACTATTATATACCAAACACGTTCCAGCTAAGACAACCTTCCTCCTTGTGGCTATGGACTACCGTTAGGCAACTTATCAAAGAGCAGATCTCTCTCAACATCCATATATGTATACATATACTAGTCTCTGATGCGGAGTGGATAACCAAGAGAGAGATTTATAATAGAGATGAGAATGGTCCGGGCCAGGCCAAATAGATGCCCAATTCAAATGGGCTGGCCTTCGGGCCGGCCCAAAGCCCAAACGGGCTTCTTTAAGAAAAATCCAAATGGGCTTACATATGGCTTTGGGTTAGCCTATTGGGCCTTGGGTTGGCCCATTGACTAGTTTATATTACAATAATAATAATAATAATAATAATAATAATAATAATAATAATAATGGAGTTCGTGTGTCGAGCAAACGTGTCTTTTAAAGCATTGATTGATAGAGATCAATAAAAAACTCTCAAAGACGGCAATAAAATGGCCTTAAACAAACTCTCGGCTCTTTCGGACGCGGCCCACACATTCTTTGTGTTTTGTTGATTCTGTGGTTGACAACGTGTACAACTATCTGGCCACTACGGCTCATGCCGACACGTCCCCTTACGACATCGATTTCCTGACTCATCGTCCGACCAGTCACGTCTCAAAACGGGCTAAACATCACTGACATTATCAGTTAGGGGGTCTCAAATATTACAAAAAGTGGCAGTTTACACCGAGTATTGTTGCTATCTAATATTTTCAGGTGAACACCTTGGAGCCGAGCCTACGTTGCCTAACCTAAGCCCTGACTACACGGACAAAACTTGTTCGTCGGTGCCAATTTCACATCGGCTGGGATCAGGATTCTGATAGGATTCGCTAGGGTTTTGATGAAAGAATTTAGGGTTTTAGGTGGAAATGGGGAATTTTTAGAGGAAACGATGGATTTTTATTGATGGAAAACTGAAAATAAAGAAATACATAAAGGTAAGTTCTTTCGAAAGGAACTCGTCCTCCCTTGGACACGTTCGAGAGGTGAACCATGTTTCACAAGCTTCTATTCGAGGTGAATCCGCAACATTTCACAAACGAGTCTCTGCTCTCAACATCAACACGATATTCAACACACCCTCTCTAGTCCCCCTAGCACCATATAAATAATAAATTGAAAATATAAAATTGCAAAATAACCCAAAAACTGAAAATTAAAAAACCATCTTAGAATCCCAAAAATTACGAAAACACCCTAGATGGGCCAAAACTACATATCTGCCCCTTAGGATGATGGTGTCTCATCATTACTACACCTCTAAAAAATCACATTGTCCTCAAGGTGATGAATGAAGTGCGTGTGCCATCCGCTCCAAGTGGGTTGGGTGTCTCCTCCTGGGTCAAAGGGGTAGGATTGGTCTCCTCCACCTTTGTCATGGCTCTCGAAAAGAAAGACGCCTTCCTGATGATCTTTCTTGGCATCGCCGAAACATTGCGGTCTATTCCGTTGTCGTAGGGCCACCCAAGATCTTCACCTCAGAAGAAAGCTATGGTAGTCATCAACCTCATCGAAAAGTATTCTGAAGCGGCTGGAATTTTGGATGCTAAGGGCATTTTAGTAAAATAACAAATATAGTAACTTTTCTATTTAAAGGGGTTGTGCCGGCCCTAATGAGAATGCGAAAATTGTGAGAGAAGTTTCTTTTAATAGATTATTCAGTAGATCAATTGTATTAGGCTTTTCCTATTCCCTTAGATTAATCTTTAGGCGATTGTCCTTTCATTTTCTAATCATTAATTAGCGAGTAGACTATTTTGTGAGATTTATCCTATAATTTCAGATCTGAATTTCTAGATCTAGATCTAAAAATCCCCTTTTTACAATCAAAACCCTAGCAAAACACATCAATTGGTATCAGAACACTAGATCCATGGCGAGCACACGATGTATGGAGTGAATCGAAGAATTGGAAGAGAAAGTGGAAAAACTTGAGATCCAAATCAACGAGGGATTTAACGATGTCAGAAAAGAGTCCGCGGAGAGCGCCGTGCAGGTGACAGAGACAATAGAGGCGAAAATCGAGGCGAATAGAGCTTAGATGCTGAAAGATATAGCGGCGATGATCGCTAACATCAACCCAAAAACGGATCCAAGCAAAAAGGATCCGCCTTTGACAACAAATAAAGGTAAAAATGTGATTTTTAATGAAGGGATTTCGGAAGATGATGAAAACGAATGCTTATACCCGTACAATCAGCGAAACGCAGCGGATCCACAGGATTGAGAGGCCTTCATGGCCACCTCCCAGCCGCGGGAGGCACGCTGGCCACCGGAGGGCAGTGCCAGGCCCTCCGGCTGCAGATTTGGGGGCCGACAAACTCCAAGGAGGGGCGACAGGTGCCACCCGCCCCTCATGGGGTTGCGGCAGCCCCATGGGGCAACGGCGGAGGGCCGCCGACCCCTCCAGGGGCTGCAGCAGCCCCCTAGGGCTGCGACGGAGGCCCGTCGGCCTAAAATCTGGGCCGAGAGGGTCCGCCGCCCCGTTGGGGGGCTTCGGCCAGCCAACACGGGGGGTTCCGAGCCCCCCGGATGTCCAGGTGGGGGGCCGATCCATAAGGAGCCTGACAGCCCCCGCCGACTACTTCGGGGCCTCCTTAGGCCCAGCACGGGTCCCGAGCAGTCCAGTTCTCAGGTTTTCAGCCACATACGGGACCCGACGGAGGGTTTCAGCAGCCTGGAGGACGTCAACAGCCTATTGGAGGTCCGTCGACTCAGTCCCCACCTTTTGGGGGCGTGACGGAAGATTGGAGAGGGTTTCAGGGCATCCCTAGAGACTACCATGCAGATTATGGGCACCCACAGGGAGATGAGAGGGGAGACTGGTAGTGGGATGGAGCGGATGGAGGCGCACGTGATGCTGCAGTGGCATACATCCCTGACAGACCTCCGATGTATCAACCGCAAGAAAGAGGCGGATTTGTTGGGGAGAGTCGGCTGAGGAAGCTGAAGATGCCCATCTTTGAGGGCGGTGACCCTGATGACTGGTTATACCGAGTAGAGAGGAATTTTGAGGTGTCGACAGTACCAGGGGAGGATTGGCTTCGGACGGTCGGATTCTGCTTGGAGGGAGAGGCCTTGTGTTGGTATATGTGGACTCATCAGCAGCAGCCATTTCGGACTTGGGAGGAGTTCACTTCTCTACTGGTGGAGAGGTTTGGCAAGGTACAGTCTGGGGGAGTCTATGAGCGGCTATATTCATTGAAGCAAGATAGGAGCGTGGGAGAGTACATTAAGAAGTTTGAGTCGCTCTGCCATCGAGTTCGAGGAGTCTCAGGTGAATCTTTAGAGTGCTGTTTTATGAAGGGACTAAAGCCCACTGTTAGATCCGGGCTGAGACAGCTGCAGCCCGTGGACCTGCGAGGGATGATGACCTCAGCTATGATGGTGGAGGACCATCAGGATACAGAAAGGAGAGCCCGGTGCATGAGGAGTCTCCACTTTCCAAGGGCCAGATCATGTAGGGGGACAGAAGGCGGCCGCAAGGGGCAACATCCACTGACGGGACAACGGCTAGCAAGGAGAAGTGGATGGAACCATGACCTGGAGGACATACACGGAGAATGACAGAGGCAGAAATTCGTGACAAGCGGACCAATGGTCTGTGTTTCAAATGCGATGAGAAGTTTACTCATGGGCACCGGTGCATGGATCATACTCTTCAAATCCTGATAATGAATGACGATGAAAAGAGAGTGTGTGGTAATGCTGAAAGCCAGCGAGGACGATGATCAGGAGCACCTGCACGCGGAGTAGCCGATCATACACTTCACGCACCACCTTGAGGACAAGGTGGGTTTTCAGGGGCGGAGTAGTGATGCGGCTGGAATTTTGGAGACTAAGGGCATTTTAGTAAAATAACAAATAGAGTAACTTTTCTATTTAAAGGGGTTGAGCCGGCCCTAATGAGCAAGCGAAAATTGTGAGAGAAGTTTCTTTTATTAGATTATTTCGTAGATCAATTGTATTAGGCTTTTTCTATTCTCTCAGATTAATCTCTAGGTAATTGTCCTTTCATTTTGTAATCGTTAATTAACGAGTAGCCTATTTTGTGAGATTTATCCTATAATTTCATATCTGAATTTCCAGATCTAGATCTAAAAATCCACCTTTTACGATCAAAACCCTCGCGAAACGCATCATATTCCGTGTCAAAATACGAACACTGAATCTCAGGAGGTCGTCCGACTGAAACCCATAGGCCAGGGGCCTCGTAGAAATATCGACGGGGCAAAGCGGTCACCAAAGAGTATCGTCGGGCCACGACGGGCCCCGAAGACGTCGTCGGGCCATGGTGGACCCATCAAGACTGCGAACAGGCTCTCGCGGGCCTGCAGGTCCGACAGGCCCTCCAGGACTGCGGGTAGGTTCATGCAGCCATCCCAGAGGTCGACAAGTCCCTGTGGCTGGTAGACGAGCCCACCATCTTCCTCTTTCTCGTCCTTCCACGCTTGATGTTGTTCTTAGAAAGTTTTCACCTTTCTTGACGCCGCCATCAGAATCTACGCTCTGATACGAGATTGGTAGGATTCGCTATGGTTCTGAGAAAAGAAATTAGGGTTTGGAGGGAAAGGTGGAATTTTTAGTGGAACAAGGAAATTTTGGGGTTTAATGAGAAGATTTGGAAAAAAGATGTGATTTTTATTGATGGAAAATTGAAAATAAAGAGATACAAAGATAAAGAACTCATCTTTAGAGAGGAACTCGCCCTCCATTTGTCACGTTCGAGAGGTGTACCGCTCTCCCAAGCTTCTATTCAAGGCGAAGCCGCAACCTCCAACAAAAGAGTCTCGGTTCTCAAGATTCAACACGATATTCAACACCATTCTCTAATCCCCCTAACCCTACATCAAAAATAAACCGAAAAATACAAAGTGGTAAAAATAACCTAAAATTGAACTTTACGAAAAACCTAAACCTCCTAGAAAATCAAAAATTACGAAAACACTCCGATGGGCCAAAATTGCACATCTGCCCCTTAGGATGATGCGGTCTCATCAGATTCTTAATGACAGCGACATCTAATTTGTATAACAGGCATTTCAAGTAATCGATATTGATCCGTTGAGCTTTTCCAGTAACTAATTTTGAGATATGTATCTAGTTAAACATTACCAGGATCTCAAAGCAGTTGCAGTACTTTGAGCAATACCAATGAAGGCTGAGCTTCTTGATCGGAAGAGCTTAGTCACAGCGCCTCGTGAACCAAGCACGTGTTCTCATCACGGTGGACAGCAACGACTTTGTCAACATTTATTACTTGGTGCCATACTCTGCACGCGGGCTCGTCCTCAACGTCGGACTCGGCCTCTTCTCACATGTCACCGTATTTCGTCATCATGGTGGCTCGAGGGGAAGAGATCGGGGAGGTGAAGCGGCGAGAATTCGAGAAGGTGCTTGTCATAGGCTCGGCAATTGTAAATCCATGTTGTCATTGAGATTTGTTTTGAGCTTGGGATTTGGATGTGGATTTGACAGTGATTGTAAATGTTGTAACAGCAATATGAGATTTGATCAATAATACGAACCCAATCCCAACCAAAAACACTCACGCATCATGATCGAATGTGCAAGCGGAGTGGGCGGGTGTTCGGGCTTTGGGCAGAGTATCAGGCTGAAAGGGTGCTTTATCCATGTATCCATTCGGATCAATCATTTGGGTTCGGCCAACCCGATGCCCATTAGGAACGGGCTTTGACCCCGGCTGGCCCGAACCCCATTCTCATTCCTAGATTTATTTCACCATACAATCTACTTTTTAGTATCTTCATCCTTCTCTGTATGCCTAAACTTTATCAATGAACCAAGCTATGCCTTGACCCAAAAAAGGCACATTTCCAGCTCACATTCCACTTGCAATTTATTGATTTTAAATGTACACTTATTGAAGAATTTCCGGAGTATCACATAGTCTATTACAACTCTCTCTAAACACAGTACGGCACGTAGTAAATCAATGGTTCCACAATCAAAACTTCGAGACCAATTATTTATTTAGTTCATAAAAGTATTATAGCTACCATACATACCATGTGAGACTGTCTGCATTTACTTATGATGTGACAGAAATACTATATATATTTGGTATATAAGATGACATGCTTGTTATATCTGCTTCTTAATATTTATGTCACTCTATTGAGTATAAAGAAGTGTAACCATAGTGTTAAAGCAAGATATAACATGATTTTTTTATATTTATTTTTCATTTCATTTCATTTTATCATATTTTTATTTATTTATTTATTTACTTAGGGGGAGGGGCATGGCGAGTCAAACCGATGTAGTCATAACATGGGCCAAGGCAATCTAACCCAAATGCTTAAGTTGTTAGGGAGATGTCCACCATTAACTTATGTTCTTCACTTTTTCTATTCTTTTTAATGTAGGCGACTTTATCTTAAAATCCCCCTTATACACACAACTCATAAGTACAAAGAAATGAAGCAGAATAGCAATGGCAATGCCATAGTCCACCAGAAAGGATGCAGAGAAAAAGAGCTTTAATATATACTATTATTAAAAGTAGACAAGTAGACAATAATAGGTTATTTTTAGTAAGATTATGCTTCTACTAGACTCTGTTGCCTTTGTTGGTGTTGGAACTATATCTAAAGCAAGTAATTCACCAGACACGGGGTAGACAATTCTTAAAAGTAGACAATTAGACAATAATATGTCTTCTACTAGACTCTCCTTTGTTGGTGTTGGAACTAAATCTAAAGCAAGCAACTCACCAACCATGGGGTGTGAACAGTATAACACTAATCAATGAGTTCACTTTTTCCCTTGGTCATTTCACCCGAAGGTGGATTCAACTCAAGTTTGCTCAGTACGAACTAAGGGAAATGATAGACAAATACAGGAGGAAAGAATTGATCCACATGTACATAGAGAAGGAACTAAAGATGTGATCAGAAATAGACTGAGACAGAGAAACTGAAGGCTTTGATACCACTGTAGAGTAGAATGGAAAAGGATTAGGAGGCCCACAGCGAGTCAAACCAGTGAAGGCAAAACTAGCAAGAAATATTAGAAGCGTGTGTGGTTTCTTCCTACATAAATTCCATTCTTTCTGTTTTTAATTACATAACTCCAACATATGCCTTCCATTGAAGTGCTCTGTGTGAGAAATACACTAATAAGGCTGCCTATTCTAAAAAGATGCAGTAAGATTAAGAGCCACATATTGCTACTAAAGCATATCATATTCTTATTAGCATGGTGATATGCCCTGAATCAATTCTGTGGTATAGACCATGCTTGGATTTAACCAAGTCAGGATGCATGTCAATTGGACTAAAAGCCTAGGTATCACCATAATACTGTCTCAGAAACATAAGCAAGAGAATGTCAAATACCTCAAAGTAAGATCCAAATGGAACGTCATGCGCTTGCTGGACTGTCTCGAATACCTGAAATATGAAAATTTTCAAAACTGTAATTTGGCATCAAATGAGAAATCAGTATATGAGACAGAAGGTAAAGAAGCAAAATACAAGAAATCCTATGAATCGGAAAAAAAATCAAGAAACTAACTGGTAAATAGATGCATACCAAAGTTGTCTTATCCGCTGAAATAACAGCATGTTGCCATTCCGTCACGGCAGTGTCTGGTGGACACATGGGACTATGACAAAGTGATCTGTATGTAATTTCTCTGACAGGTCCATCGTATTCATCAGCTGCATGCCACGGGGCAATCTGTGAAAGAACAAAAGAATAAAAATTGTTCTCAATTATTCAATACAGTGAATAATTTTTATGCCAAACATTTGTCCTCTACATATGATAGAAATTATTGTCTACTCATCTTAATCGCAAATAAAATAATCTGAAGTTAGCATGCCAAATTATAACAACCTGACATGGAAACACGCAAGCAGCATCATCATGTCCTCCAGCCAGTTCATTGATGATCTTACAGTTTACATTATAAAATCAGCTCAATTCCAACAAACCACCACGAACTTTTGACGACAGAAAACATCCCCCAGTTTTTTCCGTACATCAACTAGCTGCCCTAAACTTTTAGCAGTTGATCACATCCGTCCTTTCCATTATTGAATGGTCACGTGAGGTCACATGATTGTGTGCATATATTTTTATAAACCAAAATACCCATTTCTTCCTCATTTCTATAGTTTTACAATAGGGTTTGATAAAAAAACAAAGGTGAACCTTGATGCAATGATAGATCAAAATTTCACATGTAATCAACATACAATTAAGACTCATGAATCCCCTCAATCTGAAAGCAATATCTCATGTAAATTCAAGTAAATTCAAGTATATCTCATGTAATCAACATAAATTAAGACACATGTAATCAGCTCCTGATCTGCTGCTGCCTCTCCGTCCACTGGTACCATCCCAAGGCACGCCCCTCCATGCAGATCGCCGCCGCCGCCAGTTTCTGGGCCTCGGTCATGTGATGCGCCATGAAGTACCTCTCTGCGGTGAATAACCAGGCGTGTGGGTCCTCCCCGGAAAATAGCGGCATCTTCAGCTTCCGGACGCGGCAATCCCCTCCAAAGCGCCCCTGCTCGGGCCTCCTCCTCTCTCTGTGCTGCCCATGATAATGCTGACGCCTCTCGTCCAGCGTCTCGTAGCGTCTGGGTGGCCCTCCTCCGTGGCCCCCGTAGGCTCCCCGACGATCTCCGCGCCGCCCCTCAAAATCGTCCCAACCTGCGTCGTCGCCGAACTCCGCCTCGTAGCCACCCCTGTCGTCGGAATAATATCCTCTTCCGCGCCTGTCACCGTAAAAGTGGTCCTCATCTGCTGGTCGATGCTCCGGAGGGCCTCCAAAATCTCCCAGAATCCACCCGTGATCCTCCTCATATGCTGTCCGTCGTCCAGGGGCCTCGAATCCTGTGTCCGGTGGCTGTCCGCGGCGATCCCCGATGTCAGGCTGCTGTCCGTGGGGCCCTGCCTCTGGCCGAGCCCCCGACGAAAATCCCCCACCCCTGGCGGCTGCCAGGGGTGCTCCGGCCCTCTGGAGACAAGTCCGGGGGTTCCGGCCCCCTGTGATGCTGATCGGGGGGCTCCGGGCCCCTGTAAAGCTGACCGGGGGGCTCGAGCCCCCTGTACGCCGCAATCGACCCACCCCGGGGCTGCCGGAGGGGGGCAAGCTCTGCCGGGCTTCCGATAGGGCCGGCGGGCCCTGCCGGAGGTCCGGCAGGGTCGTCGGACCCTGCCGAGCCCCGGCCGGGCCTGGCTCCCCCTGTCGGGGCCCGGCAGAGGCGGGGTAGGCCCCCCCGCCTCTCGCACGTGTTGTCCGCGGCTCCCGCGGCCCGTGGTGGTTCGGCCGGTGCTCCCCTTGGTCGTGGCGATCCCAATTTGGGCGGCTAGGGCCGCCGCTCTCCCTTTGGCTCTCCACCGCCTTCCGCCGCACCTCCTCGCGGTAGTCCACCCCCCACGGCTCGTCGTCGTCTTCCCCATCCAATTCCTCCACGTAGTAGGGTTGACTTTGGGGAAGATCCTCCTCTTTCTCCTTCTCCTTCTTCAAAGGTGTCGTCTTTGGTGTCGGATTAGTGTTTCCTTCGGCTTTGGGGTTCGTCGCTAATTGATTTAGGGCCCCCATCAATTGCGCGAATTGATCGTCGTGTTTTGCTTGATTTGACGCTAATTGGGAGATGGAGGTAGTTAATTTCGCCATGGATTCGTCGTTTCCCGCCAAGGATTTTTTGAGTGCCTCAATTTCGCCGGTGAATTTCGCCTCCAAGGCCTCAAATTTGTCTTGCGATCTTGTGGAAGCCGCCATGGATCGTTACGTGCTCTGATACCAAATTGTTAGGAACTAACAAAGATGGAATTTTTATTAGAAAATAAATAGCAAAATAGAAAGATAATTGAGCACAAAAGAGGTGTGCTCTCCTCCCAAGACGCCTAGAGGACGTCCGCACTCGTCTATGGAATCTCCAAATAACAATCATCAAATTAGCATAGGCATACAAGAGAGACTCCCCCCTATTTATAATAGAGACTAGGGCAATCCTAGGACTAGGGGGATTAGGCATTCCTAGGACTAGGGGGATTGGGCAATCCTAGGACTAGGGGGACTCGGAGCCAAGAGGGGTTGCGGGCGGGGCCTGCGGGTGTAAACCCGCAGGGGCTGCGGCTGGGCCAGAAGCCCATCAATACTCCCCCCCAAAGAGCCACCTTGTCCTCAAGGTGGAAGTCTGGAAAGCGCGCCACCATATCATCCATGTCTTCCCACGTGCTGTCGTGCTCTGGTAAGCCCCTCCACTGCAGTAGTACCTGCCTCTCGCCTGTGTGACTCTGCCGAACCCCTTTTAGCAACTCGGGCTCCATCCTCACCTCCATATCCGCAGTAAGGGTCTCTGGTAATGTAGGGGAAGAGGTGTGGTTGCCAATGGCCTGGCGCAACTGTGAGACATAGAAGACTGGGTGAATGGTATATCCTGGGGGTAGGCGCAATCTGTAAGCCACCGGTCCTATCCTCGCCGCGACCTCGAAAGGTCCAAAATACCTCGGCGCCAACTTTTCATTCCTCCTATGAGCCACCGACCTCTGCCTGTAGGGCCTTAGCTTTAGATAGACCATATCACTGACCTCAAAGTGCACGTCTCGACGGTGTAAGTCTGCCCGAGCCTTCATCACCTGCTGAGCCCTCGCCAAGTGGAGCTTCAGCTCCTTTAGAATCAAGTCCCTCTCTGCCAGGTACTGCTCGACATCTGATACCGGAGTAGTCTCATGACCGTAATGAAGTAAGTGCGGAGGATCCCTACCATACAAAATCCTGAAAGGTGTAGTCTGCGCCGCTGTGTGATATGAAGTATTGTACCAGTATTCCGCCCACGGCAGCCAACGTGCCCACTCCTTAGGATTCTCCGAGATGAAGCATCGTAGGTAAGTCTCCACACTCCTATTGACTACCTCCGTTTGACCGTCAGTCTGGGGATGATAAGCTGTGCTCCGCTTCAAGGCCGTCCCATGTAGTCTAAAAAGCTCCTGCCAAAACTTGCTCTGGAATACCTTGTCTCTATCCGAGACTATGGACTTTGGCGGACCATGCAAACGAATGACCTCTCTCACAAAAATCTCTGCCACTGAAACGACGCTGTAAGGATGCTTAAGCGGGATAAAATGTGCATATTTGCTGAGGCGGTCTACCACAACAAAAATGACGTTGTAACCGCCGGACTTAGGCAATCCATCGATGAAGTCCATAGAGAGGTCCTCCCAAACTCTGTCTGGTAAAGATAGCGGTTGTAGTAGTCCTCCTGGGGACATGGCCTGATATTTGTGACGCTGGCACACGTCACACTCTGCCACCATCCTTGCCACATCCTTCTTCTGTCCCTTCCAGTAGACCTCCCGTGATAGCCGCTGGTAGGTCTTGAGGACTCCAGAATGTCCTCCTATAGCACTGCCGTGGAACTCCCGGAAGATGGTCGATATAAAAGTAGAAGTCCTCGGTATCACCAGCCGCCCCCAGTAAAGTAGCTGTCCATCCTGCAAAGAATATCCCGGGTACTCAGTCGACCCCTGTAAAAGGGCCTCTCGTATAACCTCCAACTCTGGGTCCTGCTCCACCTCCTGCTGCAGTGGGCCCCAATCCTCTAGGATCGACACCGTAAGGGATGCTAACTCCGTCTCTTCCTCCCGCCGAGATAACGCATCTGCTGCCTTATTCTCCAACCCCGGGCGGTACTCGATCTCGAACCTGTAGCCCATCAGCTTTCACAGCCACTTCTGATGTTCCTCTGCTACCATCCGCTGCTCTAACAGGTATTTTAAGCTCCGCTGATCCGTGCGCACTATGAAGCTCCGTCCCAATAAATATGGTCGCCACTTCTGTATGGACAAGACTATCGCCATCAGCTCCCTCTCATAGACCGATCGCAATCGGGCCCTCGTGGTCAGCACCTGGCTGTAGTAAGCTATGGGACGCTGCTCCTGCATCAGTACTGCTCCCATCCCATGTCCTGATGCGTCCGCCTCTACTACGAATGGTCTGGTGAAGTCGGGCAACACCAATACCGGCACAGTGGTCATTGCCCTTTTCAGGGCCTCAAAAGCTGTCGTCGCCTCCTCCCCCCAGTGGAACTGATCCTTCTTCAATAACTCTGTCAATGGCCAGGCGATCGTCCCATAACCCTCTACGAAACTGCGGTAGTAACCTGTAAGGCCCAAGAAGCCCCGTAGCCCTCTGAGAGTAGTAGGGCGCGGCCAGTCCAGCATGGCCGCTATCTTCGCTCTATCGGCGGCTACCCCTCCTGCTGAGACCATGTGTACCAGATACTCCACCTGCGGCTGCCCGAATAGACACTTTTTTCTGTTCAAATAAAGCTGGTGGTACTGCAGCTCCTGAAAAACCACCTGCAGGTGGTCCAAATGCTCCTTCAGAGTACGACTGTACACCAAAATATCGTCGAAAAATACTAGTACAAATCGCCGGAGAAAGGGGCGGAATACCTTATTCATGAGTGCCTGAAAAGTGGCCGGGGCGTTGGTCAACCCAAAGGGCATGACCAGGAACTCGTAGTGGCCCTCATACGTCCTGAACGCTGTCTTGGGCACATCCTCCCGTCGCATCCGTATCTGATGATAGCCTGACTTAAGATATAGCTTGCTGAACCAGGCAGCTCCGTGTAGTTCGTCCAAGAGCTCATCAATCACAGGTATTGGAAACTTATCCGGGACCGTCTCCTTGTTCAGCGCCCTGTAGTCCACGCAAAACCGCCAACTACCATCCTTCTTCTTCACTAGCAACACTGGGCTGGAGAACGGGCTCACGCTCGGCTGGATCACCCCTGCCTGCACCATCTCCGAAACCATCCTCTCTATCTCGTCCTTTTGATGCTGAGGGTATCGGTAGGGCCGCACGCTAATCGTGGAGACACCCTCTCGTAGAACTATGGAGTGCTCGTGGTCCCGTGGTGGTGGTAGGCCCCGAGGCTCCTGGAAGATCTACTCAAACTGGTCCATCAGCTGCTGAACCTCTCCTGGGATGGGCTGCTCTGTGCTGGCCTCTGTGCCTCCCTCACCTGTCAAAGAGTACAGCTCTACTAGGTATCCGCCTCCCTCTGTCTGGATGGTTCTGTACATGGTCTTCAAAGAGACCAAAACTCTGCAGAGGCTAGGGTCTCCCTAGAGTATCACTGCTCGTCCCGCCTCCCGAAACTCCATCCGTAGCAGCTTCCAATTTATGGTCATCTCCCCTAATGTCTGTAGCCATGTCATGCCGAGGATGACGTCTGTGCTCCCCAGGTCTAGGGGTAAAAAAATCTGCAATGATCTGTATCCCCTGCATGGTCAGCACGAAGCCCCTGCAAACTTCTCGGCTGCTCTCCTTCTTCCCCGTCCCATCATCACACTAAAGCTGCCGTAGTCTGTCAGCTGAAGTCCAAGCTGTGTCACCACCCTCCTAGAAATGAAATTGTGGGTAGCCCCACTATCAATCAGCACAGTCACCTCCTAGTCGCCGACCTCTCCCCTCAGCTTCATGGTATGGTTCGGTGTGAACCCTACCACGGAGTTGAGGGACACATCCGCTACGTCCAATTGCTGGCCCTCCAGCTCCTCATCTCGCTCAGCGGCCTCTTCCTCGATATCAGACCCACCGTCGTCATCCTCCAACAGGATCACCTGGAGCTTGCGCCCCGCGCATCGGTGGCCTGGCGAAAACCGCTCATCGCATCGGAAACATAAACCCTTCTGCCATTTTTCCCTCATCTCTGCGTCCGTCATGCGTCTGAACTGCCCCCCAGTCACTGGCGTGCTACTCTTCTCCCCAGTCTTCTCCCGGATCGTCTGGGTCACCCCTGCTGCGGTACCTGCTCCTCCAGCCCCAGAGGTGGTGCCTCGCGAAGTCTGACTGCTGTAACTGTCGCGGACCCGTCGATCCTCCGTCTGTGCGTCCTCCACCATCTGGGCCATCTCTATGACCTCTGAAAGCCCCCTGGGCTTGTAGGGTCTCACTGCTGCTCTCAGACTGGGGCGTAGTCCCTTCAGAAAAGTGCCCTCCAGTGACTCGTCAGACACCCCATGTACTCGCCCGGCCAGTGTCTCAAATCGCTCAATGTAATCTCGCACCGGCCCCTCCTGCCTGAGGGCGTACAGCTGCTCGTGTAGGTTCCCCAGGCGGGGGTCTCTAAACTTCTCCAGCACCATGTCCTTCAGCTCCTCCCAGCTCCTGATCTGCTGCTGCCTCTCCGTCCACTGGTACCATCCCAAGGCACGCCCCTCCATGCAGATCGCCGCCGCCGCCGCCAGTTTCTGGGCCTCGGTCATGTGATGCGCCATGAAGTACCTCTCTGCGGTGAATAACCAGGCGTGTGGGTCCTCCCCGGAAAATAGCGGCATCTTCAGCTTCCGGACGCGGCAATCCCCTCCAAAGCGCCCCTGCTCGGGCCTCCTCCCCTCTCTGTGCTGCCCATGATAATGCTGACGCCTCTCGTCCAGCGTCTCGTAGCGTCTGGGTGGCCCTCCTCCGTGGCCCCCGTAGGCTCCCCGACGATCTCCGCGCCGCCCCTCAAAATCGTCCCAACCTGCGTCGTCGCCGAACTCCGCCTCGTAGCCACCCCTGTCGTCGGAATAATATCCTCTTCCGCGCCTGTCACCGTAAAAGTGGTCCTCATCTGCTGGTCGATGCTCCGGAGGGCCTCCAAAATCTCCCAGAATCCACCCGTGATCCTCCTCATATGCTGTCCGTCGTCCAGGGGCCTCGAATCCTGTGTCCGGTGGCTGTCCGCGGCGATCCCCGATGTCAGGCTGCTGTCCGTGGGGCCCTGCCTCTGGCCGAGCCCCCGACGAAAATCCCCCACCCCTGGCGGCTGCCAGGGGTGCTCCGGCCCTCTGGAGACAAGTCCGGGGGTTCCGGCCCCCTGTGATGCTGATCGGGGGGCTCCGGGCCCCTGTAAAGCTGACCGGGGGGCTCGGGCCCCCTGTACGCCGCAATCGACCCACCCCGGGGCTGCCGGAGGGGGGGCAAGCTCTGCCGGGCTTCCGACAGGGCCGGCGGGCCCTGCCGGAGGTCCGGCAGGGTCGTCGGACCCTGCCGAGCCCCGGCCGGGCCTGGCTCCCCCTGTCGGGGCCCGGCAGAGGCGGGGTAGGCCCCCCCGCCTCTCGCACGTGTTGTCCGCGGCTCCCGCGGCCCGTGGTGGTTCGGCCGGTGCTCCCCTTGGTCGTGGCGATCCCAATTTGGGCGGCTAGGGCCGCCGCTCTCCCTTTGGCTCTCCACCGCCTTCCGCCGCACCTCCTCGCGGTAGTCCACCCCCACGGCTCGTCGTCGTCTTCCCCATCCAATTCCTCCACGTAGTAGGGTTGACTTTGGGGAAGATCATCCTCTTTCTCCTTCTCCTTCTTCAAAGGTGTCGCCTTTGGTGTCGGATTAGTGTTTCCTTCGGCTTTGGGGTTCGTCGCTAATTGATTTAGGGCCCCCATCAATTGCGCGAATTGATCGTCGTGTTTTGCTTGATTTGACGCTAATTGGGAGATGGAGGTAGTTAATTTCGCCATGGATTCGTCGTTTCCCGCCAAGGATTTTTTGAGTGCCTCAATTTCGCCGGTGAATTTCGCCTCCAAGGCCTCAAATTTGTCTTGCGATCTTGTGGAAGCCGCCATGGATCGTTACGTGCTCTGATACCAAATTGTTAGGAACTAACAAAGATGGAATTTTTATTAGAAAACAAATAGCAAAATAGAAAGATAATTGAGCACAAAAGAGGTGTGCTCTCCTCCCAAGACGCCTAGAGGACGTCCGCACTCGTCTATGGAATCTCCAAATAACAATCATCAAATTAGCATAGGCATACAAGAGAGACTCCCCCTATTTATAATAGAGACTAGGGCAATCCTAGGACTAGGGGGATTAGGCAATCCTAGGACTAGGGGGATTGGGCAATCCTAGGACTAGGGGGATTGGGCAATCCTAGGACTAGGGGGACTCGGAGCCAAGAGGGGTTGCGGGCGGGGCCTGCGGGTGTAAACCCGCAGGGGCTGCGGCTGGGCCAGAGGCCCATCAGGTTATGATCTGGGTTTGGGTTGGAAAATATTCCAAAATTACTTCATTCTTCCGATCTATACTACTGTCTCAACAACTCAGATTCTTCAGTTTTGAGTTGTGAGTTGTGTTGCAATGAGCTCAGTCAAGGAGTTTTTGCCTTTGGAAAAGGATAAGGGGGTAGACGAAATAAGGGAGAAGAAATGAAAAACCCCATCTGGATTAACTGGGGCACCAGTCTTTTGTATGCAACTTAATGGTGTAATATATCGATCATCCAATAAAAGCGTCTTGAAAGTTTAGGATGTCGAGTTTAAGGATGAAAAAAATGGAGGTTTCTGACTTTAGTCAAAAAGTTCACGGCTTTTCTGAAATTAAGCCTACATACACAGTAATCGTCAGAGTACCATTACATGCATTCATAATGACTATTGACTAAGCACATTTATATGTGCCAAAATCTAGAATCCTCCTCTGAGGGTGCAATAATTTATACACATAATTCAATCATGTCTGACGAAACAATCAGTAAAAGTCAGAGGTTGAACAGATTTTGTAACATCACAGGTGTCCATCAGAGATTGGAAAATGCTGCACGAAAATAACTACTTACATTGAGATTGGAATCCTTCCTTGCTGATCGGTACTCAGCAATATACTTTGAATTATCGCTCAACAACTCGGTAAAGAACTGCTCGGCTGTGCAAGGGAATATATCCTAGGAGGTTGGCAAGTGATTAGTTAAAAACGGTTGAACCTCATAAATCATCTATAACTCAGAGTGAGCCGATCCCATGATACACACATTATATATGCCAGCCAGAACTTCTTCTTTGATAAAAGCCTGAAACTTCCCCGTCTGAGGAACATCTTCTGATGGAATTTGTATTTGCGGTGGGCGACCTTTACTATCTTTGAAGGAGCTACTATGCGCACGTAAAGCGGATTGTGCCCTCTCCTGCAATCCAAATAAAAAGGAAATAGAATTTACAAGTCCCAAAATTTCCCACGAATAACTATAGCAAGGCGAACATGGAAATTTTGTGTGAGAGACAAAATGGGCATAAAATAGCCAATGAAAATTTCCTTCTTGGATATCGTCAAACCCCATCCCCCTACTTTTTTCTTCGATCCGAACCGTTTATTTTGATCATCAATTTCTAAACCCCTAAAGCCCCAATTTTCAAGTGAACCCAAGGAGTTTTGCTTGTTCTTCCACTTGTCGCAAGTTTAGTGGTTTCACCGAAAGAAAACTTTTTGCAACGGTTAGATAAATGATCAAAACCCAGAAGGTTACTTGAAGAGGTTTTATAACATGAAGAACAAACTAAACGGACGATACGGATTCGATCGTCGAACAAAGGAGAGGGAATGTTTGTGTGAGCTAGCTGGCTAGCTGATACCCATATTGATACACACACAATAGGAAACATATGACATACCTAGCTAAGCCACATATGCGCCTTGAAAAATCCACACTCCCTGTTTTTTTTGCCCAATCAGATCCGTTTATTTTGAGATTTATATTCTAAAACCCGAAAAACACCAAGTATTGGATGAATCCAACTGGCTTTACTCGTTCACTTGCCAGACACTAATTTAACGGTTTCGCAAAAATACAATTTTTGCGATGGATGTTATAACGGACAAAACTCTTGGGTTTATCTAATATTTGGTGTTTTGAGATTTTAGAATATACAAATCAAAATAAATGGTACATGACAATTATCTACACATCCAAATACCCACAAACCAGAAATAACACAATCACCCATGTTTGCCCTAAGATGGGATCGGTACAAGATGTTATATTATTCTATGTTCTTTATTCTGAAACAGTTGAACCTATAACGGCTTGATTGAGAATTAAATCCTTCTTAGGTTCACCCATATTTTTATTGGGGTATATATATGTATAGATTAAACATTGAAAAAAATCCAAAAAAATCGCATCATGGCACTATGCGAAATTTTCACGTGTGTAATGTGTGTGTATGTATATGTACGTTTGTGTGTGAGAGGAATATAGAGGTCATATAGCCAAGGAGGAAATTCCTCATTGGCTAGCTCTACCGACCCCATTCCTCCTTTTTTGAAATTTTTTAAATTGTTGTACATATTCTAAGCCCTAAATATAGGTGAACCCTACCCTATGGGTATTTGACTCTCAATTAACTCATTGCAAAAAATTCTATTGTTATAAAACCATTGAACTTGTAACGGGTGGATGCACAAGCAAAACTCTTTGGATTCACTTGAAAATTAATGGTTTGAGGTTTTAGAATATGAATATCAAAATGAACAGTTCGGATCGAAGAGAAAAAAAATAAGGGGTGTGGGTTTCACACTACCAATAAGAAAATTTTCCTCCTTGGGTACCTGATACCCATTTTGCGAACGCGTGTGTGTAGGTGTGTGCGCGTGTGCACAAAGGAAAAAAACAAACACAAATAGGAAGACATACGATAATGGTGGATTTTTATGGGAAAAGATAGACAGATTTGATATTCTCGATAAATAGGTATTGAAATATATTGAACATGATACATAACCAGTATAAAAATTCAAATTTAAATTATAACATAGAAATTGTACCAAATTAAAATTTTCATCTAATTTACAAGAAAACTCATGAAATTAGAATCACAATGTTAAGTAGGATGCCAATGAAGTCTGTCAAATTAGAATCTTAATATACATTTTAAAAAGATAAGATGGGTGGCTGAACTTTGGGTGTAGTCTGATTATGCATTTCATGTGCATGGCACACTCACAAACCTAGTACATAAAAATATCCAAAACAAAACAAGAAAATATGGCGACTTACATTGACTTAGTATGCTAGGAACCCATGTATCCAAGTTGGTCATGAACCATGTTAGATCTCCAAGACACACAGAATACTAATGCATATGACATAACTGACCTTTTTCTCTTCTTCTAACATTGCACGGAAGTTCTTTAATAAACGTTGCAAGGCTCTAAGTGAGTGGTTCCTGTTCCAAAATGATGCAAACTTGTATCTGACTCTCCCTGAAATTGAACAGATGCAATACATGGAACAAGTAAGCGTAGATCTTGATTACAGAGAAAATGAAAAGGAGAGGAGAAAAAAGAAAAGGAAAATACAAGTTTGGTAATATGACAGTTCCCAGAATTATGTGTTTACCTATCCACAAATGTTCTTCTATATGATAGGAAAATAGGGAAAAGAACAGGGAAAGCCTGACATAAATTAATTGGCAAGGGTCTTCTTTTGTTAAATAATTACCATTTAACTCCGATAGCAAAACCCTCCGCTAGCATATACGATATAAGCTAACATAATGCAGAATGTGTCTCTTATTATTTGTCTCAGTATACATTAACAATGACTATGCAAACTTTACAGAAGAATGGATAACCGTAATGAATGGAAAGCTCAAAGCAACATTACTCTGATACTTTCAATGGACCACTTCTTGACTAAACTGTAAAAAGTAAGCCAACAAGACATAATCATAGTTGAGATTTAACATTATGCATTGTAGCTGAACATAATTATAATAATAAACTGAAAAAAGGAAGCAAAATAGACACAATCATAATCAAGACTAAATTTGAAAAGGATGTTCTCATACGTATGGAGTGGATTACCATAGTACTTTCTCCATTGTAACGAGGATGACCTTTTATAAGCTTCTCATCTCATTATCCGTTGAGATAGGTTATCTCATTAGAAGGTAGATACTTAACGTTAGTTATTGTCTCAGCTTGACTTCAAGAATGCTTTCCTTTATAGTATTGAAGGCTAAATGTCTCTAAAATACCAAAAACTTTTATCGTTTATCTAAACTGAACTTTTCAAATTCCTATTAAACCCCCTTTCATTTATCTCTAAACTACCAAACATCATTAAATGTACCGATAAAATGACATTTTTATCTTTGTGTTACATGAAATTAACTAGCAGGCCCCCTCAAAAATTTAAAAATAATATAAATAAGACATAAAAACATCACCAAAAACCACTATGTGGTCTATAAAAAATAAAGATTTAAAAATTGAAAGGGTAAAAACATGTCAAATATTTTTAAAAATAAAGAAGATGGCATTTCACGTCCAAGAAAATCACGTGACATGAAGTAATAGAAGATCTAATTACCTATTGATGGATGGTAATTTAGAGAGAATTTTGAGTAAATTTTTTGGTATTTTGAATAATTTTTAAAGCTTATGTTAGTTTAGATAATCAATGAGAGTCTATGGGATTTTAGAGAAATTTAGCTCATTCTTAAGGTTTACATGAAGCAGCCACCTAGATTGTTGCTAAGGAGGAGTCGACCATGTTTTCTACTGTCTACATCACAAAAGCACATTTATTGGTTGTTTATGTAGATGATATTTTGATCATTAGCAATAATCTATTGATTTTTATGTTGATGACATTATAATCACTAGTGATGATGCAATAGGAATTAGTTAGTTCAAGTCATATTTGCAACACCGCTTTCTAACAAATGATATATGACAGTTGTGCTATTTCTCGGATATACACGTCGTTACATCAAAGAAATGAACTGTTTTATCACGGCAACATTATGTCTTGGACAAATTTTAAAATATAAAGTTGTTAGGTTGTCGACAACTGTTTCACATATAGATCCATTGATGCAAAATGACACATGGACAACTGCAACACAATTTTGGAATTGACACGAATCCCAGCACATTAAGGATTTACCATCGCAAAAGGAGAAGAAAATTTGAGTTTTGACGGTTTTGGACTTGGAGTTCATTTGTACTTCTCTTGAAGTTTTTTATTTGGAACTTAAGGGTTTCTTTTATTGTGTTTCTAAAGTTTGAGTGTATTTATAATTTTACTATATTTAAAGACCATTTTGGTAGCCTTATCTATAAATGACAATTATTATTTTAATGCTTTAATTAGTTTAAAGCAGTCTTAAGCTTTAAGTTAGCTTTTGCTATAAAAAGATCTTTACGCCTTCTTCTGTAAACAGGGGAGAGAGCTTTTGATCAATGAATTTTTTAAATATTATGTTTAATTTGATATTTATATAGTTAAGGCTATCTATCGTTAGCTTGTTTAAGGGTTAAATTTTCTCCCTCCCTAGTTAATGACTAGTGAATTTCCAATCTTTGGTGAAGGGTTGGTTCTTGTTTACTATGGTTTTTCCCTTCATCGATTCTTTCTTTTGCTTTTCTTCGTAAAGCTTCTGCTTTCTCCATTATTTGGTTCCAAAGCCATGACCCAAAGTTCTAGACTTTTTTCTTCATTTTTCTTTGATTCTTTTCCTTAAAAATCAATCCGATTACTGAAACAGCTACAATAGGCTACAATAAATTTCCCCAAAAAAAATGATTACTGTAGCTACAGTACCATCTAAGATTTTAAATAGCAGATATTGGGATTTTATCGGAATAGGTTTTTCAGATCGGATAACAGAGTATTAGAGAATATATCAGGAATACGTGTCAATGTCAGGGTGCATATATTAGATATTACATATATATGTAAATCTTGATAACTAAAGGATTTTTATAATATCTTAGATGTTAATATGTCATCAAAAATACCATGAATATGATCAAATAGCCTTAACGTGAACATGTGAACATATTTCGTATAAAATGATAAATCATGAATAGAAAAGGTATAAAAAGTTCTCAAACCGTTAGAAAAATATCATAGAAATTTAAAATCTCATCAAATAATTTTCAAAAATAGCATGAACTATGACATAATCATCACGAAACATTGTGCCGTGATATCATTTAAATTCATCCAAAAAAAATATGCAAAAAATATCCAAAACATTCATAGTCTTAAATTCATCCAAAAAAATATGCAAAATTTTGTGAGCCGTGATATATGTACACATCATTAAAAACCATAGGAGCTTACAATCTCATCCCATACAATATGTAATACTATGCAAGACCATATCACTTATCTCAAACATCTAGAAAACATTACAGTGTTAGCTTTCAAAAAATATAATAACCCATGACACAGACACCACAAACCGTTACAAAACAACACACGCTTCTAAATCTCATACAACAATATACAGAATTGTGTCAGCTGTGACAAATTTATCTTTCACTCCCATTCTTCTACATCTTAAGTTCTCTTTTCTATCCAGTAATAAAATATATGTCTACCTCTATCTGTTACTGCTTTCAATTAATAGTGATAATAGCTACTCTTGTTGCAGTAGCTTAAGCAATGATCGGAAGAAGTAAAAAAGCAACAATGTTAAGAAAAAACGATAAACAGCAATAACAATGTTAAGAAGAATGAAAGTATCAATAAGAGAAACTAGCCTACAATGTCAAAGGTAAGGGTAGAAGCAATGTCATAAATAGCAAGGCAATTCCAATAAAAAGAACCAAATCAGCATTTTAAGATATCAACTGTTTCATGTAACTATTTGAGACTACATAAAATTTATTAAAAAAATCTTGAGGAACATGAAAACCAGTTACGGCTCATCAAAATCCTCAGCATCAATAACCATTGTCATTCTGTTATGTAGTTATGATCAGCTTCTCCTAATTTCTCATTTTAATTTTATCATGTCATAAATTAAAACGACAAAAGCTTAACTGCAAAGGAAAGATTTATATAAGTAACTGTCAGCATAAAATTTAGGATATCACATCTTTTTATAAGTAAAAATATAACAAAGAACAAATATGATCCATATCGGCTAATATGAACTCAAAACCATACGATCATTTTTTATCATACTGTATCGATCATATCATATTATTTACCGTCCAAAATGATATATCCAGAGATATATTGGCCGTATTGTATCCAGAGATATATTGGCCGTATTGGCTGATAATTAAAACAATGGCACCGTCTTAAATTATTTAATCGTTTTCACCTTTTTTCTTCATATTAACTCAAAAAAATGGGTTACTTTATTGTACAACAACAACCGCTATTTGAAATGCAATCAGTAGAGAATTTAAAAACTGTTCACCATTGAAATCATCGCTGAAGATCTTGCAAAATTGCATTGATTTTTTTGGTGAAGTTCAAACCGTCGTTGATACCATGAACAAATGACTTAATGCAATGCCAAAAGGAGTAAAGAAAATTATAGATGACTTCTATATCTTTGAGTAATGGACTTAAAGATGACTTTTGAAGCCTTCGTCAACTTGATAGGAAGCAAATAAAATTTAAGTCTGATCCCACGTCTGAACAAGAACTGTAAGCACAACCATAATTAGATCCAACATTTACGTTAGCCTAAGTAGACCCCAAATTATAATCAGAGTTTAACTCAGGGGCCCTAGCAGAACCAAAACAAGAGCTATATTCAAAGTTGGAGTCGTATCACTACCATAAGCCAACGCTTGTATTTAAGACAACTTTTAAGTTCATCCTTGAGATGAAATTATGTGACTGCCAACCAGCAGGATTGAGCAAAACTGCTGGATGTGGCGCAATTTTCATACAACCTTCAGAGGAGTGAGTCGACCGAGAAGAATCCGTTCGAGATCGTAATGGGACAGCTGTTGGATACAATGATGTTGTATACGACGATCTATGATTTCTTATTTGATGATAACAAACTTTCATGAATATTTTTGATGTGTTTGTCAAGTGTTTTCAGGTTCAAATTAAATATTCAAAGAGCTCAACTTCAAGTGGAACTCATGAGTTCATATTAAATACAAGTGCTACTAGAGGTTGTATGAAATGGGACTTCAACACATCTATGATCAAACTAACGCACCAAAGCAGCAAATTCAAAGCCAAAGACAAAGTCAAGACTACACTCATTAATTCATTGAGCATAAGTACTATATAAGTGCAAGCATTCATTGGTGTGGCATTTATTTGTGCTTTCTGAGAATTTGTGCTTGCTGAGAAATTCAAAACGAAGAAAGGGATAAGAGTTCATATTAAATACTCCTTTTGATAATATAAAGCATGAAGCCACGCAGCATGAAGCCACGCAAACAAAAGCCAGCAAAAAGGGCCTTTGATCATCTACAATTGGTTGGTGGAGTTATTAATTTGAAGGACAATTTTGTAATTTACTTCAAAAACTAGGTTAGCCAATGCCCTATATAAAGGCATGTGGCAGAGGTAGAAAAAACTGCAGAGGCTGTCAAAAACGAAAAATCTATCTGCATCTTCATGGGGGGCGGTTGATCAAATCAAAAAGAAAAACAAACTTGTGCAGGGCAACACAAAGAAGTTGCAGCCAACATTTCTTCTCATGCACAACAATTAATCAAATTGGAGAAGATCCTTGTCTCTATCTCTTTGATTCAAAATTAAAATAATTGATTGGTTCTGTGTCTCTTTGTTTTGCAGTCCATAAAATTGGATTCGAGAAAAAAAAAGAGCGGCACTCACGCACAGGAGGAAGCCTTATGCTTGTTGGTTGATTTGTGCACAAAATTAAATCAAAGATCATTAAGAAAGAGAGGAGAGGAGAAGGATACATGCTTCAAGCAACTCTCGGCAACAACACGTCCTAGCATCTCCTTCAAAGTACAAAGATCAAGCTCCTTCTGCATCAAGCAAAGGAGGGACATACTAGAAACTCGCCATCTCCAAGCCCTAAGGCCAAGCTTTAAAGATCTGAGAATTCTTCTTCACAAAAGTATCCAAATCTGCCCTTTATTATTTTTCTATCAAAGAGAATGAGACCACGATTCCAACACTTATTTATTCAGATTTTTCCGAGCTTGGTGCTATTTACTATAATTTCTGAAAACAGAGCAGAAACTTACTTTGCGCACAGACCGCAGCCAGTCACTCAGATTCCCAGAACACACATAATTGCTTTACACACAGACCAGATTCAGGCAGGTTTGTGCAGCGAACTTTAGAGGGCTGTATCTTTTTACCCATAGATCGGATTGAGACACCGATTGTGCCAGCGCGAAGCTGACAACGTGCTTAATGATAGAAACTATCCAAACATCACAAACTGAGCATTCTAAACTCTTTATATTATTTATATTTGTTATTGTTCTAATAGATCTTTGTATTAGGTTGTAGTTCCGTTTTTGGGATTCTTTTTTGTATGGGTGGACAAAGATCCGATTAAACGATTGAATCCACCCGATCTGATCCGAAAAATTAGATCGGATATCCGATCCGATGAAAGTGACTTGTTATTAATAAGCAGATCCGACCGATCCGTTTGAAACTGATTCGGATTCGGATTTTAGTTTTCATCTGACAGAATGTGATCCGATCCGATTAGGTTTTGAGCGGATTGTGTTATTGTCCAAGTTCATCCGAATATCCGATTCTCAATCCGATCCGATTGTTTTTCACTACTACCTAAAAGTCCCTGAATCAATGCATTCATGGTTATTGGTTAAGAAGACTAACAGACTCAATTGCATTCTCCTTGAAGGAGAGCTCTTGGTTGTCAAGCTCATCCTCCTTGAAGTTGATGCCAAACTAGTATGAAGATATTGCAAACAGAGATAGCTTCTTTATGTTATTCTAGCAATTTGTATTTTGTAAGAATATTTTGTTTCGACATTGGAATTGACTTCAGTGTTTAAAAGTTAAACTTTCAGAATCTAATGAAACCAGTTACAAATTGTGGCATCAATAACTTTAAAATTTCAATAAAGCTAATATTAATCCGATCCGAATCGTATCCGATCCGAAATTCTAATCATCCGAATTTTCAGATTAACTTTTTTAATTAGTGGATGCGGATTAGATTTTTCATCATCCGATTCAATCGGATCGGATGGTGGATTGAGGCATAATCCGATCCGAATATTCGGATGCCCACCCCTACTTTTTTGACTCATGATTAGTTGGGGTTAGTCAAGAGTAAAGTTTTTGCTGGAGTAGCAGTGTTCGACACTTTTTTAAGTGAGATATATACTTGGTGAGCTGAGTGTTGGATCACGAAGTTCCGGGTGTTTGTATCTTAACATTATTATTCTAGTGATTACTTTAGGGCTGAAGTAGGACGAAGGCGACCGAACCAGAGTAAATATCGTGTGCACTTTGTGTTTGTTTCTACTTATTTTCTCTGCGCCATATTTGCTCTGTGACTGTCTGATTGTTTAGGCAAAAGATTTTTATATTTGTGAAAATATTTTATAAGCATATTCATCCCCCTCTAGGCTTAGATCACGATTCAATAAGTGATATTAGAGCAGATTAGAGGATCTAGTCTAGAAATTATGAATACCCCAGAATTATTTTTTTCTAAATGCATGTCTCTAGATAGACCACCTATGTATAATGTGCATGATTATATTTACTAGAAGGGTAGGATGAAAGTTTATTTGTAATCCGTGGATTTTGATACTTGGCACATTATTGAAAACGGATATACTAAGATTTCTAAGCCTGAAAGTAATTGGAATTTGGATGCTAGATATGTGTGTGCTTTGAATGCTAAAGCAATGAATATTTTGTTTTGTGGTTTAAATAGAAAATTATTTAATCATATTTCTCATTGCTCTTCTGCACAGGATATATGAAGGACTTTGGAGATGACATATGAAAGCAAGCAATCTTTCGGTGATCAAACTTCAAGTGATGGGAAGAGGCAACATAACAAGAAGAATCGAAAGCAAAGAAAAGTTCTTTTAAATAAAGATGATGCTCGTATGTCTAAGAATATTGTTGACGATTCTAATAATATTATTTCCCAAAATTACAGGAAATCCAGGCACACCAAAGCAGATTGTCCATTGGTGAAGAAAGAAAAAGGTAATGATAAGGAGACATATTTGGTGGCGACATTGGACAATGACAACGAGGATGAATCTCAAGGTAAGTTTGTGCATTCCTATGTGTTTAATTGGGAAAGTTGATAAGGAGGAAACTGAGGTACAAAAATATTCTAAACTTGGGCTTGTAAATATATGTGAGAATATGCATGCTGAAATTGTTAAGCTAGAATCCACTGTTGAGTCTCTTAGGGAAGTAAACTTTGAATTAAAACAAGAGAACTACAACATGTCTTTAGACGATGAAAAATTAAAAATTAAAAATAATACACTTAAGGCCACTCTAGCAAAAATTAAAAAGCAACCACCCATTGTGCATGAGGCCTTAAATTGTGATGTTTGTCCTAAGCTAGAGACCGAAAACAAAGCATGCAAAGAAAATATGATTTTATTAGAGACTGAAAGTAAAGAGCTCAAGGAAAAATTGATTAAGCTAGAATTTGAAAACAAAGAGCTCAAAGGAAAAATAATTGAGACTCAAAAGATAGCTGAAAATGTGAAAAAGAATGAAGATGAAAATAAAAAGGCTTTCATTAGTAAGTGCATATGCTTGTGAATGAAAGTCTTTATTTGAAATCTAAAGTCACAGACTTAGAGTTAACCATAAAGAAATTTGGTGTTGGAAAACAATCTTTGGATATTATTCTTAGAAACCAATTTGCATGGTAACAATAGGCGAGGTCTTGGGTATGGTTTGAAACACGTTGAAAAGTCTAAAAAAAGAAAGTTCACAATGAGCCTACGAAAGTTAAAAATATTTATTCAAAGTGCTTTACTTGTGGATATGTCGGTCATACTTCTCATAATTGTGCATACAAGAACAAAAACATAAAATTTAAACAAATATGTGTTCCTAAAAGTATGATGACTAACATGAATGGACCTTGTTGGATTCCAAGGTTACACATAACATCTTCTGTGTATCTAAGATGGAGGGACAATGAACTATAGATTTGACGTCACACATTAATGAAGTTTCTTATCCAAATGACAACGTGAAGGTCTGATTTCTTGTTTGAGCTTAATGTATATCTTCAAAGGATATTTTGGTGTGATTTTCACTTTCTAGATTTTCATTTTTTTGTGTTTCTTTGCGTGTGATTTTTTTACTATTTAATTTTGTTTGTGTGCTTTTCAATTTTTTGAAAGAAAATTTTGAAGACCATAAAAATTTGCAAAATTGAAAAAAAAATGAGAAAAGTGAAAAATTATAAAGATTGGGCTTAATGGATATATCTTTTGTTTATCAAAATTGCACTTTTAAATGATATCCATATCCATATCCATATAAAAATCTTGCATTATTGTCATGACTATAATTGCATATTAATCTTTTTAAATAATAATGACATGTTTGATTAGTTGAATAACTTGATTTCTACATCTTCACCTCACATTTTCACGGGATTAATTATTATTACACATATGGAATTGTTTTTCATGAAATATGGGAAAGTGGTAGTGGATGAATTAAAAGAAATCTAAAAACATTTTACTCTACGGGATATGAAATGTCATGCCGTGGATTAAAAATAAAGCTCATAAAAATGTGTGTTTAAAAAATGATGCCTATAAAGAAAAAGAAAAGAAAGAGCTTCATATGAAAAATGGATACGGTGTATGGCAATGATACAACCCACGGATATCCAACTTATGCTTTAAGATAAATCTTTCGCGTTGGTGTTATATCCATCAAGCAATGACACCCCTCGTCTAAGAGTCTTTATAGGCTATGTATGTGTGTTGGTAACTTGAACTCATGCTTCATGACGTGGGAAAAATCAGTCCTAATAGAGTTTATGTTATATGGAAGGTTGGTTTGTTTTGGTTGATTTTCATGAAAATTATCCATATATGTTTTAATCATCACACGAGCACGAAGATGTTTTAATCATTGTTATGAATTTAGTTAGATATCAAGTGGTTATTTCTAAATGTCTTAATGTGATCATACGTCTTAAATTAATAATGTTTTATTTTTTTACATTGCATATAACATGGATTTCATACACGTCCTTTTGATCATAACAAAATGGAGAGAAAATGTGATAGATTTGATCATGGCAAGCATATTGATAGGGGAGCAACTTGGTAGGGGAGCATGTCAATAGGGGGAGCAACACTTGCATATGATTTATATCATGTTGACAAGCATCATCACACTTAACAAACACATCACGATGACATCCTATTGAGCATATTGATCAAATCTTATTGCGGGTTGTCATCATCAAAGGGGGAGATTGTTGGATACAACGATCTATGATTTCTTATTTGATGATAACAAACCTTCATGAATATTTTTGATGTGTTTGTTAAGTGTTTTCAAGTTCAAATTAAATATTCAAAGAGCTCAACTTCAAGTGGAACTCATGAGTTCATATTAAATACAAGTGCTACTAGAGGTAGTATGAAATGGGACTTCAACACATCTATGATCAAACTCACGCACCAAAGCAGCAAATTCAAAGCCAAAGACAAAGTCAAGACTACACTAATTAATTCATTGAGCATAAGCACTATATAAGTGCAAGCATTCATTAGTGTGGCATTTATTTGTGCTTGCTGAGAAATTCAAAACGAAGAAAGGGATAAGAGTTCATACTTCATATTAAATACTTCTTTTGATAATCTAAAGCATGAAGCCACGCAGCGTGAAGCCACACAAACAAAAGCCAGCAAAAAGGGCATTTGATCATCTACAATTGGTTGGTTGAGTTATTAATTTGAAGGGCAATTTTGTAATTTACTTCAAAAAAACTAGGTTAGCCAATGCCCTATATAAAGGCATGCGACGGAGGCTGAAAAATTTGCAGAGGCTGTAAAAAAAATCTATATGCATCTTCATAGGGGACGGCTGATCAAAGCAAAAAGAAAAACTTGTGCAGGGGCCACACAAAAAAGTTGTAAGCAACGTTTCTTCTCATGCACAACAGTTGATCATGCCACCAAACAAATTAGAGAAGATCCTCGTCACTCTCTCGTTGATTCAAAATTAAAATAATTGATTGATTCTGTGTCTCTTTGTTTGTCGTCCATAAAATTGGAGTCGAGAAAAAAAGAGGCATTCACGCACAGGAGGAAGCCTTGTGCTTGTTGGTTGATTTGTGCACAAAAATTAAATCAAAGATCATTAAGAAAGAGAGGATAATAGAAGGATACATGCTTCAAGCAACTCTCAGCAAGAACAAGTCCTAGCATCTCCTTCAAAGTACAAAGATCAAGCTCTTTCATCATCAAGCAAAGGAGGGACATACAAGAAACAAGCCATCGCCAAGACCTAATGCCAAGCTTTAAAGATTTGAGAATTCTTCTTCACAAGAGTATCCAAATCTGCCCTTTATTATTTTTCTATCAAAGAGGACGAGCTCACGATTCCAATGCATATTTATTTGGATTTTTCCAAGCTTGGTGCTATTTACTATAATTTCTGAAAACCGGAGCAGAAACATACTTTGCGCACAGACCGCAGCCAGTCACACAAATTCCCAGAACACACAACACTGCTTTATGCACAGGCTAGATTCAGGCAGGTTTGCGCAGCAAATTTTGGAGTGTTGTATCTTTTGACCCAGTGATCGAATTGAGACACCGTTTGTGACAGCGTGAAGCTGACGACATGCTTAACGACAAGTAATATGCAAACATCACAAACTGCGCATTCTAAACTCTTTATATTATTTATACTAGTCATAACCCGTGTCCGCGAGTACGATTCATTTAAGATTTTCCCCCGTGAAATCTGTTCCCCAAAAAATTATTTTCACAGCCAAAATTTAAAACAACAAATTAGAGTAAAAACATTTAGCGGCACTTACACCTTTAGCATGGGCGCCTTCGGCGCAGAACAACAAATTCGGCGCGAGCGCCTTCGGCGCATAACAACGTGCGAGCACTTTCGATGCAGAACAACAAGTTCGACGCGGCCGCCATCGACGCGAAACAACTTCAGCGCGGGCGCCTTTGGCGCGGAACAACAAATTAGCGTAAAAATTTAGCGGAACAACAAATTCGACGCGGAACAATGCGCGAGCGCATTCAGCACGGAACAACAAATTTGGTGCGGACGCCTTTAGCGCAGAAAAATAAATTAGCGTAAAAAATTGTGCGGGTACCTTTGGCGCGGAACAAAATTTAGCGGGCGCCTTCAGTGCGGACGCCTTCGGCCCGGAACAACAAAACACAGTGTATTTTTCGGTGACGGTATTAACTTAAATTTTTTTACGCTAGTTTATTGTTTTGCTAACGCTAATTTTTTTTACTTTGATGGATCATTTTCTCCATAATATTTACCAAGACACTTTTAATTTCAAAGTTTTGGTCGCCAAGACACTTTTCCTCTAAAATTTAATCTACACACTCTTTCCCAAGACACATTTTCACAAAATCCAATCTCAATCATTGTTTTACCAAGATCAAATCTTAGCCACTCTTTATATTGTCCTAGTCAGCCCTAGAATTCAAAAAATGTTGCCAAATGTATAATAGAATTGTGATTGTTCTGGTAGATCTTTGTATTAGGTTGTAGTTCTGTTTGTTGGGTTCTTTGGGCACTCTTGATTAGTTGGGGCTAGTCAAGAGTAAAGTTTTTACTAGGATAGTGGTGTTAGACACTTTGGGGAGTGAGATATAGACTTGGTGCTAAGTGTTGGGGCACGAAGTTCCGGATATTTGAATCTTGATATTATTATTCTAGTGATTAATTTGGGACTGGAGTAGGTCGGTGCGACCGAACTAGGGTAAATATTGTGTGCACTCTGTATTTGCTTCTGCTTTATTTTCTCTGCACCATATTTGCTCTGCGACTTCTGATTGTTTAGGCAAAAGATTTTTATATTCGTGAAAATATTTTGTAAGCCTATTCATCCCCTCTAGGATTAGATCATGATCCAACAACAGCAACCACTCACTCCGAACACCGTTGCGACGGGCTACAAGGAGAGTAGTCCAGTGGCCTACAAATTTGCTAATGGAGGGCAAGAGCAGAATGAGTTAGCAAGATCATGCCTTAGTAAGGCTGCCAAGAGGGTGAAGAAGTGGGCAGACAAGAAGGGGAGGCATGCAGAATACCAAGTGGGGGGGCCTTGGTACTTGTAAGGCTTTCGACACTAGATCAGCACAAGGGACTACACAAAATCATGATAAGAAAGTATGAAGGCTCATTTCCGATCATCAAGAGAGTGGGCAACGTCGCCTACAAGGTGGAACTTCCTTCAAACATCAAGTATCATCCAGTCTTTCATGTGAGGTGAGTATGTTAAAGCCATACCATGAAGACCCAGAGAACTCGAGCCGAATGAAGTCTTCTCATGCACCGACAGGAGTGCGGACAGAATTCAACAAGGAGGCCGAGGAGATCATCGCAGATAGGGTGGTTCGGGAAGCCAACAATCATCCACGGCTAGAGTACTTCGTCAAATGGAAAGGATTGTCAAAGAGTAAGAGCAACTGGGAACCTGCAAAAGCGATATGGCAGTTCATGGACTTGATTGAGGAATTCTGCAAAGTGAAGGCCAATCGATGAGGGCACCACTGATATATGTGGGGGAGAATGTCACAGACGCCATGTTATCAACACATCATCGCCTAGATGGCTCCTACTTGGCACATGAGGTGTCATTCTCTAGAGTATTCTAGGGCACTCTTGTAAATAAGTGTATCTAAAATGTTCTTGGATATTTTTTGTATTCTTTAAAAGGGAGATTAGTATAGAATAATGGGGAAGGTTCTAGAGATGATTCCTTAGCCATTGGATTAAGGAAGACTCTAAAAGTCTAATCTCCACCATTGGTTGTAAGATGACCTCACCTAAAGGGGGTGGTCATTTGGGATCATCCATCTAGAGTGGAAGCAAATACAAAGGCATTCTCCAAGTTCTCTTGTACGCTCTTGTGTTCTCCCTGAGAGTAAGAGTTCGGGTTAGTCTGACTTAGCCATCTAAAGAGGGGTGAATGAGCTAAGTGCCACGCAAGATTGGGAGAGTCAGGTAGCTAAACAATCTGCCCGTGACACTAGCACATTGGAGGGAGCTACTTTACGCACAGCCCGCAACGCCAGAGCCCCTTGTTGACTTGTGCATCCATCGAGCCAAGGGGCTTGCTAACACGCAGATCCATCGAGCCAAATTCCATTGCTGTGCTTACAGACCATTTCAAACAGATCTGTGTAACCAATTTTGGAGGGCTATATCTTTTGATCCAGAGATCGGATTGAGACACTTTTGTGCCAGCGCGAAGCTGACGACGTGCTAATCGACATGGACTATCTAGACATCACAAACTAAGCGCTCTAAACTCTTCAACTTATTATTATTTGTAATAATGTTGGTAGATCTTTGCATTAGTTTTTACTTTCGTTTTTGGGGTTCTTTTGGGCTCTTGATTTGTTGTGGCAAGTCAAAGGAAGTATTTGCTAGAATAGTAATGTTCGACACTTTGGAGAGTGAGATATAGACTTGGTAAGCTGAGTGTTGGGACACGAAATTCCATGTGTTTGTATCTTGACATTATTATTCTAGTGATTACTTTGGGACTGGAATATGTCGTTGGGGCGACCAAACCAGTGTAAATATCGTGTGCACTCCGTGTTTGCTTCCACATTATTTTATCTACACACATTTGCTGTAATTGTCGGACTGGGTAAGCCATAATTTTTATATTCGCGAAAATCGTCCGTAAGCCTATTCACCCCCTATAGGCTTATAGATCACGATCCAACAAGTGGTATCAGAGCAGGTTAGAGTATATAGTCTAGAGATTATGGATCTTTCTAACTCAGCTTTCACTAAAGGTATGTCCACTGTTAGACCCCCAAAATTCAATGGCACCGACTTTGCATATTGAAAAGTTAGGATTAAAATATACCTTGTATCAGTTGATTATGATGTCTGGAATATTGTAGAAAAAGGCATACACCTCCTATGATTAAAATAGAAAATACTGAAATTCATACGCTTGAAGATAAGTGGGATAACAACGATAGAAAATTATGCTCCTTAAATGGTAAAGCAATGAATGTTATCATTTGTGCTTTAGATAAAACTGAATTTAATCGTATTTTCCAATATTTAACTGCACAAGTAATTTGGCATACGCTGGAGGTGACGCGTGAGGAAACTTCACAGGTCAAGGAGTCCAGATTGGCTCTTCTATGCTTGGAGTATGAAAGTTCCGCATGTAGCCATCAGAGTCTATCAAGGAGATGTCGCCAGGTTCACGGACGTCGTTTATAATTCAAATACCCTTGGAAAGCCCTACTCAAACTTGGAGCAAGTTAGGAAAATTCTGAAATAGTTGCCTAACACTTTTCGTCCTAAAGTTACTGCAATCCAAGAGGCCAGAGATCTTGCAAATTTGAGCTTGGAAGAATTGATTGGAAATTCAATGTCGCATGAGCTTGAATTGAAGACTATGGAATCAAGAGAGAAGGAAGAAAAATCTGAAGGAGAGAACTCCAAGACCTTAGCTTTTAAAGCCGATGAAGATAGCGATAATGAGCTTGATGAAGAGAAAGCGTTGATGGTTAAAGGATTCAAAAGATACATCAAGACTCCCAGGAAAGATCCGAAATGACTAAAAGGTTTAATCGTTTCAATAAATATAATCATGCAAATAATTCGTCTGAACAGAATACTGCTAATTCAGTACAATACTTTTATTGCATGAAACATGGCCATTTCATGAAAAATTGCCCATTAATGAAAATCAACTATGTGGAGAAGAAGGTTAAGTCACTTGTGACAACATGTATGAAGATAGCGAGGACGAACCACACGATGAGACTGACCACTCGGAGATCTTAATGAGGTACAATCTTATTCTATGGCTGAGCTAGTAAATATTTGTGAGAATATGCATGCTGAAATTGACAAGTTAGAATCCACTGTTGAATCTCTTAGAAACTAAATTATGAAGTACAAGACAATGAAAAATTGAAAACTGAAAACAATACACTTAAGGCTACTCTTGCAAGCTTAAAAAGAAACCACTCATTGGGCATAAGACCTTAAAGTGTGATGTATGTGCTAATCTAGAGACCGAAAACAAAGCTTGCAAAGAAAATTTGATTATATTAGAGACTGAAAGGAAAGAGCTCAAGGAAAAATTGATTAAGCTATAATCTGAAAATAAAGAGTTCAAAGGAAAAATGATTGAGATAGAAAACAAAGCTAAAAATTTGAAAAAGAATGAAGATGAAAATAAAAAGGCATTAGTAAGTGCACTTTGCTTGTGAACGAAAATCTTTATTTGAAATCCAAAGTTGCAGACCTAGAGTTGACCATAAAGAAATTTGGTGTTGGAAAACGATATTATTTTTAGAAATCAAATGTATGGCAGCAATAGGCGAGGACTTGGATATGGATTGAATCACGTTGAAAAGCATAAAAATAAGAAAGTTCACAATGAGCCTACGAAAGCTAGAAATATTCATGAAAAGTGCTTTACTTGTAGATGTGTTGGTCATACGTCTCATAAGTGTGCATACATGAACAAAAACGTAAAGTTTAAACAAATATATGTTCCTAAAAATATGCTAACTAACATTAATAGACCTTGTTGGATTCCAAGGTCACACATAACATCTTTCGTATAGGTGACGTCGCAAATTAATGAAGTTCCTTGGCCAAACAATAACGTGAAGGTATGATTTCTTGTTTGAGCTCATTTTATGTATACCTTCATAGGATATTTTGGTGTGATTTGTATTTTTGTGTGTGTTTTCTTTTTTTGGCGTGTTTCTTGTTGTGTGCTTGTTTTTTTATTTGTGTGATAGGATCTTTAAAATAAAAAATGCAAATTTATAAATATTGAGATTATTGAATATCTTTCTTTTGATTATCAAAATTACACTTTGATTGATATTCATATCCATGTGGAAATATTGCATTATTGGCATGGCTATAATTTGCATATTAGGCTTTTTAAAATAATCATGACATGTTTGATAAATTGAATAACCTGATTTCTACATCTTCACCTTGCACTTTCACGAGATCACTTGTTATTGCACATATGGAATTGTTTTCATGAAATATGGAAAAGTGGTTGTAGGTGGATGAAGTAAAAATACCTAAAACATATTACTCTACGGTCCATGGCAATGATATAACCCACAGATATCCAACTTATGCTTTAAGATAAATCTTTAGCGTTGGTGTTATGTCCGTCATGCAGTGCCACCCCTCGTCTAAGCGTCCTTGTAGGCAACAAATGGGTGTTGGTACCTTGAACTCATGACTCGAGGTTGGGAAATTCAATCCTAAAGAGTTCATGAACTTTAGAAAGTTGATTTGGTTGACTGATTTTCATGAAACTTCCCCTTTGCACCATAACTTTTGATTATCATACGAGCACGAAGATGTTTTAATCATTGTTATGAAATTGATTGAATATTAAGTGATTATTTTTAAAATGTCTTAATGCGATCATATGTCGTGATTAATAATGTTCTATTTTTACATTGCATATGACATGTATTTCTTTAGTGTCCTTTTTATGATAACAAAAGGGGAAGAAAATGATAAGATTTGATTGAAAAATATTCCTGATGAGCATATCGATAGGTTTTACCGTGACATTACTATAGCGCTATAGTAAAAGCAGTAATGTAGCACGTGCTGAGAGCTACAGTAAAAACCTTTTTGTGAAGAGGAGAGAAATCAAAGGGAGAGAAAAGGATTATGTTAGATTTTGAATTCTATTTTTTATTAGAATAAGAAAGGTTGATTCTATTTGGATCGAATTAGGGGTTTTGAGACGAAGCGAGACTTTGGTATCATGATACTAAAACGAGGAAATATTATTTAAAATAAAGGTTTCACTTCAAAGAGAGGTATTTGTGTTATTTATATAGCCAAAACTACAAGAGGTATATAATTAGGAGTGTAATTCATATTTGATGCTAACTTTAAAAATATAAGAATACTAATCATAACCTGTGACCATAGCTCACAGAGCATTCAAAATATTTCCCTAAAATTTCAACCTATTAAAAATCCCCCCAAATTTACAGTCTCATCAAAATATTCACCGAACAAATTTTTTTAACCACATTCAAATTAAAATTTAGTTCTATCGAAAGAATTTAGTTTGTGGCAAAAATTTTAAATTCCTTTAAAATTTAGTTATCATCAAATTTAGTTCCCTCCAGATTTAGTTCCCCATAATTTTAAATTAAAATTTAGTTCACCGCTCGAAATTTAGTTTTCCAAAAATTTAGTTCTCTATTAAAATTTTAGTTATTCTTAAAATTTAGTTCCTTCAAGATTTAGTTATTCCAAAATTTTAGGATTTTCCCGCCAAAATTTTCATAAAATTTCATCCTACACATTAATTTCTCAAAATTCAATATCAGCCGTACTTCAGTCGCACTTTTATCCAAGTCTGCAACCACATTCAAAAACATCCCTCAATTGTATAATAGACTAAAACCCCGTGCACAAAGTGCACGGGCAACAAGAAATCCCCTTACATCCTCAAACCACGGGCCCGACAGAGAGGATTTTTTGGGTGCCGAAATGGTTGCAAAGGAATTAGGGAGAAGTGTGGATGTGTGACTGTGTGTTGTCTTGGGTGCATGGGGCTTTTTGAAGGGGGGAGTGGTGAGCCCCACCTGTTGAGGTGGCCAAAACTTGGCCACCACTATATTCACCCATTTGTTTGACTCAGCTTTCACCCGTGTGGATTGCTCTCTTTTGTATAATAAATAATTCCTATTAGTAAATTGGAAACTCTCCCAATTCTAATATAACTACAACGTAATTAAATATTAAATTTGATTTGAGATCTTCTTGGTTGAGTATATCTATCTTCACCATGGTTACCTTTGATTTTTTTCCTCTTCTTTCCTTCTTTTGCCTTTCTTTATAAAAAGCTTTCGCTTTTGTCATTATCCATAATCCAAACTGATACCAGATAATGAGCTATTAGATGTTCCAGACCATCCAAGAGACTAGTAGGGAAGTTGAACTCTCACTGTGGCATTGCCTAATAGTACATATACAATGTTTAGTATGTTAATAATACTCCACACATAAGTAATTGGGATGCCATTCTTTGATTACTCTGTTATTTAAAGGGTGCTAGTGGGAAAGGGCTTATATATTTTGATTATGTTCACAGTCATGTTAGCTTTTCAAATGTAGAGCAGAAAGGATCGCATGTTGAGTGGCAACCTTGTAGATCACAAGAGCAAAATTCAGAGGTATAGTTTTCCGATCTAGAGTAGAATCAAATCTTCAAGCTATGGTGAACATACATTTGAGCTTATTTGTGTCAGAGGTTTTATAAATGAGCTTCTATTCACACTTTCATCTCCTATGCCATTACGTTGCGACAACAAAGTAGCGATTCATATTGCACAGAATCCTATCTTTAATGAGTGTACCAATCATATTGAGATTGCTTCTTGTTTGAGGGAAGCAAGATGCAGACTTTGGAGACTCGGTATGTATCTTTTGTTAATCATTAGCTGCTGACTAAACCATGTGAAAGATCAAAAACTCTATTTGTGTGAGACAAGAAAAGGCATGTATGCAATATATATTTCAGCTTGAAGCAGTGTTGATATATAGATTTTACCGGGGTCTTATGTAAAAGCTGATTGACTATATACTGTAAAAAACATAGGTGGAGAGTTAGGGTTGATTTTTCTCCCTTCTCTCTAGCCTTTCCTCCCAAATTCTCTTTTCCATTGACAAAAGGGAAATACGACTTATTGGTAAATTGAAATATAAACTACTTCCGAAGAAATGGTAACCTTAAATAGAACCCATTCCAAAGAAATCATGGTACTAACTAATTTATCAACCATTCATATGGAAAGATACAAAAAGATCCAAGGCAGCTCACAATTGATAATTCACTAACCATCTGGGCTACCCAAGGGAGGTACACCATGTCCGCCAGCTCCCATGCGCAGAATTATAGTAATTGCAGGGTTGATAAATGCATGCTGGCTCCTCTTTATCTGCATTGCTAATTACAAAGACATTTCAACATTCATTGTACAAGCAACTTATATGTATATAATATGTGAATGAAAAACATAAATATATAAAGAGAATACCTCATGAATATCTCCAAGAGGAATAATAACCTACACAAGAACAATATGCCATTAAAGAAGCCATTTATTCATGCTACTATGAAAATATACCATTAACATTACACACTGAAGACCATATTCTACTGGTTGTCCATCATCGAAGATGAATGAGAGACATACACATCATATCAAGATAAAGATAAACAAGGAAAAAAGGCTCACGAACAAACATAAGGTACAATTGACATGAATGTTCACAATTAAAATAAAATGGGAACCTCCACCACATAACACAATTATCACGGGTTCCTTAAATAAAGATAAATATTTCATGCGACTAGTACAAAATTCATTTAAATCAGTGGCAAGACTAGACAGTTACCCTGCAACAAGAACTTGCAACCATGTTCCATGTATATTTGAACATTAAGGGCAGAAAATTTCTAACACAAGATGAAACATGAAACATGCAATTTATTTAGGAAAAGAAGAAAGATATCAACAAAGTTTAATTTCATCACAAGCAAACATGAAAGTAACTCCTTTTGTTTTCAAAAGTAAGAACTGAACTCAGATTTTGCTTCATAAATCTTAGTTGTCATAAATTAAATTTGATTGAATTAACAATAAATGATAATAAAAATCACATCTAATTTAAACACACAACAATTTGGCATTTAGTATAATAGGCATAAGTACAAGTTTTAAAGTTGTTAATAAATTCCAAAATTATAAGATAGTGGTTGCTATCTACATACGGAAAAAACGGAAGTAATGTAAGCTAACCTTAATTTGCTTAGAAAATACATTAGAGTGGAAGCAAATATGCCATGCAGAGACATACATACGCCCATGGTAGAGAAAAGACCTCTCAAGTGCACATGAGTAACTGTGGTCGAGGACCTGAAGCAAATTATCTATCAGTAAATTAGCTACAAATATCCACAATGACATTAAAGTTCTCAAATTAAAAGGGACCTTGCCTCATCGGGAAGAAGATCAAATATAGTTTGTAGGGGCCCAGGCTTTTGATGAACAACTGTTAGGCCTTGTTTATCTGAAGAAATGCGTCTTCGAGCATTAGCTCCAGCAAATCCATTCAAAACCCTAGATGTGAGAAGTAGATAGTTACAGACCAAAATACATGAAGTAAACAAAATAAGGAATTCATAAATGAAGGAATTACATTCAAGATACATGAAAATTTCAAACCTTGTTATACAATAATAGTACATTCCAGATAATATAAATTCACAAATGAAAGAATTAAAGAAGATGCAAAACAGAAGTAAACAAAATGTTACCAAGATTAGATTAAGATTATAACAAGGATGGCACATGCTAGACAATGGATGTCATTCATTGGCAGGTTATTGGGCTAACCAAGAATTCAATGAGGGGATATCATATTGCAGTACAGCTTCTCAATTTTTTAATCATGTTACGAACCTCGATGATAGCCAATACTCTACAAATCCACTAACAATTTCTAGGAATCCAATATGTATGCACCAACTGGGAAGTGGAAGCAACTAAAACATGACTTTAAAAAGGGAAATCAAGAAGGCAGGTGGATGAGGAACCCCAAGAGCAAATGAAATAGTCATAATCCACTCAAAGGAACTGTTCAAGTTACCACTGGGAAGATACAGACACAAACTGACCCATACAAGAGTATGGCTGCACAAGTGTGCCAGATCGGGTCAAGGTCTGTCATGACACACACTCGACCAGATGATTGGTGGGGCTAAAAATTAGATCCAATTCTTACACATTTGTTTGGCAAGCATTGAGTTTACCATTCAAAATTTTCAAATCCATTGGCATAACTGGGTTCAGGTTAGATTAGGCCAGCTCCAGATCTAATGTCACATCGAAATTAATCAAACAAATGAAAGTAGAAAATGTGGAAACACAGAATACACGATGTATGTCATTATTTATTAATAATGAAACACATCATGAATTGTTACAATGCATAAGGTGAAACAATATCTAGGAAGCTTTTTCCGCACAAGTAAAGAAAGTATACTACTTCAGGAGGACTATAGTGCCGTGTTATACTGACCAAGTTGCAACAGCTGAATACCAACAATTGGTTAATTCAATTTCATCCCTGAATTAAACTTCATTGTTCAACACCATATTCAAAAATTGGAATACATTTACCAGGAAATTATCTGATATTTGCATTATGGTTTAAAACTAACATATAAATAAATAGAAGAACAAAACACTGAAACGATGGTCCAACTTCATTGACTTTGCATGCATGTAGTAATACAATTTACTTCAGACGAAATGTTCTCCTTTGAGAAACTTCATCTTCTGCCACATGCAATGCTTCATGCTGATCATGGATGTTATTCAACCAGCTCCAGGAGATAAAGTCTTAATTTTGACCAATAGACATTTGCTTATGGACATCAGAATAGACCATTATCATGGAAAAAACAAAAATCCAGTATGCCATAAAAGAAACTATCAAGATATCAACGTCATACAAGGGGTTCTATTTACAAGATTGCATAAATAGGTAAACAAAAAAATCAAAAAAAAAGGGGGGAATGAAAGCAAGAAATAACCTGGAAGAATTCTCATGGAGCTTTATTGTCTTAATATGAAGACAAACCTGAAATACAACATTTACATATCCTTGCATTATGAACAAACTATACTACAATTCCAAGCATGGGACATAGATTTATTATAGAAACAGTATACCTGCCCTGATGCACTGTCCAACGCATGCCAGATAGCTCCAGTTTGACATTCACTTTCAACAGGAACAGTTACCGATCCGAGAACAGCGCTTCTCCATATAATATCCCAGTCATATATAGTCACGTTAATCTACAAATAAATTTGACCACCAAGAATGAGAAAACCACTCCTAAAATTTAGAACGGCAATAAATACTACACTGATAAGCCGTTCACATGCCATCGATGGAAACTCAATTGATAAATGATTGAAACAATTCAAGAGCCAACAACACCATCACAAACTTCAGGAAGGTCAAGATAGAATCCTAGTCCCATTCACTTCACCCTTCAACGTTTAGAAATAGACGAAGAAACTGATGTGGTCATCACCTACAAGAGGAGGCGAGGGCGCACAGCTTTACCAGGGGCAAATTCTTAAATTCTGAACATGAGGGGCCTTTTCGTAAATTTTGTAAATTCTGTATTTTTCTCTTTATTATAGCTAGGGCCGGCTGGGGAGAGTTTTTTATGCTGGATTAATGAGAAGAATATTGTACTAGGAGTCCAAAAGCCCTAATTTGGAGGTTTAGGCTTTCATTTCGAAGGAAAAGCTTGGACAGTGGCCTCCTCTCCTAAAGAGGTCCATTATCATTCTATTTTCAGTTTTTCCACTTAATAAAAATTCCACATTTTTCCCTTTCCACATTAAAATTCCATTTTTATTACCAAAATCCTAGTGAATCGCATCACATTGGTATCAAATTGGTATCAGAGAAGTACGATCTACATGACAACCATAGATCTAAAGAGAAATATGAGGCCTTGGATGAAAAGTACGACGACAAAATCAAGGAATCAAGAAAATCATTGATCAGATATTGGAAACGAATCAACAGATCCAACTGGTCTACGAAACCTTAAATCAGACGACCCAACAAACAAATCAAAAGATCGCGATGTTGACAAAGGCGTTGAGATCACAAACAAATCAAAAGATCGCGACGTTGACAAAGGCGTTGAGATCATTATCGGGTCGATAACCCAGATCTAGGTTAAAAGGAGCAGATTTTAGCTAAGTGGAAAGAAAAGATCGAGTCTTTGACATGAGGAGCTCCTTTTCGATGCAGATCTGATGTCGGATGAGAAGGATTACAACAACAAAGGAGGCGAAAGCGCGCCACAAAGAGGAACAAGGCCCCACGACCGTCGGGGTGAAGCGCCAGAGGTCGACGAGGCCCGGCGGGGACCCCAGGAGCCTCGCAGCTCCCTGGCGGCCCGCCAGGTATTCGATGCCCCCTAGCGGCCCGACAGGGCTTCGGCCAGCAGGCAGGCTGTCGGGGCATCCCTGAGCCCCTAGCGGCCCATCGAAGGGGCAACAGATATGACCTCGTCGAGGCTTCGGTGCGGGTCTGGAGAAGCCTCTGGAGGAATATGGTGCTGATTTTTTCAGTGGAAGACCCAAAGACTCGTCCGGAGTACGATGACTGTGACAGGTATCATGAAGATGATCGTGAGGACTTCGGAGATGGAGGAGCATCTGACTGGGGAGAGGTCGATTGGGAGATAGATGAGGGGGATGATAGGGCCCGAGCTAGAGATTATCATGCCCCCACATGAGCCACACCAGTCACAACATCACGACCGTTATCGAGGACGAGAAGCACACGCGGATTTTACTCGTGACATCAGTGTTAGGAAATTGAAGATGTCGATCCTTAAGGGAGAGGATCCAGATGGATGGATTTACATGGTAAAGCGGTACTTCGAGGTATCACATATTTATAAGACAGAATGGCTGAAGGCCATGGAGGTGTGTTTAGACGGGGAGGCTCTCTCATGGTACATATGAAGACATCAGCACGATCGCTTCGCTCGTGGGAGGAGTTTAAGTAGTGCCTCCTAGACCGATTTCGAGAGAGCCAACGGGATATATGTACAAGCAACTCTATGCACTGAGACATGAAGAGACGGTCAGAGACTATATTAAGAAGTTTGATATGTCTGTATACCGCGTCCGTGGAGTTTTAGGAAAGTCCTTGGAGGGGTGCTTCATGAAAAGACTCAAATCTAGCATACGGACAGAGTTGCAAATACAAATATCCAGAGGATTACTAGACAGGATGCGAATGGCCATGATGGTTGAGGACATGTTGGCAGAGGAGCGGCACGCCATGGGATCGTGGGAAGGATCTTTTTTTCGCAGTCAGGCACCTGCAAGGGGCAGAAGGCACTTACAGGAGCAGCACCCAATAAGAAGAGAAGCGGCGAGGCACGACTAAGGGGACAATTTAAGCAAATGACAGAGACCAAGATGAGGAAGAAGTGTGCCAAGGGCCTTTGTTTCAAGTGCGACGAAAAGTTTTTGACCGGGCATTGTTGTGGTGATCGTTCGTTACAGCTGCTGCTGATAGTGTATGATGATGATGATGATGCTCTGGTGGATCTTGAGGCAAGTGACAAGGAGGACCAAGAACATCTACATCTAGACATTGCGAACATATCACTTAACTCTATGGTGGGTTCACAGCGAACCACGCCATGAAGCTGGCGGGAATGATAGCAGATCAGTATGTCGCGGTCTTGGTGGATAGTGGGGCAACCCACACCTTCATCTCTCACGTGGTGGTAGAGTAGAGCATGGAATACAGCTCAGTAGTGACATGGGCGGCTTCGGAGTGGTGCTTGAGACGGGCCAGATAGAGCTGAGCAGGGGAGTGTGCCAGGGCTTATATAGTCCATACATGGGGGTGTAGATAGTGGCATACTTCCTACTTCTGGAGTTGGAGAGCACGGAAGTCATTTTGGGCATGCTGTGATTAAAGTCGCTAAGGGACACGACGATCAATTGGAAGCTACTTAGGATCGAATTTCAGGAGGGCGGAAGAACATCACATTGCAGGGGATTCCACTCTATGTTGTTCCATGGTTTCTTTCAAAACCATGGCAAGGACTCTTCAAGTGGCGAGAGGAGGTGTCTTGGTGAAGTTCCAAGGACTGACAGTAGAAGGGGAGGAGGAGAAGCATGAGATTTCGGTTGAGATAGAGCAGTTGCTGAGTCAGTTTGAGGGGATATTTCAAACTCCCCGTGGCCTCCCACCCCCACAGGACCATGAGCACGCCATTGTTCTATAGGAGAGGGTGTCTCCTATTAGCATGCGGCCCTACAGATACCCTCAGATACAGAAGGATGAATTTGAGAGGAAGTTAGTGGAGATGTTACAGGCCGGTATAATCCAACCGAGCGTGAGCCCATTTTCTAGTCGGGTCCTGTTAGTGAAGAATGATGGCAGCTTGCAGGTTTGTATAGACGATCGAGGCCTGATCAACGAGACCATGACGGACAAGTTCCCAATTCCTGTGACTGACGAGCTGCTGGGCGAGCTACATGGTGTGGCCGTGTTTTTTAAGATAGACTTAAATCTGGGTATCTTCAGATCAGAATGCAGGCTGTATATGTTTCAAAAACCGTTTTCAGGATGCATAAGAGACACTATGAGTTCCTAGTCATGCCCTTCGGCCTGACGAATGTCCCGACGACATTTCATGCCCTTATGAATAAGGTCTTTCGATCCTACTTGTGAAGGGTTGTCCTTATCTTTTTGATGATATACTGACTTATAGTCACACTATGGAGAAGCATATAGGGCACTTGCTAACAGTTTTGCAAGAGTTGCAGGACCACCAGCTATATGCGAACATGAATAAGTGTCTTTTTGGACAGCTGCAGGTGGAGTATTTGGGACACGTCGTCTCAGTAGAGGGGTGTCGGCAGATAGATCGAAGATCGCAACTATGTTGGATTGGTCACGCCCCACCACTTTGCGAGCCTTGCGGGGATGCTTGGGCTTGACATGATAGCATCAAAAGTTTGTCCAGAGATATAGTACGATAGCGTGGCCCTTGACAGAGCAGTTGAAAGACAGCTTTCATTGTGCAGAGGAAGCGACCATGGCTTTTGAGGCTTTAAAGCAGGCTATGTCTGACTTTAGCAGACTGTTCGTGGTGGAGACTGACGCATCAGGGTATGAATTATGAGCATTGTTAAAGCAGGATCAGCGGCAAGTGGCATATTTCACTCAGATCCTGTCAGTTCAAGCCAGGCTTAAGTCAGTATATGAGCGTGAACTGATGGCAATAGTGCTCTTGATACAAAAGTGCCGGCCTTACTTGGTAAGAGGTTCTTAGTTAGGACTGATCAGAGGAACTTAAAGTACCTACTTAAGCAGCACATGGTCACGGAGGAGCACCAGAGTGGTTGTCCAAATTGATCAGGTATACTAATGAGATTCAGTAGAGGCTTGGCTTGAAGAACAAGACGACAGATGCAATATCCTGCAGGAAGGAGGTGGTACATGTGGCGCCAATTTCAATACCGATTTTACTTGATTGGGAGCCCAGGTGGAGAGAGATAGAGGCCGACGAGGGATTGGCACATATACGGGCAAAGCTACTGCAGGGTTCGACATGGCACCATGGTTATACATTGGAGGGGCAAAGGCTAATGTACCAGGGACGACTTGTATTGCCACGTACTTCATCGCATATTCCTATGATTTTTCAGGAGTTTCATGGCAGCACGATAGGCAGACATTACGTGTAACGCCCCGTTTCCGGGTATCATTACTTTTCCTTATTTGTGCAGGTTCTGCAAAGTTCCAGTGAAGCCAACATAGAGCCAACAGAGAATTTCATAACAGAATTAACTTTATTCATCCTTCACAGAGGGTACCAAAGCATAACAAAAGATAAACTACTAGTCGTTTATTTCTAAACAATAAAAAGGCAACTAAACAATAGAAAAACACTCTCCTTACTAATCCTTGTCTCAGAAATCAGCACTCTCCACTAGGAATTTTGACTCCTCGAAAGCTGGAGCATCCTCATACTCTGGTTCAGTCTCTATTGAGAAAACATTTGAAAGGATAAAGTAAACGATATTTGCAATAAACAACAATTATAACTTTCATGCAACCCTAGTCCTAAGCAATCCAACAACACTAAACACTAGACTGAACCTTTTTAACCAATACATTCCAATCTTTTATTATGCTTATAATGTAAAGGGAAAGAGCGAGCTAAAGAACAATCCCGGGTTTCACAGGCAAGCTCGCATGTGCCCTAAATTCACTGGTCCAAGGTATTATCAAGGAACCCAGTCAAGTCATTCAGTTTTGTCAATGAGCGTAGTCTCCGCCACTCTTTCTAACTTTAGTTATGAGTTCCCAAACCACATGTCATTCGAACATCTATTTCAATTATTCACTAATTCTATACTTTATAAACTTCGTAGAAAGAAAAGTGCACAAAACTAATATGTCGTTAGAAATAAGTCCAATGTAACATTATTTCACAAATACTGAATTATTGCACAATTCTAACAAGTTTATTTGCTAACTGTAACAATTCCATACATCAATTTCTACGGTGATGGAAACTATATTTAATATGTTCTAAAAACAATTCTAAAGTAATCAATTCATTCAAACTTAAAACTAAAACGAAATTGTTTATGAAATGAAATAACACAACTATAGGATCAGATTTGTATTTATTGGCATCCATGAGGGGTTCTAGGTCTACCTAGCTCGGGGGGACTTTCTCCCAAAATCTGAAAATATGGGCAATAAAAGGGTCTCGCGCCGTAACCAGACCATTCAGTTCACATGCTATAGTAATTAGTTGAACCGAAAGTCCGCATCAGAAGAACGTCGTATAACTAACTGTAAACACAGATGGGAAACAATTGATACTAGCAGCCAGCAGGTAAACAATTCCCGAAAGAAAAAGCCCATTGAATACCCCAAAAAGTGATGCAGTTAACAGAACAAGTCCAAAGGAGATCACTGTTACAAGGACCCACAAATAAACACAACCGCAATAAGAGAACTACATATCAGAGCATCCCTCTAGGGGAAAGACTCCCCGGCGGCCAACCCTATCACCCCCAAGTCCCAAATCGATAATATGAAGCTGCGGCAAAGTGCCGCCTCACTCGTAGGATGCCTTTTCTATCATTAGGGGATAAAAATCCCTTTTTACAATAACGAATCATCATCTCCTAGCAATAAAGTCTCGAAAACCCTAGTTCTTCCACAAATTCAAAAGCACAAAGGAGATAGTTGAAATTTAAAACAAATAAGGTTTACCGATTGCGCAGAAAAACCAAGCCGAAAGAATCCCAGAAACCAGAGAGTAATCCGCACCCAAAAAGAAGCTTAATCGAAGAACTTGAAGAGCGAATCAATTTTTTTCACAAGAGAGAACCCCTAAAAACCATAGCGTATAAATAGAAGAGAGAGAGAGATGGGGAGAGATCTTATCGGGGTCGAAAATCCCGAAGAAGGAGCAGATCACGGCTAGGGTTTCGAAATCCATGGCGACGGCGACGGCGTCCGCTGCTTCGTCGCGCACGTGTGAGGAAAGAGGGCATCGAGTCAAATGAGGGAAATTGGTGAACTGGTAAAAGCAATAATGAGAGGGGAGAGGGAGTTAGTGGAGGGGGGAAAGTTATTAAATGGATTGGGCCCGTGAGTGGGCCTGGGTTCTTTAAAAAAATGAATCGTTACATCCTCCCACCTTACAATAAATTCAGTCCTCGGAATTGGAAGAATCAAGACTTGCTCAAAAAGATAGGGGTAGCACTCCATCATCTCATCTTCTTGTTCCCAAGTAGCTTCGCCTGGTGCATTACGATGCCGCAAAATCTTCACCAAATTAACTGTCTTGTTCCTCAGGTTCTTTTGCCGTTAATCGATGATTTCCACTGGCTGATGCTCGTACGTCAGGTCTGGGTGCACTGAAATCTTTGAATGGTCCACCATGTGCGCTGGATCTCCCACACATTTGAGTAGCTGAGAAATGTGGAACACATTATGCACTCCTTCCAAAGATGGAGGCAGTGCAATCTTGTATGATATTTCTCCCACTCGCTCAAGCACATCAAACGGTCTAATGTAGCGTGGGCTAAGCTTTCCTCGTCTGCCGAAACGAATCAGACCACGGTTCGACGAAATCTTCAAAAATACATTGTCTACTGGCTGAAACTCCAAATGTCTTCGTCTTGGATCTGCCTAATGCTTACATCTGTCTTGAGCCAACTGCAATCTCTTTCTGATCGTCTGTACCACATCAACTGTCTCTATTATCATCTCAGGTCCCATCACTTCTCGATCTCCAACGTCATCCCAGCTCAATGGGGACTGGCACTTCCTTCCATATAAGGCCGCAAATGGCGCCATCCCCATGCTCGCCTTATGACTATTAGTGTATGCGAATTCCACGAGGTGCAGGTGATCTTCCCACGACCCCCTTGAAATCCAACATGCAAGCTCGCAACATGTCCTCAAGGATCTGAATGGTGCGCTCTGACTGCCCATTTGTCTGAGGATGATATGCGGTGCTAAACTTGAGATAGGTACCAAGATTCTTCTGAAGGCTCTTCCAAAAATGTGTGAACCGAGTATCTCTGTCTGAAACTATGCTCACCGATACTCCGTGTAGTCTCATAACTTCTTCCATGTATCTCTTAGCAAGAACTTCTGTAGACTGACCAACTCTGAAAGGTACGAAGTGTGCAGACTTCGTCAATCGATCCACAATTACCCATATAGCGTCGTTCTGCTTCTTGCTTCGAGGCAAGTCAGTCACAAAATTCATCGTGATATGCTGTCATTTCCACTCAGGAATAGGCAGTGGCTGTAATAACCATGCAACTCGCTGATGCTCAGCCTTCACCTGCTGACACACTAAACATTTGGCCACGCTCCGCGCAACGCTCCTCTTCATTCCGTGCCACCAATAGTGCTGCTTCATATCCTGATACATCTTCGTACCGCCCGGATGAACGGAATATGGCGAATTGTGAGCTTCTTTCAACAGCTCATCTCTAACATCTTCAAATGGTATACAAAGCCTGGTGCCAAATCTCAAGGATCCATCTGAATGTATCGTGAACTCTGGTCGTTGCCATGCCATCACTAACTCTCTGATCTTCTGTAGCTTAGTATCTCCTGCCTGGACAGCCTTGATCCTGTCTACCAAACTGGACTGTATCTGAAGATCCATCAATGAGGAAGCCAGTCCAGATAGAATTACATCAATCTCCAACTCCCGCAACTCCTGTTGAAGCCCCCACTGAGTCATAAAGGTAAGCACACCTGGAAGTCGACTCAGTGCATCGGGGTCAACATTGACCTTTCCTGGATGGTACTGAATATCAATGTTGTAATCGGCCATCAATTCGATCCATCGCCTCTGCAAGTTCAGATCCTTATAGTCGAAGATATAATTCAAGCTCTTATGGTCTGTAAAAATCTTCATACGCTCTCCGAGCAGAAAGTGCCTCCAAAGCTTCAATGCGAAAATGACGGCTGCTAACTCCAAGTCATGGGTGGGGTAGTTCTGCTCATGTTTCTTCAGCTGCCTTGATGCACAGGCTACCACACATCAATGTTGATGTAGTACACGTCTGAGACCCTTGCCGGATGCGTCGCAGAAAACTTCAAATCCTCCCGATCGGTTTGGAATAGTAAGCACTGGCACGGTAGTCAATCTCTTCTTCAGCTCCTGAAACGCCTCGTCACAAGTCTTAGACCAAATATAGACCACATCTTTCTGCGTCAATCGGGTCATGGGTTCTGCAATCTTCGAAAAGTTCGGAATGAACCTCCTGTAATAACCAGCCAAACCCAGAAAAGTTCGAATCTCAGATACTGTCTTAGGAGCTGTCCACTTCAGAACGGTGGCTACCTTCTCTGGGTCTACTGCAATCCCTTCTCCTGATACGACAAGACCAAAAAATCCCACTTTCTTCATCCCAAATGCACACTTGCTATACTTGGCGTACAACTGGTGTCGCCTCAAGGTCCCTAAGACCATCCTCAAGTGTACTGTGTGCTCCTGCTCGCTCTTCGAATATATCAGGATGTCGTCAAGGTATGCCACCACAAACTTATCCAGATATTCGTTCAGCACTAGGTTCATAAGACTCATGAATACCGAGTGTGCATTGGTCACACCAAATGGCATTACCAAGAATTCGTACTGTCCATATCTGGTGTTGAACGTTGTCTTGTATATGTCATCCTTCTTGACTTTCAGCTGGTGATAACTGCTCTGCAAATCCAGCTTAGAAAAGATGCACGAACTCTCAAGCTGGGCAAACAGGTCTTCGATGCGTGTTAGAGGGTACCTATTCTTCACCGTCACTTTGTTCAACTCTCTATAGTCCACGCACATCCTCCTGGTCACATCCTTCTTCTTAACTAACAATATCGGAGCACTCCATGATGATGCGCTAGACCGAAACCAATCTTTCTGCAAAAGATCGTCTAACTGAGTCCGAACTTCAACCAATTCTGATGGGGCTAGACGGTAAGGATTCCTGGAGTAAGGTTGAGCTCCTGCCACTAGCTTGATCGAAAACTCCACGGCACGATCTGGGTGTAAGCCTGTAAGGCTATCCAGAAATACATCTGTGAACTCCTGTACTATCGTCGGTCCTCTGTAGCAGCATCCATAGAAGTCATCACGGCATTCGAAAGTGTGGCTCTGTACTCCACTGGTCCTTCTGATCGGCTTACGCTGACGAATTCGAATTTCGGGTGGTTTGGGATCGCGAACACCACTCTCCTGCGTCGACAATCAATTGTGGCATAAAAGGTCCCCAGCCAGTCCATCCCGAAAACGGCATCAAAACTCGGTATATCGATGGCTAAAAAGTTGGCATAGAGCTCTCGCTTGCATATGACTACGGGACAGTCTGAATATCCGCTAGTCGTCCGCAACACACCACCACCCGTTTTGACGTCCCAGTCAGAGGTGAGAGGTGAAATGGGGATAGCGTGTTGGTTGAAAAATAGCATCGCCATAAAACAATGCGAAGCCCCGGAATCAAAAAGTGCAAGAGCGAGTTTGCTAGCTACCAGCACAACTTCTACGGTCGCGAAAACTATGTCTAAGCATACATCATACAATAAACAATTTAAAAGATAATGGTAAGTTTGTACCTGTAATGACCTGGCCTGTAGCATCGGCCTCCTCAGTTGTCATGGTGAATGTTTGGCGCTTCGGGGTGGAGCCTGTGGTCGTGCCTGCTGAAATCCATGTTGCTGTGGTGGGGGGGTCCACGCTGAGTATTCCCCGCTAGAGTTGTAGCTGGTGCAAATGTGTGTGCTGGAGCCGCTGGTCTCTGTCCCTTCTGGGGGCGGTCTCTGGCAACGTGGCCGTCTGCTCCGCAAATCAGGCACTGATTCAGTAGATATAGGCACTCTGACTTGACGTACCATGGCTTGTTGCAATAGTGGCAGACGGTCTGCTGTCTGCGCTGCTGTGGCTGCTATGGATGTGGTGGGGTTGGCCTCTTTGAATATGTCCGCTGAGCTGATCGGGCCGCCTGTCGGCTAGGTAGTAGAGGGGGACGCCTCTGAGGAGCACTCGCTTGTCATTCCAGATCTTTCTTCTGTTGCACGTACTCATAACCTCGAGCTGCAGAGAGTACGTCAGTGTGGGTCTTCAGCTTGTGCCCCACTAGTTGCTTCTGAATCTTCATATTCAACCCTTCCTGAAAACGCTGAGCTCTGTCCCAAGGATCGGACACCACATTCTTCGCAAACCTGCAAAAAGACCATTTATTAGTAAATTACATACATCTATAGGTTAACTGTGTAAGTTGTAATACATACTTGTTGAGTCTGGAGAATTCAGCGTTGTACTGTTTCACATTCATGGAGCCTTGCTTCAAGTTCATAAATTGGGCCTGCAGTGTCCTCTTAGCTTCAGGTGAGAAATACAGAGCGTTAAACCTCTCCGTGAATGTGCTCCATGAAACCGGCTGGATCAATTAATCTTCCTCTGAATCCCACCACGACATGGCATCTTCAACTAACTGTAGCTTAGCTATGCCACCCATGAATCTGGTGCAATCCGTGCTGCCTTTAGCATGGCAGCTGTGCGATGTAGCCATTCTGCTGCTGCAAGAGGTCCCTATGTTCCTTTGAAAACTGGTGGACGCATGAATCTGAATTGCTGAACTCCACCTTCCCATCTGTGCTCAGGCTCCCTTTGCTCAGGTTGCCTTTGCAAAGCTCTAACCATTTCTCGTAGAGTCTGGTCTGTATTCTGGATTGTCACTGCAGGTTGCTCAATATTGTTCTCATTATTTCCATTGTCGGTGTGACGATTTTCGCCTTTTCCATGGTTGACATGATCATTGTGGTTGGGGTCGATGTTGTTGTCAGCATTCTCGTTGCCGACGTAGTCATTAAGCTGGTCCTCGGCATCGTAGTTGTCATTGCCATAGTCGACATTCTCATGAACGATGTGGTTGGCGTTGTGGTTGGGGGCGTTATTCATAGCCCCTGATCTGTGCATGTCACTGTGATTTCCCGCCAAGTCTGCATGAGTAATGATTGGATTGCTCCCAGTACCACGTCGATGATGGTTGCTTTCGACATTCTGTATTCCAAAGAATGATGTCAGTCCAATTGTTCATCTATGAGCATTTCTGCTTACTCTATACTGTTCACGAGGTGACTTGCGAGGATCTGCATGGGCCACCAACTTATAACGCCATGTTTCCGGGTATCATTACTTTTCCTTATTTGTGCAGGTCCTGCAAAGTTCCAATGAAGCCAACATAGAGCCACCAGCGAATTTCATAACAGAATTAATTTTATTTATCCTTCACAGAGGGTACCAAAGCATAACAAAAGATAAACTACTAGTCTTTTATTTCTAAACAATAAGAATGCAACTAAACAATAGAAAAACACTCTCCTTTCTAATCCTTGCCTCAGAAATCGGCACTCTCTCGGAATTCCGACTCCTCGAAAGCTGGAGCATCCTCGTACTCTGGTTCAGTCTCTGTTGAGAAAACATTTGAAAGGATAAAGTAAACGATATTTGCAATAAACAACAATTATAACTTTCATGCAACCCTAGTCCTAAGCAAGCCAACAACACTAAACACTAGACTGAACCTTTCTAACCAATACATTCCAATCTTTTATTATGCTCATAATGTAAAGGGAAAGAGCGAGCTAAAGAACAACCTCGGGTTTCACGAGCGAGCTCGCATGTGACCTAAATTTATTGGTCCAAGGTATTATCAAGGAACCCAGTCAAGTCATTCAGTTCTGTCAAAGAGCGTAGTCTCTGCCACTCTTTCTAACTTTAATTATGAGTTCCCAAACCCCATGTCATTCTAACTATCTATATCAATTATTCACTAATTCTATACTTTATAAACTTCGTATGAAGAAAAGTGCACAAAACTAATATGTCGTTAGAAACAAATCCAATGTAACATTATTTCACAAATACTGAATTATTGCACAATTCTAACAAGTTTATTTGCTAACTGTAACAATTCCATACATCAATTTCTACGGTGAAGGAAACGATATTTAATATATTCTTAAAAACAGTTTTAAAGTAATCAATTCATTCAAACATTAAAAACTAAAATGAAATTGTTTATGAAATGAAATAATACAACTATAGGATCAGATTCGTATTTATTGACATCCATGAGGGGTTCTAGGTCTACCTAGCTCGGGGGGACTTTCTCCCAAAATCTGAAAATATGGTCAATAAAAGGGTCTCGCGCCGTAACCAAACCATTCAGTTCACATGCTATAGTAATTAGTTGAACCGAAAGTCCGCATCAGAAGAACGTCGTATAACTGACTGTAAACACAGATGTGGAACAATTGATAATAGCAGCCAGCAGGTAAACAATTCCCGAAAGAAAACAGCCCATTGAATACCCCAAAAAGTGATGTAGTTAACAGAACAAGTCCAAAGGAGATCACTGTTACAAGGACCCACAAATAAACTCAACCGCAATAAGAGAACTATAGATCAGAGCATCCCTCTAGAGGAAAGACTCCCTGGCGGCCAACCCTATCACCCCCAAGTCCCAAATCGATAATACGAAGTTGCGGCAAAGTACCGTCTCACTCGTAGGATGCCTTTTCTATCATTAGGGGACAAAAATCCCTTTTTACAATAACGAATCATCATCTCCTAGCAATAAAGTCTCGAAAACCCTAGTTCTTCCATAGATTCAAAAGCACGAAGGAGATAGTTGAAATTTAAAACAAATAAGGTTTACCGATTGCGCAGAAAAACCAAGCCGAAAGAATCACAGAAACCAGAGAATAATCCGCACCCAAACAGAAGCTTAATCGAAGACTTTGAAGAGCGAATCAATTTTTTTCGCAAGAGAGAAACCCTAAAAACCATAGCGTATAAATAGAAGAGAGAGATAGGGAGAGATTTTATCAGGGTCGGAAATCCCGAAGAAGAAGGCGCAGATCACGGCTAGGGATTCAAAATCCCTGGCGGCGACGGCGACCGCTGCTTCGTCGCGAGCGTGTGAGGAAAGAGGGCATCGGGTCGGATGAGGGAAATTAGTGAACGGGTAAAAGAAATAATAAGAGGGGAGAGAGAGTTAGTGGAGGGGGAAGTTATTAAATGGATGGGCCCGTGAGTGGGCCTGGGTTCTTTAAAAAAATGAATCGTTACATTACGGGATGCAGCAGACATACATGAGGATGGCGAGGGAGCTATATTGGCCATGAATGAGAAAGGACATCGCCATGATAGTCGCAGCTGTTGACGTCTGTCAGCGTCACAAGTACTTAGCGATGGCTCCCGCAAGATTGCTACTGCCTTTAGCCCTACCAGAAAGGATATGTGAAGAGATTACGATGGATTTCATCGAGGGGGTACTGCGATCGGAGGGGTACTCTGTCATATTTGTTTTGGTGGATCGCCTTAGCAAGTACGCTCATTTGATAGCTCTGCGGCATCCTATACAGCAGTGATAGTGGTTGGGCATTTATGGAGGAGGTAGTGCGCTTACATGGCTTCACAGCATATATTGTATCTGACAGGGACAAGGTGTTCATGAACAGTTTTTGGAATGTGCTATTCAAGATGCAGGGAACAACAATGAAAAGGAGTCATGCATACCACACACAAACAGACGGCCAGGCAGAGGTCGTCAAAAGGAGTGTGGAGACGTATCTGCAATGTTTTGCTTCAGATTCGCCAAAACAATGGTTTGGTGGTTGGCGTGGGTAGAGTAGCCGTATAATACTTCATAACACACAGCGTCACAGTGCACACCCTTTCAGATTCTGTATGGACGATACCCCCGCACTTGATCCACTCCGACGCAGTTCGACCCCAGTATCCCAGGTGGAGCAGCACTAGGTGGAGAGTGATTGGGTGTTAGAGGAGCTGAAAAGATACTTGACACAGGCACATCAAATTATGAAATCTAAGACTAATGGTCATCGCAGAGATGTACATTTTAATGTGGGGGACAAAGTTACCTGAAGCTGAGGCCATATTGACAGAAGACTCTAACGCACCTAGACAATGAGAAGTTAGCGACACGTTATTATAGACCATTTGAGATTTAGGCTAAGATTGGGAAGGTGGCTTACCGCTTGAGACTACTGCCGACATCATCCATTCACCCCGTCTTTCACATGTCACAGCTGTGTCAGGTCATTGGGAATCACACTCTCTCACCGATACTTTCACCTCCTTTGACAGATGACATGGAGGTCTTGCTCGAACCTGGAGGTCAAGGGGGTTTGTCAGTACATACCGGGGACTAGGGAGGTGCTCATCTGCTGGCGGGGACTACCAGACTATGATGTTACGGGGGAATAATTTAAGGTGATCAAACAACAATTTCCTGACTTCCACCTTGAGAACAGGTGGCTCTTTTGGGGAGGTAATGATATGGTCATCACCTACGGGAGGAGGCGTGGGCGAACAGCTTTATCGAGGGGAAATTCATAAATTCTAAACATGAGAGCTTTTTTGTAAATTGCTGACACGAGTCGAGGGCCCCTCGATAGCGACGCAGTGCCTTGTCCTCTCTCATCCCTTACAAGCAGCACCCCCGCCCAACTCCTCCGTCCTCTCTTCCCATCCACTTATCCTCTCGACAGTGACGCGACAATGCCCCCCACTTCTTCTTCATCATCTCGCAGCACCCTGGGGGCCCCCAATTGCTTTAAATCACCTCCTCCCCTCTCCTCCTCATTCCCTTGCTTGTGGTTGGCCTCCCTTCCATTGTTGTCTTGAGTTCGGTGGCCTCCCTCATTCCTTGTTGGGCTCCTCTTGCTGCGGTATGTGCCCTCCTTGCTTGCGGTGTCTCCCCTCCTTACGATTTTGGGTTCACTGGGTTTTACTTGTTGTCTGGGGCTTTCACTTGATGTTTGGTCTTCTCATTGCTTGCGAATTCAAGCTCATCGGTGGTTATTGGTGGCTGTGGCTTCCTCTTGCTTGCGATCTGTCCCTTCCTTGCTGACTGGGCTTGCGGCTGGCTGTTTCCTGCTGTTGATTGGGTTCGACTGGATCCTTTGTTCGCTGGTTGGACTTCAGTTCCTTAATTTTCTTGGTTCTTCGGCCCCTACTTCGGGTAGACTCTATCCCCCATACTCCAATTTCGTTTTCTTGCTTGTTGGGTTATTGGTTCTCTTGCTTGCTGATTTGGGTTCCTTGAGTGTTGTTGGGGTATCGGGCTTCCCTTGCTTGCGGGTTGGGCTGGTCTTTGTTGTTGGGTTTGTGATGTCTCTTGCTTATTGTTTTGGGTTCGATGGCTTCCCCTCGCTTATGGTTTGGACTTCCCTCGTTGTTTTTGGCTCGGTGGCTTCTTTACTTGCCGTCTGGAGCTTGGGTATTTGCGGGTTGGGGTTCCCTTGTTGATTGTTGGGTTCGGGCTGTCTAATGCTTGCGGGTTGGGTTACTTGCTGTTGTTGGCTTTCCTTAATGTTTTGGGTTCTTTATTTGTTAGGATTAGTAGCTTTCCTTGCGTGCCAACATTGGGTCCTTGGGTTATTATTGGTCTCGGCTGGTTGATTGTTGTTTTAGAATATCATGCCATGAGAAACGATCATGCCTTTACTTTATCACATGCAAGTTTCATTATCATGTTGTCTCTTGAGCTTACTAGTATCATGAAGTTTAATATTGTGATTAAATTGCGTAGTCACTTGGACTATCTTGTGGTTAACTCGTGACTTGACTACGCAGTTTGACTAATACTAAACTTGACTCAGATCATGACACAATAACTAACTAGTCATAACCCGTGCCCAGAGGGCACGAAAGCAGTCGTCGCCCGGACGCAAATGCGGAGAGAAGCGATCGTCAAAGTGAAAAAAGCGTGGGTGTATGTGAGAGAGGAGAGTCGGGTGCAAAAAGAGGAAAAGCAGGGTCTAGAACGCATAAAAATTACCAAAAAAACATCCCAAACCCAAGTCCATAGTCACACAAAATCCCCATGTGGCGTCCCAGTCAGCAACCAAAAACATGACTGGGACAAAACTGCCACGTGGGACAAAGTTCGTAAATTGTATAATAGATAAATTGATTACTTCATCTTGATTCACCGGGTTTTGGGGTAACTTGTGATTTGGAGTACGGGAGCGACCGGGATCTGTCTTCAGCTCCCATGATTATTGGGGAGAGGACGTTTATCACTCAAATGGGTCTTGAAGTCTTGGGGGCAGACAGGGACGGCCATCATGATGGGTCTTAGAGCACCTGTCACAGTGTTACGGATCTTACAGTATGATACTTTCTTCTATTAGACTCGGCCAGGGGTAGCATCCTTGCGGTCTCAAGAGGGTCTTTGTGTTGCACAACGTACTCTCCCTTATAAGTCACGGCCTAGCATTGGTTCACTTTAGTGAGTACCACTTTATAGTAGTTTGTGGTCATATTAATCATTATAGCATGTTATCTTTCTGCACTATTATTTTACCTGATGTCATGTCTTTTTTGTGCACCTTTACTTTTTCTGTCACTTGGTTTGATATTGTCTACTCTGTTGAGCATGGTGCAACTTCTGTTGCTCACTAGGTACGACGCACATGATCATACGGAGACACTTGAACACGAGGAGTCAGACTTCCAGTGTAGAACTTTTTGAGACTTAAGCCAGCGACAGGTAAGTGCTCTATTTACGTTGCAGCAGTAGTGTAGTTTTTACTGTTCTTATCTGTTTGTTATGAGTGTTTTTGTCGCTTTCTGCACTGCTCCACATTGACTTCACTGGCACATGTGGGACTTGCACACACTTGTTTCAATTATGACGGCACCTGGCGAGCGGGGCGTTACACATATGGTACTCATTTTTCTCATGTATATATATATACATATGTACATATGCACGTGTATGTATATACATTAAACAAAAAGTACATAAAGCAATTAATTTTCTCTAACCTTCATTACTTGTCGGTCTATCCCTAGTCTGTCGAAACAAGAAAGTATCACATATACATAAACCATTGCATATGAATACAATTAGAATTCAAATAGAAATCAGAAGGTCCACATTTAGTTAAATAGGTCACAGCATAATATTGGTTAAAAATTCTAAATCCCAGGCTATTAGGTAGAAACCCCCATTCATTTTTATGTGTCACAGTTTTTTTCTATTTTTACTAATGTGGGGCTATTTCTCTTAACACGTCCCATCAAACTCAAAGTGGATTCACCTAAAAGTTTGAAAAGCTAGATTAGAAAAGAACATCCAACCAGATTAGAAAAAAATCAACCAACCATAATAGTCCATAGCGTCTGATAGCATGTTAGGATAAGTGAAAGGTTGTCAAGAGTAAAAATGAAATTTGGATAGGGAAGAGAGTCAAATTAGATAAGAGGGTGTAATACATGTTCAAATTAGAATAGAATTAGATGGTCCACCATTTAGTTAAATAGGGGATGGCATAATGTTCAGTAAGAAACTCTAACCCATCCTAAGCTATTAGGTAGAGACCCAATTTCAATATAATTCCTCGTTTTTCCACTGTGGGATTATTTCTCTCAACGAACAAGAAAATTTGTTTGAGCACCCGCATAAAATCTTACATGTCATGGAATTCAAATGAAGGAAATTCTTAAGTTGGATGATGAAATTCAACAAAAAAATCAACGATTTATCATGTGATTCATTTTTTAAAATTACTACGCCAAGAAGTGCCAAGCAAGAAACAGAAACCCAAGCACATTCAACAACTTGACTATATCCATAAGCCCAAGATGACTCAATTGCATCAACAGTTAAGAATGACTTTGTCAAGAATTCATCACCACTGGTTTATCTAAAGTTGCTCATATTAATTTTTTACTTACATCAGTGTCATTGGCTAATGCCATAAAACTTTATATGCCTTCTTGAAGCTCTAAGCTCAGATTGGTGGGATCTTCTTTCTTTATTCCAATGTTAATGAAGTCGACCAGGACGTCTATCTTGTGAGAATATGAGAATTGATGCAGAATGTACCTACCAATTCAGCTTCCGATGTCCTTATCCAATTGAGATGGATAATCCTTGGAAATAACCTCAATGTTCAATTTGTACTTTTTTAAAGTTTGAAGTTGTGCATGTCTTCTATTCAGGAGATTAATAGAATAACAATAGCATATAAGTTATCTTGTAGTTAGGGTATTAGAATTTTGAATTTGTTTAAAATTATGTCGCTGGCTTTATTTTAGGAATTTTAGTTTGAGTTGGATTATATCATCATTGTTTTATTCACTGCATATGAGCAGAACTTTGCTTCAGGCTACAAATATGGTAACTTCTATACTTTGTTCTTAGATACTTCGTTATAAAGGAAAAATAGATTGAAATTTGAATGCGCATAAATGTTACATGATTTGAGAGCTGCACTCATGTGTTCTCCTCTACGTACTCCTCCCCATCCGTTTTCCTTCTCAAAACTCTCTTCATTTTTAATCACTCTACATTAGTTTCTCACTATCAACTAGTCAGTTTTCTTGTTGAAAATTTTGGCTGCTATGATCAAAGCTCGAATGTCTTAACTGGCTGTTTCTATATAAGGAAGGTAGCTATAAGAATTCGATTCCCCTTGGTACATAAATTGATGCATATACCAATTGTCAAGCATCAAAGCAGCCAATACATTGTTGCTTTTGAATTTTCTTAGTCCCATTATTGTTTTGACTTAAACTCCCAAGGATCTGTCAATTTTTGGGTCCTAGCAAAACTATATGCAATTGAGATCTCGTCTGAAACCGTAAAACTTTTTCACACATGGTCTTCTCACCAGATAATCTCTAATATCGTCGCTAGAACTCTGATCCTTTCTCAATAAACATCTCATATGACATTCAAATGTCATGGACAAACATCATATCTTTTTAATTTCTAAAATTAAAAAACCTTGAAATTTAAATCAACTCAATGCCATTGGCTTCGGTAACTACACAGTACACAACTTATTATCCTCAAATCCCAATAATTTTATCAATTTTCCATTGTAATTAATTCAACAAATCAAAATGTTTAACTAAATTATCTATGAATTACTAATTATTACAGAAATCTAGTGATACATGTAATAAAGTTCTGTATGGCTGTTATAGCACAGTCATGATTTGCTCCAGAACAAATAGCTTGCACAATTTGGGGTCAACAGCAATCATGCTACACTCCAGAATTTACAATGTACTGCACATCAGATTGTTGGTTGCTACAAGGTAATACAGCATAATAGTGACACTGGCCATTGAATTGGTTGAAGATGCTGCAAATGAATATAAACTGCATGAATAACTAGTACCCCATTAAAGCATCAAAATAGGATCGCTATATTCCAAAAATTAATTAAATCAATAACCTGTTAAATCAGTTAAATACCCTACAAGATGCATCGTAAGATCAATCTTGTGCAATGTTAAAATATTTTGAAATTTACATGCTATTTTGCAATCCGGTGATTCTTTCGCAAGCATTGCACCAATGCACTTAAAAAAGTTTGGGAAATGGGAACCTGAGATAACCTGGACAGGAAGATCGTCAACAAAAAAATTAAATTCTTCTCCCCACATTGGATTTCTTGAGCCAGGAACCATGGAACTGCATTAATGTTAAGGGGAGGAGGAAAAGAGATAAGGCACAATTAGCCAGTTAAATTCTTTAAAAAAATATAACTCAGCAAACTTTATCCACAAACATCACTAATTTTAACATAGCATGAACTTACTCAACCCATGCTTCAACTATGGGCAGTGTGTCACTGATACCCCTGATATGTAATACTAGCACCCAAACCCCCTAAATGACAAACCTTAGAAATCGATTTTTTCTTCTAGTTTTGCCCTTCTTCTTTCTCGTTTGGCTACTACCATAGTTCTCTCTTCTCTCTCTCTTCTCTCCCTTTCTCTCATGCTTCCTATTATCTATCATGCCTCATGTCTCTCTTTCATCTCTCACATGAGAGAGAAGAGGAAGGAAAGAGAGGGAAAATGAGAGGGATAGATGGGAGAGGTGAGAGGGCAATGACAGTAGCCAAATGAGGAAGAATGACAAGACTGAAAGAAAGTTCTGATTTTTAACATCTTTCATTAAGTTTTCTTGGGATTACGGGGTATGATTGACACACCGGCCATAGTTCAAGGAATCCAAGTGCAATTTACCCTCTAATATAATCATGAATGTTGCTCTACTTGTATATTATAGAGATACGACAAGATGGAACAAATAAAATTCAAGGAAATAAAAATTCAGCAACTCCAACAAACAGAATAGCTTTCTCATTCCCACGAAATTATGAAGGAAGCGGGCATCCATGCACTTCTATGGCCATACAACCAGCTTACAAGGAACATGATACATTAATTGCACAGATGAGTTGTGTCTAATAGGAAAAGTATGAACCATAATGGGAACATCTGCAAACGGATTGGTTAATTGTGTACAATCTGTTGCTGAATCTAAACTTGCAAATAAGTTTCAATAGGATCAGAGCATGGTTCAGAAATCAGAACCACAATTTTTCCATGCAACTGCTTGACAGATTCAGTTATAACCGGTGGTCTAACATCCTGTTTAGATCACAGAAGCAAGCACACCTTGGGGAGGACTATTAGATAAGAGGTTGGATCAATATCATCCAGATAGAATGGTGGCAAACTGGGAATAAGTCAAATATCCTCTTGAGTCTTGACATCCAGAATGAAAACGAAAGCCTTCATTGTTAACATGATACTAACTCAATTAAAAACTTTTTGCCTGAAGTATCAGGATATGATAACTAAACGAGGGAAAATAGTACCTGAATAAGCTATGAATCAATCTATTTTTGAGATTGGAACAGGATAAATTAACTAGAGGGTTGGAAGCCAGATGGAGAGAATCAAATACACGCTAGAATTGTATTGATTCAAAGTATGCATAAAAGAGTAGAGTTCCCAACTATGAAAATGTGGCCTTTCTTCAATAAATGGATCACTGCTATCAGGGCTAATACTTAGTCGTTAGCAGTGCCGTCGGATCGGGCTCCCACCCGAGAGAGAGAAGTGTCTTGGGTAACACAACCGGATCTAAGCGGGGAAAACATCTCTCACGTCTGTCTGGCCATCCGTACCGAGCATCCCAGTAAGAACTTAACAGCATGTCACACATCTTGAAATCTGTCCTGTCCAACCCCACCTAATGATATATTTCATGGTTCTCCTAAAAATGCTGGTTACAATTTACTCTTGAGTTCACATGAATTCTTATTTCCCGGAAACCCTCTCATAACTTATGCAATATGGGACTATTCCCTCGAGATTTTAAGTGTCTTGATGTCTCCCATCATAGAGTGGGGCATCCTTGTCATACCAATATTTTACTGGGTGATATGTGATTCTAAAGGTGACTTGCCCATGGATTCTAAAGGCGGTTTCCGATTATTCAAAAGGTGATCCTGACCACATTCTTATATTGCATGGTATTTTGCTCCATATAGCACTTAGCTCAGCTGGCACTCAGTTCCAATATTTCTAGCTAGTGTTTAGCTCTAATATTATCTGTACCTGCCCAAGCAAGAACTTTCATGAAGGTAACTAAGCAGTAAGCACTGCAATCTAAGCAAGTTTAATAGTGAAATTCGGCCAATGTTCCTCCCTTAAAAATGCTAGTTACAGCTAATTCTAGAGTTCACATGAATCATCGTATATCAAAGACCCTCTTATCACATATCTAGTATGGGACTATTTGACAGGGCACACAAAAACAGAAAGGTTGAAATCTAGGATTTGTCGTGGAATTTACAAAAAACTGAATTAGGATTTTTAAGCTAAAGAACGAAGATAAAGTTTTGGGCCTCTCACCTCAAAGATCGGATCGGTCACTAACTTCAACATCTAATACCTTGCATGTAGAATATTTCTTCGGACCTCATGTCCAGGTGAGTCCTCGCCGACTCTCACAGCTCGCATGCAAAAGATTTTAATGCATTCACAAACACAGTTTACAAACTCAATTTTCTTTATTTAATATTTCAGGATCCAATTACAATGAAAGGTATAAAGACGTTTATATTGGAAAAAACTTGACTCCTAAGATAACAAGTCCTACGGAAACTAAAATTCTTTAAAAATTGCCTATAAAATTACGTCTACAAAAAGACTCAGATTAAAACCATAATTTAACTCAAACTCAAATAGAAGAAACCAAATAAAAAGGAAACTCTTAATTAAGTCAAACACAAGAATAAAATAAAATATTCTTCCTTAAAAGGTGCAATGGTCTATATTTTTCTTAATAAGACTCTTTGGATTTTTGCAGATGATTTTATCCTTTTCTTTCTTCTCTTTTCTTATATTTTCTTGGTCCAACCCCCCAAAGCCCAAGATCCTTTCCTTTTACCCTTCTTCTCTTCTCTGTTCATTTTTTTGTAAAAACAGCCCGCAAGCCGAGCCAGCCACCACCTCCCTTTCTTTTCCCCTTTTTATTTTTGTTTCAATTAAAACTAAATCCCACTTCATATGGCCCAATTCCCCTTCCCTTTAATCATGTGGCCCACATCTCTTCACATTAAATAACTAAAACCCTAGCCTCACTCTTTCCAGCCGCCCCTTACTCTTTCCCTTCTTTCTGTCAGCCGACCACTTCTTCCCCTCCCATGCCACCTCTCATGTGTAACTGCCCAACCACTTCTCCCCACCACTCCCCTTAAATCCCCACTACTCTCCTTCTCCCTGTAATTATTCTCTTTGTTGTTTCTACATTTTTACTTTGACATAGACACGATTTTCCATCTCCAAAAACTCTAGTTTTGAGTTCTTGGTTTTAGAGGTATTTCCGATCTCGATCTTTCATCTTCCTCGTGAAACAAGCAATCACATACGTAGATCGACGAGGTGGTAGGGCTGGAGCGGGGTTTCGAATATCTTTGGCTTTTTCCTCTTCGGTGCACAATAGATTATACTTCTCTAAGAACTTCTTTTTAGTTAAATTCTTTTCATGAAATTGAGTGGTGGTTGATTATTTATTGAAATTCTATTTTGGGAAATAAAAATGTGATTTTTCTTACTTTTAATTCATGCCATGATGTAACTTTTGTGTGAATCATCTTTAACTTGCTTGAAAACTGATTTGAGCATAGATTGGGCTCTTGAATTTATTCTTGAGGAATTTTCCTCTTGTCAAAATTTTAGGGTTTTGGGACAAATAGAAATGCTGATTTAAGAAATTCAATTTAATAATTTTTTTCCCATGAAAATTGAGGCCTATGTCCAAGTAACGAGGGCTCTATAGCGACCCCATCGCTGTCCCCCACGCTTTGCTTCGAGTTCGATTGAGGTGCACGACCAACGGTTGAATGTTTGAAAATATATGGCTAAAAGGGGATCCTTCCCCTCCGTTTTTCTGTTGCTGTGGCCGAGAGCATCTGTTTTCATTTTCATTTTCATTTTTCAGTGGGCTAGCCCACTGCCTTGGCTCTATAGTGGGCCCGGCCCACTATTTCAGCATTCGCAATAGGTCAGTTCCACTGTTCGAGCCCTGCAGTATACCCGGCCCACTATTTCCGGACCTACAATGGGCCCGGCCCACTGTTTCAGCCTCTTCAAGGACCCGGGCCACTGTTGAGTCTTGTCTTCTTTTCCTGAGAATTTTAGCCTTGTTCATGCTGCCTTCGTAAGTGCTCGGCTTGTCCCTGAATGGATCGGTTGTTAGTTAGTCCTTACAGGCATGGAAAATACAAATTCTTTAAATTTGCTCAGAAGTTTGCCCAATTCCCATTTTGGTTTTAAAATCTTTCCGTTAGTTTAAATCCAAGTTTAGAAAAATGTTATGTTTTACGTTTTTCTCGCAACCAATTGACTTGTAGATTAGAAGCAATTTCAGGTATGGATGTTCTGCTTCCTTGGTGTAAATTCTTTAAAATAATGATATGTTAGACATTATTCATGTAAATGGTCAATCAAGAAATTGATCCATGCCTATGCATGCCTTGTTAGAATGTTTAAAGTTAATTTAAATTGCATAGTTAGGAGGATGTTGCTATTAATGATGTTGATGTCGAATAGCTCGTGAATTGATACTAGAAATTGACTCATGACATATCTTGTTGTTTGTACATGTACATAAACTTGACTTACTGCATGTAGACCCTTAAGTGCGTAATTTAAATAACATTAAACATAGACAATTCCTAATAGGTACAACAATACTTGACTTTGACACTGTTGTCATGCTACCTAGAAACAGCCTTACAACTAAGGAAACTCACATTTTCTGGCCACTACACTAGACACATACACTGATAACTTAAACAACATTATACGCGACTCACTGGGGTTGGAAAACTTATAATTGAGAGTCCATGAGCGATCGGAGCCATTGTTTCGGCACGTATTTGGGAGGATCTCTAACGGCCTGTTCTCTTTCTCTCTTTTCTTTTATTTTATTTTTGCCCTAAGCCCACTCGGGCCCATCCCCTTTATTTTCTTTTCTTCTCCTCTCTCTAATTCCTGGCGAACCCGAGCCCAACAATTAGGGCTTCGATCGCGTTTCTCCCCCTTCCCTCTCTCGACGAAGCACGCTGGGCTTCGACGCGTCCCTCTCGAGTAGCCCGAGCCCACCGCTAGGGCTTCGACTCGACGCCGACACCCTTCGACGTCCTCCTCTCGTACGAGCAATGCACCCCTCCGTCCTCTCACACGACAAAGCGATACCCCTCTGTCCTCAATGACGATGCAGCAGCCCCCTCGTCCTTCCTCTGGGGTTCTCCGACCCTATAAGGCCCACCTTGCTTGCTCATTGGAGGCGGCTGGCTCCTCTTTACTTGCTGCCTTGACCTTCCTTGCTTGTGTTGGGTTCGTGGCTTCCTCTTACTTGTGATATGTCCCTTCCTTGCTGAATGTTGGGTGTGGTGGCTCTAATTGCTTGCGGTCTATCCCTCCCTTGTTGTTTTGAGGTTCGGTGGCTCGTCTTGCTTGTGGCCTATCCCCTCCTTGCTTGAGATGGGTGTGACGGCTCCCCTTGCTTGCGGTTTTAGGGTTTCTTGTTGTTGATGGTTGCGGCGTGGGCTTTTCTGTTGATGTTTGGGCTTCGGTTCTTAATTATATTGGTTCTTCAGCTACGATTTCAGGTAGATTCTATCTCCCCTTACGTTGCAGTTTATTTCGATTCCTCGTATGGGCTGTGTTAGGGTTTGGTTGTCTCTTGCTTGCTGATTTGGGTTCTTTGCATGCTATTGGGGTTTGGGTCTTTCCTTGCCTGCGGGTTTAGGGTTCATTGTTGTTTTGGGGGTTCGGTGGCTTCTTCTGCTTGCAGTTTGGGTTTTCCTTACTTGCGGGTTTTGGTCTTCATTGATGTTTAGGCTTCCTTGGGTGGTTGTTGGTTGTGATGGCCCTTCCGCTTGCTTCATTGGGCTTCCTTGGGTGGTTGTTGGTTGTGGTGGCCCTTCTGCTTGCTGCTTTGCTGTCTTGGGTCGTTGTTGTTTGCGTTCTGGGGTTTCCTTGCTTATTGTTGGGCTGCAGCTAGCCCTCCTTGCTTATTGTTAGGTTGTAGCTAGCCCTCCTTGCTTACTATGAGTTGCGGCTGGCCCTCCTTGCTGGTTGAGGGTTGTGGCTGACTTTCTTTGCTTGTTACTTTGGGTTCTTTACTTGTTGTTAGGTTTGGTAGCTTCCCTTGCGTGCTATCTTGGTTTCCTGGGTTATTGTTGGGCACCCCTGGCTTCCTCGCTTGTTGTTTTGGGTTCTGGTGTGGTTTGCGTGGGAATCCGATCCCTCTGACCTAGGTCCTCTAGCGCCATTATGAGTTTGACTTTCGGGCTTTTCTTTATCAAGCAATTATTATATTTTCTTCGTTTCTTGGTTCATTGAATGGAACAGTTGGTATTGCTTCTTTTAATATCAGTTCAGTTTTGGAGTATCATGACATGAGAAACATCTATGCCTTACTTTATCACATGTCAGCCTTATTATCTTGTCATTTTAATATATCTTGAGCTTGATAGTATCATAAAGTTTAATATTGTGTTAAATTGTGTAATCCAAGGAATGTTACTTGTGATGGCACGATACTGGATAACTGGTGGAATTGAGATTGATTCTAGACATGTCTGTTGCATCATTCAATTATTATCTATAGACTTCTCCCCCTTGGCTACGTAGTTTACATGATATTAAACTTAGACAATATCACGACACTAAGAATAATAATTGATTAATTCAGCTCGACTCATCGGGTTTTGGGAAAACTTATAATTGTGAGTGCATGAGCAATTGGGACCTGTCTTTCGTCCCTGTCTGAGAGGATTTCCATTCCACGATCAGGCATGATCGTTCACGATACTATCACTTTCCATGGATGGACTTCCGGTTGAATGGATCCTGAGTAGTCTGTTACTCGGCTCGGGGTAACACCCTTGTGGTCTCAAGAAGGTCTTCGTGTTGCATACGGTAATCTTCCTCATAAGTCACGACCTAGAATTGGTTAACTTTAGTGAGTACCACCTTGAGTAGTTTGTGGACATTTATAGAATCATAACATGTTACTTTTTGTATTGTATCTTATAATTGTTGCTCTTATCTCCTTTTGTGCATTGTTATTTTTCTGTTGTGTGTTTAGATATTGTCTACTATATTGAGCTGTGGTGCGACTTCTGTTGTCTCACTAAGTGACGCACATGATCATACAGATGCGCCTGAGCACGAGGAGTCAGAACTTCCAGTGTAGGACATTGAGACTTGTGCTAGCTGAGGTAAGTGTTTACATTCCAATTGTAGTGTAGATTTTTCTGTCTTTTCCATGTTTAGTATTGTGTTACTTGCTTTGTTATGGATATTTCCTTTCTTTCTGCACTGTTCCACATTGACTTCACTGGCACCTGCAGGACCTGCATATAACTGTTTCAATTGTGACGGCATCCGAGGAGCGGGGCGTTACAGGATCCCTTTTTTCTTGTCTTAAGGATCCTGAGTCACCTCCTTGTTTCTTATTTTGGACTCGGTCTGGGATAGGTTCTCGTGGTCCAAGGAGGTCTTCAAGTTGCATATCGTGCTCTCCGTTATAAGTCGCGGCTTAGAGATGGTTAAATGAATATAACAACCTCTTTATAAATTTGACAACAATGAAAAATATTCATAACATGTTACTTTGACTTCCAGCATTAGAACACTTCTCTTATCGCTTACAATAATTAAAAGCTCATGACTTGCTACCTTCATGTATCATAGCTACTTTTATCTGCTTGCCACTATGAATATCTTTTGTTTTAGTACATAAAAGTTACTTGGTTAATTATAATATAATCTACTGAGTAGTGATACAATTCTTGTTGTCTCTGCTAGGTAACGGACAGGAATACGCAGAGACAGCAGAGTATGAGAAGGCAAAGTTCCAATACAATACGTCGAGTTTTGAGATCAGGACGAGTGTTGAGTGACACTTGTAGTTTCCTTTTTATGTATTTCATTTCAATTTGAGAGACTACTTTTCTTTCCTTGCATAGTAGTGTATTCCTCGACTTGAAGGAAACATGGAATAAAATAAGTACCTTTATTTTGGTTATTTTTTCCTCTGCTCTATATTGCTTTTACTGGTATCTTTAGGATCTGCTTTGCATGAAAACAGCCACGTCCAAGTGGGACGTGACAAAAGGAAACTCAAAACAACTAAAAGAGAAACACTAAGACTCAATTAATAAAATATAAAAGAATTCAAATATCAAAAAGCTAAATTAACTCTTAACTCCTAAAAGAAATCCTAATAAAATTCTAATTTCTTGTTCATCGATCACGAGTCCTCAGAGTAGGATTTGCTCTAATTCTCGCACATGGTCCATGTCCTTTTCGCCTCAAATCTCCCCTGACTGGATCTTAAGTTTTGAAATGACACAATATGAAGCCACTCATACAAGTATACAACCATGTCGGAAAGAAATGATCCAAAGATGGAAAAGATGAGTATAACAAATACCGCAATATCTGCTGACTCATATGCAATGGATCGATCGAAATAATAAAATTTGTGGTGTACCTCAATTTCAAAATATGGCTCGAATGATGGCTCAAATAAGGACTTTGCTTGAGGCGTTGGTTCTGCCTCTGATTCTGTTTTTAATTGTAATTCGAGCTCGAGCTCGAGCTCGAGCTTATATTTAGAATCTGACTCAAGGTGTCTCTGGTCATAAGTTTCTCTAAGGATCAGGCTCAGGCTCAAGCTCGATTTCTGACACAGTTTCAGACTCAAGCTCGATCATGGACTCAAACTCAGGCGCATGCTCTGGTTTAGGGTCAAAAGGTTCTTCATGCTTAATTCGAATGAATGCCATGCATAATGTTCCTGCAGAATATACTTATTTTTCCGGTAACATCATTCCAGTTCAACAAAACATCCTTCCAGTTCAACAAATGCGTATAATTATCTATTGAAGGATACTAGACCATTCTATAAGCAAATTTGTAGAGCTCCAATCAGCCATGAAATATCAAGTGTTTGAAATATAGTTTCAAAGGATTCAAAAATCGGTCCAATACACCAAAATAGCCAAAAATTATTATGCGTGTTTGCAAAAATCAATATAGCACTTTCCAAAAAAATTACGATGCATGGTGCTCTAGCGGTTATGACATTGTAGCAGATGCTGCATTATATCAATTTTTTTATTTTGTTCTCTTTTTTCTATAACTCGCCTTTTTTGCTAAAGTACCGTATGCTTAAAAAGGAAAAATAAAAAGAAGTTGAAGGTGAAAGAGATGAAAGTTAGCTCTGATACTAATTGACAGGTAACTCAAAAGTGAAAGGGTTAAAATCTAGAGGTTGGGGTAGGATTTAGGAAAAACTAAATTAAGGCTTCTAAATTAAAGGATAATAATAAATTTTGGGCCTCTCACCTCAAAAATTGGATCAACCACCGATTTCAACACCTTGCATGTAGAAGATTTATTCAGACCTAATGCACAGGCAATTCCTCACACAATCTCGCAACTCGCATGCAAAAGATTTTAATGAATTCATAAACACAAAGTAAACAAACTCAATTTTCTTTATTACCATTTCACGATCAAATTATAATGAAAGATATAAAGGCATTTATATAGAAATAAAACTTGACCCCGAATAAAACTAATTCTACTGTAAACTAGAATTCTAAAAATTGATTTTTATAAAAAAAGGCTTAAAAAGAATCAAATTAAAATCATTAATTGCTTCAAACTCTAATAAAAATAAATCAAATAAAAAAGAAACTCTAATACACTGAAAGTCAAGAATAAAATAAAAGACTTTCTCAAAAGTAAACTTAAAAAGACCTAAAGAAAAACACCAAAAGACTCAAATAAAAGAGATAAAAGGACTCAAAAATCAAAAACTAAATTGACTCAAACTCCTAAAAGAAATCCTAATGAAACTCTAATTTCTTCTTCTTCAATCATGAGTCACCCTTCGAGTAGAATTTGCTGCAATTCCCAAAAGAACGCACATGTGCTCCATGTTTGTTCCACATCACTATTCCCTTGTTACTTTAAGTGCTATAGAAAATCCATGTATTTTTTGTGTGCTTCGAAGATAGAAAAGTTACCAATCTAGTCAGTAAAAAATAACTCCAGAAGATTCAACATAATAATCGATAATAATTCGATAGAAACATGGCAGTATACATCCATAATTATTTAGATGTGTGTAATGTGTGTTGCAAACCAATTGACAAAACATAACAAAGAACAGAGTTCAGTCACCTGAATCGTTTTTGCTCCCCGCAAGTTATTATTGCATAAGGATCAGATGTACCATTCAAATTTGCACCAACTAAGTTCTTGGCAGCCAATAGTTCCAACTGAAAATTCAAAATATAACCAAAATCACAACTTTTATGCAAAGTTTGTGTAGTGAAATCAAATGCAGAGAAAGTTTCAACATGCAAATCATGTTGCATTGCATTTTTTTTGAAACAGAAAGATAATACAATTCAGAATAAAAGCCATGATCCAAAGTGGGTATTTGGGTGGCTGATATATAGCAAAATATACAATACGGGTCCAAAAAGATTACTATTCATATTTGACTATTTGACTCTCTAATTATAAAACCGGAAATCATTATTCCTACCTCTGACCTCATTCTCAACTAAAAATATATTATTCCTTACAATACACCTTTAGCCGGAGGTAAGGGTGGCAAAATGGACTCGACCCGACCCGACCCGACCCGAACCCGGCCTCTTGGGCCGGGTATGGGTAGAGGCCAATCCGGGTCGGGTCGGATTCGGGTCAAACCGGCCAACCTGGATAAAATCTGGGTCGGGTTTGACCACTCAACCCGGTTGACCCGAATTTGACCCGTTTTACTTATAAATATAAATATATATTATATACTGATATCAACACAAGGTTGCTAATTGGTAGTTTGGTTACTGGGATTGAGTTGCCGTTCACTCCTATTGGTTGTCACGGGTTCTATTACTTGCGCCTTCAACGTTTTTTCAATTTAATTCAGCATTTATTATTAGTGAAGGTATTTAAGAGTGATTTCTTGTTGTAGAACACAAAACACGAGTGGCCAGTCGGTTAGTGCGTTCAATTCGTGGGAGATGGTCACGGGTTCGAGCCTTGAGATAGGCAGATTTTCTGTAAAAAAAATTAAATCAAAATTTTAAAGAACTCGGGTCGGGTTCGGGTTCCCCGAGTTATTTCCGGGTCGGGTACGGGTTTTAAGACCCTGACATGGATTCAATTCGGGTCGGGTTCGGGTTTACCACTATCCGTGTCGGGTCAAACCCGACCCGACCCAACCCGTTTGCCACCCCTAGCCGGAGCATATATACCCAGTTTGTCACAAATAAATTGAACCCAAACTCTTCATGTTATGTGCCAATAGTCATGCATCCAAATCTCTTAAAACCATTGCACCACCCATCTAAATCTGTTTAAACGACCCATCCTAAACTACTAAACCATCTAAATTGTGGAAAACGAAATTCCTTAAATTCTCAAAAATTATTGTCTATAAACGATTGTACCAAAACGATTACCTCGACCATCAAAGCGGTTACCTTCATGCCTAAAGTTTCTCCCTCAACCACCACCTAGACCACAACCACATCGATGTCCCATCTTGACCAAATCCTAAAACCCAATCAAACTCATGACTAAAACAAACTCTTCAAAAACTAAATTGATTCTTCGAACCGGATACCAAACCAAATTTCGAAAAAAATAAACTCTTGAAAACCAAATGGAAGTTGCTTTCCACATTCCTAAATCAAACTTCCAAAGCCAAACTTACTCACCAAACTCCAAACTCTTAAAGGTCAAACAAATCTCTTGACAATTAAACTCCCATAGAAACCAAACTTCATACCGAAAACAGACTGAAAACAACCAAATTATCAAAAAACAAACATAACTAGCTCTCCAACTTCTCCAAACAAATTGCAAGAAGCCAATTTCTCAAAAAAAAAACAAGATAAACTCGCTCACCAAATTTCAAAACCAAATTTGACATCTAAAATCCTAATATCATAACCAACCCAAATTTTCTCTCCAAAATCCTAAAGCAAACCAAACTCCTAGAACCATAATAAATCAAACTAAAATCTCAAACCCAAGCTGAAGCAAACTAAACTTCACAAACCAAATGCTCTCTCCAAAATCCTGAAACCAAATAAAATTCTCTTCAACTCCGAAAAAGACAAACCAACCCAAACTCTAAATAAAAGAACCACTTAAAACAAATCCCAAAAAGAAAAGTACCAAAAACAGCCTTTGAACCACTTTCAACCAATGATAACCAATCACCAAAGAGAACTAACGAAACAACCACCGACAACCAACAATAACTTCTGAGTAGCAACAACTTCCAAACAATGTCGTAATGACGACAATCGGTGATCACTCTCCAATGCCAACTAAGACAACTTTCAACCAACAGCAACTTTCAACAACTAACGATTATTAATAAATTGTTAACCAACCAATGACAACTAATCACCAACATCCAATCAATGACCAATGACAATCAATGATCAACAACAAATGTTAACGATCAACAAAAACCAATACCACTAACATGTTAACCTAACTGATGCTATTCGCACCCAAAAGAGAGTAATTTCAGATTTGAGAAAAGAAAAGAAATATAAAAGTGGACTTTTTATTGGTTTTCTGGAATAAAGATTATTGATTGATCCTTTTCTGGAGTGGATATCTCCCTAACTTGTGTTGATAGAACAAGTCTAATCCCCCAAGAACCACATCAATAATCTATTCAATTCCCAAAACATTCGATAATCAAAACTAGGGCCGGCTCCTCTCTATTTATAGAGAAAGATTATATCATTTAGCAATTTACGGAAATGTCCCTGGGGCCGGATTCTAAGCCGCATCATTACTCCGCCCCTGAAAATTCACCTTGTCCTCAAGGTGAAGCATGAAATCCACGAAATCCACGAGTGCGCCTTTTCGAGTGTTGGATCATGTCTTCTCGCCTCCTCCTGGATCAAAAGGCAACATGTGGTCTTCGTCATCTCCCTCGAACCAACCAAAAGATCGACCGCGTCCAAATTGATGCGGTCTACTTGAAAACTTCAGATCTAGTACCGGATCGCCATGGAAATGGAGTTCCTCGCCAAAAGACGTCGTCTTTAGCTCCGGATCTGTTAGATCTACTCTTGAAATCTTCAGATCTACTCTGAATCTGATAGATTTACGCTTGAAATCTTCAGATCTGACTCCGGATCTGGTAGATTTACGCTTGAAATCTTCAGGTCTGGCTCCGTATCTGATAGATCTACTCTAGAAATCTTCAGATCTGGCTCCGAATCTTGTAGATCTACACTAAAAATCTTCAGATTTGGCACCGGATCTTGTAGATCTACGCTTGAAAGCTTCAGATCTGGCTCCGAATATGGTAGATCTACTCTTGAAGGCTTCAGATCTGGCTCCGGATCTGGTAGATCTACGCTTGAAATCTTCAGATCTGGCTCCGGATCTGGTAGATCTACTCTTGAAACCTTCAGATCTTGCCCCGAATCTGGTAAATCTACTCTTAAAAGCTTTAGATTTGGCCCCGAATCTGGTAGATCTAGACTTGTGGTCTTTATATCTGTATTTGTCCTCGTAGCGGAAGGGTAGCGATGATGGAACTCCGCAAAATCCTTCGTTATTTGACAGCGCGTCTGCACAAATAATTCCTTCATCTCTTGACTCCATGTGTCTCCCCATCTCTCGAACACCGCCCGTAATTCTTCCTCGAAAGAGTCGATCTTTCTTGATGCCGCCATAGGATCTCACGCTCTGATACCAAAATGATGCGATTCGCATCCAAAAGAGAGTAATTTCAGATTTGAGAAAAGAAAAGAAATATAAAAGTGGACTTTTTATTGGTTTTCTGGAATAAAGATGATAGATTGATCCTTTTCTAGAGTGGATCTCTCCCTAACATGTGTTAATGGAACAAGTTTAATCCCCCAAGAACCCTATCAATAATCTATTCAATTCCCAAAACATTCGATAATCAAAACTAGGGCCGACTCCTCTCTATTTATAGAGAAAGATTATATCATTTAGCAATTTACGGAAATGCCCCTGGGGCCGGATTCTAAGCCGATTTGAGAAAAGAAAAGAAACATAAAAGTGGACCTTTTATTGGTTTTCTGGAATAAAGATGATAGATTGATCCTTTTCTGGAGTGGATCTCTTCCTAACTTGTGTTGATGGAACAAGTCTAATCCCCCAAGAACCCTATCAATAATCTATTCAATTCCCAAAACATTCGATAAATCAAAACTAGCGCCGGATCCTCTCTATTTATAGAGAAAGATTATATCATTTAGCAATTTACGAAAATGCCCCTGGGGCCGGATTCTAAGCCGCATCATTACTCCGCCCCCGAAAATTCACCTTGTCCTCAAGGTGAAGCATGAAATCCACGAAATCCACGAGTGCGCCTTTTCCGGCTGTTGGATCATGTCTTCTCGCCTCCTCCTGGATCAAAAGGCCACATGTGGTCTTCGTCATCTCCCTCGAACCCACCAGAAGATCGACCGCGTCAAATTGATGCGATCCACTTGAAAACTTCAGATCTAGTACCGGATCGCCATGGAAATGGAGTTCCTCGCCGAAAGGCGTCGCCTTTAGCTCCGGATCTGGTAGATCTACTCTTGAAATCTTCGGATTTGGCTCCGGATCTGGTAGATCTACACTTGAAATTTTCAGATTTGGCTCCGGATCTGATAGATCTACTATTGAAATCTTCAGATCTGGCTCTGGATCTTGTAGATCTACGCTTAAAAGCTTCAGATTGGCGCCGGATCTTGTAGATCTACGCTTGAAAGCTTCAGATCTGGCTCCGGATATGGTACATCTACTCTTGAAGGCTTCAGTTCTGACTCCGGATCTGGTAGATCTATACTTGAAATCTTCAAATCTGGCTCCGGATCTGGTAGATCTGCTCTTGAAACCTTCAGATCTTGCCCCGAATCTGGTAGATCTACTCTTAAAAGCTTTAGATCTGGCTTCGGATCTGGTAGATCTAGACGTGTGGTCTTTAGATCTGTCTTTGTCCTCGTAGCTGAAGGGTAGCGATGATGGAACTCTCCAAAATCCTTCGTTATTTGATGGTGCGCCTGCACAAATATTTCCTTCATCTCTTGACTCCATGCGTCTCCCCATCTCTCGAACACCAGCCGCAATTCTTCCTCGAAAGAGTCGATCTTTCTTGATGCCGCCATAGGATCTCACGCTCTGATACCAAAATGATGCGATTCGCACCCAAAAGAGAGTAATTTCAGAATTGAGAAAAGAAAAGAAATATAAAAGTGGACTTTTTATTGGTTTTCTAGAATAAAGATGATAGATTGATCCTTTTCTGGAGTGGATCTCTCCCTAACTTGGGTTGATGGAACAAGTCTAATCCCCCAAGAACCCTATCAATAATCTATTCAATTTCCAAAACATTCGATAATCAAAACTAGGGCCGGCTCCTCTCTATTTATAAAGAAAGATTATATCATTTAGCAATTTACGGAAATGCCCCTGGGGCCGGATTCTAAGCCGCATCACTAACTCTAATTGACAAAAACATGAACATTCTTTTTTTTGTTTTCTATATTTTTTTCTTAATATTCGGTTAGTGTAGGGCTACAGTATTTCTACAATAACTGGGGACTATAGCATGGTGCAGTAATGCCTTGCAACAATAAATTTCCCATTTTCTTTCTTATTTTTAGGAAAGAGAAATCAAAATCTAGAGTTTGGTGAAAGAAGGGATAATTTTGGCAATCGGTAACGATGGTAGGAAAGTGATGGTTGTTATTTTGGGTTCTATTTGCGTAGGAATAGGGGTTTCTTGAGAAGAGTAGAGACTGAGACATTGTTAAAATAGAAAGAAATTTATTCATAATTAAGGCTCCCCCCCCCCCCCACAATTGGGGCATTAGTGAGGTTTATATATCTAAAAACAATACAAATACACTAGGATTACTATTCATATTTGAGTCTTTTTTTGGCTCTAATTATAAAATGATAGCTATAATTCTTATCTCTAAAATAATTCTAAACTAAAAACATATTATTCCTTAACACATTTCATTAATCATTTTTACCAGATAACGATAGACAGCAACATTTTGGTTCAAATGACAAGAAAACTGCGCGTTCAATCTGATAAGATGGTGCAAAGTTTTCAAAAGTTTTAAAATTGGTCTAACACATCTTCAGCAAGGTCATACCTTAACTACATATCCAGATGTCCCTTGAGATTCACCTTTCAACTGGCTCATCTACAAAATAAGCGGAGAACTGCATGTCAAAAGAATGGAGAAATTATTTCATGACGTCGATAGCAATTCATAAATACATCAAGATCTAGAAAAAATAAAGACTTTTCTAGTATCATTTCATTGGAGAACACTAAAACAAAATGCTAAAACCAAATATAGGATGGCCACAACGACGGTAACATATAGAATAGCACAGCTGAACTCTGATTACAAGACAAGCCATGCAGAAGTGACTATGATTAAAAGACCTGACAAGATCCATGGCCATGAGCTGTTCACAAAAAGATCAAAATAACAACCCAACTTTAAAAATCAGTGAACAAAATAATCGTAAATTACCATAGCATATCTACATCTATGGGAAACACCAAAAGACAAGCTAAAAGGAAAAACTTGTGAAGGGAGAAAAATAAAGCAAATCGGGAGCCTAATGTCAACAAGACACACAATTCAACCTGCTAAGTTATAAATGAACTCATGTAAAAGAAACCCAAAACATATTACAAAATGCGGAATCACAGCATATCTGAACCTCATCAAGTTAGAGCTATACAAAAAATATGAAAATGAAAATGAACATCAAAGACCAGCTTCCCAAGGACTTATATTTCTCATTCCACCTAAGAACCTTGCAAGACTTTGTTTAGTATCCCAAGCTATAAAACTCTTGTTAACATTATGATGCTTCTCATAATAGACTGCACCAATCTGGCACTCCTATGTCATGATAGAACCATTAGCGTGTATTGCAAGTGAGGTCAACAAACCAAGTATAAGTAGGGCAAACCTTCACCAACATTTCCAGAGCTCCACATATTAGACCAGAAGAAGCATTTTTCCATCTTGTATGCACAGCCCAGGCAATAATTTCTGATCGGGGTGTGGCTGAGACAAACCATCTACCTAAAATGGAAGATGGATTCCTCTTGTTGGGAAGGCCGCTACTCACACTCAGTCTAAGAAAGATTGTAATTAGAGTTCCCAACCTTTAAGTGTCCTTCGGACCTTTGAAAATGTTTGAGATAGGGTTCAGAGAGAGAGTGTGTTTTAGAGTCTACGTCCAACTTTAGTCATGTCTCAGTCGGTAGGCAAGTCAACATTGGTAAGACAACTTGAACAAATGATAGGTCAAGATCATGTTCATTGGGAATTGAATAGGGGAGAACGGGCAGACATAAAATGATTAATTTCTATTTCTCATTATCGTGGAATTCGTCATCAAGATGGATCACCCTTACGCGGCTAACGAATTCATACTAATGCAAGGACCTTTCGCAAGCAAAGTCGGAAATGAAAGAGGGCTAACAAAATGGAATTCCATTTGTATCTGTTTCTTCGGTTAATTCAATAGCTCTTTTCATTGCCTTTCAAAAATGAAACTCTATTTCGTAATTGTGAAGCCATACATTCTGCAAGAATATTAGGATGCCAATAAGGTTTTTAAATTCTTGTGATAGCGATGTTTTTGTTAGACCCGCCTGGGTCTACTGTCGGCCCTCTTGGGCCGGCCCATGTGGGCCGGCGGTTTTCCCTTGCGCGCGCGCCCCCTCTCCCCTAGAAACCCTAGTTTCCTCTATAAATACGGGCTAGCCGTCATTAGGGATTTTATGCTTGATATTGGAATATTTCTATTGAGCGTCCATTAGGAGTAGATCTAGATCTAGACGAGTGCGGACGTCCTCTAGGCGTCTTGGGAGGAGGGCACACCTCTTTTGTGCCCAAATATCTTGTTTTTGCTATTGGTTTCTCAATAAAAATCCTATCTTTTGTTGGTTCCTAACAATTTGTTATCAGAGCACGTGACGATCCATGGCGACTACGACGAGATCCCACGACAAAATTGAAGCTTTGGAGGCCAAATTCACGAGCGAAATCGACGGAATCAAGAAATCCTTGGCGGCCAATGACGAGTCCTTGACAAAATTGACGGAGGCCGTCAACCAATTGACGGCCAATCAAGCAAAACACGACGACCAATTTGCACAAATGATGGCAACCCTAAAGCAATTGGCGGCGAACAACAAAGAAGAAGAAAACCCTAATTTGGGGGAAAAGGCGGCACCTTTGAAGAGGGAAAAGGAGAAAGTTGATAGCTTTGACCCAAAAAGTGCTTTTTGGTGGAGGATCTAGCCGACGACGAAGACGAAGAGCCATGGAGGGGGGACTACCGCGAGGAGGTGCGACGGAAGGCGGTGGAAAACCAACGGGGGAGCGGCGGCCCTAGCCGCCATACTTGGGAGCCGCGGGCGTCACGCGAAAGGGGCGGGGGTGCCTACCCCTCCGCTGCCGGACCCCGACAGGGGGGGGGCCAGGCCCCGCCGGGGCTCGGCAGGGTCCGGCGACCCTGCCGGACCTCCGGCAGGGCCCGCCGACCCTGCCGGAAGCCCGGCAGGGCCTGCCGCCCCTCCGACAGCCCCGGAGGGGTCCGGCGGTCTTCGACAGGGGGCCGGAGCCCCCCGATTTGCTTCCCAGGGGGCCGGAGCCCCCCGATTTGATTCCCAGGGGGCCGGAACCCCCCGAGTTCTCGCACCGATGGCCGGCGGCCCTGCCGGAAGGCCGGCAGGGCCCCCCTTCCCTCCGACAGCCCCGGGGGGGGCCACTGGAGCCCCCAGGATGCTCGGGGGGGCCCAGCGAACCCCCCTGGGTTCGGCCGGGGGCGCCGACCCCTCCTGGGGTTCCGACGACCCCCGCCGACCCTAGGGGTGACCGTTGGGGCCCCCGGAACTCCTCCAGACAGCGACCAGAGGCGGCAGCGGCTTTTGGCGGCGATTTTGGGGGTTTTTCGCAAGATCCGCCACGGCGAGAGGCTCCGGCACGTGTTTTCGAGGAGGAGTGGGGACCCGAGGATTTTCAGGAGCACGATGACTACTATCGGGACCCGCCCGACCCCCGCTTTGACGACGGAGGGTGGCAGCCACCGCCCCACCGCCAGGAGAGGCGCGCCGCAGACACCGGAGGGAGGTTCGGAGACTACCAGGAGTGGCCAGAGGACGATGCTGGAGCAGACGCAGGGCACAGAGACCGAGGGGGCTATGGGGGTCGCGGAGGGGGGCCACCCAGGCGTTACGAGACCATGGACGAGAGGCGACAGCACTACCGTCCGCGTCACAGAGACGATGGGCGGCCCGAGCAGGGGCACTTTGGAGGGGATTGCAGAGTCCGGAAACTGAAGATGCCGATTTTTTCTAGGGAGGATCCACACGCCTGGCTGTTCACGGCAGAGAGATATTTCGCGGCGCATCACATGACCGAGGCCCAGAAGCTGGAGGCGGCGGCCATCTGCATGGAGGGACGAGCTTTGGGGTGGTTCCAGTGGAAGGAGAGGAGGCAGCAGATCCGGAGCTGGGAGGAACTGAAGGACATGGTTCTGGAGAAGTTTAGAGACCCCCGCTTGGAGAACTTACATGAGCAGCTATTTGCCCTCAGACAGGAGGGGCCGGTGCGGGAGTACATTGAGAAATTTGAGACGCTGGCAGGACGAGTTCATGGGGTGTCGGATGAGTCGCTGGAGGGCACCTTCTTGAAGGGGCTACGTCCTAGTCTTCGAGCTGCGGTGAGGCCATACAAGCCTCGAGGGCTTTCAGAGGTCATCGAGATGGCGCAGATGGTGGAGGACTCCCGAGCTGAGGATAGGCGAGGCGGAATCGGCTACAGTGGACAGATGCAGCGGATCACCACGACTGGGATAGGCGGAGCAGGGGTCCCTACTGAGACAGTTCAGATAGGGCTTGAGAAGACAGGGGAGCCGACACCGCTACCAGCTGGGGGCCCATTCCGACGGATGACCGATGCGGAGATGAGGGAGAAGTGGCAAAAGGGCCTCTGTTTTAGATGCGACGAGCGCTTCTCTCCCGGACACCGTTGTGTGGATCGGAAGCTGCAGGTTTTGATAGCGGAAGCAGACGAGGATGATGGCTTGGAGGACGAAGGCATTGGAGGGGAGGACGACTCCCACTCGGAGTAGCACCGCCGGTACTTACACCACCTTGAGGACAAGGTGGTTCTTTGGGGGGAGTATTGTTAGACCCGCCTGGGTCTACTGCCGGCCCTCTTGGGCCGGCCCATGTGGGCCGGCGGTTTTCCCTTGCGCGCGCGCCCCCTCTCCCCTAGAAACCCTAGTTTCCTCTACAAATACGGGCTAGCCGTCATTAGGGATTTTATGCTTGATATTAGAATATTTCTATTGAGCGTCCATTAGGAGTAGATCTAGATCTAGACGAGTGCGGACGTCCTCTAGGCGTCTTGGGAGGAGGGCACACCTCTTTTGTGCCCAAATATCTTGTTTTTGCTATTGGTTTCTCAAAAAAAAATCCTATCTTTTGTTGGTTCCTAACAGTTTTTTAATTTTATTTATTATTGATTTGTAGTGAGATGGATTATGCCTGGCCTGCAATTAAATTATTAGATGTGACTCTAAAATTTTACCACGTAATTTAGCAATTTTAAAATATGAATTACCAGCGTTGCATGAATATTTAAGCATACTATGTCCAAGTATTGGATACTCATATGCTTAATGGATACTTTCTCGTTCACTCCTGTCAGATATCCTAAATGTTATAAAATATTTATTCCCAGATAAACCTACTAGAATGCAGTGATTTATTCAAGACTAGTAAATACAAATTCTAATGCAAAAAATGGTTCTAGATTCCATTTAATGCCTTCACTTTAAAAACTAACGATTCATAAAACTAGGAAATATTAGTAAATTTGTAGGATGTGTGTTTCTTTGTATGGGAAAAGTTCAGTGTTCTCTTCATCATTATGGTCATACCAATGTTGAAAAAAATGTGTTATGTAACGCAAAATAACGTGTTACATGACATATCACTAGCCCTTTGTTACATAACGCCTGTGTGTTACGCGGAAGCAGCATAAGTCAATGTTTTTGTTGTTGTAATGCATGTTACGCTAGAGTTTGGGGTAACTTACAACTGAGTGACTTAGAAATCTTGGGTTCAGGCTCCAACAGTCAGAAAAGCACAGAAAAGCATAGAAAACCTCTAACGACCATCAAAAATAGTTTTTCTTATGCCAATCTACAAAAGCCCTTAACAAATTTTTAAGAAAATTATCAAAATATCAAAAAGAACAAAACTCTAACCCCCAATTTCAGGAGCCCGATAGAAGCAGAAATAGAACATGAAAGAGGGAGAGAACAAAACACTCTAACCCCCAATTTCAGGAACCCGATAGAAGCACACATAGAACATGAAAGAGGGAGAGAAGCAAATGGTACCTGTGAATCATCTTGATCTTCTTCGAATTGTCAGTGACTTCGTTCCCTCAAGCCTCTCCTCTCTCTCTCTCTCTCTCTCTCTCTCTCTCTCTCTCTCTCTCTCTCTCTCTCTCTCTCTCTCTCTCTCTCTCTCTCTCTCTTCTTGAGTCTGAATGATGATGACGCGATTAGAAGACGATAGGGCAGTAACTTATAGGATGTGGATCTAAACGATGTAATCCAAGTCCATCGGCATCATAGTAACCCAATCTGACTGGTATTAAAGGATCTACACACATATTAAAGGACATAATCCAAGCTTACCCGCACCAAATTAACCCAATCTGATTTGACCCGTAGTATAGTTTGAGCCAGTTATATCCTTTATTTTAAGTTGAACCCTTAATGAGGGTTTAAAACTTTTATATTTACATATATTTATTTTAACAAATATATCTTAGTGAAACCAGCAATTACAAATACATAAACATACGGATATATACATATAATAAACATATTAGAAATATTTTCATTTTCGTAAGTATAAAAAAATAAAAAATCATGCAACATATATGAATTATGTGGTATACTAAGGTCTAGTGTTATGATTGGTGTTAAGTTATTTTAAACATTGGGTCATACAAATCCATGCTACACGTAAAGAACATAAACCACAAATATATCAGTGTCTCTGATTTTCAGAATTTGACATGTGTAGCCATAATCATGTCAGTTGTATGTAGAAAACTTGAATGCATAACTAGTCACTGATTTTCTTATGGTTACACACACAAGTAAATTTCTTCTTGTTTTCAATTTATGACAGAATATGTCCAGTCTAAAGAGATAATTAAGGTTTAGTTGTAACTTGTAAATACTCAACTTCTACATGTAATTTACAAATGAAAAATACAATTAATTACAAGTTATCGCTTATTTAGTAGATAACTATTCAGTAGTAAACTAATTAAAAGTTATCACTTAATTAGCAGTGAACTAATTAGTAAACATACATACACGTGTGTGTAGGTTGATTATAATCTATGGAAATCAGAGAAATGTTAAGGGGAGTTTCTTGATCTTCCATCTTCCTTGGATCTTCTATTAATACTATTATATTTGTAATTTTTACATATAATCCCTTTAAAATCCCCTCAAATATATTATATATTACATCTCAACACTCCCCCTCAAGCTGGAACATAAATGTTACATATGCCCAACTTAAAACAAATAGAATTTATTCTCCTTTCCGAAGACTTAGCATATCCGCAAGCTGTAAATCATTCCATATGTGTTTAGTCTCAATCACCTTATTGTCACATGTTATCTTACTATGTGACAGCTGATCTCGATATGTTTTATCCTATTATAAAAGTCATGATAGTTGGTGATATATAGCAGCTTTGTTATAACTATAAAATCTCATAAAAGTTTGTGCCTTAAATTTTACCTCAGAAAGTACTTGTTGAATTTATATCAACTCGCCGGTGGTGTTGGCCACAGCTATACTCTGATTCTACACTAGATCGAGAGATAATTGATTGTTTCTTGTTTTCCAATGACCCAAATTATCTCTTACGAAAACACATAACCCGTCATCGATCACCAATCAAACGGTGATCCAGCCCAATCTATATCTGAGAATGTTGTAATTCTACAATGACCACAATCAGATTATAAAAGCTCTTTGCCCAGTGTATTCTTTAAGTATCTCAACACATGTATCACAACATCCTAATATATAATCATTAGATCAGACATGAACACATGAACTGACTTTGCATACTAACTGAGAAGATAATATTGTATCACAGTAAGGTAATTTAACTTACCAATCAATCTTCTGCACCGCTTTGTATCATGTGGTCACTTTCCCTGATTGGGTACAAGTGTGAAGTTAGGGTCCATATGTGAAGTGATACGCCGACATCCTGACATTCTTGTTTTTGACAACATGTCCAAGACATACTTTTACTGTGACAAATAAATACATTTCTTTGAGCATACTATCTATATCCTATGATATGCCTAAGATCTTCTGTCAATTCTTTCTAAATTAACTACTTCAATTTCTAAACACCAGAGGCATCATCTTTGATTACAACATCGTCAACATATACTAGCAGAAGAATATGTCTTTCCTGATAGGTCCAATGAAAAATAAAGTGGTCGTCTAGCACTATTTGAGACGAAACTTCCTCATGGACTCCATAAAATATCCAAATGAAGCCATTGGCAACTGCTTGAAACCATACAACTTCCTCAGTTTACATACCTTCTCTTACTCATAAGTAACAAAAAGGCTGATAGTTGCTCTATGTATACTTCCTCTTTGAGAACACCATTAAGAAATGTTTCTTTTACATCCAACTGATATAAAAACCAATAATGAGTGCCAACCACGAAGATTAATGGACTGACCAATGTTGTTTTGCAACTGAGAGAAGTTTTCTGGTGGTCCACACCATATGTCTGCAAAAGCCTTGAGCAACAAGTCCAACCTTCAACCATAATAAGGAGCCATCAAAATTCAACTTCACGGTATAAACTAACTTACACCCAACTTTTTTTGAAGAAGCATCCACCAGATCTTAAGTCGTGTTCTTCTCTATTATTGCAATCTCCTTTAACATAGCATTTCACCAAGTTGGATGAGACAAGGCATCTAACACTGACTTGGGAGTAGAATGAAAGTAAATGAAAACCAAATGCATTATACGAGAGTCAAAAATGAGCATATGTAACAAATTTATGAAGTATATGCGTGAAGCATTGACAATTGCCTTTACAAAATGCAATCGGTGAGTCAAGATCCATGGTAGGCTCAACATCATTTGAAGGAGAAGTAAGAGAAGGAATAATCATAGTAGACGACCCAGGCGATGAGGTTGGAGAAGTCGTGTCCTTTAATAAACATCATTGGTAGACCTAAGTGATCTATGGATGATTGGGTGTTAAGCTTTCTGTCTCTGCAAATTGTGTCTCAAAAGGTACAAAAATTAAGAACTCATCACGTGTCTTTATGTATGAAATATTAACATAATTTGTTTGAGTAAAAAATAAGGAAAAGACATTATAAAAATAACATCTGCTGGACCAAAATACTAATTTTAATATGACAACACTTGTAGACTTTCAGTGTCCATGAATACCCTAAGAAAACATGTTTAAAGGTATGAGGATCAAGTTTGGTAGTGGTTGTGAACAAAATATAAAAACCTAAAACTCTTCAAAGTAAGGGGAAAAGGTTAATTGACAGATATAATACTTAATAAAGGACGCTACTATCTAGAACAGTTGATGTCATATGATTAATCAAGAATAAGCCGCAAGAATGACATCATCCCAAAAGGTTTTAGAAACACTTATATGGATAAGAAATGTCCGAGCTACCTCAAGTGTCTGTTTTTATGTTCAGTAACTCCATTCTTTTGTAGTGTACTCCATTCTTTTGAGTGTGTAGATGCATGAAGATTGATGTAAAATACCATATTCAGGGATTTTATTAAAATATTCTTTCACATTATCACTTCTCAGAGTTTGAACAGACATATCAAACTAAATTTTTATTTCGGCATAAAAGAACGTAAAGATTGAAAAGACTTCAGATCTATTTTTCAACAAATATAACCAAATCACACAAGAATAATTATTAACAAAACTAACAAAATATTTAAAACTCAATTTAAATTCCATTGGACATGATCCCTAAATGTCAGGATGAACAATCTCAAGCAGACTACTCGCATATTTATTTATTCTAAAGGGAAAGATGCATGATAGTGTTGATCTAACAAACATAACTCACAATCTATTTAACTTTGAGGTAAAAAATTTCAAACTCTACAAAACTAGATGTCCAAGACAAGAATGAATAGTAAAGACAAGAATGAATAGTAAGAGTAACAATGCTAGAACAAGCAACCGGTGAAATTTTAACATCACGTCATGTGCCAATCTTCGTTGTTCCAAGCTCCTTAAAATACAATGATAAAGGGAAAAGGTAATAAGGTAATTTAGAAACATGCCAAGTGACTAATTGAAAATAAGTTGAATAATCATTTAGATAAATACAAGGCTGAAGATAATGGTAAAGATAGTATGCAATAAACTGTGGTCAAGTCTATGATCTAAATTCTAGGGCTGGATGCTGAAAGACATTGTGTGATTACCTGTTTGGGCTAAAGTTAGTGTTAAAGAAAGATGATTGCAGCTAAGCTTCACGAAATCTTCAAAGCATCTGAAACTTATTTCACTCATCTAAAAATATATGAACACCTACATATTAGGAAGAACCATATTAAGACACTGCATATAACATGGTGCCGCCAAATCCTCTTCCATGTAGCCCCTGAAGTTTGGGATATGTAAACTTCACGTGCCAAACTCTTTGCAGCAATGATAGATTAGCCTTTCTAAGGCCATTGCATCCATGGTCATGGCTGCACTCCGAGACACATCTCTGCCGGTAGAATCCGGCATTCCCATGCCTTTACCTCGAGTACTAACATATCCACCAACCCTGCCTCCTCAATCGCCTCCTTCGCGTGCACCTTGAAATCCTCGTGTATCCTTAAAAGGTCAATGTATAGCTAATGTTAATCACTCACCCACACTCCCTGCACCAAAGCTCTGACTACTCTAGACTAATCTACAGTTATGTAGAAAATTATAGGGAAAACGGTGCAAAACTATCACCTATGATCAGATGGTGTTCTATTGCATATTTTGGACGTAGACTTATTAAAAAAGCTAAACCAGCTACTCTCTATGCTCCATCTTCACGTCTATTGGAATGAGAAAAAATAAAATTGACTCCTCGTATAACCCACAAAAATTTGCATAATAATAAGATAACAGCTTCTCTCTGCTGGTTTTTACAAAGAAACTGGGATACATCATACACTCTAGAAAGGCCGTTCTTCCCAGAGTACGGAATCTCTAACAACTTTCAAATCTCATCCATAGTCGTCTGCTTAACCATCAAGACCTGAATCTCGTACTTCATAGAGTTCGCCAACTAACTTATAATCTGATTGTCGTCTTGCTTTCATTCCAGTAAACTGCACCCTCTAATGAAAATCACTAATCAAATGTTTTTCTTGCATCGATCCTCAAGATGGTCCTCCAATAAGCGTCGCCACTATTTATAATTGATCCAATTTAGTTTTTGATTATTGATCTTTAAAAAAACTAGCTCTAGGATCACGAATGACTTTACCTTTGACTTCTAATCCGCCATCTCTACTCCTTCCAACAAGAACAACTCTCCAAATGCCAGACAATGGATAAACACCATATCAACTACAATGACAAACTCACCAAATGCCAAACAAATTGCCAAAAATTATCCAAGACTTATTTAGGCTCTAATACATACTGATTCTTTCTTAGAAAACAAAATATCAATAGTCATTTTAGATCTCGGTATGCAAAACCTAAGTTATTTGTAAATCGATTAAAAGTGCATTGTATCATATAGAGCGTAAGTGCTTTAAGATCGAGTGTAAGAACTCGATAAAACAAATCAAAAAAAAAAAAAAATTAAAACTATTCTTTTCTTTTTTGAATTAATTTTTTTATTGCATGTTGTATTTTATACTGTATACCCCATAGTTTTATATAAAATAATGTATTGTTGATCTGCAACCTAAAAGATAAAAAGCAAAGCAAATAAATCAATAGTGAGAGAGATCAAGCAAAAGACTAAGAGATTGACAGATCTAATAAGATGGGAAAACCAATAGAAGGAAAGGAAGGAAGAGGCCAGAGAAGCAGACAAAAAGGAAGAAGCAATAACGATGAACGAAGAGTGAGAATCAACAATAGTAGCAAAGAAGAAAGAGGATAGAAAGGCTCGACAGATTATCTTTAATCACCAATACTACTCGGGTAAGACCGAAGAAGGTCAAACTATCGTAAGAGATGCACATCATTGCCAATAAAGGCTAGATCGTGGTCAAAACCATGTTGTTGATGTTGAATGAAGTCGAAGAACATTGGATCAATGTTGGAGAAAGCTCTAGGATCACGAATGACTTTACCTTTGACTTCTAATCCGCCATCTCTACTCCTTCCAACAAGAACAACTCTCCAAATGCCAGACAATGGATAAACACCATATCAACTACAATGACAAACTCACCAAATGCCAAACAAATTGCCAAAAATTATCCAAGACTTATTTAGGCTCTAATACATACTGATTCTTTCTTAGAAAACAAAATATCAATAGTCATTTTAGATCTCGGTATGCAAAACCTAAGTTATTTGTAAATCGATTAAAAGTGCATTGTATCATATAGAGCGTAAGTGCTTTAAGATCGAGTGTAAGAACTCGATAAAACAAATCAAAAAAACAAATTAAAACTATTCTTTTCTTTTTTGAATTAATTTTTTTTTTGCATGTTGTATTTTATACTGTATACCCCATAGTTTTATATAAAATAATGTACTGTTGATCTGCAACCTAAAAGATAAAAAGCAAAGCAAATAAATCAATAGTGAGAGAGATCAAGCAAAAGACTAAGAGATTGACAGATCTAATAAGATGGGAAAACCAATAGAAGGAAAGGAAGGAAGAGGCCAGAGAAGCAGACAAAAAGGAAGAAGCAATAACGATGAACGAAGAGTGAGAATCAACAATAGTAGCAAAGAAGAAAGAGGATAGAAAGGCTCGACAGATGATCTTTAGTCACCAATACTACTCGGGTAAGACCGAAGAAGGTCAAACTATCGTAAGAGATGCACATCATTGCCAATAAAGGCTAGATCGTGGTCAAAACCATGTTGTTGATGTTGAATGAAGTCGAAGAACATTGGATCAATGTTGGAGAAAGTTGGAAAAACTACCTCATCGTGAGCAAGGCGACTCAGATCCACCTCAATATGGTCAGAGCTCTATATCTATGTCACAGAAGTTCAGATTTATGCGGTCGAATCGCAGATTTGTGTCTTTGGGAAGGCACTGGTCATCAGACTTCGCTTTGCCGCAAAGTTAGGCAGTTGTAAGTGATTATGACGGTGACAAATCAGAGAGGAGATGGCAAAAGTTGGATTTGGTGGCGATTGAGATAGAAAGGATGAAGATGGATGATGATAGTAGGATCTGATAAATTAGGGTTCATGTTAGGGTTAGGTGATAGTTAAGTTTTCTGCTAATCTAAAATTAGGGTTAAAGCTAATCTAGGATTAGGGTTAGAGCTGTGATCCATGTGAAAATTAGAGGTAGATTAATGAGAATTAGTTGATCTCCCATCTCCCTTAGATCTCTTATTTATAATGGTATATTTGTAATTATACATATAACCTCTTTAACACAAAGCACATATAATACACTACATATTACATCTTAACACCACTCGAGTGGATCAAACATGAGGATACAACTCGTCTAAAATTTAAATTAAGCAACTCAAATGGAAAATCTATTCTATTAGATGTGTTCTAACATGTTTAAACTACCTATAAAAATTTCAAATAATTTGAATATATTTTACTGATGCATCAAATTTCGACAAATTAGTCCATTTTATGATAATCCTGAAATATTGATTGTGTGCTCATATGTTGCATGGGGAAAAATTAAATGCATTTGAAATTTTGTTTGCTAATAAATTAGATATGATAAATAACATCCAAATAAATGAATTTTTGAGTGGGTTGAATCCTCATGTTTGGTCCACTTAAATGAATCCTAATCAATCTATATATACATAAATATACATATGCACGGGTGCATACATACATACATATGCAGGTATATACATACACATATGAGAATAATGTGTCTCATATAACATATAAGATATATCTCTTATATAATTCAATGTAAAACATTCTACTCCACATAGTACAAGTCGTCACATGGGATGTATTTTTGTCCATTGTGAAGGAGAATGCACCAAGTCAGCGTATTTGAAAGATATTTCTCATATGTCATTAGATGTACATTATTCTCTATATACATATACACATGTATATATACACATATATACACATGTATATAATGCATGTGTAGATATTTGTGTTATTGTGTGTATGAGCGTCAACTAGCCTAGAAGGGTTTTGAAGTACTATAACTTTTTTGTAATGGCTAGATAAACAAGCAATACACCATGAGTTCACTAGATCTTAGTGTATTTGAGTTTTGGAATATGAAGATCAAACTGAACCGTGATAAAAATTTGATAAAATGAAACTTTTAACAACCGCCTAATAGGATATTTTCCTCCTTGGGGTAGCATTTTTCCTTTTTTATATGTATGTGTGTGCATATATCCAACTTAAAGTCGAATGAAGAAATCCAAAATTAATAATTAAGCCTAAAGTTGTAACCCAAATCCCCAATGTGCAGCTGTTAACTAAAAAGTAGTGCAAGTTGAGCCTAACCAACAAACTAGTATTTTTCAATGCAAGTCTACTCTAAACTTGTTACTAATCTAATGCCACTAATACACATGCCAATTGATTATCTATGTTGCATGGATGCGACATGCCAATATAAAGATGCCATGACACAACACCTAGAACAAATCCTTAAAATATATTTGAAACAGAAGTATCGATGTCTTGTCTAATACATGTGTCGGATACATGTATCCAACACGATATGACTTCAAGTTTAATAATGTTCTAAAGACAGTTATAATGTGTGTGGGACATTGCATAGCATCTAAACAGATTTTGCGTCTGATTATGTGGATTATGCAAATTACATGAAAATCAATATGGTAATAAATAAACAAATAATAGATATCTACAGTGCAATATTAGATGTAAATTTTGCCTTAAACTACGAAAAAAAATAAAAATATTACCTAATTATCATTGTTGTATACATAAATTTGTATGTAGGAGAAATACTAATAAGTGAAGCAATCTTAAAGTTTCAAACTCATAGTCCAAACAAAATATAAATCATGATGGCCTAAATATGACCCATGATGATGACCCTCAAAATCCACTTGTTCAATCTCATATGTTTGTAGTTGCAAATAGTCAATCTGATTGTTGTAATTTAATCTTTACAAAATAATATTTTTTTAGATTCTTATTGTAGCAGGCGTGTGGTTGACTTATGTGGCTAGTATGCAGATAATCCGGTTGTATAAAGCAAAGAATGCATGTATTATGCGGCCTATGCACCCCTATAATTCATACATGCGATTTGTTCGCATATTTTTCCTTCATACCTCCACCTCATAGAGCCATTCAACTACATGTATTTATGCAACTGCACACCTTTAAGAATTAATTAAAATGTACATGCTAACCAGGTTATGATATATATCACGTAAGCACTGAACAATCTTTAAAAATCAACATGAATCAAACAAACAAGTTGTGATATCCCTTGTCAGAGTGATAAACAATTCCAACTAAAATAAGGATAAACAATTATAATGAAACCTAATTTACAATGTACAATTTGTTAATGACTAGTAATTCCAATGCCCTACTACACTACCCCATATTTCACATCCTCCCACATAAACATAAATTCATGTCAAAAAATTCACTCATGTCATAAATTCCCATGATATAGTAATTTTCTCTACATATCATAATTCACCCAAACATACACACACCCACAATCACACCCTCTCCCCCCCACCCCATCCACACATCCTTCCCCACCATCTGTCTCTCCTCTCCATCACAAAACCTTATGATTTTCCTCCAAAAAAATTTCAAAATTTTTAATATCAACCATTGGTTATTTTAGATCAAATCTAAGCCATCCTTCTACCAACCATTTTGTATTAATAAGCATTCACATTCAAAAATATCTCTCTTTTGTATAATAGATTAGGGAGTTTCAAATCTAAGCCATCCTTCTACCAACCATGGTGGGCTGTTTCCCTTGGCATTTGCGGTTGTGTCAGCGGAGAACCAAGAAAACTGGAAGTGGTTTTCCGCATGTATATATGAATACATACCAAGTGCGCATGGACGAACGATAACCTTCATTTCAGATAGAATGAAAGGAATTCCTCGAGCACTAGAAGATGGATGGCCAGCAGTGCACATTATCACCATAGGTATTGTCTGCGGCATATTATTGCAAATTACAAGGCGAAAGGATTCCGAACACGTTCCTTGGAGGGAAACTTCTGGATGTCTGGCATTGCATCAGACTTGCTGACATACAATGCCTATCGTGCCAAAATTAAAGACGAGTCCATTGAAGCAGATGCGTGGATATCTGCAGATTTACATGGAGAAGAAAGCATGTGGGCGATGCATGCCGATCGTGGGAAACGTTATTGCATCATGACAACAAATTGTTCTGAGAGCTTTAATGGGGTTCTCAAAGGTGCTAGGGCTCTACCGATACAAGCGTTGATTGCAAGAACATTTTACAGGTTAAATAGATATTTCTTCAGTCGAAGACTAAGTGGGCAAGGGTGGACGACAGATTTTGTGCCCACAACAATGGACATTCTTGCGGCACGGAGGGAAGCAGCCCGAACGTTTATGCTCACAAGGTTTAGTGATTGTGAGTGGCAGGTGACTGACAATGATGGTCTCTGTTATACTGTTAAGTTGCATGACGAGAAATGCAGATGTAGTTGCAATATTCCTTCGCTTCAACACATCTCATGTGCCCATGTTATCGCCGCAACTTCCAGACAAGAATATGGTGCCAATATAGCATATATGTCATTCTGTTCGCCATGGTATAAGGTTAGCAGATATCGCCTTGCATATGAACCTTTATTTCACCCCATACCCGATGCACGGTATTGGAAGGCTTGGGATGGTCCCAAATTACTTCCACCCGACAAAAGAAGACCTCCAGGTCGGCCTACATCTACACGTATTCGGGGGGCAATGGATATTCCGCGCGAAGGAAGCCGACAGAATAGATGTGGCAATTGCCATCAACTCGGGCACTACAAATCACGCTGCCGAAATCCTCCAACACACGCGTATGTTGATTCTTCAATTCATATATTTCTTGTGTATATACATATGTTGTTCTAATTTATGCTTATCTTGTAGGTATTCATCTCAAGTTCGGGGCGGGTCTTCATCACAAGGCCGCGGCGCGTCTTCATCACAAGGCCGCGGCGCGTCTTCATCTCAAGGCCGCGGCCCGTCTTCATCTCAAGGCCGCGGCCCGTCTTCATCTCAAGGCCGCGGCGCGTCTTCATCTCAAGGCCGCGGCGCGTCTTCATCTCAAGGCCGTGGCAGATCCCGCACATGATGTAATGATGGATGTTACTCTACTGATACTGTTGTGTTAGGACCATGATTGATGTGTTAGGGCCATGTTTTTTTGTAAGTTTATTGAATTCGACATGATATGTATTTTGAAATTTAAACTACTATGGTTGATGAATTCATTGTTGTTTGATTTATGTGTTACTTGAGCTTGAATTCTATGTGATGCGTGTTTTGATTTATATGACCGTTTGGATATCCAAGTGATGTGTTGTAATATACTATGTGTGGTACGCTATGGCTGTGAGAAGTATTAGTGTGAGAATAATTTGGGACACGTTTTGATTTTTATATGCATATGCTGGAGTGAATTAGGGTTGAATTATCGGGAGAGTATGAGAAGCAGCTGCTGAAATGGAGAAGAGCAGCAGCAGCTATTTGTATTTGCAAACATAGAGGAGCAAGCAGCTGCTGCTGCTGCAATTCGGCTCTGTAATTGTGTGGCCTTGGCCGCAGCTGTCAGGTGCGGCCAAGGGCCGCACTTTGAAGATGCGGCCCATGGCCGCACTCTGAAGGTGCGGCTCTCGGCCGCACTCTGAAGGTGCGGCCGAGGCCACACACGTGCCCCAGCCCCAGCCCGACCTCTTTTGGCTCCCAAAACCAAAAGAGGTCTGTTTTGCTAATTAAAAATAAATTAGGTCGATTTTCCTAATTAATTTATTAATTTGGCCTATTTGCAAAAATTGTCCTATTTCCAAACATTTCCCCAAAAAGTAAAATACTCTTATGTAAGAGTTTACAAGATAGTAAATATTTAAGATATGTAAATGAATGTATATGCGTCCATAAGAATAAAACATACATGGCAACGAAAATAATAGTTCTTCTTTTTGTGTATGTGTGATATTCTCTCCCTTCTCTCATCTTCTATCATCTTCTTCTCTCATTTTTGCAATTCTTTTCCTTCTTGACACTTTTTTAAACCTCTATATATGCAGCACTGCATTATGTGAACGTAATCGTCACCTACTTCCATATAAATTTCATAATTTCTATATACCTGTGTAACTTTAACGAAAATAGGCAATGTCCCACACCTCGAATCCAGATTAGATTCATCATGAATAGCCTTCAGGTTCAAGGGAATTCTATACAGGCATCAGGGTTTAGGCTGAAACTTATAGTGTTAAACTTTTACATAAAAATTAAACTGAACCACAGCAAGATTTTCAAATGTCGTATATTAGAGTTACATATAATTATGAACAACCACCGGGTATCGTCCGTTTTACATCTCATATGCATACATTTATAAACACTCGTCAATTTTACAGCAACCATCTTCTTCCAACATACAACTTTGTTGTGTAAGCTTGTGAATAAAAGCCACATAATCCCACCCCAAGAAGTCAAGATATTGACTGTAATTAGTATGCCACTACTTTTTAGGATAAAACGATATCATTCGTCAAACAAAACAAACATCAATACTCGAAAACAGACTTCATCAAATTGATATCAATTTATTACGTTTGGAAGCATAAGAAACACTTGATCCAGTTTCAACAATTTCAATAAAATATCTCCAAATTTCATGGCAACAAAATCAGACAACCAACAGAACAAAGTTGCAATCGATTCCACGCATCTGACCTTGTCCTTTTCATCGGATTCATTCAAGAGAGGATCTATAACGATCTCCCCATCTTCACCCTGATTCCGACCGTTCGCCTTCTCCCGCGAAGAGAACCTCTCGAGGAACGAATAGACGGCGATCACGAAGAGAGAGATGGCGACGGTGATCTCGATCTCCCACCAGGACGGGATGAGGAGGCCGATCGAGAACTCTGCCATTGGATGTCAGCGGCCAAAGTCGAGATCTAGGTTTCGGAACGGTGATTTTCTAGGGGTCCGACGTGTGGATAGAGAGAAATAGAGACGAAGACGAGAGAGGAGACATTGATTTCGGACTTTTAAGATATACAGGTGGGTCAAACTTGAGTTGCTTGGAGGGAGACGGCAAAGAAATGGGAGGGGAGTTGCTACTCGCACAACCGTTTTTGCTCTGCGCCCGACCGCGACCCGTGTATTTACAAGTTTGTCATTGAAAATTGCTGATAGATCACAATCGAGACAAAATTCTGAAACTGATCATAGTTGTGTGTTGTGAGTAAAATGGACCGTCCCCTCCGCAGCCCCTTCCTCCGACCTCCCCAGCCCGTCTGCCCCCTCCTCGAACTTCCTACTTGCCTCAAAAGATTGCAGTCCCAAGCGCATCAGGTCTGACAAGTAGTAAGATCCGGTGAGTCCGAAGTCGTATTCCACAAGAAGATTGTGACACAAATCAGAACTTAAAATCAGTAAGAGTAAACGATCAATGAAAGGATTACCACTTTTAAATGGGGTTTGAATTGTTTGAGAGAATGATTAAACTAATGAGATTAACCTAAAATTAATTGTGTTGAAGTAGAACGATGACGTGGATCCATTTGGGGTGTATACATAGCATGATTTGGTTCTCATAACTATAACTCAATGATGCATCTTTTAGATTAACATCACCGGATGATCCATTTGGGTTTAAGCACGATGTTCTAATGGGCTTATAGTTGGATGTTAGATTTCATGTTAATGGTGATGATCAATCCGTTTGAAATGATCCATCCCCTTAACATTAACCTTGTGGATTAACAGAAAAGAGGAGTTGTGTAGAAAAACAATAATCCATTATACAACCACACTAGATGCATTTAAAAATCACAAATCTAAGTTGTGTATAGTCCCAATTTCACCAAATCACACACATCAATGATCTAGCCAAGCATGATTGAAGAGACAACAAAATTCATCAAACAAAACATCAACTCGTTCATCCAAATCAGCAAGAACAACAATAATACTGAGAGAGCTTATGATTATGTCAACAAATCCCCTGATTACAAGCCTCAGGTCGAAATTCCCCTCCTTCATCCTCACGCAAGAGGAAAACACCAAAAAAATATACAAGATAACCAATGCCATTAATCTCTCGTTTATATACACTTTCCTAGTCGAATCCATGCCCTCCATTCATCCATCCAACAGTTGAGCTCATCCCATGAAGATTTGGATGCAAAACGGGTTGAAAACCCAAAACAGATTTCGCCCAAAATCGAGTTCTGGAAAACACAGCAGCTCGGTTGACACGATCGTGTCGAAATTTGACACTATCGTGTGTCATTCTCCGAGCAAGCCTTCATCTTCGCGTTAACACAATCATGTCGAAGTTGACGTGGTCATGAAACTGTATTCTCCCAAGTTCATGAGATAATGTTCTTTATGTCCATAGCATGACACGTTGACACGACCGTGAAGGGGATTGCCAATGAGCTACTTCAGCAAAACGGGCATGCAACACGACCATGTTTAGGATCCATGTGGACGTCAGACAACATTAAAGGGGGGTTTGAATAGAGTTGTCAACAAATAATAGTCTTTTCGCGTAATTAAAAATCATTCTAAAGGGTTTGAATAGAGTTGTCAACAAATAATAGTCTTTTCGCGTAATTAAAAATCATTCTAATAGTTGCCTAAGTCTCAAATTCAAGTGGCATCAATTTGTACTTAATCAACGATTATTATATGCTTGAATATGAGTTAAAGCACAATTTGATCAATTGAGTGTGTCTTGAAAATTGATTTTCTAAATAAGCACTTGGGCTTTTAGAGATCAAAGATCAAGTTTCCGTTTAATCTTTGAAAGAAAGATATGATTTAAAACACAAAGATTAAAACAAGAGATTTGTATTTTAAATCTCAATAGAAAAAGCTTTTGAGCTTGGAGATCAAAAAACAAATTATTCGAATGCAAAATAAAACTGAAAATAAATCAAGCGATACAAGAATGAAAATTAAATCAGTATCCTTTAGAATACAATGAAGAATAGAAATTAAAGCCTTGAGCACTTTGAGCAATAGAGAGATTTCTTTTGATATGAAAATTGTTGTGTTAAAAGACTCTGAAATTCCAGCTATTTATAGAGAAAATATTATTACAAAATCTGCACAAAATCAGCTTAAAACAGCTCCGCCAACGGTTAGTTAACGGCTAGCATAAATCAAGGTAGATTGCCAAATCTGTCAACAGTTGACCTAGATAGTCGACTATTTCTTCGAATAGTCGGCTATTATTTTGACATAGAGTTGGGAGTAAAACAGTGACAAATATAGTCAGCTATCTGACAATAATAGTCGGCTATTATAGTATACAAGAGTTTTTATACATAAAAATATTTGAAAATTAATTTACAAAAATTATATTAAAGTATTATACTAATTAATATATATTAAAAAGATTTTTCCAGAAATTTTGTGTGCGTAAAAGATAAACTATGGCTTTTACATTTCTAAGTAAATTACTCACTTAGACACACATCTAGATCTTGTTCTTCAATCTTTGACTTGAGTCGTTTCCTCTTAATCTTAAGTCTTCATATGCTTTTAAATTTTGAACCTTCATATGATTCGAGTATAGACTTTTGATTTTGTCTTCTAAGTCCTTCGATTTGCTTCACAATGCGCTTTATTCTCAAAGTCTACAAAATAATCTATATGCAAATGAAATAAATACATTAGTACACATATCACTTGTGCACATCATCAAAATCCACTAGGGTTTGTCTTAATATCCCAATACAGACACGATCATGTGCTAGTTCTTGGCTGCCCTTATTACATTCCACACGGTAGTTTAAGACGTAACACACAAACGTGAAGTGTAAAGTCTTTGGATCCACTATGTTTGAAGTACCGATTGAGCTCCATAAAATTCCTAAAAAAATATACAAAGTATGTTTAAGCCTTGGGAACATCATTTATGCGTGAATAAAGATTATACTCTAACATTTAATGGTTCAACTAAAATGTATGGATTAGAGCTATGTTGAGCACAATTATGCACTAAATGTAAATAGTTTGGGGTGAAAATATACAATATTCACTCATAATCACTTGCCCAGACTGCCTCTCCCTCCTCCGAATTCCCTTATCCCTCTTCCCCTGCCCCATCTATCGCCCCCTTCTCGGACCTCCCCAGCCCCGCTGCCCTCTCCTCGAACTTCCCCAGCCAGCGTGCCCCTCCTTTGATCTTTCATATCCCTCTTCCCTCGCCCCATCCCCCTCCTCCGACCACCCCACCCTCGGTGTTCCTTCATCCGACCTCCCCCTCTGCCTCTCTCTCCTCAGATATCCGCTATCCCTCTTCCCCCGACATCTCCCCCTCATCTGACCTCCCAGGCCTGACATCCCCCTCCTCCGACCTCACCAACCCCTCTGTCGCCCCTGCTCTGACAACTCAGCCATCTCATATGGCAGACGGGTGTAAAAGAGGAATAATGGTAAATTTGTAAATAAGTGGATTGTGCGCGGGAATTAATGGTAAACTTGTAAATTATCTGGTCATGCACAACGCAAAATGGTCGTGCGCATAGCAATTCCCAATGGGAATTCGCACCAGTGATTTGCTATGCGCACATACCACTTACTTACAAGTTTGTCGTTCAATCTTTATCAAACATTTTCCTCTTTTACCCTCATCCACCTCCCCTCCGCATTGCGACCACCGCCACCAAAATGGCCTTTAGAGACGAAGACGAAGACGAAAATGCAAGGAGAATGGGTGTCACCATCATCACCGGAGTCGGTCGTCGGAATTATATCGACCCGAGGTTCTCCTTGTCTGTCTGTCTCTTGTGGTGGATCTTTCTCAACATTAGTGTCGCCATCATCACTGAAGTTGTCTCCTGAATTAAATGAAACCCTAGATTGTCTATTTGTGGATCCTTTCCTCCCATTGCGATGGGATTGGTCGTCGGAGCTCAGACCCTTGCTCAGACGATGATGGCTTATATGAGAGATTGGTTGCCGGAGCTCAGACCCTCGCTCAAACGAAACCCTGGCTCAGCAATGATGTTTGGGAGAATCAAACGAAACCCTAGCCTTAAACACTCACAATGATCACAGACCCTATCTTTAGAAACTGACGGGGGGGGCGGGGGTCGGAGGGGCCTCAGACCCTAGCTGTGGCGACCATCGTCCAAATTTTATCATCTTCTTCGACCGTACATGGCCCCGACGAAACCCCGATGGAGCCTTATGGGATTTTTCAGAAATTTGGCACTTAGAGTGCGCAGTAAGTAATTTCAATGGCAAACTTGTAGATAAGTGGTATGTGCGCACGAGTAAAATGGTGGGTACACAAATCAACTCCCCAGCGAAATTGGTGGAATAGTCAGGTGCTTCTATTTACACTACAAAATTCATTAACCACGGTACACCTTTATTTACATATTTGCCCCCATTTGACCTTTTTCTCTCTCCACTACATTACACACACTACACTTACATGACATATACCGCCAAGGTATCACATTTCATTTGCTCTGCCACTATCGCCTCATCCTCCACCCTTCTTCCTGTCCTTTCCACCTCTTCTTCACGTTCCCATCCCCGTCGTCCCTGTCTATTTGATAAAAAATAAGCTAAGAAAAATGCTGCTCGGATTATCAAACTCGAGTAAATGAATTAGGCACAAGCACCCATATAATTGTGTACGTCAGGTCTTAATACCAAAAAGCGCTTCTTTGGAATTTGTATGTGACACTTGGGCCTTTATAAGAGAGCACCATACGTGGTATTCAGATATATAAGCATGTGAGTCATAGATGGTACTCAGCTTTGAAAGTCTGAGCACTTATTTTTGATATTTTAATTGATTTTTATTTATTTTCATTGGATTTAATTGTTTTCTATTTGAAAATTTTTAAGGTTTAATGGAACTTGTCTGAGAAGAAAGTGCTAGTGTAGGACACATCAGAGGAGGCAGTGGATGATGAGGATGAGGCAGACGAGGCAGATAGGGGGGTGGAGAATAAGAGTGATAAGGATGAAGTGTGGGGGGGAGGGGTTGGAGAAAATGGAGAGGGCGTATGGTAAAAGCATGGTGATAAGAGGTGAGCAAAAAATCGGAATAAATTGTAGTGTTCTTAATAATTTTAAAAAAAATGTGTAGTGTGGTTTGTGAATTTTGTAGTGTAAATAGAAGCATCCTTTTTAGTCTTGGGTTATAAGTGGATGAGCACTGCTATTCAAATTACACTTTTTGTTAAACATATTACCATTGCTACGCACACAACATTTTAAAAAAAACTAGACTCACAATATTTCCTTTCAAAAGTTCTTGTTTCATCACTTGCGTCCTCAACTCCACGCTTCCTCATGCGCCCGTCACCACCTCCATCACATATCCTCATCCAATTATGCTCCATCCTCATCATCATCCTCCACATGCTTATGCCACCTCCCCATCTTGCAATTAAAAAATATTTAAAAGTCAATTAAACCTAATGAGTTGAATTAAGCCCAAAAAACTTTTAAAATCAATTAAACCTATGGAGTTCAATTAAACCATAAAAATCTTTTAAAAATCAATTAAACCAAATGAATGTGAAAACCCACGTATAATCCTAAAAATCTATGTGCTCGGACTTTCAAGAGTAAGTGTCATTTGTGGTTATTGGACTTATTTATTTGAACACCAAATATGATTCTCGGACAAATACACTCGAGCGCCACAAAAAAATTTCAAAAAATTGTTACTCTGTTACTAAAATCTGAGCCAATGATTTACGTAAATTCTTTTTTTGACAATTTACTTGACAATTTTAGGGGGGGAATGATGATGAGGGTGTGGATGAGAGGCAATGGCGGCAACGGGAGGAAAAGCTGCATCGGTGATGAGTGTCGATGGCGACAACAACAGTGTCAGTAGTGATAACGAAAGGAATAGGTGTTGAAGGAGAAGATGAAAAAATGCAGTGATGAAAGGATAGAATAAGTGTATAAATTTGGGAGAAGACAAACACATCACTTTCTACACATTGGAACAAGATCGAGAGGATGAATTACTACGCTTTCGATCGGATTTAGAATCACAAGATGAAACCAAACACCATTTCACCGCCAAGATTGCCTTCATGTCTTTCTTCTTGAGATGTGTTTTGAAAGATGAAAAAGAACGCAGTCTTATGTCTGTCTCCTAAGTACTCCCAAAGGGCATATATATGGGAATATGAGGGGGAAGTTTTATAGCATTGAAAATTTAACGTTAAAACAGTTGAGAAGTTTCCAACACTTTTTGCATTAGGAACCCTCAACTTCTCTCGATTTCAATTATCCACGAAGGTTAATCAAAAATTGCATTTAAGCCCATCAATCCTTCAATATTTACATTTTAACCCCTGAGTCAAACCAATCATGGGCATATCTAATTCCAACATCTCTCACTTGCACATGATGGTATTTATTGTTACAAAAATAACACTGAAGAAGATTTTTTCATGCTTGGTAACTTGTGTTGGATCCTGGAGATGAGCAAGCGAAACACTAAAGGAGGGGGGTGATTAGTGTTTCAAAAAATTAAAGCACACATAAAACCTAACCCTCTAAATTTTGCCTAAGTCGCATAAGGATGTTACTCCTTAAGAACTTAATCAACTATCTAAACTATACTTGTAATAATGAGAGATAATATTAAGCAGCAGAAATGTAAATAACACAAATATGCAAGAAATAAAATGGAGACAAAATCACAGTGCAAGCACAATAGAATTTTATCCTAGTTCACCCACCCTATGCTATTCCTGCCCCCAACCTCTTTGTTTGGATTTTCCACTAAGCAACTCTCTCCAAAGAGAGTAACTTGTCTACAACAAGGGCTTACAATCATCTAGATTCACTTACTAGGATTTCCACAAACCAATCAACCTTGCACATAAGCAAGTGTTACAATGAAACACCTCTACTACAGAGGACCTCCCTTGAGGCTTTTACAACTCAAAAATACAATGAACACTTACTACCACACTATGTGGTTTTACACTTTACCTTTCTTTGTAGACGATGAGTTGAACACATTTCCTATAGCCAACTTTTGGATTGAAGCCTTTAACGTGGCTATGTGAAAAATAAAGAAATCATTTGGTCTCTAAGAAGATTGCTTTGGTTTAGAGAGATCAATGAATTGGGACTTAAATTTCTTCTCAAGAATGTCAAGATGAAAGCTTGATGAGAAGAGAATGTAAGTTAGCCAAAAAGAAATTTTATTTAAAAGCTTTTTGCTTGAAAAAAACACTTTTGGCTTGAAGAGAGCTTGGAGAAAAAAGAGTACTTTGAATGCTTAAAAACTTGAAAATAAGATCATTAAAAGCTCGTACTAACTCTAGCCAACTCCTAGTATCTATAGCTCATTTCACCGTTCAAAATTGTTCTCAAAATTGCCCTAACAACGGTTGAAAAAAAAAAGATCTCGTAAAGTCTGGAAGTTTGTTTTTAACACAAAATAGTCGGCTATAGTAGTCATGATAGTCGACTATTCTCAATACTGTACTCGACTATCATCACTACTGTTGTCGACTACTTTGAGCAACAGAGCAAAGGCTCCTTCCCAATCAAGGTAGTCAGCTACTACTATACAAGTAGTTGATTATAAAACTGATATATGCGATTTTTGTTCAAAATCACAAGAAATCATTTCAAAACTTTTCTAAATCATTTTGTGGGTTTAAATGATGTTTTAAAAACTTGTGTGTGTGTGGTTTCAATCCAGTGTCATACAAATAATCTAAGAGCATGAATGAAAATTACATCAAAAATACCCTATATTAGCTTCTTTGATGCATTGCATAGCTCCATCTACATGTCTTAACTTCTTTTTGGTTCTTTGGCCTTGGTTTGAGCTTCCACACATATCTTGAATCTTTCTTAAATGCATTGACTTGGATCAACCTATTTGAGTCTTCAATTTGAGTCATGTTGACTTTTGTTGACTTCTTGATGTTGATGTGTATTTGATGGGCTTCATAAATCCTACACACTTGGTAAATGAGATTAGCAATAATCATTTGTTAATCATCATCAAAACATCATTAGGGGCACTCAATATCCAACAATCTCTCCTTTTTTGACGATGACAACAAACGATATAAAATCCAGAATAATATGAAATTTCAAATAAAATTACTTACTCCTCCTAAAATGATGCACGATGCTTAATCATAATTTTGTAAACTCCCCCTACATCCTTCCATGATAAGATAAGTACTTAAAGCATAATTTCATATTATATCACCAAATGTGAGATATAAAGTTCAAGTCATATTTAAAAGTCAAATATAATTCATTAAGCTCAAGAAGGCATTGACTCCAACACGAAGCTCAAAGTATGGAGCATGTCAAGCATAAAATCCATGATTCTCATCTAAGATAAAATTCCAATAAAAATTCTCTTAGTCTCATCAAATCATTAAGTATAAGATACATCAAGGCATGAGATATATGACATATGATATATGAGATTCATGGCATATGATACATAATGTACATGACATGTGATATATGATATACATGACATGTGACACAATGTGTATTTTATATGCATTACCATATTTCTCCACATTTGTCTCATAAGAAAAGTAGAGAAATAGAAGATAATATGACACAATATCAACAATCCATGTGTCAAAAAAATACACAACAACAACAACATTTTTGAAAAATAACAGGCAGTAGTCGACTATCTTGCCTATGGTAATCGGTTATTGTCAATGTATCATGAAATCTATTTATTTTTCTTAGTCTTATCAAAGACAATAAAAATTATAAATTATGAACTTCTATGTTATCCTTTGATATCGACAAAATAATTAATATAATCGACATGATTTGTGAGCATGAGGAAGATATCAATAAGATAATCTCAAAGATTATAATCATATGATATCTTAAAATTTAAACATAAGCTCGAACTCATTCCAACATATGACATAAGTCTATATGTGTCAAGTATAGGCACATAAGTCCAATGAAGTAGCAATAACTTTCAATATGATATAAATCCAATAATTTTCACAAACAAGCCAATATATTTATTATTTTGCACAAATGAGGCAAGTAAGCTCAATTATATCCAAGAATCCACATAATTGAAATTTTCAATATTAAACTCATAGTATGCCACTATATTAATGTAATGGTCATCATGACATAATTTCAACATAGAAATAAATATTGTAACCATCTGTTTCAGAGTGTTTTCTCACTACAAAGCGTTGACCGTGGACAACCCGGTCAACGTGGTCAAGGGGCCCACTTGGGTCCCTCGGGTGAGTCGAGTTGGTGCAGATGAGGCTCGAGTCGGATCTGCAGACGACGTGGAGCACGTCGGCTGGGTCAAATCGGGGGCCTCGGCCGTTGGTAGGGCGAGGGGAAGCCTCGGCCTGGGTTGAGACGCTCGGCCTCGGACGGATGCGCTCGGCCTCGGTGGTCGGACGACGAGGGGAAGCCTCAATCATCCAGCTGGTTGCGTGGTCGGCGAGGGGCGGAGGGGAAGCCTCGGCCCGTGGATTGGATATCCTCCTGCGTAGACGAGAACACTCGTCAGGGGGGCCGGACCTTGGTTCCGGCCAAAACCCCTCCGATGCCTAAGTCAGACAGTGATCTGAAAGAGGAGGCCCGGCGGAGACGGTACGACTCGAGAGGAGATCGGTACGGAGTCTCACGGCGCGAGCGGGGGAGAAAGGAGGAGAAATGGGGGAGCTAGGTCGTTGATGGAGTACCTTAGGTTTTGAATACCTGAGATGCGGTCCCTTGTCCTGTCGTCCTCCTAGCCCCTTTATAGACCTCCGCTGTGATTGCCCCCGACCCACGTCGCTCGTCCGCCCTCAATCGTACCCCCTCAATCCGCCCCCCCCATCGCCGCTCCCTGCGCCATGCCAGCCTCTCCCCATAACTACCATTAAGTGGTAGCGGGATCGAGGGAGCGGTTATCGCAGGAGTGGGTGAGTGACCAGTGTGTTACCGGGGCTGGGTCGGATCGACATTTGGGGGGGTCCCCCATAGGGCCTTATCGAGTGGGCCTGAGTGCGCAGATGGGCTCTTGACCGGAGGTCGGGTTTCTGGGCTCGTGTCTTTCGGGCCTCGGCCAAATAGGCGTAACAATTGCCCCCATCGGTCGGGTCGATCGGCCTCGGCCTGTTCGGCTCGGCCGATGTGACTTCCGCCGACTTTGACAGGCTCGCCAGTCGATGCCGACTCATTTATTAGTCGTCATCATGAGTTGGCCCGTTCGATACTTTTAAGGCACGGGCTCCGAAGTGCCGTCGGTCCTCTGATGCTGCCACGTGTAGCTGCAAGCTTATCCCCACCGCTCGCGGGGTCGTCTTAAGTTGAGAAGCCGAGGGGTTCATGAGCTGCCATCCCGTCGTTTTCTTCTTTGCGCTGATCCCTATTCTGCCTGAGCTCTGCCTCATGTCGTCTTCCTCTGCCACGGGTTCGGGTCGGCTGGAGCGCGACGCGGCTCCGGGCCTGGCGGGTAGCCCTCCTTCGTCGATTTGTCGGCACGGGGATGATCTTTCAGGGGTGCCCCCAGAGGTCTTGTCGTGGCCTTCGTCGATCTGTGCCACCGCCATCGGGAGCCTGCGCTCCGCCTACCTGCTTCCGCCTTACTCGGCTCGTGCCCCTGGGGCTGACGAGCGGATCTGCTTTCTTGGCCCCAACGAGGTTGGAATATACGAGAAGTGTTTCCGCTTCGGGCTACGTTTCCCGCTCCATCCTTTTATCGTTGAATTCCTTCAGGCCCACAACGTGTGCCTGTGTCAATTCTGCCCCAACGCCGTCGAGCTCCTCGTCGGGTTCATTGTTGTCTGCATGCTGAGGGGAGTGGCGCCCTCTCTTCGTCTCTTTGCCCAGTTCTACCGCCTGAGCCACCGCCAATCAGGGGCGTGGATTTACATCAGCGCCCGCCCGAAAATGACCCTGGTGCTGGGGTTGCCGAGCTCCCTGAAACGCTGGAAGGGGGAATACGTGTTTGTCACGTTCCCGTCGAGTGTACCCTTCCCGGTTAGGTGGGAGGCGGCCGGCGCAGTCATCCTCGATCTGGGTGAGCCGACGGTCGCCGAGCAGCAGACGGCGAAGGACATGCTGGCGATTCCTGTGAGGGAGCGCTCGATCGACGTCCTCTTTAGTGACCATAACTTGCGTAAGACGGTGTGGCCCCTAGGTAAGCTTCTCTGAGTGTTCGCCGTTCGAGGTTGCCCGGGCTCTGCTTGGTCTCTCATTTCTCCTTTGAGTGCAGGTGGATTCCCTCTCGGTCCTTCTCCCACCGGCGCTCACGTGCAGGTCCCAGATCCGGATCCACGCAGAAGGGATCATGTGCTGGAGGTCCGGAAGAAGCAGCGGGTCGTGACCACGACCGGAGGCTCAAAAAGGAAGAGGGTGTCATCCCCCTCTCTCCCCTTGCTGGGGTCTTCCAAGAGGGTCCATGAGGGGGTCGAGGGGGTTGATGTCCTGCCGACTGCTGATCAACCTCAACCCGCCCCCGTTGAGGTTGCTGGGCCGTGGGTCGGCCCTTCACCTCTCCCGGACGGTTCTCTCCCCGATGCCTACGATCGGCATCTTGGCGCATTCCGCTCCACTCCTGGCGAGTTCCCTTCGTCAGGGGAGGGTCTTCTTCGTCCACGCTTCCCGGTGGGGGAGAAGGAGTCGGTGTTTTCGAGCCGCGGAGCCGCCGCACGAGTGGCCGAGAACTGTAGTCTCCCTCCCGATCAGGTAGTGTTGGACGGAGTCAGAGGTGACTGTTTGTCCACCTTCGTGATTCAGGCTGGTCAACAGGTAGTGTGTCTCTGCTTGTCCTCCCTTCCTCCAGCTGCTTTCGCTGCCTTACCTTCGTTGCCTTGGTGCAGTTGTCCTCGGTGGGCCTCTCAATGAGGCGCCAATTCGCGGCTCTTCCCAAAGCCAAATCCGATGCCGGGCGAGGCCCTGAAGCCCCCGGTGAGGAGGGGGAGGCAGGTCAGTTAGAGGAAGCGCGGGTCCAGTCCTTGGAGTCCCGCGTAACTGAGCTGTCCTCTGCCCTGGAGGAGGCGGACCGGGAGAGAGCCTTGGCTCTGACTGCAAAGTCGGAGGCCGAGGCGCGAGTCGCAGAGCTTTTGAGAGGCGCCGACACGTCTGGGGGAGCTGGACAGGTCCCCACCCCTGCTGCTGCCTCCGAGACCTTGGAGCTCTCCGATCGTCTGGAAGCGGCGGAGGAGCAGGCGAGGATCCTCCTTGCTCAACTTGGCGAGAGATCCCGGGAGATCGAGAAGGAGAGGGCGGAGCACCAACGCCAGATCGAGACCTTAGAGGCCCGGATGCGTGGGCTTGAGGAGGTGGATCCGGCCCGGATCGCTCAGGATGCCGTGGCTGAGTATGCCACCTCCTTCGTTGAGACCGCCTTATCGGAGGCGTTCGAGAAGGGCTTCGCCCGGTGTCAGTCCGAGATCCAAAAGAAGTTCCTACTCTCGGGGGTTAACTTCGAGGATCTTCGGATGTACCCAGACGTCGAACGGAGTATGGGGGAAGGCCCTAGTGGACTGCCAGCCTGTGGCTCCACCGGTGCCCCGGAGAAGAATGAGGGAGGGAATGCCCCTCGACCTCTTCGTGCGTCTCTCTGTATATCTTTTTGCTTTATCTGGAAAGGAATGAATTCAAAACAAATTTATTTCATAAGAAACGATACATCTATTGAAAGTATTTGCGTAAATGTTCCGTATTCCAGGTGTGAGTGAGAATCCTCCCCTCCATATCGGCTAGTCGGTAGGCTACGGGTCCGAGGACCTCGATGACTTTGTAGGGCCCCTCCCATCTAGCCGCGAGCTTCCCTTTGCGAGCGGTATCAGAGTTGAAGCCCGCTTTCCAGAGGACCAGGTCTCCAAGGTGGAAGCTTCTTCCCCGTACCCGAGCGTTGTAGTATCGGGCCACCTTCTGCTTCTGGCGGATGATGGTGGCCAGTGCCTGCTCCCGTCGCTCGCCGAGGAGCTCCAGATTGAGCCCCAGACCCTACGAGTTCCTGTCTTCGTCAAAGTATTTGAGGCGGAGAGATTCTTCGCCTAATTCGACCGGCACCACCGCCTCAGCCCCGTAGGTGAGCATGAATGGGGTCTCGCCAGTGGCCTCCTTGTGGGTCGTCCGGTACGACCAGAGTATCCCGGGGAGCTCCTCCGGCCAGTTCCCTTCGGCGTCTTTCACTTTCTTTCGGAGGGGCTCTATGATGCACTTGTTGGCCGCTTCCGCCATTCCGTTGGTCTGGGGGTGCGCTACAGAGGCGAAGAGAAGCTTGATTCCCCATTCCTCGCAAAAATCTTTGAACCATGCGGAGTCGAACTGCTTCCCATTGTCTGTGACGATGGCCCGTGGCACTCCGAATCTGGAGATGATGGAATTCCACACGAAGCTTTTGGCTTTCTTCCACGTGATGGTGGCCAACGGTTCGGCCTCGATCCACTTGGTGAAGTAGTCCACCGCCACAATCAGATACTTCCGCTGCCCTCGGCCCGGTTTAAACGGTCCGAGGATGTCGAGCCCCCACTTCGCAAAGGGGATGGGGCTCACGATAGGGATGAGCTCTGACGGGGGAGTCGAGGTGTGGTGGGCATACCTCTAGCATTCTTGGAATTTTTGGACGTAACTTGTTGCGTCTTGGGCCAGGGTCGGCCAGTAGTATCCCTGCCTCAAGATCTTCTGAGCGACCATCTTGCCCCCGTGGTGATTCCCGCAGATCCCTTCGTGAACCTCCCGTAGGACGTAGTCAGCTTCCTGCGGTCCGATGCACTTAAAGTATGGGAGGACATCCGTCTTGGTCCAGCGTCTCCGGTAGAGCGTCCCCTCATGGATCACGTATCGGAGCGTCTTTCTCTCCAGGGTTCGGCGTTCGTCCCCATCTGTCGGCACCTCCCCATGAGTGAGGTACTGGATGATCGGGTCCATCCAGGTGGGTTCCTGGTCGATCGCCATCATCTCCTGCTCTTCCGTGCTGGGGGACTGCAGATTCTCCACGTAGATGGTGCGGCCCAGCTCCTTTGGCGAGGACGAGGCTAGCTTCGACAACGCATCTGCCCGTGCATTCTCCGATCGCGGGAGGTGCAAGACTTCCACGTTCTTGAACTTGGACAATGCCGCTCTGGCGACAATGAGATACCTCTGCATCGCCTCCTCCCGCGCCTCGTAACTCCCCAGGAGTTGATTGACAATGAGCTTCGAGTCGCTGAGGAGGCGGATGGACTCGGCCCCGAGCTCCAGGGCCAGCCTTAGGCCGTTGATCACCGCTTCGTATTCCGCCATGTTGTTGGTGGCTGGGAACTCGAACCGCAACGCGTATTCCATAATGTTCCCTTCCGGAGATCGGATCGCAATCCCCGCCCCGCCTCCTGACTGTGTGGCCGATCCGTCCACATGGACGATCCACGCTCCTGGAACTCCTGGCTGGAGGTGGTCAGCCGAAAGAAAGGACAAGGGTTGGGGAATTACCGTTGCTGAGCCTTCTTCCTCCGGGGGGCCATTTCCTTCCGTTGTGCACTCAACGATGAAGTCGGCCAGGGCCTGCCCTTTGATGGCCATGCGTGGTTTGAATCAGAGGTCGAACTCGCTCAGTTCCACTCCCCAGTTTAGCATCCTCCCCATTCGATCGAATCTCTTGAGGTTCTGCTCCAGTTGCGAGTCGGTCAGGATCAGTATGGTGTGGGCCTGGAAATAGGGTCGGAGCCTTCGTGCCGAGAGAACGAGGGCGTACGCCAGTTTCTCCATGGGCGAGTATCGCACCTCCGCCCCCTTCAAGATCCGGCTCGTGTAGTATACCGGCCACTGCACCCCTCCGTCTTCCTGGATCAGCACCGAACTCACAGCTTCCTCCACGCACGCCATGTAAAGGCTCAGCGACTCCCCTTTCCGAGGCTTGGACAGGAGAGGCGGGCTGCGGAGATACTCTTTGAGATCCGCGAACGCCCTGGAGCAGTCTTCGTCCCATAGTATCACCTTCCTATTATCTGAAGGTTCCGCGATCGCTTTCCTCAGGACCTTGAAGAAGGGAAGCGATCTTTCCGCTGATTTGGAAAGGAATCGCCCCAGGGCTGCGATGCGCCCATTCAACCTCTGCAGCTCTTTGATCGTCGTCGGCTCACGCATGTTGATCAGCGCCTCGATCTTGTCAGGATTAGCTTCAATGCCACGGTTAGTTATCATAAACCCCAAGAATTTGCCAGATCTTACCCCGAACGTGCACTTCGCGGGGTTGAGTCGAATGTGGTGTCGTCGCAACTGCTCGAAGGTCTCCCGCAGGTCGGCGATGTGGTCTTCCGGTCGTCTCGACTTGACAAGCATGTCGTCGACGTAGACTTCTAGGTTCCTCCCGATCTGGGAGCTAAAAACCTTGTTGACCATTCTCTGGTAGGTGGCCCCTGCATTCTTCAAGCCAAAGGGCATCTTCTTGTAGCAGTAAGTTCCCCGGTCCGTCGTGAAGGCTGTCATTTCTTCGTCCCGGGGGTCCATCTGGACTTGATTGTACCCTGAGTAGGCGTCCATGAAGCTAAGCATCTCGTACCCCGAGGCGTTGTCCACTAGGTGGTCGATGCGTGGCAGGGGGTAGCTGTCCTTGGGACAAGCCTTGTTGAGGTCACTGAAGTCCACGCACATTCGCCATTTCCCGTTGGGCTTCCTGACCATCACCACGTTTGACAGCCATTCCGGGTACCAGACCTCTCGTATGAAGCCGGCGTCAAGGAGACGCTCCACTTCCTCGGAGGCCGCCTTCATATTCTCGCCGCCCAGGTTCCGCTTCTTCTGCCTGACGGCTTGAAGTTGGGGTCGGCGTTGATCTGGTGGACGATCACCTGGGGGTCTACGCCGGGCATGTCCTCCGGTGACCAAGCAAAGATGTCTAGGTTCGCCTCCAGGCATTCGATCAGTTGATCCCTCAGGTTCTGGCTTAGCCCTCTCCCGATCGAGACGAACCGGCCCTCGACGTCCGTGACCGGGATCTGCTCTTGCTCCTCCGCGGGGGCGGGCCTCGGCCCGCTCCTTAAGTCGAGCGCGGCCATCCGGTCGGCTAGACGATCTTCGGGGCCTTCCTCCGCCAGTTGATAGCAGGTACTCGGTCTCCACGCGTCGCCTTCGACTTGCCCTATCCCCCCGGGCGTTCGGAACTTGATAGTCTGGTGGAGGGTCGAGACTACCGCGCCGACGGCGTTGAGTAGGGGTCGGCCGATGATCCCATTGTATTCCGACCCGATCCCCAATACGATGAATTCTACCGCCAGGGTCACCGAGTCTGGTGCGTCTCCGAGCGTCACCGGGAGATGGATCGTGCCGATGATGGGGGTGGAGTGACCCGTGAATCCTACCACGGGACCCGAGCGAGGTCGTAAGTCTTCTTTCCGCCGCCCCATCTTTTCCAGGGTTGACATGAAGAGGACGTCGTAGGAGCTGCCGGTGTCGACAAGCAGTCGCCGTACCATGGTAGTGTCTATGATCACCGACACCACCAAAGCTACATCCGAGCTGCGCGCCGTTACAGATGCACTCGGTCTCCCGACCGGTGGGGACGGGGAGGGTCTCCTGGCCCTTTCCTCACGATCCTCCTTGCGTCGGGCCCGTGCCCATTCTTGCCAACGATGGCGGGCCCTGTCGCTTCGCGTCAGGGCCTTGCTCTCCTTTCGCCGAGACGGGTGAGGTTACGTCATTGCAGGTGTGATTTGTTTCTTCGTGGGACAGTTCGTTCCCACAGACGGCGCCAGATGTTTCAGAGTGTTTTCTCACTACAAAGCGTTGACCGTGGACAACCCGGTCAACGTGGTCAAGGGGCCCACTTGGGTCCCTCGGGTGAGTCGAGTTGGTGCAGACGAGGCTCGAGTCGGATCTGCAGACGACATGGAGCGCGTCGGCTGGGTCGAATCGGGGGCCTCGGCCGTTGGTAGGGCGAGGGGAAGCCTCGGCCTGGGTTGAGACGCTCGGCCTCGGACGGATGCGCTCGGCCTCGGCGGTCGGACGACGAGGGGAAGCCTCAATCGTCCAGCTGGTTGCGTGGTCGGCGAGGGGCGGAGGGGAAGCCTCAGCCCGTGGATTGGATATCCTCCTGCGTAGACGAGAACACTCGTCAGGGGGGCCGGAACCAACGTCAGGGGGGCCGGACCTTGGTTCCGGCCAAAACCCCTCCGATGCCTAAGTCAGATAGTGATCTGAAAGAGGAGGCCCGGCGGAGACGGTACGACTCGAGAGGAGATCGGTACGACGTCTCACGGCGCGAGCGGGGGAGAAAGGAGGAGAAATGGGGGAGCTAGGTCGTTGATGGAGTACCTTAGGTTTTGAATACCTGAGATGCGGTCCCTTGTCCTGTCGTCCTCCTAGCCCCTTTATAGACCTCCGCCGTGATTGCCCCCGACCCACGTCGCTCGTCCGCCCTCAATCGTGCCCCCTCAATCCGCCCCCCCGTCGCCGCTCCCTACGCCATGCCAGCCTCTCCCCATAACTGTCATTAAGTGGTAGCGGGATCGAGGGAGCGGTTATCGCAGGAGTGGGTGAGTGACCAGTGTGTTACCGGGGCCGGGTTGGATCGACATTTGGGGGGGTCCCCCATAGGGCCTTATCGAGTGGGCCTGAGTGCGCAAATGGGCTCTTGACCGGAGGTCGGGTTTCTGGGCTCGTGTCTTTCGGGCCTCGGCCAAATAGGCGTAACACCATCAATATCAACTAGTATGAAATTTTTCAACATAGAGAATATGCCAAAATATGAAATGCCATAACATAAAGCATATATGTTCAACATACGTTGATACACCAAATATCACATATCCAAACTAGTGTATCAAGCACCACAAAAGTAGCAACACAATATTACAATCAACATTGTTCAAATGAAAATCTAAAACATCCATGAGAAAACTTAAAAAGAAACATCAAAACATCAAGCATCTTCACTCAAACTCACTAAAAAGAAATAAAATCTAGCTTGGTGGATCTCCTCCTCTAATCATCTTCGTTAACTCGGTAATTTCTTGTTGAAGCTAATCAATTCTATAATCCAAAACACCCATCCTATCATAAAAGCCATCCAACTTTTTATCAAATCTAGCAAAGACTTGGTGCATCTATTGCTTCTTAAGCTCTAGCTTCAATTCTTCAAGCTTAGCTAGCAAGATGTGTTGATCAAAAGAAGGTGGATTTTATTGAGTGGGTTGAGTGGAGGGGTTGATTCATCATCAGAATCATCTTCTTCATCTTCATCTTCATCTCCATCTCCTCTTCTTCCTCATCGGGATTCAACGATGGATCTAGTTGTAGTTGTATCCTCTTTAATACACTCTTATTAAAGTGTGAGATAGGAAGAATGGAATGGGTCTCACAAGAAAAGTTGACGTCAAAATGTTTAAATATCTTAGCGAGAAAGTGGCCATGATGAAGTGATTGGGATTTGCTACGTGTCAGATTTTCGTAGATCATGTTTCGGGGTGTTTTCTCACCGCTGATTGGTTGACCGGGGGTAGTAGGTCAATGGGGTCCGGAGGGACACGTAGAACCTCCGGGGTCAGTTGAGGGTGCATTCGCTCGGTGAGGGACGTGCGGATCCTCGTGTCGGCTTGCAGAAGGATAGCATCGGCAAAGCGACGACCTCCTTGTGATGGGGGCGAGCGGGCTCGTTGCTGGGGACGCTCGGCTTCGGCTGGGAAGACGCTGAGGGGTAGTCTCAGCGTCTCTGGACCAAATCGACCTAGAAAGACGAGGAAGCTCGTCAGGGGGGTCGGACCTTGGTTCTGACCATGTCCCCTCCGATGCCTAAGTCAGATCGGATCTGAGTGATACTCGGTGGGATCGGTACAACTCACGGGGAGGCCAATACGCGAGTCCTCTGGCCGAGCTATAGAGGGGAAATGTAAAGTGGAAGACCAAGGTCGTGTGAGAGGAATACCTTCGTTCTTTTGTATTCAGTGAGAGGTCCCTTGTGCATTGTATCTCGAGTCCCTTTTGTAAGAGTTCTCCCACGTTCGTGCCTCCTCGACGTCCCCCACTTCCGCTCCCATGATCCGCCTCTTTGATGGCGTCTTCGTGGGTCATGAAGGTGGACATAATGGGGTCCCTTAATGGTAATTAAGGTGGGTGGCCCTTAACCGCTCCCTCTCTGACGTGGGCTGATGGGGGGTGCTCGTTTCGGCCAAAGCCGACCCGGCCCCCAGTCTTCGCGGAGGCCTCGTCGTTCGGCCTGCTCTTCACTTGGGCCGCCCGCCTGTGGTGTGGGCCTGGGCCGTTCGATCTTGGGCCATCTCAGAATGGTCGTATCAATTGCCACCATCGCTCGGGCCGTTCGGATTCTGTTAATTCGGTTCGGGGGATGTGACCTGTGCGGATTTTGACGGGTGCGTCAGTCGAGGCAGAGTCATTAAATGGAAATCATCATGATGCTGCCTGTTTGAACTTCTCCTAGTCTTAGGAGCAGGATTCGAAGTGCCGTCGGTTGCCAGGCGCTGCCACGTGTCCCCCTTCGGGTGGTCCAGATTCGGAAATTGTTCTTCGTATAAAATCACCGCCCTTCGGGATTTGATCTTCGCGCCTTCTGATCTCATCCTGTTCCTGCGAGTGCTAGTGAATTCGCCTTCATCTTTCTTCTTCAAATTTCTTCGCAAGGTAATCTCCTTCTCCCCCTCTATCTTTCTCGGCCCGTACTATGACTACGCTTAGGATAGAAAGCTCCACTCCCGTGTCCGACGTTTCCTCGGTTCCAGGGTTCGGTAATCCCCCGGTTGTAGGGCCCGGTGACCTTCCGGTCCCTCGTCCGGCCTCCGTTAAAGGGAAGGGCTTGCTGTTCGAATATCCGGCCCGCTGAGATGACGCCCGTGTAGCGACAGAATTCGATGTTCCATTGGTAGTCCTTGGGTCGCCGTCGACCATCTCATATGCCACGGTAGAGGAGATTCGGATGAAGTATCTCTGCCATCCCTACGGTGTCCGGGTCCCCTTCTTCGACGAAAGGATATGCTTCCCAGGGAGTCGTGAGGTTGGCGTATATGTCGAGATGTTCCGTATGGGGCTCCACTTTCCTCTCCACCCATTCGTCATCCAGGTTTTGGACTTCTTGGTGGTTGCCCTGTGCCAGCTGACTCCTTATTCGATCGCGGTCTTGGTGGGCTTTATCATGATCTGCCATGGAAACGGGTTGGAGCCGACCCTGCCTCTCTTCTTTCATTACTTCTGGGTCCAGACGGTCTCTCGGGGATCGTGGCAGCATCTCCGCGCCCGGGCAGGGAGGGTATGCCTGACGGGCCTGCCCCGCTGGGTTGATGGCTGGAGCTGGGATTTTGTTTTCGTTACTTTTTCAGAGGACACTGTGATCATGACTGGTTGGGGGAGCTTATATCAATACGACTTGCCATTGTCTCTTTCCGAGGCCGACCAAGCCGCGGTCGAGCATTTGTCATCACTGTCGTCGATGGAGAGGTCGGTCTGGCCTTTGCTGGACGACCTCCTCCTAAGGAACGTCCTGTGGTCCCCCAGTAAACGCTTCCTTCTTGATGCTTTTCACCGACGCTTACCCTGATCTTCTTTCTTTCTCCAGGAATGACAGGCCGCGAATTCAGCCGCGATGTTCGTGAGCTCATTCGCCGGGGGACTCCCAGCGACCGAGGAAATCCCTCTGGTCATGTTCCTCGACAGACAGTAGATGAGGAGATCCACGCGGATGACTTCGCGGTGGGCACGATAGAGCCGGCGGCCCTGCTCCCTTCTCTACCCGAAGTCGTCGTTGGGTCCCCCGTGGTGGGGGATTTGACTGGGGACAACCCCGATTTTGCCGGTGCCGAGGGGGTAGACCGGACCCCTGGTCAGGGCTCCCGAGCCCCGGTGGGGAACCACGAGGCGCAGGGGTCTGTCCTTCCGAGGGACCGTTCTTGGTTGGAGATGGTCTGCATGGATCGGTTGGCGGATTCCTTGGCCTGGAAAATCCAGCAGGTTGGTGTCCCTCTTGCCTTCTCCTATCTTCTCCGACGTCCTTTGCTAATTTCTTCTGTCTTGTAGGCCACAATGATGGCCATCGAGACACAGCGCATTGCGGAGCGCGTGGTCGGCCTCGAGGCGGCCTTGGCACAGGAGCGCCTGAGGGTCAGGACAGCTGAGGTGGCGGCCGAAGAGGCCCGTCAAGAGAGCTGCCATTTGCGACGTCAGGTGGACGAGCTTACTGTTAAGTATTGGACTCCCCGGATTTGGTTTTGGATGATGAGCAAACATAAATAAATCGTGAACTAACACTTTGTGAGCGCAGTTATGGAGATCGTCGCTAAATTCACGTGAACATCCAAAGCGACGTCTCAAGACTTCTCAAAGCACGTATTTATATGCCTAAAGCTTCGTTGAAGCTTTTGGACCAACTTTGAAGTCATGAAGATTCGATCGAAGCTTTTGAAGACGGTTTGTCTAGATTTATATTTAGTCTTCTAGCTTTGTTCTTTAGAATGTTAAGCCTTGAGTAGGTATTATCATTTAATCTTCATATCGCTCCTATCTTAGAGCTAGGATCTTAGTAGAAGTCCATTCAAACTTTCCCGAAGCATCGCGCTTCGATTCAGGACTTCTTGTGCAAGTTAGTTGGTTCAAGAAGAAGAACCAACCGACTAGATGGTGATCTAGTCGGTCAGAAAAGCTTCTTGGACCGACTAGTTTGTCTTCCAAATTCTAAGCTCTTTACTGTTCACAGTTAGTCGGTCTTAGTTGACTCACCGATCGACTAGTTGGTGAACTAGTCGGTCAGTGATGCTTCTTAGACCGACTAGTGAGCTTTCCCTGTACATGCCTAGTTACTGTTTATCGTTAGTCGGTCTAAGAACGTTTGGCGACCGACTAGTTGATAATCTAGTCGGTCAACATTTGTTCTTGGACCGACTAAATCAATTTGTATTCAGACTAATAGTTTTTGACTCTTAGTCGGTCTAAGTTAACTGACCGACCGACTAGTTGAGAAACTAGTCGGTCGGAAAGTATTCTTGGACCGACTAGTTCTTTAGGTCTGAAATTTCATCTGTTCACTGTTCATCCTTTAGTCGGTTCATGTTGTTTCACCGACCGACTAGTTGATGAACTAGTCGGTCAGTGGTTGTTCTTTGACCGACTAATTACCCCAGATTTCCAACCGTTGGGAATTGACCTAGCTCGTTTTTGTGGGACCCTATAAATACGAAGCTTGGTCATTTCTCTCAAGGTTAGAGCTGCTATTGAGAGCCTTATTCAGATTGAAAGAGTTAGAGATTGAAACTCATTTCCAAAGCTCTCTTCCTCACAAGAAATCATTCTCTCCCTCATTTGAGATCTAGAATCCATCTTGAGAGAACTTTGTTCTTGTTGAGCCATCCAAGCTATTGCTTGATTCAAGTCTCCTAATCATTCCTAGGCACCCATTGCTGCTTATATTGGTGGTGCTAGGTCTTGGTGTGTAACGACTGCTTTTCTTGTATCTGATTATAATATAATATAATATATGTTTTGGTGGATTTTCTCCTCTTGTGTGGTTTTCGTCTCCGTAGATTTCATTTTCGATCGATTCGTCGTATTTTCTCACTTCTTCCTTAGGATTGTCGATTTCGAAGTGTGTCGCTCGTGACGGACTTCATAACGGTCGTATCTAACTATTAGATCAAGCCTAGGAGTCTTAGGAATCGATCCCGGGGCCCCGCGCTCCGTATCGGTACTTTTCTGTGCTCATTAGCCGGTGTAAGAAGGGCCACCGACCGACTAGATGACGATCCAGTCGGTCGGCAATCCTTCTTGGACCGACTAGTTTGCTTTCTAAATTTCTCAGGAGTTACTGTTTATCGTTAGTCGGTCTAAGAACGTTGGTTGACCGACTAGGTTGCAAACTAGTCGGTCAGCAATGCTTCTTGAACCGACTAACTCATCATATTATTTTTGTATCAGTTACTGTTTACTCTTAGTCGGTCTAAGAACGTTCATCGACCGACTAGATGCCAAACTAGTCGGTCAGTATTTGTTCATGGACCGACTAACTATAGAATCCTAATTTCACCTGTAGCTACTGTTTACACTTAGTCGGTCTGCGTTGGTCGACCGACCGACTAGTTGTCAAACTAGTCGGTCAGTGGTTGTTCTTTGACCGACTAACTAGTGCGGTAAACCCTAGTTTTGCCCTAGCCGCCAGCTTAGCCTATAAATACCCAACCCAAACGTTTTCTTCCCCTCCAACTCGACCCTAAACCCTAAAATCACCCCCATTGATCCCCCACCTTCCTCCAAGCTCCATTGCTTCATTCCAAGCCCTAAATCCATCATCCAAACCATCCATCTACCCCATCTACCTCTCATCTTCCCCAAAAATCTCACCGAAATCCATCAAATCCCCAAATCCCCGAAAACCCTAGTTTCCCCAAACTTCTCAAATCTCTTCCAGATTTGATCCTAGGGTTCCCCGGAGTGTTCCTTCCGTCTTCTCTCGGTAAGAAATCGTTCTACCGTTGTTTTCATAGCTTATTTATAATTTTATGAAAACCCTAATTTATTTCATGTATTTGTTGATTGTTCCCCCAAAACAGCGATTTCCTCGTAGATAGCATCCGAGTGACGAAGTGATCGTCGATCCCCGGTGCTAGGCAAGTGAAACTTGCCACTTAGGGTTTAGGCCATGTTTTAGGCCATTTGCATGTTGTAGGCGTAAAAGAGGCTAGGCGACGAAATGATACTCGCCTAGGCGCAAATTGGGGAATTAGCTTGACAACGAAGCTAATTCCGACTTTTAGCATGTTGCACAATTACCATGTCATGTTTACTTTCAATTAACGGTACGCGAATATGTCATGTCATTGCATTTCGCCTGTCACGTTTAATTTAATTAACGGTACGCAAATAAAATGTCATGACCTCGCATTCTTTAGATATTGCTGTGATTGCGTAGCTTCGCTACAATGTTGTGTTCCTGGCTCGTGTTCCAGAAGCGGGCCATGTGTTGGTTGATAGCCAATGCCCGAATTGCGTGTTCCGGCTAGGTGTTCCCTACGCCATACTAGTGTTCCTGGCTCGTGACCAGAAGCGAGCATAATGAGTTGCTAACCCCAACGCTCGATACATTGAATTGTGAACTAAGAATGCGAGCTCAATGGCGGGGCAACCCTAGGCTCACTAGATGAGCTCAATGTGCAGGGACCCCAGGCTCCATATCGTGTGAATATTGGGTAGTGTTTAGTGCCGATCGGTCTGAAATGCTATGCCATTCAGCGAATGGCGTAAACACCTACAAAAATGTAAATTGATTGAATTGATAGTAGCTTGGCTACTCTTGTCTTGTCCCGATGATTGTTCTCTTGTACAAATTGTCTTGCCATGTTTTTAATTGTGCACTCATGTTATAACTGCCATGTCATGCATACTAAACTGCTAGGTTGCTAGATGCCTCACTTTCAGTTTCCTTGCCCAAGTCTTTTTAGACTTGCTGACATGTGCCACTTTACTCTTTTGGGTGACACATGTTAGATCCTGAGCCCGAGTACCTCGTTGAGGACGAGGTGTTTGCTGACGCCGAGCCCGAGCTTGTGTTTGACGGGGAGTACGTGGACACTGGGGACCAGTCCTAGTGTCTTCGTGTGTTTTACTTTTGTTAGACAGTTGTTCTGTTATCGGTGCGTGGCACCTATACTTTGCTTTGTTGTTGTCGTTCCTTTTGTTGGCCTTGTTCTGGGCCTTTAGACTCTTTTCTTTTAGCCTGGTGGCTTTTCTGGATGTTGAACTTATTTGTGATGTTGGACAATATTTGTGAGATGTGAATTTTATTTCAGTCTCTCCTTGTGTTATTATTGCTATTCTGTTGTGGTTACAGGGACCTGTTTATGTATTGTGGACGCTTATCGGGTTTGGGGCTTCACAGCTCCACTCTCGTGCGGACCTTTTCACGTACTCGCATCCATTTTAGGGAAGCGGGTCGTGACATGGTGACTTCTCCTTCGTCAAATCCCTCCTTGCCCTAATTTGGTAAGAATACTCAAGGTATAGGGTTTGTGGTAAGTTGTTGTTTATTTCATATAAACTCTTTTATTGCTATTGATTCTCTCGGTTGTGAGAGAAGGTTGTGATCTCGGGTTGTGGGATTCACTATTGCTATTGATTGTATGATTTGATCTTGTGAAGGTTTTTCACAAGGTATTCATAGTGGAAATCTTGGGTTATGGTTTCTAACCTAAGTATCCGGAGGGGATCCGGGTGTACTGGGACGTAGGATCACCGGGAACAAGTCGGGGAGACTTGGGTGGATCCGAACCCATCATATCAATTGTTTGCATTGATTATTTGTTGTTGTCAATTTTAGCTTCCGCATTTGTTGGTAGTAGTTTGCACGATAATTAGGAATTATACTCCTTGTTATTTTTAAAGTACTATTCACCCCCCTCTAGTACTTGTGCAGTAGCTTTCAGGGCATTACATTTGGTATCAGAGCCGGATACTAAGCTATGTCTGCCAACGACAACAAGACCGTGCGCCCACCTTCGGATTATAGCACCTTCAAGAACCGTGAAGGAGCTTCTTCGGTAATGGAAGGACATTCCTCGACGAGGCCTCCATTCTTCAACGGTACCAACTACGGGTACTGAAAATACCGGATGGAAACTTTCCTCCGGAGTGCTTCACTATGGAGGACCACAATGAAGGAGTATGTCGAGCCCGCCGAAGAAGATTTCGAGAAATGGACTCCCGCGGAGGTCGCCGCGGAGGTAAGTAATGCCAAGGCAATGAACGCCTTGCAATGCGCATTGGAGCCCGAGGACTTCAATAAGATATGCACATGTAAGAGTGCATATCAAATTTGGAACTCCCTCCTCATCTTACATGAAGGGACGAGTAGGGTAAGAGACTCTAAAATCGTTGTAGTTAATAAAGATTACGAGATGTTTCATATGCTACAGGGTGAGAAGATGAAGGAGTATTATGCACGCTTTGTCGACATCATAAACGAGTTAGAGGCTCTCGGCAAAACCTACACCCAAAAGGAGAAATGTTCGAAGCTTATCGAAGGACTTCCTTCTAGTTGGGAAAAGCGTACCTTCGCCATCGAGGAAGGTAACGATATGGACAAGTATACCGTAGTTAAATTAATGTGTACTTTAATGTCATACGAGGTACGCAAGGATAGCAAGGTGAAGTTACAAGAGAAGATGAAGTCTTACTTGAACCAAGACGTGCCTAAGAAAAAGGCGATTGCGTTCAAGGCGGCTCCATCCACCTCTACCGATGACGAGGACTCGGAAGACGAAATGGACATGGAATCCATTGCCCTCATGACAAAGAAGTTCAATCGCTTCTTCCGAAAAGGTAACTTCAAAGGCAAATCTAAATTTACTTCTACTAACTCCTCTCCTCCTTTGTGCTTTAAATGCAATAAGCCAGGACACATCAAAGCGGATTGTCTACAAAACAAGCAAAAGGAAAAGTGGAAGGCGCCGAAGTACGACAAATCGAAGAAGTATAAGAAAGGCTACAAGAAAGGATTTGTCGGTTTCACCGATTCTGAAGATGACTCTTCAAGCGGGGAGTCGGATGATGTGAAAGTGGAGCAAGCGCACGTATGTTTCATGGCTAACGAGGAAAATGTTCAAGAACCCGCCTCCGATGATAGCGAGAATGAAAGCGATGAGGTAACTATGGATGACCTTAGACTAGCTAATGAGCAAATATGGAATAGATATGCTAAATTAGTTGAACGATATACTAAGACTAAAGATGAGCTAGTTAGCATCCAAACCTCACCTAAAACTATCATCACCAACAACGACACTGTTGTTGAAGAGTTAAGAAATGAGATTGTTAATCTCAAATCTAAACTTGAACATGTTAGCATCGAGGATTCGGATGAACATAAGATAGCGGATTTGACTTCTCAAATCTCGACTTTGAGTATTGAGAATGAAAATCTCAAGTCTCGTGTTTATGCGCTCACATCGCAAGTGTCCACTTTGGGTGCTTCGATGCATTCTCTCACCGAGAAATATGAGTGTACTATAGGCCGAATTAATAAATTCAATAAGGGTAAGGACCATTTGGATAACATCCTAAATGAATTACTTCCGGCCAATCACCACATTGGCTTGGGGTATACGATGGGGAGTTCATCCAAATCGGCCACTACCTTTGTTAGGCCTACTTCTGATGCCTCACCGAGTGGGAGCAAACACTCTATTGGTAGTTCATCTACCAATGGTGCTTCCACTTCGCACACACCCTCTTTTGGAAAGAAACCCACTTTGGGTGGACCTCCAAAGAAGGGTCATGCCTACATGTACACAAATACCATGCCACGTAGGAACACACGTCCTACTCCACCGGCTTACTCATATGATGATTTCTATGCCACACATTCACGGGCACGTGCACAACATGTGAGACACCCTCACGCACGTGTTCCCTCACATGCATATGTTCACCCACATCGTCATATGAATAATTATCCGTATGCACCATTTCATCATGTTCCTTTTACCTATCCACGACATGCATCACGTAGAAATCAACAAAGCATGCATGCTCCCAATAGGATTAAGGCTTCCAAAATATTCTCAATTTGGAGCCCAAAGGACACAAGTATGGATGAAAAACAAATCTACATGAATGATTATTTTTTGAATGTAGTGGATAATATTAATTATATTGGGAAGTCTAAGTCCAATTGGACTTGGCTTCCAAAGGTCTAACCCTTGAGGACCCAATGACCTTGGGTACCATGAAATGATATAATCATCTTTAGGTACTCAAGAAAAACAAACGGATCAACAAAGTTAAATTTGGCTCCAAGGATGGGTGGATACTCGATAGCGGGTGTTCAAAACACATGACGGGCGATGCTCAATTGCTTTCCGGAGTGGTGCCCATTGCTAATGGGAACCGGGTAATCTTTGGAGGCAACGAGAGCGGAACCATCGTTGGTGTTGGTAAAGTGGGTAACCCATCTAAACCCTTAATTAGTGATGTCTATCTTGTTAATTGTTTAAACCACAATCTTATTTCAATAAGCCAACTTTGTGACAAAGGTTACAAAGTTAGCTTTGCGAAAGGATTGTGTCACATTTTTAATAATGTTAATAATGATTTATTATTTTCCGGCACACGCCATAAAGATATTTATATTTTGGATTTTCCTAAGTCATATGAACAATGTCTCGTTGCCAACACAAGTGAACAACACTTATGGCATCGACGCTTTGGTCATGTGAACTTTGGAACACTTTTTAAGCTTTCAAAATTAAATTCCATTAAAGGTTTTCCTATGCTTGTTTTTGAAAAGAAAAGTTTTTGTGACTCATGTCAACGAGGCAAGCTTCCTAAATCTTCATTTAAACCTAAGAAAAGCATTTCTACTAAACGGCCTCTAGAGCTATTACATCTAGATTTATTTGGGCCAACTAGAGTTGCTTCTTTAGGAAATGCTAGATATGGGCTTGTCATCGTAGATGATTTTTCGAGATTTTCATGGGTATTTTTCTTATGTAATAAAAAGGAAGCTTTTGAAAACTTCACAACATTTGTGAAGAAAGTACAAAATCTCATCGGAACCACCATTGTCACTATTCGTAGTGATCATGGAGGTGAATTTGAGAATGAGTCTTTCTCAAATTTTTGTGATGATCTTGGAAGTACACACACGTTTTCCTTCCCTCGTGCACCCCCTCAAAATGGTGTTGTTGAGAGAAAGAATAGAACGTTGTGGAGTGTGCTCGCACAATGCTCGATGATAGTCAACTTGGCCATCAATTTTGGGCGGAAGCGATACATACCGCTTGCTATGTGTTTAATAGAATACTTTTGAGGCCAGGCACCAAACAAACTTGTTATGAATTGTTGTTTGGTAGATTGCCTCAAGTTAAACATTTTCGTGTTTTTGGTGCGAAATGTTTTATTAAAAACACTTATGAAAATTTGGACAAGTTTGATCCGAGATCGGATGAGGGGATATTTGTTGGGTATTCCTCACGTAGCAAAGCCTACCGGATATACAACAAAAGATCCTCGACGATCGAGGAATCACTACATGTCTCTTTTAATGAAAATTTTATTCCTTCTAGAATTTCAAATGATGATGATTCAATAGATGTTTTATGTGATTCTATTGATAATTCTAAGTCTTTTTGATTCTATTGATTCTATTGATACTAACCCGACTAATGAGGTTGTTAAGAATGTTCCTAGTGATCAAGGAATTCCCAAACGGCTTCATAGCGTTCGTGACCATCCCCATGAGCAAGTCATTGGCAATATTCATGATAGAGTCAAGACGAGATCGCAAGTCCACCACTTCACCAATTGTGCCTTTATCTCCTCGATTGAGCCAAAGAATATAAATGAAGCGTGCGAAGATAGTGCTTGGATCCTTGCCATGGAGGAGGAACTCATTCAATTCGAGAGGAATGAGGTATGGGAGCTTGTTCCATTGCCTTCGAAGAACCACACCGTTATAGGAACGAAGTGGATCTTCAAGAACAAAATAGACGAGAACCAAATCGTCGTCCGGAACAAGGCTCGGTTAGTAGCTCAAGGCTATCGACAAGAGGAAGGTATCGATTTCGAAGAATCCTTCGCTCCGGTAGCTAGATTAGAATCTATTAGATTATTGTTATCTTTTGCATGCCATAAAAATTTCAAACTATTTCAAATGGATGTAAAAAGTACATTTTTAAACGGAGATGTCGTTGAGGAAGTTTATGTTTCTCAACCTCCGGGCTTTATTAATGAAAAATTTCCAAATCATGTTTTTAAACTAAAGAAAGCACTTTACGGTTTGAGACAAGCTCCTCGAGCTTGGTATGATCGCCCAAAGAATTTTCTTTTGGATTTGAATTTTAAAATGGGAAAGTCGATTCTACACTTTTTGTTAAGCATTCGAATAATGATATACTTTTAGTTCAAATTTATGTTGATGATATCATTTTCGGTGCTACTAACTTCGCTCTTTGCGAAGAGTTTTCTAATGTTATGAAGGAACAATTTGAGATGAGCCACATGGTTGAGCTCAAATATTTCTTAGGTCTCCAAATTCGCTAAATGAACGATGGAATCTTCATCCACCAAACGAAGTACACGGTGGAGTTGCTAAAGCGATTTGGAATGGAGAGTGCCTCCGGGAAAAAGACGCCAATGAGCACTACTACGCATCTTGATAAAGATACGGGCGGAAAAGATGTAGACATTCGTCTATATCGAGGTATGATAGGTAGTTTACTCTATCTTACATCTAGTAGGCCCGATATTATGTTTGCAGTATGTATTTGTGCTCGTTATCAGTCTCAACCTAAGGATTCTCACTTAGTAGCGGTAAAACGTATTTTTCGCTATTTAAGTTACACTTTAGACTTTGGATTACTTTATCCAAAATCTAGCACGTATGAGTTAGTCTAATATAGTGACGCAGATTATGCCGGATGCAAATCCGACAGGAAGAGTACTAGTGGCACTTGCCATTTTATAGGAAATTCTCTTGTCTCTTGGTTTTCCAAGAAGCAAAATTCTGTATCACTTTCAACCACCGAGGCGGAATACATTGCCGTCGGTGCTGCATGTGCCCAGGTTCTTTGAATGAGACATACACTTAAGGATTTTGGTATACATTGTGATACTAGCCCTATCATGGTGGACAACCAAAGTGCCAGTTGTCTTTCAAAGAATCCGGTGCACCATTCCCGTTCTAAACACATAGATGTCCGACACCATTTCTCAGATGATCATGTTGCTAAAAAGGACATCATATTAGTGTACGTTGAAACCCAGAAGCAAATCGCCGATATTTTCACGAAACCCCTAAAGGAGGACTCCTTTGTGCGGTTGCGTCGAGAATTGGGGATTATGGGTGAATCCGAGATATAGGATTCATTTTTATTCAATAATCTTGCATGCTATTATATTTCGCTATATTTGTTCATGCTAGACTTATTGGATTCTTTCGGGATTTTTGTAAATTTTTGGAATTTATGCTCGAATTTATTCTTGAACGTCAAATTTAAGATTTTCGATGTTTAATGGGGTAGTATGATGATTTTTGAGAGGTTTACGATGTTTCGTCCAAGTGCATTTAGGAGAGAACTCATTTGTCTATTTTTGGACTCATCTAGTCGGTCTCAGTTCATCAACCAACCGACTAGATTCACATCTAGTCGGTCAGCTAATGAACTCAAACCGACTAGGTCTTTCTCTAACTTTTGAACTCATCTAGTCGGTCTCAGTTCAATCAACAACCGACTAGATTCACACCTAGTCGGTTAGTAAAAGAACTCAGACCGACTAGTTCAAGCTTATAATTTTTCCTTTGCTACTGACATCATTTAGTCGGTCCACGTTCACTTACCGACCGACTAGAATGAAAACTAGTCGGTCAGTACTTGAACTTTGACCGACTAACTCTAGCCCTAATTTTTTCGTCTGTCGGCTGTTTCCACTTAGTCGGTTCAAGCTCATTGACCGACCGACTAGATCGTCATCTAGTCGGTCAGTGCTTGAACTGTGACCGACTAAGTGCTCAGGGACAGTCGTGTCTTTTTGCATTCCGATCGACTTATACTCAGTTTCAATCGACTATTCTCATTTTTAGTCGGTTTTCTCTCCAGCTAAAACCCCCGACCCCGAGTCTCTTCGTCTTCCTCCGTCGATTCCGCCGCCGTTCGTCGATCTCCGACCAACTTCGGCCGTGGATCTCCGTCGATCTTCCTCCTAGGGTATCCCTCCTCTCCTCTCTTGCATCTATGGTTCTATTCTAGGTCGGTTTTCCTTCCTAGGGTTTCGGTTTCAGCTTATTTCATTTTCAGATCTAGGGTTTCGGATCTAGGGTTGATTGATCTCTTACTTGCGATTGTTTTCACTCATTTTGTCACGCTTATGGCAAGGACGAGAATACCGATCACTCCCGCTGGCCCGTCCCATGTGACTGTTGAGCCACACCCTAGGGATCCTTCGAAACCCAAACGCCGAACTAAAACAACCCAACCTTCATCGTCTTCGCCTCCTCTGAAGAAGCAGAGGACGGCGACCGCCAAACCCAGTAGACGTTCTCAGTCTAGGAAGCCTATACTCCATACCCCCACTACACCTTCAAATTCAGACACTGAGTTTAGACCCGAGGATGAGCCTAGCCGTAAGGAACCCACTCCTCCACCTCGTTCTAGCTCCCGTAAGCCTAAGGGAAAGGCTCCGATGCCAGCTGGTGGTGTCGATATCTCAATATGTCACGATGACCCTATGTGTCTAGCGGCATACACCCGTATCGAACATTGCCCGATGTTATTGGAGCATTTCGTTAAGTTCTCCGACTTCCTTGGCTTAGCAGATCTTCTATCCTATAGTGGACTCCTAGACTACATTCGCTTTGACCCTAAGGCAAACCCTCGACCATATCCTCGCCTGGTCAAACTTTTCTATGCGAACTGTACCCGGGGACAGTACGGTGAGACCCACTCCATCGAGACTACTGTCTTGGGGACTCCTATAGTCCTCACGGTAGAAATCTTGGGGGAGTTGCTTTGTTGTTCGTCGTCTGGTCTCCTCCCGTCTGATATTTCAGTTGATGATATCTCTTCTTTAGATCAGTCCGTTCTCGCCGATATCTTCCATGTGATCCCTCCAGCTTTCATAGGTGTCCCATCGAAGTCATTTAAGCCGAATGCTTGGGTGCTTAATCTTATCCTGAAGTCGTACTTACTTCCTAAGTACGGCTCATCTTCTCTACCATCCCAGCCCTTCCTAAAGTTGATTTACGCTCTTTTCTTGGGTTGCGAGATTAACTGGGATCGCATTATACTCGATAAGATGGATTCTTTCGAGTGTATTCGCAAGTCCGCAAAATCTGCGCATCTCCCTTATCCTTGTCTTTTGACTTTGGTGTTTCATCATTTCCACGTGCCTTTGCCTCCTGACGATGAGCGTCCACTTGGTCCTCCCCTGAACGCGACGGCCGTCAAGAAATCTCTTGCGGCACTCCGTCACATGCAGAGGTCGACTCCTTCAGCTTCTCAGGGCACCTCTTCTGTAACTGCTGCTCCTAGACCTCCCACCACACTTGATGATCTCGCTCGTTCTGTTCGTCGTCTCGAGTCTCGGTATGCTCGTACCGAGGAGATTCTGTGTCGTATAGCTCGTGTTATTGGTGTTGAGGTCCCTCCTCCAGTTTCTGAGGATGAGGAGATGGATGATGAGGAGATCGATGAGCTCGTTGATTCTCTTGCTCATGGCGATGAGGCCACTGCTGCTGCTGTTACCACATCCGTTGCTGGAGCTGCCACTTCTTCAGGTGCTCCAGAGTCTTCTGCTCCAGTGGATGAGTCTACTGCTGCTCCAGAGACGTCTGCTCCAGTTGACGTACCTGTTGGTGCCTCTGCCATTGAGCCTGCTGTTGATGTTTCCACTCCTGCCCCGACGATTGCTTCTGTTGACACACCACTCCTCCCAGCAGAGCCTGAGTCCACTCCTTCGACTGGACCTACAGAGACTGCTGATCCTACCACTCCTTCTTGAGAGTCTGTTTGGAGGACTCTCCGATGCTCCTTGGATGATTCATCTTTTAGAGAGAATTTTGGGTTAGGACAGGGTTGGTGGTGTTTTTGATATTTTTGGATGTTGTGTTGCTTGATGTCGATCTTGTATCATTTTTTGGATGTATGTTGATGCTGTTGATGTCGATGATGGATTGTGACATTTTGATGTAGTCGATGTACTTTGTGCCTTTGATTTTATGGAGTCGATGTATCTTTTGGTTGTACTCATGATGATTCATATATATATATATATATATATATATACATCGTTGTTCTCTGTTACTTCGTTGTGCACATTTAATATTCGTTTTAATGTCTATGTTGTTCGATTTCGTCGCTCGACGATAATGACTTGGTTAAAAAGAATTTATTTCTATGAAAACATAGAATTGTTTTCCATGCACTAATTTAACCAAAATGTTGAGATTGGAGAGCACGTTCCTTTACTCAATAAGTGAATTATATTTGGTATTTTGATGATTTCATTTTTTTCCTTTTGGATAATGGTCAATTTGGCACACCTTGATTTTCTTCATGTATTTTTTAATCCTTGGTGTCTTTTGGACCATCGTCGTATTCTTCGACTCCCGTTGTTGGATTTTCTTTAGCCTTGTTGTTGTCGTTGTATGCCCCCCACTCTTTTTGGATAATGCCAAAGGGGGAGAGATAGTAATAATGACAAGGGCAAAATGAAAATTTAACTCTATTATCCATGAATCTAATTTATTATGTTAGATTCAGGGGGAGTGAAGATATAAAAATGGATTACGATCCTAAATTTCAATAATTGGATCATGTTTTATTTCTCTCACTTCTGCTTGATGCGTATTATATTTATTCAATTTGGAATTAACGTGTCATCAATGCAGGGAGAGTAAGTATTTTACATTTGAATCATTATTTTTGATTATTATTTATGTTGGTTTGTCATCACCAAAAAGGGGGAGAATGTTGAGTACTGGGCTCCCCGGATTTGGTTTTGGATGATGAGCAAACATAAATAAATCGTGAACTAACACTTTGTGAGCGCAGTTATGGAGATCGTCGCCAAATTCACGTGAACATCCAAAGCGATGTCTCAAGACTTCTCAAAGCACGTATTTATATGCCTAATTGAAGCTTTTGGACCAACTTTGAAGTCATGAAGATTCGATCGAAGCTTTTGAAGACGGTTTGTCTAGATTTATATTTAGTCTTCTTGCTTTGTTCTTTAGAATGTTAAGCCTTGAGTAGGTATTATCATTTAATCTTCATATCGCTCCTATCTTAGAGCTAGGATCTTAGTAGAAGTCCATTCAAACTTTCTCGAAGCATCGCGCTTCGGTTCGGGACTTCTTGTGCATGTTAGTTGGTTCAAGAAGAAGAACCAACCGACTAGATGGTGATCTAGTCGGTCGGAAAAGCTTCTTGGACCGACTAGTTTGTCTCCCAAATTCTAAGCTCTTTACTGTTCATAGTTAGTCGGTCTTAGTTGACTCACCGACCGACTAGTTGGTGAACTAGTCGGTCAGTGATGCTTCTTAGACCGACTAGTTGAGCTTTCCCTGTACATGCCTAGTTACTGTTTATCGTTAGTCGGTCTAAGAACGTTTGGCGACCGACTAGTTGATGATCTAGTCGGTCAACATTTGTTCTTGGACCGACTAAATCAATTTGTATTCAGACTAATAGTTTTTGACTCTTAGTCGGTCTAAGTTAACTGACCGACCGACTAGTTGAGAAACTAGTCGGTCGGAAAGTATTCTTGGACCGACTAGTTCTTTAGGTCTGAAATTTCATCTGTTCACTGTTCATCCTTTAGTCGGTTCATGTTGTTTCACTGACCGACTAGTTGATGAACTATTCGGTCAGTGGTTGTTCTTTGACCGACTAATTGCCCCAGATTTCCAACCGTTGGGAATTGACCTAGCTCGTTTTTGTGGGACCCTATAAATACGAAGCTTGGTCATTTCTCTCAAGGTTAGAGATGCTATTGAGAGCCTTATTCAGATTGAAAGAGTTAGAGATTGAAACTCATTTCAAAAGCTCTCTTCCTTACAAGAAATCATTCTCTCCCTCATTTGAGATCTAGAATCCATCTTGAGAGAACTTTGTTCTTGTTGAGCCATCCAAGCTATTGCTTGATTCAAGTCTCCTAATCATTCCTAGGCACCCATTGCTGCTCATATTGGTGGTGCTAGGTCTTGGTGACTTCTCCTTCCTCAAATCCCTCCTTGCCCTAATTTGGTAAGAATACTCAAGGTATAGGGTTTGTGGTAAGTTGTTGTTTATTTCATATAAACTCTTTTATTGCTATTGATTCTCTTGGTTGTGAGAGAAGGTTGTGATCCCGGTTTGTGGGATTCACTATTGCTATTGATTGTATGATTTGATCTTGTGAAGGTTTTTCATAAGGTATTCATAGTGGAAATCTTGGGTTATGGTTTCTAACCTAAGTATCCGGAAGGGATCCGGGTGTACTGGGACGTATGATCACCGGGAACAAGTCGGGGAGACTTGGGTGGATCCGAACCCATCATATCAATTGTTTGCATTGATTATTTGTTGTTGTCAATTTTAGCTTCCGCATTTGTTGGTAGTAGTTTACACGATAATTAGGAATTATACTCCTTGTTATTTTTAAAGTACTATTCACCCCCCCTCTAGTACTTGTGCAGTAGCTTTCAGGGCATTACACTTATGTCCGAGGCGAGGGATTTGAAGGAAGCCCTGGTGGCCGCCAGGAGGTCCGCCCAAGAGGCGAAGGAGACGTTTCGTCGGGAGCGGGGAGAGCTCTGGGCCGAGCTGGGGGCCCTGCGACAAGCGCATCCCGCCCGACTCCTCGAAGAGGTAGAGAGGGTCTATGAGGAGATCTTGGCTCCAAGGATCGCGGGGTTTCTCTGGGGTGTGTTTCAGGCCTACGAAGACCTCTTGGCCCCAAGGATTGTGGGGGCCCTCTGGGACAGATTTCGGAGACTTGAGGAGCGGGTCCGACAGACTCTTCCTCGCTCCTTGGTAGTTCCTGAGGGACTCGTCTACTCGGAGCAGGGGGAATGCTCCTGAGGATGCTTCCTCTCGAGCTCCGGCATTGTAGGCGATGTCCCCCGTTTTTGTCTTCTTCCTTGTAAAGAACAATGTTTTAGAATGAATGTAACCTTTTTGACACTTTTACCTTTTCATGTACTGTGGTATTTTTGTCTAGTGCTATCTGGGTTGTGCCTCTGACGATTAGTTGCCCCCCTCCTGCTGCTCATGCCGGGACGGACCGTTGGGTTGAGTGGCGGGGGGTTTCCCTTCGTTCGCTTAGTTGTCGCCTTGTCGGGGTGATTAGCAGGTTGGGAGCTTGTCGGGGCTGATCCTCGTTTTCCCAATGGATGTTCCCCCTTGCTCCCGAATGTTTGGACAGAAAGCCTCGGTAGAACTACTTTGCCTTGCGTGAGGGTCGGCTGATCTATTTCGTTACAGAGGAATGCTCCCATCCAATTGGCTGAACAGATGTCCGTCCTACCGAGGGGTCACCTTCAACTTTAAGGTCAGGTGCAAGCTGGGCGATTGGGTCGGGGGTTGGCCTGTTGGGAGAGCTGCCTTTAGCCTTATGGCCATTCGGAGTGATCGGCTTGCTGGGGGAGTTACCCCCAGCCTTACGTTTGCTCAGAGTGATCGGTCTGCTAGGGGAGTTGCCCCCAGCCTTATGGCCGATCAGAGAGATCGGTCTACTGGGGAAGTTGCCCCCAGCCTTACGGCTGATCAGAGTGATCGTCCTGCTGGGGGACATGCCTCCAGCCTTACGGACGACCGGGTCGATCGGCCAGCCGGGGGGCTACCCTTGGGCTTACAGTCAATCAACAGACCGTCCTGCTGGGAGAGTTGCTGTTGGAAACTTTTGAATTTTTTCAAAAGGATTTGGGCTCATTTGGTTTTCCCTCCTTTTTCTTTAGTCCCACATTGCTTGGGCAAAAAGACTTGGAGGAGTATATAAAGAGCTTGTTGTGTCTTAGGGGTGTGCCCCTTGGGGTATGGCTCTTTTGTGAAGGGGAGAGGACTTAGTTGAACTTGGGTTCAACACGCGCGCGCCGCCGCCGCCGTCGGCCGGCCGTGACGTGACGTGCGCGCGCGCGGTGCTTATATTTTTAGATAAATTAATTATTATTTATATATAATTATTTTAATAAACCGGATTTCAAATTTCAAACGGTTTTAAAACGTTTCAAATTCAAACGTTTACAAATCTAAACGTTTTTTAATCCAGATTTTATTACCGCCTTTAATCCCAGATCTGAAATTAACACGCATTAATTCCAGATCTAGAATTAAATCGGTTTAATTCTTTTCCGTTACAAATTTTCATTATAAAAGGAGAGCGTTTGGTTTACATTTGGAGGGCGAAATTTTTTTCTCTGCCAACTCTTCCTCTGCCTGCGAAAATTCTTCACCTTAAAATATTTTTTTTTCCTTTCTTGATCCCGAGCAGTAAGACATACGTTGTTTTTTGGTGTTGTTCTTCCTCGATCTCTTCCAGTGCAGATTTGATCGATCACAGAGGTTCATCTGGACTGTTTTATCCTGGGGACGGCGGGGCTATCCACTGCTTGCACAAATTTGGGCAGAGCCGCGAAATGTCTTACAGAAAGCGACCTAGTTCGTGACTCAGCCCCTTTTCATTCATTTTGGTAACCTCGTTCATATCTTCTTTCGGTTTTCTTCAGCAACTATTTACAACAATTTTAAGACGAATCTTCTGCCATGACTTCTGAAACCGAAACTGTGATTGTTGCCTCTGACCTAAACAAACCCTTCCGCTTTTCTGGATCCCATTTCAAACGTTGGCAACAGAAAATGTTGTTTTTCCTTACCACCAAAACTGTTGCCTACGTCTGTAAAACTGAAAAGCCTCTTCTGCTTCTACCCGAAAATCCTTCTGATGCTCAGCTCAAAGAATTCCAAACCTGGGATGATCATGACTTCCTGTGCAAAAACTATATTCTTAATGGTCTTTCTGACGATCTCTATGATTACTATAGTTCTCACAAAACAGCAAAGGAAATCTGGGAAGCACTGCAGAAGAAGTACGACACAGAGGAGGCTGGCTCAAAGAAATACACAGTCAGTCGCTACCTGAAGTTCCAGATGACAGACGACAAGTCTGTGGAGGTTCAGTCTCACGAGCTACAGAAGATAGCTCATGAAATTGTTTCTGAAGGTATGACTCTAGATGAACAATTTCAAGTCGATGTACTCATAGACAAATTACCCCCTGCTTGGAAAGATTTTAAAAATACCCTTAGGCACAAAACTAAGGAATTTTCCTTAGAAAGTTTGATAACCCGTCTTCGGATTGAGGAGGAGGCCCGTAAACAAGACAAAAAGGAAGAAATTAATGCTGTTTCTAACAGTAAGAAATCTGTTATTCTGAAACCTAAAGGTAAATTCATGAAGAATCAGAATCAGAATCGAAATCGATTCAACCAGAACAAAAATGTTCCTAGAACTCAGAATGGACAAAAACCCCCTTCAAAGAATGATTCGGTACAGTTTATTTGCTATAACTGTAACAAGCCTGGCCATTTGGCTCGAAACTGTCGGAATAAGCGTCGTCCTGCACCGCAGGCGAACCTTACCGAAGAGGATTTGATTGCAATGATTTCTGAAGTCAATGCAATTGGAGGTACTGAAGGGTGGTGGATAGACACTGGTGCTTCGCTCCATGTCTGTTATGATCGTGGACAATTCAACTCCTATTCTGAAACAAAGGACAAGAAAGTGTTGTTGGGAGATTCCCACTCCACTATTGTTGCTGGTATAGGCGATGTAGAATTGAAGTTTACCTCTGGAAAGACTGTAACTCTTAAAGAGGTCATGCATACTCCAGAGATGAGGAAGAATCTAGTTTCGGGCTACCTTCTCAACAAGGCTGGGTTCACTCAAACTATAGGTGCTGATATGTATACCATTGCTAAAAACAATGTTTTTGTTGGGAAAGGGTATGCCACTGATGGTATGTTTAAGTTGACCATTGATATTAATAAAGGTTCAGCTTCTGCTTATATGTTGTGTTCTTTTAATATCTGGTATGTTAGACTCTGTCATGTTAACAAACGCCTTATTAAAAATATGAGTAACTTAGAACTTATTCCTAAATTGTCTTTGGATGACTTTGAGAAATGTGAATTCTGTAGTCAAGCCAAAATAACCAAGACACCACATAAATCTGTTTCAATAGAATCAGAGCCACTTGATTTAATTCATTCTGACATATGTGAATTTGATGGTGTCTTGACTAGAAATGGAAAAAGATATTTTATAACTTTTATTGATGATTATTCTGATTATACTGTTGTATATCTAATGAAAAATAAAAGTGATGCATTTGATATGTTTAAATCTTTTGTTACTGAAATTGAAAATCAGTGTAATAAAAAGATAAAGAGATTACATAGTGATCGAGGAACTGAATATGACTCTGCTATTTTTAATGAATTTTATAATTCACATGGTATTATTCATGAGAAGACTGCTCCTTAGTCTCCTGAAATGAATGGTAAAGCTGAACGAAAAAATAGAACTTTAGCTAAATCTGTTGTTGCTATTATGCTTAACTCTGGAGCTGCTTCTCATTGGTGGGGAGAAATTTTATTAACTGCTTGCTATGTGTTTAACATGATTCCTAAATCTAAAAGTAAAATTTCTCCATATGAAGTTTTTAAGAATAAGAAACCAAATCTGTCCTATCTTAAAACTTGGGGATGTTTATCTTATGTTAGGATTCCTGATCCTAAAAGGAGAAAACTTGCTAGTAGAGCTTATGAATGTGTTTTCATTGGTTATGCTGTAAATAGCAAAGCATATAGATTTTATGATTTGAAAGAACATGTTATTATTGAATCTAATGATGCTGATTTCTTTGAAGATAAGTTTCCTTTTAAATCTAAGAATAGTGGGGGCTCTAGTTCATGTCCTATACGAGACATTAGTCTTCCTGAGTCTGATAAAGGATTAGAAATTGATTCTAGAAAGAGTAAGAGGGCTCGTGTTGCTAAGGACTTTGGTCCTGACTATTACACTTATAACTTAGAAGAAGATCCTAGGAATCTTACCGATGCCTTATCCTCTTTGGATGACAATTTATGGCAAGAGGCTATTAATGATGAGATGGACTCTCTAGAGTCTAATAGAACTTGGCATCTAGTTGACTTACCTCCTGGATGTAAATCTATAGGATGTAAGTGGATACTTAAGAAGAAGTTAAAACCTGATGGAACTATTGATAAGTATAAAGCTCGTCTTGTAGCCAAAGGATTTAGACAACGAGAAAACATAGATTTCTTTGATACTTTTTCACCTGTATCTAGAATTACTTCCATACATGTACTATTAGCTATTTCTGCTATACATAATTTAGTAGTACACCAAATGGATGTTAAAACAGCCTTTTTAAATGGTGAATTAGAAGAAGAAATCTATATGGATCAACCTGAAGGTTTCGTTGTTCCAGGACAAGAAGATAAAGTATGCAAATTAGATAAGTCACTTTATGGTTTGAAACAAGCACCTAAGCAATGGCATGAAAAATTTGATAACCTTGTTATTTTTGATGGTTCCAATGTTAATGAAAGTGACAAATGCATATATTATAAATCTGATAATGGTATTTGCACCATTATATGTCTTTATGTTGATGATATGCTGATATTTGGTTCAAACATTCATGTTGTGAACAAAGTTAAAACCATGTTAAGTGCAAACTTTGACATGAAAGATATTGGTGAAGCTAATGTAATCCTTGGAATTAAAATAACTAGGTCTGAACATGGAATTTCTTTGAATCAATCTCATTACGTTGAAAAGATTCTAAAGAAATATAATTATTTTGATCGTAAACCAGCTTGTACTCCTTATGATCCTAGTGTTAAATTGTTCAAGAACACCGGCAATAGTGTTAGACAAACTGAGTATGCGAGCATTATTGGCAGTCTGAGATATGCTGCTGATTGCACTAGACCTGATATAGCTTATGCTGTAGGATTACTATGCAGGTTTACAAGCAGACCTAGTATTGAGCATTGGTATGCTATTGAAAGAGTCATGCGATACCTTAAGAGGACCATGAATCTCGGATTACATTATCAGAAGTTTCCCGCTGTCCTTGAAGGATATAGCGATGCTGATTGGAACACCCTTTCAGATGACTCCAAGGTAACTAGTGCCTATATTTTTAGCATAGCTGGTGGAGCTGTATCTTGGAAATCCAAGAAACAGATTATCTTAGCTCAATCCACCATGGAGTCTGAGATGATTGCACTAGCTTCAGCTAGTGAAGAAGCAGGTTGGCTTAGAAACCTGTTATCAGAACATCCGTTATGGGATAGACCGATACCAGCTATCTTGATCCATTGTGATAGTACTGCAGCTATTGCAAAAATTCAGAACCGTTATTATAACGGAAAAAGGCGACAAATATGTCGTAAGCACAGCACTATTAGAGAGTATATGAACTCTGGAGCTGTGAGAGTGGATCATGTACGTACTGATGATAACTTAGTTGATCCTTTGACGAAAGGATTAGCTCGAGAAAAGGTTTTTAAAACCTCGAAAGGAATGGGACTCATGCCCTTAGAATGATGAGTCACTTGTGAGGGAAACCCAACCTATAGACCGGAGATCTCGAGAAATAGGTTCAAAGGGTAATAACAAATCATGAAGTGATATGTGGAGAATCATGCTAGTATAATTATTAGTCCTATTCAAGAAAAATCATATTGAGCATGATATCCTGAAGCGAAAAAAGGATGAGTTTATATTAACTCTTAATGAATTCTATACTCTATGTGGAGTGGGGTACCTAGCTACAGGAGTACTCTTGATAGAATCACCTATGTGAATGTGAAAGTGTGGCCGCTTCCTATGGAATTTTGGGCAAAATTATCTAGAGCATTCACTATACTGGGATACACGTGCATGGCCGTAAAGCACGAGCTTATGAACAACACCGTGATAAGGTTGTGTGTGTGATGATGTTAGAGATAGAGTTCAAAACTATGAGTTACTCTAGTTAAATCTAAATCATCAACACTATATGAAGGTTCAAGTCGATAGACACCTTTATTTATGCACAAGTCTTATATTATATACTGCTCGATGAAATATACTTTTGTTTTATTTTTAAAAAATTCTAGTGGGGAATTGTTGGAAACTTTTGAATTTTTTCAAAAGGATTTGGGCTCATTTGGTTTTCCCTCCTTTTTCTTTAGTCCCACATTGCTTGGGCAAAAAGACTTGGAGGAGTATATAAAGAGCTTGTTGTGCCTTAAGGGTGTGCCCCTTGGGGTATGGCTCTTTTGTGAAGGGGAGAGGACTTAGTTGAACTTGGGTTCAACACGCGCGCGCCGTCGCCGCCCGCCCGCCCGCCGGCCGACCGTGACGTGACGTGCGTGCGCGTGGTGATTATATTTTTGGATAAAATAATTATTATTTATATATAATTATTTTAATAAACCGGATTTCAAATTTCAAACAGTTTTAAAACGTTTCAAATTCAAATGTTTACAAATCTAAACGTTTTAAATCCAGATTTTATTACCGCCTTTAATCCCAGATCTGAAATTAACACGCATTAATTCCAGATCTAGAATTAAATCGGTTTAATTCTTTTCAGTTACAAATTTTCATTATAAAAGGAGAGCGTTTGGTTTACATTTGGAGGGCGAAAATTTTTTCTCTGCCAACTCTTCCTCTGCCTGCGAAAATTCTTCACCTTAAAATATTTTTTTTTCCTTTCTTGATCCCGAGCAGTAAGACCTACGTTTTTTTTGGTGTTGTTCTTCCTCGATCTCTTCCAGTGCAGATTTGATCGATCACAGAGGTTCATCTGGGCTGTTTTATCCTGGGAACGGCGGGGCTATCCACTGCTTGCACAAATTTGGGCAGAGCCGCGAAACGTCTTACAGAAAGCGACCTAGTCCGCGACTCAGCCCCTTTTCATTCATTTTGGTAACCTCGTTCCTATCTTCTTTCGGTTTTCTTTAGCAACTATTTACAACAGTTGCCCCCAGCCTTACAGTCAGTCGGGTTGGTCAGCCAGTTAAGGGAGCTACCCTTAGGCTTATGGCAGAGCGAGGGATCGGCCCACTGGGGGAGTTTCTCCCAGCCTCACGGTCGATCGTTGTGATCGGTCTGCTGGGGGAGTTGCCCCAGCCTTATAGTTAATCGTTGTGATCGGCCCACTGGGGGAGTTGCCCACATCCTTACGGTCGATTGTTGTGATCGGTCCGCTGGGAGAGTTGCCCCCAGCCATACGGTCGATCGGATTGATCGTCCTGCTGGGGTAGTTGCCCCCAGTCTTATGGTCGATCAGAGTGATCGGTCTGCTGGGGGAGTTGCCCCCAGTCTTATGGTCGATCGTTGCGATCGGCCTGCTGGGGGAGTCGCCCCCAGCCTTACGGCCGATTAGAGCGGTTGGCCCGCTGGGGGGGTCGCCCTCAGTCTTATGGTTTAAGGAGGTGGAGACACAATTGCTTCGATGTGAACTAGCATTTCTTTCTTTGGATTGGGAATACATTTTGAAAGGAAAAAAATCAAGGAAGATAAGGGCGAGCTACTCTCGCCTGGGGGTGGATCAGCGGCCAGGTGTCCCTTCCTCTCACTCGATGATGTGCAGAGCGGTCTAGACGACGTTCACCTTCTTCCCTTTGTCCATCTGCTTGGATGTCCCCTCCCCAGGGGTTGTCTTTGAGTCATCGACAAAGTTCTTCAGGTGCCCACGACTGATTAGCTTGCCTATGTCTTTCTTCAGGTGCCAGCAGTCATTGGTGTCATGGCCGTTGTCTTTGTAGTACCTGCAGTACTTCTCCTCGTCTCTTCTACCACTCTTCATTTTAGGGGTGGGCTTGCCGATGTGACCCTCTTTCTGAGCTTGTGTTAGAACATCGTCTAGGGTGGCATTCAGCCTGGAGGATTGTGCTTCCTCCTCGCGTTGCTTTCCCCTTGCTTTCTTCTCCCGCCTGGGGTCGTCTGGCTCATAGAGCTCGCTTTTGCCTCGCTTGGAGCCCCGCTTGGCCCCCACAGGGGGATTCCCTTCCTCTGCTGCCAATGTCTCCTCCGTCAGCATGTAGTGCTCTGCCCAGGCTATCACCTCAACGAGGTCTCTAGCGGGCTCGTTGTGCAGGGACTTCTTTAGGCCCCAGTGCTGGAGCCCTTTCTTTAGGGCCGTTTTCACGATCATTTTGGGGCAGCTTTCCACATTCAACCTCTCAGCATTGAAGTGTCGCATGTAGCTTCTCACAGATTCACCGGGCTTCTATATCACGTTGAACAGAAGCTCCGAGTCTGGTTTTATCTGCCGCCTGGCTATGAACTGCTTACAGAACTTCTGGGAGAGATCTTTGAAGTTGGTGATGGAGCGATTAGGGAGGCTATGGTACCAGCTTCGGGCGAACTTCCGGAGGTGGAGTAGAAACCTTGGCAGAGTAGGGCATCGTTGGCCCCTTGAAATGCCATGACCCGCTCATGATCCATCACGTGATCTTCTGGGTCCCCGGTGCCGTCATACTTCTCTAAAGTCGGCACCTTGAACCTGGAGGATACTCTGGTGTCGTTGATGCTCCTTGCCAATGGGCAGTGGTCATCCTTGGGGCCTCCGGGGCCTGCTGGCGTCTCGGTGCAAGGGCCGAGTCCTTGTGGCTGGCTAACAGAAGTTTGAGGGGAGCCCGCTCGGCGTTTATCAGAACTAGGAACAGGCGTTGGTCACCGAGTGCACCTCCTCTCGTGGTAGTCCCTCCGGTCCATGTGCCTCCTCCGGTGGGGGCTCCCGCCCCGACCCCGTTGCTCCCCGTCACACAGACGGTCGGATGACCGTCTGTGTGACGGGTGTAGTTGTCGGGACGAGGCCGTGGTTGATTCGTCTCTAGCCCACCCGGGCTTTCCGTCCGCCGCGTCCTGGAGTGAGGTGGGTGTGAGGGATCACATCGGGACGAAGTTTGGCATAGTGAACTACTGCTCAATGTTAGCACCTTCACCACCGTGGTCGGTGACCACGGCTGAAAGCAGGGGATGTTGGAGTCCCCATCGGTCTGGGACGACGGCCGACCCTCCTTCGGGGAGACATGTGCCACTCGCGAGCTGTTTAATTGCCTTGTCTAGGGTCCGAAGGTGGCCATTTGTCTCCTGGGCGAAGAGACAGAGCTGCTCCCGAGTCACCGAGCGTGAGTCACTAGTCCCCCCAGTGGTGTGGCTTTGCTGGTTCTCGGGTGGGACGTAGACGCTTTCCTTGTGGATTGGGGGAATGCGTCCCGTTCCGTTGCAAGCTGGTTCCATTTCGGCTATGTGGTTATTTGACATGGATGCTTTCTCGAAGTTTCCACAGACGGCGCTAGATGTTTCGGTGTGTTTTCTCACCGCTGATTGGTTGACTGGGGGGTAGTAGGTCAACGGGGCCCGGAGGGGCACGTAGAACCTCCGGGATCAGTTGAGGGTGTGTTCGCTCGATGAGGGACGCGCAGATCCTCGTGTCGGCTTGCCGAAGGGTAGCCTCGGCAAAGCGACGACCTCCTTGTGATGGGGGCAAGCGGGCTCGTCGTTGGGGACGCTCGGCCTCGATTGGAAAGACGCTGAGGGATAGCCTCGGCGTCTCTGGACCTAATCGACCTGGACAGCCGAGGAAGCTCATCAGGGGGGTCAGACCTTGGTTCCAACCAAGTCCCCTCCGATGCCTAAGTCAGAGCGAATCTGAGTGATACTCGGTGGGATTGGTACGGCTCACGGGGAGGCCAATACATGAGTCCCCGGGCCGAGCTATAGAGGGAAAATGTAAAGTGGAAGACCAAGTTCATGTGAGAGGAATACCTTCGTTCTTTTGTATTCAGTGAGAGGTACCTTGTATGTTGTACCTCGAGTCCCTTTTGTAAGAGTTCTTCCATGTCCGCGCCTCCTCGACGTCCCCCACTTCTGCCCCCATGATTCGCCTCTTTGATGGCGTCTTCGTGGGTCATGAAGGTGGGCATAATGGGGTCCCTTAATGGTGATTAAGGGGGTGCGCCTTAATGGTGATTAAGGGGGTGCGCCTTAAGGGGAGCGGTTAGCTCCCTCTCTGACGTGGGCTGATGGGGGCGCCCGTTTCGGTCGAGGCCGACTCGGCCCCCAGTCTTCGTGGAGGCCTCGTTGTTCGGCCTGCTCTACACAACTTGGGCCGCCCGCCTATGGTGTGGGCCTAGGTCGTTCGATCTTGGGTCATCTCAGAATGGTCGAATCAGATCGAATCTGCACAATTTAATTTTATTATTGCTATAAGAGGATAGACACTCGTAGCCAGGCCATCAGATAGCAGTAAATAGCTTCCAACTCTTTGGAAGATATTGTTGGATAGGACTAATGCAATAATCCTTGCCCTTGGTACTAACCCACTAGTGGCTGTGCGAGGAGTAAATTTCTTACCCTTAGTGAACATGTTTTCCATGACTTTTGGGTCAGTCATAAAAATATCTATAACTGTTTGTTCCCATGCTAGGAATGCCCAAAATCCTACCTAGAGTGGGTACATCTAATCTAATGCATTTATGCAAACCACTTGAGGTCATGAGCTTTAGTGAAGTGGAATTAACTTCCATATTTGTGTAAAACAAATTTACAAGTCTTGGGTAGCATTTGTAAGAACATTCAGTGGAAAATAATTTCTCAAGCACTTGAAAAGCTAGAATTTCCCTAATCCCATACCCTTCGAGATCATCAAACTTGACAAATCTCTCCATGAGAATGCCTTTACTGGCCATGTGTTGGTAGTGAGGGATCAAATTTGCATGATTCAAATAAGGAATAATGAGATCCTTATTTGAGAGGAGTTGTGAAGAAGTGGGTTGTGATTGTTGTGATGATGAGGATCTAGTTCTCTTCTTCTTGGGGATGGGTCTCTTACTCACGATGCAAGTGTGAGTGTGGATGCAACTAAATGATGCAAATGAAGTGTAAAATATATGAGATGTAAGTGTATTACCTAGTGAGGACTGAAATCAACACCAAAATCCGCTCTTATTTCTTCAGAGTATAGAGACCTAGCTAAGGAAATCCATAAATTTGAAGAAATTATAGTAAGCTAGGGTTCTGAAAATAGATGAAGTGTGATTTGGAAAAAGTTTTTAGGGTTTAAATTAGATGGAGGATGATCATAGCCATAAAATATCAAATGGATGGCTAAGATCTATTCAATCAAATGGAGGGCTAAGTTCTATTCAATCAAATGGAGTCACTAGAATCCAATGTGAGTTGGATCCAAGTCTAATTTGTTCAACCAAAACTCGCAAACCTGCATGACAGTCGAATTTGAAATAAGATAGTAAATCAGAATAATCGGCTATTTTACTACTATAGTCGATTATTTCTATAGCTGTAGTCGGCTATTTTTTTAACAGAGAGCTGATCAAAATAATAATCGGCTATCGTAATGAGAATAGTCGGCTACAGTGCTGACAATAGTCGGCTATCACATAAATAAATTCAGTTTCTAGCTCAAGCACAATTCTCATCTCTCGACTAATTTCTAGGGGAGTCTAAACCTACATGCACACATTCAAAACAAGCATACGCAAGCAAATTAATGCCCCTAATTATGTGAGATACCAAGGGTTTTATTTGGGTATCCCACTTTGGTTATAAACCTAATCTATTCACCTTGGAAACCAAATCCCATTGGGTTTGGATTTTCCATCTTTTACAAACTTATAATTAGGTGAATTATGTACATCTTGCATAAATTTAGTTACATAATTATCAAATAAATTCTGATTTAAATGCTTTGGAACCCATATTTTAATTTTTTTTCCTTTATCAGGGTTAGGTGTTGATGGAGTTGTCTTTCGAATAAAGTTTAGATTATAATGACTTTTAGGGGTCTTAACATTACTAGTGTTAGAGGATTGTATCCTAGTCCCATTCTCTCGTTTTTAGCTATTTGAGAACCTATTAAACTATTTAGTGTCTCTTTACCTTTATTAAAATTTTGCACATTAAGATATAATTCATTATACTTAGTTAATGATGATTCTATTTCATTACCTAACTTTTCTATCCGATTGTTCAATATTTTAGAATTGTTGAGAATATTTTTATTTTCATGTTTTAATTGTTGGTTTTTCAACCTAAGCATTTTGTTCTCTTTATCTAAATCTTGATTAAGAAGAGTTAGTTCTTCTGTGGTCTCCTTTAGTTTGCTTAGTTCCAATTTTAGCCTATGATTTTTCTTCTAAATCATTTACCTTAAATTTTTATGAATATTTTCTAATTCACGGTACTTCCTAATCAATTTCTCATGAGCACTACATAACTCATCATAACCAATATCAAACTCAAAGCTATCACTATTATACTCATTATCCTCGTCATGCCCCCATTCTCTAAAATACCTGGGAAATACAAAACTTTCACAAGCGCATGTAGAAAATGGGAGGTGACAAGGCCGTGGTGTATTCAGATCCAAGGATTTGACCTCTTGGCTCTAAATACACCCAACATGATGTGATAATACAAATCATGCATGCCACTATGAATGCTGGGACAATACAGACGACAGATAATAAAGCAATAATATACATGCTACAATACAAGAGATCATAGAGTCACTATGTATATATTTATATATCCCGTTACAAAAAGATACATCTGCGAGATACCCGAAGAATACATGAGAAAACTGAGAAAAACGAAGAAAATACATAAGAAGTCCAAACCCCACCTAGAATCTGCACACCAAAATGTACAACTTACGCCACAAAAAAGAACAAGAGGGGAACACTCTAGCCTTGGGTGGTCAACGCAAGAAGTTGTTCTCTGAGGGCTCGACCCCAAGCTCAAGGTCATGGGCAATCTCTTGGGGAATAACCTGTTCGGAAACATCTGGCACTAAACCTGGGAAAAAGGGGGGTGGACACGTCAATTCATGTCCAGTAGGAGAGACACAACTTAAATGTAGAATGTTATATTTAAGATTGTTTTATCCAACCACGGTATCAGGCATCATGTGAATAAATAACAGAGCACTCTAAATAAATAATATCTCTATGCAGAAATGAAGATAGGTGATGAGCTAAAATATGCATATAAGAGTAATGCCAAAAATAAAAGCATAAAAGTAAATGTGTCCCTGCAAGTGTGTCCTAGCAACTCTATCGATGTCAAGTCCATGACATTGCCTAGACTATGTGTAGGATCCTGCCAAAACAAAGTTAGGATCGATAATTAAAGTTGAGACTTACGCTTGCGTATGCGGCACGGTAGTCTCGGAACTTTGCCTTCGGATTCGCCACGACGGATCGAGTCTTCTCACGATCGGAGTAAGGCTACTAAATCCACAATCTAAATCTCTACTTTAGATTAAGAACTTGGATAGAGGGAGAGGAAGTATTTCAGCAGAGCTTCGCTAGAATGAAGATGCATGCATGAATGCCATGCAAAAGTGTAAGGAAATGGCTTACCCTTGGGTCTTATTTATAGCCCCCAAGGTAGTTATTTTGGGGTAAGTTGTTCCTTTGGAACAACTTAATTAAGGTGTACCATGATACATGGCACATTATAAGCTTAAGTTGTACCATATGCATGGTACAACATAAGCTTAAGATATTCCCCCTTTATTAGCCATATGTCGCATGCACTTATGCATATATAATGCGACTTTCCCACTCATCTAGTGATCCTCTCCGCAAGGGAACATATTCCCATTGCGCACGACTTTGTGTACGCGACGTTCGAGGTCCGTATTCCCTCGTACATCCCCTACAAGGGTGTACTAACGTCTTCCATATCCAACATCTCCCACTCACACTTGAGGGGATTGTAAGAGAACGTCTTTCTCTTAGTTCTTTCATCTATCATACCGAGAAATAGACCGTGCGACCGTCATGCGCGTAGAGTCTGTTGTTGTGCACTTGTTAGAGATACACAACGACCTCGAAGGTGCAAAGTTGAGTAGTTCAACGCATGCTTTACCCTAGATTATTTCTTCACATTTCTTATACTTTATATTCAACAATTGAATCCCATCTGGATTACAATTGGCTGGCCAGCTTTGAATCATTAAAGTCCAAATGTGAATATGAAATCAATCTTCCTCTTCTTGCGAACCTTCTGATCTTGACTAGACTCGCTTTTCTAACGTGTCCCGCCGAGCCGAATTATCATAGCCCATAAGTAACACGCTAAGATAGCGATCATTTCGTCAAATCTGAAGGAACCAATTGGAGTTCTTGAGGGTAAGAGTTAAGACCCATATGGCCTTTGAGTCTCACATAATAGCAAACACTATTGCTACTAACTCAGTGGTCGAAATGCATACGTGGTATGAACACGTATTACAACATCACTCCTTTCCCAGGGAGAGTATGTCTTAATGATGTTGTACGGATGAAAGATCAGACACCACAGTGCCTATCTTTTGAGTCCCCTTACTACCCATGAAATATTCCCGGACTCTCATCCTGCATAAGACAGATAGGATTTAAAAATCCAATGAGATCTTTATATCCTTGTGATACAGATCTCAGATCTTTTGTAAGCATCCATATGATGCAGATCTTTCATTCGACTATCTTGTTTAAAGTCATGACTCTAAATCATTCGTCTAATGATTTTGACTTTAAACTAGTCTCATCTCTATCTTATCCATCCGATAAGATAAGGCGGTTGCTCATGTGAGAGAGCCAACCTTAATCCGTCCGACATACACACAATTCAGCTGAGATTTCAAAAAATGTACACAAACATTTCTTAAGAAATTCATATGCAATGTTGGAAAAAGAACTTATTCTTTTATTAATTTTGATCATTTACAGACATGGGAATTTACATTGGTACAACTCAGCTCTTACGCAATCCTTGAGATGATAAGTGTTTGTAAAACACATCTCTGGGGATCGCCTTCGTAAGCGGATCCGCTATCATCTCATGCGTAGATATGTACCTTATGTCTACCTTCTTGGTCTTATCATAGTCTTTTGCAAATTTGTAGCGGATATCTATGTGTTTGGTCTTACAATGGAATTTCGGATCTTTGACATAGGCTATTGATGCTTGACTGTCGCTGTGTATAGGTACATCACCTGAGTCACTTGCATTAATTAGCCTGTCTAAGAACTTCCTAAGCCAAACAGCCTCTTGAACTGCCATGCTAAATGCTACAAACTCGGCTTCCATGGTTGAAAGTGCGATGCAGGATTGTTTCTTGCTACTCCAGGATATTGCACCAGATCCGAGTAGAAAAACATATCCTGAGGTCGATCGTCGCTCATCGAGATCACCCGCCCAATCAGCATCAGTGTAGCCTTCGAGCCTCAAGGTATCTCCTTGATAGCATAAAGCAAATTCTGCAGTTCCTTTGAGATACCGCATTATCCTCTTAACCGCTTTCCAGTGTACTTGCCCTGGGTTGGATTGGTAACGACTTACCATTCCAACGGCAAAACAGATGTCCGGTCTTGTACACATCATAGCGTACATTAGACTACCAACTGCACTGGAATATGGAACTTTTTCCATAATCTCCTTCTCTTTTTGGTACTTCGGACATGATTTCAGACATAAATTGTCGCACTTGCTTATTGGAGTATCAATGGACTTGCAGTCCTGCATATTAAAACGTTCTAGAACCTTCTTTATATAAGTCTCCTGTGAAAGAGAAAGAAGTTTCTTTGAACGATTCCTTGAAATCTTAACTCCAAGGATATATGCGGCTTCTCCCATGTCTTTCATCTCAAAAACTGATGAAAGCCAAGCCTTGATATCAATCACAAAGCCCTTGTCATTTCTGGCTATTAAAATGTCATCTACATATAGAGACATAATAACATACTTGTTCTTATTCCTCTTGATATATACACAGTTATCTTCATCAAGCATGGAAAATCCATTTGATAAGACAACCTCTTGAAATCGTATATACCATTGCCTCGAGGATTGTTTAAGACCATATATGGATTTAAGAAGTTTACAAACCTTATGTTCGTTTCCTTCTCTTACAAACCCTGTTGGTTGTTCCATATAGATCTCCTCGTCCAATTCTCCATTGAGAAAGGCAGTCTTTACATCCATTTGATGTAATTCGAGGTCTAAGCAAGCTACCATTGCCAGAATCAGGCGAATTGAGGTAAAACGAACAACAGGTGAGAAGGTCTCCTCGTAGTCTATCCCTTCCTGTTGCGTAAAACCTTTCGCGACAAGGCGAGCTTTATATCTGTCAATAGAGCCATCAGCCTTATGCTTGATCTTGAGAACCCATTTGTTCCCAATAGCTCTACGTCCTCTGGGTAAGTCAACTAAGTCCCAGACTTTGTTAACTTTCATGGATTCTAACTCCTCCTGCATCACTTCCATCCATTTGTCTTTAGCAGGGCAAGATACGGCCTGTTTGAAAGTAGCAGGCTCGTCATCTTCTTGTAGTAAAGTCATAAAGGTTTGCGGAAATTCATCCTCAAATCTTAGAGGAGCCAACCTTGTACGACTACTACGTCGTATTTGAGATTCTTCAAGTCCTTGTTGACTTGAGTTTAGATCAATTCTAATATCACTCCCACTTGGAATGTCGTTAGAATTGCTCCCACTTGGATCATTATTCCCGTATGGAATAGGATAATCGTCATTCGTATAATCCATTGGTGAAGGTTGAAACGTATTTTCGTTTTCACCAAGAATTCTCCCACTCGAATGAGGTAATCCTTCTTGATCATAAATCTCAAATAGAGATAAGTCCTGACTTATCTCGCCCTGTCTTAGAAACTCGTTTTCCAATAAAGTGACATGCCTCGACTCAAACTCAATTAGCCCACCATTGTCTTCCTGACTAATAAAAACATAACCTTTGGAGTTTTCTGCGTATCGTATGAAGATACATTTCCTTCCCCTTGGCCCAAGTTTGCCATACTTATGGGAGGAAATATGTGCGTAGGATGCACAACCCCAAGGTTTTAAAATGTTTAAGTCAGGAGACCTTTGGTTCCACAACTCATAAGGAGTGGAGCTAACTGATTTCGAGGGTACGCGGTTTAAAATGAAAGTGGCCGTCAATAATGCATCACCCCAAAAGGTGATTGGCAAGTTAGCTTGTGCCATCATTGAACGGACCATTTCCATTAAAGTCCTATTTCTCCTTTCTGCAACACCGTTTTGTTGAGGAGTATAAGGCATAGTTACCTGATGTACTATGCCTTTTTCATCACAAAGTTCCTTAAAACTTGTAGATTGATATTCACCGCCCCTATCGGTTCGCAAGACCTTAATCTTGCGATCTAATTGATTCTCCACTAAACTCATATAGTTTTTAAAGCAAGCCAAGGCTTCACTTTTGTGGGATATCAAATAGATATGTCCGAATCGGGTGAAATCATCAATAAAAGTGATGAAATAGGACTTTCCGTGTCTTGTCTTGACATTCATCGGACCACATATGTCCGAATGGATAAGCTGTAATGGAACCTCGGCCCTTGTGCCGGTTCCAAACGGCTTGCGACAAGATTTCCCCACAAGGCAATGTTCGCAGGTCGACATTTCAACCTTTGAAACATTGGATAGAAGGCCACGTTTGGCAAGTCTATCCATACGCGTTGGTCCAATATGACCAAGCCTTGTGTGCCAACAATTCACATCAGACTCATAAGTCTTAGAATTTGCAATAAGGAAATTTTCATTACATGAGGAATCATACATTGTACTCATTACAATAAATCCTTTAAATACAAACCCAGTACCAATAAGATTATTATTACAACTTAAGTCCACATTACAATCATGAAAAAACCAGTTGTAGCCAAGACCCATTAATACAACCACAGAAATTATATTCCTTCGAATATCTGGAGCGAAGAGGACATCATGAAGTAGGAGAGTGCGGCCGTTGTCCAAGACTAGCTTGCAAGTCCCAACGCCTTTCACTTCAACACGTGTGTTGTTTCCTACATAGATCCACTTCGTTCCTAGGGGTATCCGGTGATACTCCACGAAGGACCGTCTGTCCCTTGCTATGTGGTCGGTGGCACCTGAATCAATTATCCAAAACGGATTAGATTCCACAAGAAATATTGAACTAGAAACACATATGTAACTAGTATATTTACAAGTTACCTCGTCCCCTCCACTCGTACACGAACGAGCATAGTGACCGAGCTTGAAGCACTTGAAGCACTTGATCCTTTTCAAGTCTTTCTTCTTGTGCCATTTCTTGTGCCCACCCTTATGTTTGGGTTTCTTGGTAGACTCAGGTTGCTTTTTACGTTCATTTGTGAACTTCGAACGATCTTTCCGTTTCTTTCCCCCATGTGAGGAACTAGCAACCATGTGCACTTCTGCACTTGGCTTGGCAGCCGCAAGCCGCTCTTCCTCTAATTCGAGGTGCTTGGAAACATCGCTGAAGGTCTTGATGCTCTCATTGTGAGTGAGATGCATCTTCATTTGGTCCCACCCATTTGGTAGGGAACGTATGACTGCTTGGATTTGTTGCTCATCAGTGAGCACATGACCTGCGTCCTTTAACTCCGAGATAAGGTTCCCCATATGTCGCAGATGTTTCCACATGGAATGATCTGGACGTTTCTTATATGTATCGAACTTTATAGTTAAGGCGCGAAGTTTGGACACCGATGTGGCACCGAACTTCTCCTCTAGCTTGGACCATATGTCCATGGCTAGGTCATGTTCTCGGAAGATGCGCATTATGTCATCAGCCATACTGCTTAATAACGTAATGCGCGCTATCTTATTCTTCCGAGACCAAGCATCAAAAGCTTCCTTGTCTCGTCGGTGTTGGGCCGTAGTGCCCAACTCGGGTTCAATCATAACGTTCTTTAGAGTTTCGAGCACTTCTTGCTCCTCTAGAACGTATTGTATCTTAATGGACCAAAGTTTGTAATTATCGCCGTTGAGTTTTTCACCTTTGTTTAACTCAGTGACGATATTCTTTGAAGCGGAAGACATTTTACTTTTAAAATGCTGCAAAAGACACAAAACTGAAGGTTCGATCAAAACATTGCATAAAAATTCTTAAAATATATAACTCCCACTTGAAATGATAATAGAATATCCCATTTGGATAGTTCTAAAAATTCAAATCCCACTTGAAATTATATTATATTTGATAAGTTACTTTCGAAAAATATTGAAGATATTGTTCTAGAATCGAAAAGGTCTCTATGATTCCAATCACCATCTAGAACAACCTTCAATATTCCCCCATCACTTATCAAACAATCGTACTCTTATGGTACTTCGCAGCGGAAAATTACTTTTGAAAAACATATCTTTCAAAATAGAATAGGTGAGAGTTTGCGCAAAGAATTTTAGCGCAACAATTGCCAAGCCACGAGACCTGTTCTACACACCCATGGGTTAGATAACCATGACCGGATCGTGGTAGGACTTGGAATTCTAAATTGCGCTATCCCGATTAAGGACGGGACATAACCTATTTGAAAAACATCTTTTTCAAAAAATTTGAAAAATACATTGGCTAATCTCCGTAGAGTAGAGCACAATGTTATGTGTACATTGGCTAATCTCCGTAGAGTAGAGCACAATGACATGGCTAATCTCGCATGAAGTAGAGCACTATGACTAATCTTCAAGGAGTAGAGCCCAATGAAAAACTTCATTAAAACGTTAACCCCGTATGGGCTAGTCGGCACTGTGGTTAGTCCCGTATGGGCTAATCGGCACATTCGAGTTTGGCCAAGGCCTTTTGTCACCCCGTATGGGTCAGTTGGCAAGTTTGCAATCGACCCAGACCTTCTGTCGGATTGGTCGACCAAAAACACCAAATTGGTCGACCAATTTTGGTCTGCAACTTCTTCCCGGCCAGGGCCTCTGCCCTGGCCAGGGCTTGGCCAAGGGCTGGCGAGGGGCCAGGGCCTCTGCCCTGGCCGAGGCCGGCCAGGGCCGGCCATGCCCTGCCCGAGGCCAGGGTGTAGGATCCTGTCAAAACAGCGTTAGGATCGATAAATAAAGTTGAGACTTACGCTTGCGTATGCGGCACGGTAGTCTCGGAACTTTGCCTTCGGATTCGCCACGACGGATCGAGTCTTCTCACGAACGGAGTAAGGCTACTAAATCCACAATCTAAATCTTTACTTTTAGATTAAGAACTTGGATAAAGAGAGAGGAAGAATTTCGGCAGAGCTTCGCTAGAATGAAATGCATGCAAGAATGCCATGCAAAAGTGTTAGTAAAATGGCTAACCCTTGGGTCTTATTTATAGCCCCCAAGGTAGTTATTTTAGGAGTAATTGTTCCTTTGGAACAATTTAACTAAGGTGTACCATCGTACATGGCATATTATAAGCTTAAGTTGTACCATATGCATGGTACAACATAAGCTTAAGATATTACCCCTTTATTAGCCATATGTCGCATGCACTTATGCACATATAATGCGACTTTCCCATCATTCTAGAGATCCTCTCCGTAAGGGAACATATTCCCTTTGCATACGACTTCGTGTACGCGACGTTCGAGGTCCGTATTCCCTCGTACATCCCCTACAAGGGTGTACTAACGTCTTCCATATCCAACATCTCCCACTCACACTTGAGGGGATTTGTAAGAGAACGTCTTTCTCTTAGTTCTTTCATCTATCATACCGAGAAATAGACCGTGCGACCGTCATGCGCGTAGAGTCTGTTGTTGTGCACTTGTTAGAGATACACAACGACCTCGAAGGTGCAAAGTTGAGTAGTTCAACGCATGCTTTACCCTAGATTATTTCTTCACATTTCTTATACTTTATATTCAACAATTGAATCCCATCTGGATCACAATTGACTGGCCAGCTTTGAATCATTAAAGTCCAAATGTGAATATGAAATCAATCTTCCTCTTCTTGCGAACCTTCTGATCTTGACTTGATTCGCTTTTCTAACGTGCCCCGCCGAGCCGAATTATCATAGCCCATTAGTAACACGCTAAGATAGCGATCATCTCGTCAAATCTAAAGGAACCAATTGGAGTCCTTGATGGTAAGAGTTAAGGCCCATATGGCCTTTGAGTCTCACATAATAGCAAACACTATTGCTACTAACTCAGTGGTCGTAATGCATACGTGGTATGAACACGTATTACAACATCGCTCCTTTCCCAGGGAGTGTATGTCTCAATGATGTTGTAAGGATGATGATCAGACACCACAATGTCTGACTTTGAGTCCCTTATTCTACTCAAATAATCCTTTGGACTCACATCCCGCATTTAGACAGATAGGATTTCAAAAAATCCTCTTAGATCTTTTGTAAGCATCCATATGATGCAGATCTTTCGTGCGACCATTTTGTTTAAGTCATGACTCTTAAATCATCCGTCTGATGATTTTGACTTCAAACAGGTCTCATCTCTATTCCATCCGTCTGATAGAATAAGGCGGTTGATCATGTGAGAGAGCCAACCTCAATCTGTCCGACATACTAGAATTCAGCTGAGATTTCAAAAATGTACACAAACATTTCTTAAGAGATTCATATGCAATGTTTGAAAAAAGAACTTATTCTTTTATCAAATTTGATCTTTCTCAGACATGGGAATATATATTGGTACAACTCAGCTCTTTACGCAATCCTTGGGATGATAAGTGTTTATAAAACACATTTCTGGGGATCGCTTTCGTAAGCGGATCCTCTATCATCTCATGCATAGATATGTACCTTATGTCTACCTTCTTGGTTTTATCATAGTCTTTTGCAAATTCGTATCGGACATCAATGTGTTTGATCTTACAAGACACATTATCCTCTTAACCGCTTTCCAGTGTACTTGCCCTGTATTGGATTGGTAACAGCTTACCATTTCCAACGGCAAAACAGATGTCCGGTCTCGTACACACCATAGTGTACATAAGACTATCAACTGCACTGGAATATGGAACTTTTTCCATAATTTCCTTTTCCTTTTGGTTCTTTGGACACGATTCCAGATATAAATTATCGCATATGCTTATATGAATATCAATGGACTTGAAGTCCTGCATATTAAATCGTTCTAGAACCTTCTTTATATAAGTCTCCTGTGAAAGAGAAAGAAGTTTCTTCGAACGATTCCTTGAAATCTTAACTCCAAGGATATATGCGGCTTTTCCTATGCCTTTCATCTTAAATACTGATGAAAGCCAAGCCTTGATACTCATCACAAAGCCCTTGTCATTTCTGGCTATTAAAATGTCATCTACATATAGAGACATGATAATATACTTGCTTTTAATCCTCTTGATATATACTCAGTTATCTTCATCAAGCATGGTAAAACCATTTGATAACTTTATGAAATCGTATATACAACCATTGCCTCGAGGATTGTTTAAGATCATATATGAACTTATGAAGTTTACAAACCTTATGTTCGTTTCCTTCTTTTACAAACCCTGTTGGTTGTTCCATATAGATCTCCTCGTCCAATTCTCCATTGAGAAAGGCAGTCTTTACATCCATTTGATGTAAATCGAGGTCTAAGCAAGCTACCATTGCCAGAATCAGGCGAATCGAGGTAAAACGCACACCAGGTGAGAAGGTCTCTTTGTAGTCTATCCCTTCCTGTTGCGTAAAACCTTTCGCGACAAGGCGAGCTTTATATCTGTCAATAGAGCCATCAGCCTTATGCTTGATCTTGAGAACCCATTTGTTCCCAATAGCTCTACGTCCTCTGGGTAAGTCAACTAAGTCCCAGACTTGGTTAACTTTCATGGATTCTAACTCCTCTTGCATCGCTTCCATCCATTTGTCTTTAGCAGGGCAAGATATGGCCGATTTGAAAGTAGCAGGCTCGTCATCTTCTTGTAGTAAAGTCATAAAGGTTTGCGGAAATTCATCCTCAAATCTTAGAGGAGCCAACCTTGTACGACTACTACGTCGTATTTGAGATTCTTCAAGTCCTTGTTGACTCGAATTTAGATCAATTCTAATAATACTCCCACTTGGAATATCGTTAGAATTGCTCCCACTTGGATCATTATTCCCGTATGGAATTGGATAATCGTCATTCGTATAATCCATTGGTGAAGGTTGAAACGTATTTTCGTTTTCACCAAGAATTCTCCCACTCGAATGAGGTAATCCGTCTTGATCATAAATCTCAAATAGAGAAAAGTCCTGACTTATCTCGCCATGTCTTGGAAACTTGTTTTCCAAGAAAGTGACATCCCTCGACTCAAACTCAATTAGCCCACCATTGTCTTCCTGACTAACAAAAACATAACCTTTGGAGTCTTCTGCGTATCATATAAAGATACATTTCCTTCCCCTTGGCCCAAGTTTGCCATACTTATGGGAGGAAATATGTGCGTAGGATGCACAATCCCAAGGTTTCAAAATGTTTAAGTCAGGAGACCTTTGGTTCCACAACTCATAAGGAGTGGAGCTAACTGATTTCGAGGGTACGCGGTTTAAAATGAAAGCGGCCGTCAATAATGCATCACCCCAAAAGGTGATTAGCAAGTTAGCTTGCGCCATCATTGAACAGACCATTTCCATTAAAGTCCTATTTCTCCTTTCTACAACACCGTTTTGTTGAGGAGTATAAGGCATAGTTACCTGATGTACTATGCCTTTTTCATCACAAAGTTCCTTAAAACTTGTAGATTGATATTCACCGCCCCTATCGGTTCGCAAGACCTTAATCTTGCGATCTAATTGATTCTCCACTAAACTCATATAGTTTTTAAAGCAAGCCAAGGCTTCACTTTTGTGGGATATCAAATAGATATGTCCGAATCGGGTGAAATCATCAATAAAAGTGATGAAATAGGACTTTCCGCGTCTTGTCTTGACATTCATCGGACCACATATGTCCGAATGGATAAGCTGTAATGGAACCTCGGCCCTTGTGCCTGTTCCAAACGGCCTGCGACAAGATTTCCCCACAAGGCAATGTTCGCAGGTCGACATTTCAACCTTTGAAACATTGGATAGAAGGCCACGTTTGGCAAGTCTATCCATACGCGTTGGTCCAATATGACCAAGCCTTGTGTGCCAACAAATTATATTAGACTCATTAGTCAAAGAATTTGTCACAAGGAAATTTTCATTACATGAGGAACCATACATTGTACTTATTACAATAAATCCTTTGAAATACAAACCCAGTACCAATAAAGGAATTATTACAAAATAGGTCCATATTACAATCATGAAGGAACCAACTATAACCAAGACCCATTAAATTGACCACAGTTTTAATATTCCTTTGAATATATGGAATGAAGAGAACATCATGAAGTAGGAGAGTGCGGCCGTTGTCCAAGACTAGCTTGCGAGTCCCAACGCCTTTCACTTCAACACGTGTGTTGTTTCCTACATTGATCCACTTCATTCCTTGGGGTATCCGGTGATACTCCACGAAGGACCGTCTGTCCCTTGTTATGTGGTCGGTGGTACCTGAATCAATTATCCCAAAATGGATTAGATTCCACAAGAAATAGTGAACTAGAAACACATATGTAACTAGTATTACAAGTTACCTCGTTACTTCCACTCGTACACGAACGAGCATAGTGACCGAGCTTGTTGCACTTGAAGCACTTGATCCTTTTCAAGTCTTTCTTCTTGTGCCATTTCTTGTGCCCACCCTTATGTTTGGGTTCCTTGGTAGACTCAGGTTGCTTATTACGTTCATTAGAAGACTTCGAACGATCTTTACGTTTCTTTCCCCCGTGTGAGGAACGAGCAACCATGTGCACTTCTGCACTTGGCTTGGCAGCCGCAAGCCGCTCTTCCTCTAATTCGAGGTGCTTGGAAACATCGTTGAAGGTCTTGATGCTCTCATTATGAGTGAGATGCATCTTCATCTGATCCCACCCATTTGGTAGGGAACGTATGACTGCTTGGATTTGTTGCTCATCTGTGAGCACATGACCTGCATCCTTTAACTATGAGATTAGATTCGCCATATGTTGCAGATGTTTCCTCATGGAATGATCTGGACGTTTCTTATATGAATCAAATCTTATAGTCAAGGCTCGAAGTTTGGACACCGATGTGCCACCAAACTTCTCCTCAAGCTTGGACCATATGTCCATGGCTAAGTCATGCTCCCGGAAGATGCGCATTATGTCATCAGCCATACTGCTTAATAACGTAATGCGCGCTATCTTATTCTTCCTAGACCAAGCATCAAAAGCTTCCTTGTGTCGTCTGTGTTGGGCCGTAATGCCCAACTCAGGTTCAATCATTACGTTCTTTAGAGTTTCGAGCACTTCTTGCTCCTCTAAAACGTATTGTATCTTAATGGACCAAAGTTTGTAATTATGGCCGTTGAGTTTTTCACCTCTGTTTAACTCAGCGACGATATTCTTTGAAGCGGAAGACATTTTACTTTTAAAATGCTGCAAAAAGACACAAAACCGAAGGTTTGATCAAAACATTGCATAAAAATTCTTAAAATATAACTCCCACTTGAAATGATAATAGAATATCCCATTTGGATAGTTCTAAAAATTCAAATCCCACTTGGAATTATATTATATTTGATAAGTTACGTTCGAAAAATATTGAAGATGTTGTTCTAGAATCGAAAAGGTATCTACGATTCCAATCACCATCTAGAACAACCTTCAATATTCCCCCATCACTTATCAAACAATAGTACTCTTATAGTACTAGCAGCGGAAAACGAGTTTGAAAACGTATTTTTCAGATATAATTCCCACTTGAAATGATAATAGAATATCCCATATGGATAGTTCTAAAATCAGCTCCCACTTGGAATGATATTCATAATTTGATAAGTTACTTTCGAAAAATATTGAAGATGTTACTCTAGAATCGGAAAGGTCACTATGTTTCCAATCACCATCTAGAGTAACTTTCAATATTTCTCCCTCACTTTATCAAATGTTAGTACTCTTATAGTACTTCGCAGCGGAAAAGCGTTTTTGAAAACGTATTTTTCAAAAAAAATATATTTCATCTTAGTACCCTTATGATACTAGTGAAACATTCGGCACTTCCTGACCATTTGTCGGGAATGAGCCGTATCCGTGCCAAGGTCGGATCCCCCTTTTGGGATTTTTTCTGCAAACTATCGTCGCTGGCTCCCGTATGGCTCCAGGCGTTTCCCCCCGTATGAGAGAATTTTGGCGCAGACGACTGTCGTTTGACCCCGTATGGGCTAGTCGGCACGTGTATGTTCGACCAAGACCTTTTGCCGAATTGGTCGACCAAAACACCCAAATTGGTCGACCAAAAAAATTGGTCTGAATCACTCCCGGCCAGTGCCGATCAGTCCGGCCCCCGGCCAGGCCCTGACCGCTGCCAGGGCCGACCGTGGCCCTGGCAGCGGCCAGGGCCGGCCATTGGCCAGGCCCTGGCCTCTGCCAGGGCCGGGGCCGGTCAGGCCCTGGCCTGAGGCCAGGGCTCTGCCAGGGCGGCCAGGCCCCTGGCCGGGGCCAGGGCGGCCAGGCCCTGGCATGAGGCCAGGGCCCCTGCCTTGGCCTCTGCCAGGGCGGCTAGGCCCCTGGCCGGGGCCAGGGTGTAATGACCCGAGTGCATAGATACCTAGGGTATGCCTATTGATGTATGTGTGCATAGTAGTAGTACTCGTATACTGGTATATATTGAGATGTGTATATAGTAATTGTTGTAGTGTATATAATAAGATAGTGATGGATGCTTATTTGATTGGCCATGGTTGATTTATGAGTGATGATATGTTTATATGAATGCTTATTGAACGTTTGGTTGAAGTTGGTGTGTGCATATAGTAATCTGTTGTGTGCCCAGTAATTCACTACGTGTATGGCTATATAATTGTATGGCTCATGATTTGGATATATTATTGGATGCTAATGGATGTATATGGGGTAGTAATGAGAATGGTATTATTGGATTCATTATTTATTGTAATATTTGAGATGGTGGGTGTGCGTAGTAAAATGTACTTACGCTATTATTTTCAATTAGAACTATTTGAGGAAAATTATTTTATGAAGAGTAATTTATGGAGGATAGTAGTCGTAGTATTATTATTATTATTATTATTATTTTGTGATTATTATTGTTGTTATAAGTATTCTTATTGATGATGAGATAATTGTTGATGGATGGTATTATTATTATTATTAATGTTTGGTTGTTATTATTGTGTTGATAATGTTGGGTTGTTGTCATTATTATTATGAATTGGGCCTCTAGTCGATTGTAGTAGCTAGAGTGGTTGTTGGGCTTTGTTTTGGGCTTGGATAATAGAAGATGAGAAGAGAGAGATTTTAGAGGGATGTCAAACTTGTAAATAAGGGTTCTATGGTATAGGTTGTAAATATTTAGAAGTTGAAGGGTAGATGAGGGAGGATATTTGAGTAATTTTATGTTATGAATGGTTATCTTTAGAAAACTCTAGAGAATTAGAGAGTTTTCCCTTATTTGTTTTCCCTTAACCTTTTCTTTCCTTTTTATTTCTTTGTTCTTGCCGTATGCAACACTCCCCCCTCCTTGCCGTGAGTTTGTTATTCCCATCTCTTATTTTCTCTTAATTTCCTTCCAAGTTTGCATGCTAATTAAGAGAGGATGAATTCCAAGTTTGCATGGTAATTAAGGAAGGATGAAGAGAAGGAAATAAGGATTTAATGGGAGGAATTAAAGGCATGAAGGTGGCCTCTTTATTTGGTAGGAATTCCTCTCTATTTAGTTTACTATTCAATTTCATTTAAGCATGCTAAAAGAGACTAACTTTGATTTGGAACATGCATTTCTTTCTAATTGAATTATGAAAGCTTGTTATGGAATTAATTATGAAAAGTAATTCTTTTCATGCAATTAGTTCTATGTTGTCTTCAATTGAATTATGGACATGCATGTTATGAAAATTAATCATGAACAAGCATTCTTTTCATATTAAGAAGATTAATTAACATGTTACAAGTTGTTATCTTTATGGGAAATTTTAGTGTAATTTGTGTTAAAAATTCCATTTTGGAAAGTAGTATTATGTAGGTTCCATAAAGTTATGAAATTCTTTGTAACTTTGTAAAGCTAGCATTTTTGTATAGAATTCCTTGTCTCTTGGCTAAGACTAGTATTTTTCCCAAGGAACATTTTGTGTATTTTTGTAAAGATTGCATTTTTATGTTGGATATTTAAGAAAGCTCACATCTTTAAGTTAGGCCTTGAGCATTTTTAATTGAAGCCACTCCTTTTGATATGGATCCTTAAAATTCACACTAGTCACACTAAGGTATATTATTTATAATATAACTTCATGTTTAGCTTTCATAATATAACTTCATGTCGCATCTTGTTTATTAAATTGTCATTAACCACACTTAAGTTACATGGATTTTGGGACTTATCATTGTGATTACTTTAGAATTGCTCAAGCTTGCATGTTGTAGAGAATTTCCTAAACTTGCTATTAGCATTTAAAAGATTGCATTTTGTAGTTAATGTTGCATGTGATCTTGTAGCTTTATGAGGCTAGCATCTTGTGGACATGGTATATATATAGCAAATGCAAGTTGTCTCTAACTCTATTCCTTACAAGTTTGCATTTTGATGGTAATGTCTAATTAGAATCGTTAAAGCAAGTAGCTTACATGACTTTGCTAGGTGTCGTTGTTCTCTTTAATCATGGGATTCTCATTACGTTGGCCTTTAATTTAAATGCTTGCATTCTAGTTCCTAAAATTGCCAACAATTTTCATGTTAGCCATTAGAGTTGCCATGATTTACTAAAGCATGCTCTTATGTTGTTGGAATGACTAACTCACCTAAAGTTGTATGTTGAGTTGAATCTTATATGCAATGGACTCATTTGTTGTGTAATGGAGATTATATATGCAAGTGAGAAATGTAAAGGGCATGTGCATGTTGGACTTGGAGGATGGGGTTGAGGGCATGACGTAGGATTTATTGATGTGCTTAAGTGGGGATGGGGGTGGGGTGGGCATGGTTTCATGCGAGATGTTGTGGATCAAATGAGAACTTCCATTTATGGCTCTTTTCTTTCTTGTTAAACAAGTGCTATTGTTGGTCTTGTTATTTAAAAGTAATTAGAATTGTGGTTCCTCATATTACTTCAATATAATTGACATAATGTTGTTACTTATCTCACCTTAATGTAGTGTAATATAATTTCCTTAATATTGTATGCTCGTTTACTTCACTTAAATGCTAATTTTGAACATGAACTTGAAATATGCACGTCTTTGTATGTTTGGATGCAAAGCTCATGTTGTATGTCTTTTCCATTAATTCTAATGTTGCATGCGATTTTGGTGTTGTTTAAATGCAATTGTTATGCATGTTGGCTTTGCCCTCATGTCACTTGAATGTAGCTTATACACAATCCTTTTGGTGTTGCAGGCTAATTTGCTTATCTCCAACGTTAATAAATTATAGGGATGTCTCGGTCTGCCTCTTGACGGGTGAGCATCCTGGAATGGGGTTGGGGGAAAATTGAGTACCAGGTAGGCATATGGGATGGACAGCTGAGTTTGTGGGCCACTCCTGACGAGCCCACAGAGGCGGGGAGTTGGTGTGGTTTTGGTTGAGTTGGTTGTGTTGGTGAACGGCTTCTTTTGTAAGAGCTTGTCTCGGGAAGTCGTAGCATTCCACCCACCTTACCGGGTGAGGTCCATGCCCGTATGCCTACTCGATACCCAGGTTTCCAATCAAATTTTAATTAAATGTTCATGCTAAATGCAAGTTGTAATAAGCCACAGAAATGTATGAGTTATAAGCCCGTTGTAGTTCCTTTCTTTTATGACATGTGTAATCTTATGCCAACATTGGAAAATTTGTCACTTTGCGGTGGTACATTGCTTTATGTTACATTTATGCCACTTGTAATATGTCATGCCATGCCATCTATTGTAGCTCCATGTTCACTTCTATATTTCATTTCATAATGTAATGTTATGCCACTTGTTATTGCTTGCATTATATCATAATATAACATGTCACATGGTAGTTGGATAATATGTCATTGAATATTATAACATCATGCATTGGATAATATGCTATATGGAGATGGAATATTCCTACTGGGTCACGCATTGACGTGTCCCCGTTGACTTTTCAGGTTGATTCTTGGAGTTGGAGGCCCATTGGTTAGGTTGGTTGAAGTTGAGGGTGTGTGAGAGAGATTTGGGTGTATGTTCTTGTATCTGGCGAGATATGGGTTTTATGTTGTATATGAGATTTGTATAAGATGTTGTACATGGACAGTTGTTATATATATATTTCAATGTTTGAGTTGTTGTCTCTTTGTGTTTGTATGTTTGTCGTCTGGAATGCTACAGGTACTATCCCAGCAGTGCGCAGTGGACCTGCTTGTGTTCTTATTGTGTATTTCCCTTCGTAACACTCGCTCTTCGGGTATCCCAGGGAGTGGGGCGTTACACAGGGCCCCTGCCCTGGCCTCGGCCAGGGCCCCTGCCCTGGCCTCGGCCAGGGGGGGCCTGGCCCTGGCCGGGGGCCAGGGGGGGCCTGGCCCTGGCCGGGGGCCAGGGCCCCTGCCCTGGCCTCGGCCAGGGAGGCCAGGCCCTGGCCTGGCCGCGGCCAGGGCCTTCTGGCCGTGGCCGTGGCCGGCCAGGGCCGGCCCTGGCCTGGCCTGGCCAGGCCGCGGCCAGGGCTCCCTGGCCCTGGCCGTGGCCGGCCAGGGCCGGCCGGCCACGGCCCGGCCATGGCTTATTGGCCTTGACCGGCCATGGCCCTTTGGCCATGGCCAGTCTCCCCTTTCATGGGGTGGCCGCATGCACTCCTCCCCCTTGATGGGGTGGTCGCGGTGGTTATTGGCCGTAGCCAACCCCCTCCGCATGGGGAGGGGTTGTGCATGGCCTCCATAGCCCATTTGGCCATGGTGCACATGCACCAAAATCCATCTTCTCCGATGGAGATAACTTCCATCATCTTCCTCGATGAAGCACCCGTTCGTCGATGAAGCACCCGTTCGTCGAGAAAGTGGTTATTTTCTAATGGCCGTGTGCCAAAAATGAAAAATAACATACTACGTGAACGGTCGGTTCTTCCCGTCACGGAGAGTTCCTACCATATCCGTAATGATAGGAGACCCTAACGTGAAAAGAACAACCGCTGCGTTCTCTCCGTCACGAAGCGTTCCTACCATATCCGTAATGGTAGGATACCCATTCGTGAAAAAGACAACGACTCGTTCATAGTTTCGACGGGGCGGCGGTTTGACCGGGGCGAACCCGTATGGCTCTGATACCAATGTAGGATCCTGCCAAAACAGCGTTAGGATCGATAAATGAAGTTGAGACTTACGCTTGCGTATGCAGCACGGTAGTCTATGAACTTCGCCTTCGGATTCGCCACGACGGATCGAGTCTTCTCACGAACGGAGTAAGGCTACTAAATCCACAATCTAAATCTCTACTTTTAGATTAAGAACTTGGATAAAGGGAGAAGAAGTATTTCGGCAGAGCTTCGCTAGAATGAAGATGCATGCATGAATGCCATGCAAAAGTGTAAGGAAAATGGCTAACCCTTGGGTCTTATTTATAGCCCCCAAGGTAGTTATTTTAGGAGTAATTGTTCCTTTGGAACAATTTAACTAAGGTGTACCATCATACATGGCATATTATAAGCTTAAGTTGTACCATATGCATGGTACAACATAAGCTGGTACAACTTAAGCTTAAGATATTACCCCTTTATTAGCCATATGTCGCATGCACTTATGCACATATAATGCGACTTTCCCATCATTCTAGAGATCCTCTCCGCAAGGGAACATATTCCCTTTGCATACGACTTCGTGTACGCGACGTTCGAGGTCCGTATTCCCTCGTACATCCCCTACAAGGGTGTACTAACGTCTTCCATATCCAACACAGGGCGCCGGCCCTGGCCTCTGCCAGGGCCGGCTAGGCCTTGGCCGGCCACTGCCGGCCTGGCCATGGCCGGTCATGGCTTGGCCATGGCCGGTCATGGCCAAGGCCATTTGGCATTGGCCGGCCATGGCCCCTTTGGCCATGGCCGGCCACCCCCTTTGAATGGGGTTGCTGCACACCCCGCCGGAGGGGTGGCCGTGGTGGTTATTGGCCGTAGCCAACCCCCTCCGCACGTGGAGGGGGGTGCATAGCCTTCATAGCCCATTTGGCGATGGCGCACATGCACTAATATTCCTCTTCTTCGATGGAGATAACTACCATCATCTTCCTCGATGAAGCACCCGTTCGTCGATGAAGCACCCGTTCGTCGAGAAATTAGTTATTTCCTAATGGCCGTGTGCCAAAAATGAAAAATAACATACTACGTGAACGGTCGGTTATTCCCATCACGGAGAGTTCCTACCATATCCGTAATGATAGGAGACCATAACGTGAAAAGAACAACCGCTGCGTTCTCTCCGTCACGAAGCGTTCCTACCATATCCGTAATGGTAGGAGACCCATTCGTGAAAAAGACAACGACTCGTTCATAGTTTCGACGGGGCGACGGTTTGACCGGGGCGAACCCATATGGCTCTGATACCAATGTAGGATCCTGCCAAAACAGAGTTAGGATCGATAATTAAAGTTGAGACTTACGCTTGCGTATGCGGCACGGTAGTCTCGGAACTTTGCCTTCGGATTCGCCACGACGGATCGAGTCTTCTCACGATCGGAGTAAGGCTACTAAATCCACAATCTAAATCTCTACTTTAGATTAAGAACTTGGATAGAGGGAGAGGAAGTATTTCGGCAGAGCTTCGCTAGAATGAAGATGCATGCATGAATGCCATGCAAAAGTGTAAGGAAATGGCTTACCCTTGGGTCTTATTTATAGCCCCCAAGGTAGTTATTTTGGGGTAAGTTGTTCCTTTGGAACAACTTAATTAAGGTGTACCATGATACATGGCACATTATAAGCTTAAGTTGTACCATATGCATGGTACAACATAAGCTTAAGATATTCCCCCTTTATTAGCCATATGTCGCATGCACTTATGCATATATAATGCGACTTTCCCACTCATCTAGTGATCCTCTCCGCAAGGGAACATATTCCCGTTGCGCACGACTTTGTGTACGCGACGTTCGAGGTCCGTATTCCCTCGTACATCCCCTACAAGGGTGTACTAATGTCTTCCATATCCAACACTATGTTTAATGTTAGCACGTGAACCTATTCTAGTAAGGAAAAGCACACCCTAGTTGATCGTTGATAGGATGTTTATATATATAGTTTTCATCTTAATTTCATTCGTACTTTACTCGACTCTGCCTCGTTTTTCGTGCCATTTTAAAAACCCTTTTTGTTCCCTTTTACGCTTTTGGTCTTTCCCGTGCTTTGCACATGAATAGAGGGGAGTTTGGAGCTAGACGGCGTGATATTGAGCTTGTGGAGCTGGGTAGGCTGCATGGGAGCTTGATCACTTTGATATTATCTTTGGAAATGGGTTGTGGGGGTAGAGATGAGCTTGTGTTCTGGAGCTTGATTGTGGAGTTGAGGAGCTTGTTCGGAAGCTTGATGGGAGCATGGAGAATTGAGGAGCCTTCTGGGGATGAAGATTGAAGAGAGATTGAGTGTGGAGCTTGGTTGAATCTCGAACCCTTGGAAGCTTAAATACTTGCAGATGCTTGGAGGTTGGATGAGAGCAATGAAAGGTGAATCATGACAAGGCATCTACACGACCGTATGAAACCACATCATACAGCCGTGTCAATTGACAGCTAGAGGAGAGGGAGAGAAGCAAGCAAAGCAATGCAACGCTGCCACGACCATATCATGCAGCATTGCCACGGCCGTATGAAGAAAATTCATACGGCCGCGTGGCCCTTTCTCCCTTTAGCGTCAACCGTAGCAGTGCAATTGCCGCGGTCGCGTGAACCAAGTTCACGCTACCGCGTGCATTTCTCCCCTCAACAATAGCAGCTGCAGCAGTTTACAGAAATCGACGCGACCGCGTGGTTCAACCACGCGGTCGTTTGAAAGCGGGTTCGCTGGGATCCAATTAGCTGCTATGGCTTGTATAAATAGACGGGATGCCATCTTTTGTAGAGAGCTGGGCTTTAGGCTTGTTTTTGCCCTAGTTTACTGTTCATTTGCTTTCTTAGGGTTAGTTTTAGATTTAGATTAGTTTTACCTTAGAATTTGAAGCCCTCTTCTTTGGTTTGTAACTGGATCTGACAACTCCATCAATGAATCAATGAGATAAGCTTTTCTTCCTCTTTCTTTGTTGTTATTTTGTTGTTCTTGCTATTGTTATTTGCTGATGCTGTGGTTTTTATTGTGTTGTTGGTTTACTTCTCATTCCTCCTTATTCCTCCTTGTTATTTCACCGTTTACGCATCCCCATGCCATTACGTCTGTTAGAACTCCGTAATCCATACATCCACTTCTAATCGGTTAGCGTAGCCAACATATAAACCGAAATCGAGCTGGTACTCGATCAATCAGCCTCCATGTGTACGACTTGTAACGCGCTACGACGATGCCATGCGCTTGCGGTATAAATTGTAAAGCTCTCATCAATCTTACAAACATGAAATGAAAGACCTATGCAAAATAAAGATTAGTCATGGCTCACAGATTTATCTAAAAAGATAAAATTTTGTTACATTAAAATTCATATGTCCTAAGTGCGTTGAAGAAATTAAAAGGACCATTGTCATCCAATAAGTACACATATGGTAGTACGCTCTATGGATATATAAAAAGACCCCTTTCGTTCGTTGGAAGAGTGGAGGATATACTTGGTCCTGAAGTCCCTTATCTAAGTGCAATCAGTGCACTCCTGGCTAACTGCATGCGTTCTGATATAGAAGTTGCAGTAAATTCACTAGCCAAAGACAGTTAGGCACCTAAAAAGTTCAATTAGACCGGAGTTAAGAATTTTCTGTGCTTCCTCCGTGGGTCGATAGATTTGGGCTTACTTTATAAAGAATTATCATCCATGCTTATGCAAATGCAGGATACAGGCCCGACCCCTATAATGAGAAATCACGGACTGGATACCCACAGTGGGACGGCCATCTACTACAGATCTGCAAAGCAAACTATGAAGGCAACATCATCCTATCATTCTGATATCCTCATCATTCTAGAAACAAACCAATAGTGTATTTGAGTGCGCCTGGTGGTACGTACATCACATCCATTGACGACTAGGACATATGCTGGTCTTTTAAGCTGACCACATAATCTGAAGACCATGCCACTTTCTTACCCCACTTTTGAGGAGACCACATCAGAGGCAACGAAACAAAACACACCTCCAGAGTTTTTGGTTTCAGCAGCTGTTTAATGATGGTGATATTTCTAATCTGTGTATATATTTGGAATGTTGCAAATATAAGTGATGAAAAGTGCATAAGAGACCTGAAAGCCTGAGAGCTTGTATAGGCTAGGGGGAATTTAAAGGAGTTTGTACTCTTTTTCCTTAGCTATTATTTTTGTTCATAGGGGTTTTCATAGCAAAAGGTTTTAACGAGGCAAATCATATCAACTCAGGATCATGAAGTAACCACCCCTTGTGAGACTCATATGACGCTCAGAATCCCGAAGTATTCATGGACAGAGTCCACACTTATGGCTGGATAAGGGGGAGTGTTGTAAACAGATAATGATGGGAGTTTGTATTGGGGATTATATCGTATCCATATGATAAGATCTTATTATTGTATCTCATTCATATACGCACATCCATCTGTTATAAATAAAGGAATGGTGTCTTTCCCCAGATTTGATGCTTCATAACAAAACAAAAAACAAAAAAAATCACAATCCCATCATATGTAGCACCATTGCTTGCCAGATGGGCAACAAGTCCATAATTCGTAGACCATATGGCCAAAAGACTTGGGCTGGACTTCTGATCTATTGGGAAAGAATTTGTATAAACTTGATGTATATGATTAGAGTTTTGCGGCGAAAGACGCAAGCAATGTCGTGTGCTGATATGGACGGCGCCATTCAAGCCACCATTTATATGCAACGAAATATTGCATGCCAGGTTGTATATGATTAGGTGTCTATGTCCTTAGGTTCTGATTTGTATTTTAATCCCATATGCATGAACGCTCCATCTTTGAGGCAGAAATGCATGTACATTTCTCTTCTACGTAATTAATACTAATTACCGTGTCCAAATTACCTGGCCCATGGTGAACAAGGAAAGCATTAAACAGCATATACATGCCAAATCCTTTCATACCATATAATTCAACTTAAATTTGATTGCCACTGCATTAACACTACATATATTCTCAGCTTGGAGCTCGTTTTGGTAGGAGAAATACTGAACACCAAACATGAAGTCCATCGCCTTCTTCTTGATCCTCGCTCTCATCTTCGTTCAGTATGATCAAAGTATTTGTCAATCATCCTCGATTTCTTCTTCTTGGTAAAATCGTAATATTTGCAAGTAATAATGATTTGCTTTCAATGTTGCTGCAGCCGAGTCGTGGAAGCTGTGCCATGACGACGCGCCGACGGCAACGCGATGCGAAGAGCGCGCCTGCATGAGCTTCTGCAATAGCCAGAAGGAGCATGGGAGACCGCTTGGCGGGAAATGCGCTGGCCCCCAGCTCTGCAGGTGTTTCTGGGGTTGCTGACGATTTTTTGTAAGACTGCTAATTACTACAATCGTACGGTGATCAATAAAAAGACGAGCGAATGTTTGATCCAATACTCTCTCGTTGTATGTTTGATCCATAAATCATTGCTGCCTTCTATTCCAAGAATGTATTCCATTAGTCTAGAACCACTTTTGTCATGCCGATCTTCAAATAGAGTAATATAATTTTGCAAAATAACAAAAAGACAGAACTACCCTTAAGCAATAATTAACTTACTCTAACACCGTCCCTCAAACTAATGATGCTGTTGTAAGGAGCATAGAGAGTTTGCTAAACAGAAAACAGAAGCATGAAGCTGAATGCAACTCCGTAAACCGGTCATCAATATGTTTGGAAGAAGAAACAAACGGTAACGTGATGTGCCCCGCTGATAGTGGTATCGAGTAACATGACAGTTAATCTCAATTTGTTTTGGTCCACTCATGAGATACCAAATTGTGAGCAATCTGTATAGCACTAGTCTTGTTGTCACAATACAATGTAGTATGGTGATGAAGAGAAACCCACATATCTGAAGTAACCAACATAGCCAAAATATCTTACAGGTAGTGAAATCTATGTCACAATTCCTATGTGGAAGATCTAGAAACAACATCTTGTTTTTTTTACTTTTCCATAAAATTAGAAAATCACCTAAAAAGAGGTAATATCCACTTGTAGACTTACGATTTGTAGGATCACCAGCCAATCCACGTCAGAATATGCATGCAACTCTAAAGACGAGGAAGAAGGGAGTAAAAGACTCTGAAACTGAGTACCTCGAAGATACCGCAAGATTTGAAAAACAACAACCCAATGGACTGTGCGGGTGAAGTGACAAACTGACTAACTATATGAACGACATGTGCAATATTTGGAGAGTGATAGTGAGATACACTAAGCTACCATCAACAGATCTGTACAAACTAGGATCAAGCAAGGCAAGATCATTTGAAGGAGCATATCAAATATTAACCTTAAGAGGTGTATTAGCGGTCTTTTTATCAGTAAGAAGAGCCCGTTCAAATATGTCAGCTATATACTTAGACTGAGAAAGAAGATAACTTCTTGGAGAAAAAGCAACTTCAATACCTAAAAAGTAACGTAGTAAGCCCAAATCCTTCATAGAAAAACAACGAGCTAACTCTAATTTTAGTATTGCAATCCCATCGATGTCATCACCTATAATAATCATGTCATTAACATACAAAGACAGCAAGATATGAATAGATGTTGTGTTTTTTTATAAACAATGCTAAGCCATGTTGGCTAGGTCGAAATCCAAGTGAAGAAACCACGATAGAAAACTTCTCAAACCAGACTCAGGGTGCCTCTTAAAGACCATAAACGAGCTTTTATGAGCCTGCAAACTTCACCAGGTTGATGATGAACATTAGGACGAGGAACCATGAAGACTTCTTCTTAAAGATCGCCATTCAAAAAGGCGTTTTAACGTCCATTTGAGATGTGTTCCAATGATTAACAGAGGCAACCGCATTAATGGTCCGAACTGTAGTTTATTTTTGCAACCAGTGCAAAAGTCTCCTCATAATCCTTACCGTACTCCTGAAAGTAACCTTTAGCAACCAATCTAGCTTTGTATCGTTCAATAGAGCCATTGGACTTGGTTTTAATTTTATGTACCCAGCAAGAACCAATTGCTCATTTTTCCGGTGGTAGAGGCACCAAATCCTAAGTATGTGTCAGATGTAGTGCGGTAAGTTCTTCAGCCATAGCCTTCTGTCAAAGTGGATCACAAACAGACTCTCTATATGACAAAGGCACAGAAAGACAATGAAAAGTTGCTAAGAAGGAAATAAAGGAGCTAGAATAACAAGAATAAGCAAAATCTGATAGCTGAGTAGACTTATGAGTACGCATAGGGTAGCAAGGAGCGGGATGATCCACAGTCTCAGGAAGTAATTGTGCATTCTTAGAAGAATTGATATGTACATTTGTATTGGGAGCCAAAGTGCCAGTATCTCTACAACTATCTATAAGGCTATGATGCTAGTACCTAAACTATTTAGATCATGCAGCAGAAGACAGAAAATTCAAAATTTTCTTAACTAGCTATCATACCCATGATCTACCACTAATCTAGTAATTATATCGCTGAATAATAAAATCATGAAGGTCATACCTTTGTGCGAGTATACTCAAGCAATACTCTCGAATACTTAATTAATCTTTCAGTGAAGACCAGAAGCACTACGTTCACCTCCTCCTTTCTCTAACAAGTACCTTAGATGGATCATGTGATGAAGAATGCATCCACGATTCACGAGTCCTAAAAACTCGAACCACCTTCCTTGCTTTGATAGAGCAAAGAAGTAAAGGAAACACTCTGATTTTTTTCTCAAGAGAGATCAATCAAAACATGTATATCAAGGGGCTGGGTAGTCCCCTTTATATAGGGCTAGGAGAAAGCTAAATCTGATTCAGATTGAGTATTCACATAGTACTCAACCTCATACCAAGAAGAATTGACATCCTAAATAAGTTCTAATCGCATTAGAACTCTTGGATACGAATGAAAATTGATTTCCAATCAAATCCTATGTCAAATCGACATCCTCCCACGTCAATAGTAGTCGGTTAGTCGACTAGTTACTATAACTAGTGGACTAGACAACTTGTTGTTTTCAGTACGTGGGAATAATCAAAATAAACACAAAGAGAAAACAAAAGAATCAAGCAACGACACACGAGACTTGGTTTCGCAGTTCGGTGCGTACACCTACATCTGCGGGGCCACGCCCAGAAAATAAGAATACTCCACTATAATAATCAGAGAATACAAACTCTAACAATCACGCTTCTCTAAGGAAGAACACCCTCCCCCTTAATACAAACCGTGAGGGGTGATCGCAATCAACCCCGTGAAGTATTCTTGGCAAGCTCCCCTTGCCAGCAAGCTCCCCTTGCACAACCGACTAGATCAACTCCCTTGATCCTACGTGCGTAGCCGTCGGCCTCCTCCCGGAGTTCTTCAAAAACTTTCGTAAAAGTCCTCACCCTAGCCGCCAATCTCCGCAACCTTAACAACACCTCTCCCCCTCAAATCGTGGAGTAGTTAAGGAAGATAGCTCAATTAAATCTGAGAAGATTGGGCGCGCACAATTAACGGAACCAGCTAGGAAATAATTCCGCCACATCTTCTAAAGATAGCAACAATAATAAGTGGGTGAGATTCTCTCCAACCGAATCAACAATAATAACGAGAGAGTAAAGCTGCTAAATATATCTCCAGCAATTCTTCAATCACAGCAACCCATACCAGAATACCTAAAAGAGATAACCGGAGATCTGAAGTAATCCACCTTTGATAGCCGCCAATCGATTTCAGCCTTCTGACACAGCATGTTGTACATAATGTTGTATATTAACGTTCAACATAATATACAACATGGTCAGTAAATAAGATCTTTCATACCTCGGTTGCGGATTGATACTTTCATTCACCTTCGTCAGCAAATCTTATGCATACCTGCATTCAACCGAATATCTGGAGAAGATCTAAACAATAATGCAAGATCTGAAAACATTTATATATAGAATCTTCAACCGCACATATCTTCAACCGCACATACCATTCAGTTATGAAACCAACCAGATTTTGTAACCACTATATCCGGGCAAATAACTTCCTCTTTAATGCTAAATATCCACCAATATTTCTAGGATCACTTCGGGTAAGGAATCCCATATTCAAGGAACCACCGAATCTATTTCGGGTAAAAAGATTAAAACAAATCTCATGCGGATATTTTGCCCATAGAATAAGGAACTATTTCTGGTAAATAAAACCAATAAATCCCAGCAAATATTTCCTTCCATTAATTTAGGAACTAACCAGATTCCCAAATATTCTCAACAAACCTCCATCAATTAAGGAACTATTGCGGGTAAGAAGGAGTATAAAACCCTCACCAATATCTGGAATCAATCAATTCAGGAACCTCCGATATTATAGGCTACAAATCAGATCTGAGATCACCACGACAAATTTGTAGACCACAGCCGCGTTTCTGTATACGACCAATTGTTCCAGATCCCGTGTTCAACAAAATGTTCAACAAAATGTTCAACATTTTGCTCAAATTGCTCAAAGACAATACAGATTCCACAAACTGAGCTCTCCAGATATAGTGCCACTAATGCCAACAAATATCCACAGAAATTCAACCCTAACAATCTCCCCCTTTGGCATTATGTGGCACAACCCAAAGCAGTCACCAACCAAGCACACATTCTCCCCCTTTGAGCCACAATAATCCAAACCACATTCTCCCCCTTACTAGAACAACCCAAGCATAGATCATCTCAGAAGCGACAGCCAAAAATCAGAAAAAGTATGTCCTCATGACTCTAATACTTTTCAGCTAGCATCATGTCTAAAAAAAAATTATTCTCCCCCTTTCTGGTCTTCTTATTAGAAAAAAAATCCTCAGGCGCAGCGGAAAAGGGGGAAGAACAAATACCTCACATCTGACAGTAGGGCGACGAATGAAATGATGTCCAGGGTAGAAGTCGAGCTCTGAGGGGCCGAAAAGTAGTTGGAGAATTGAAAACATCGACAGTGTTGACAGAAGGTACATGCGAAGATCCATTGGCACCGGCGGAGGAAGAGCAGTGAGCAGAACGACGAGATAGCACTCTAATGATTCTGGAGGAAGATTCATGAGACTTTGGCACAGATTGCTCACAGTGATTATCGAGGGGAGATGTCGAGTCTGCTGTCATAACATCTGCAGCAACATTGTTCTGTGTTGTATCTAATGTTACAACATTAGTCACAACATGAAGAGTTTTCTCTGAAGTTGTAGTGTTCTTGCTGTATAATTCAGACTTTCTGACCCATTTCTTCTTCATCTTCATATCAGGGTGTCTAACATTTCTTCCTTCTGCCCAATGTCGCATGCGGCTGAAGCAGTTTCTCTCAGTATGGCCTTTGATCTTGCAGTAACTGCACACAGAACGACCACCTTTTATGCCTCTAATCTGCCTCTTCTTTTGATCATGGCCATTGTGTTGACCCATTCTTTCAAGTTCTTTGGTAACTTGATTTCTTCTTTCAGCAGACACATTATAAAAAGCTCCTCTATTGAATCCCACTCCGGTGCGATCTCCAGAAATCTTCCCCATGTTTAAGATATCATCCAGCTTTGCTTTTCCAGAATTCCACTTCTCCAATGTGCATTCAGCTTTCTCTGCCCTGAGAAGAACATTTCTGAAGTTTCTTTCCAATTCTCTGCAGTTTCCCTCAGCTTTCAGACATTCGATTTTGACCTCCTCCTTCTCTTTCTTCAGTCTTTCATTCTCCACCTTCAAGACTTTGTTGATATTGCAGATTTGCACCCACTTCTCAAACATCATCTGGTATGCTTTTCGGATATCATTGTTACTAACTTCCTCATCGCTCTCAGCTTCAGAATCTGATTCGATTGTAGATGTTGTACATGATGTTGAACATGATGTTGAACATAATGTTGCAACATTCTGTCTGACATTTGCAGTTTTGTTCTCTAATGTTGCATTAGTTGTCGCAACATTAAGTCCAACACAGCTAGGAGTATACCCATCAGATTGATCATCAAGAATAGCCGGAAAAGCCACATAGTTGCTGGTGTTGTCCTCATTTCCAGAACTTCCTTCTGAATCCTCATCACTCCAGGTACTAGCTAATGATTTCCCCTTTTTCTTCTTGAGGGTATTAGCACATTCGGCCTGTATATGACCGAAACCTTCGCACTCCCTGCATTGTATTCCTTTACCCTTACTCTTTGGCTCATACCTCTGTGCGGGGTGACTGATTGTCTTTCCAGCTGTAGGAGGATACGGTCTTGATTCCTTGTTGGCAGATCTGTAATTCTGTCCCTTGTTACTTATCTTCCTCATCATTCTGTTGAGATTCTTAGTCAGCTGATCAATGTCATCATCAATATCCGAGTCATTTTCAGACTTAGATGTTTTACTGACTTCAACCTTTAACGCCACCCCTTTATCCTTGTGGTTCGGCTTCAAATTCATTTCATAGGTCTGAAGAGATCCCATGAGTTCATCCAATCTCATAGTGGATGTGTTCCTCACTTCTTCAATGGCCGCAATCTTCGCAGAGAACTTATCGGGTAGGGATCTCAAGGTTTTTTCAACCAACTTCTTTTGAGAGTACTTCTTCCCCAATTGAAATGCCTGATTAGATATATCACGCAGTCTCCCATTGAACTCAGCCACAGTCTCATCATCATTCATCCTGAGATTTTCAAATTGAGATGCGAGCATTTGAAGTTTAGATGCTCTTACCGTACTGGTGCCTTCATGAATATTCTGCAGTATATCCCACGCTTCCTTTGCATACTCACACGTAGAGATTAATTTGAACTGCTCTTCGTCGACAGCCGAAAAAATAGCATTAATTGCTTTAGAGTTGCACAAGGCCGCATGTTCTTCAACCCGACTCCAGTCTCTTGCCGACTTGAGGTATTCTTTGCCATCTTCGTCGATTTCGGTTGGCGGTGTCCATCCTTCACTGACAGCGATCCAGGCCTTCTCATCAATGGACTTAATGAATACACGCATCCGAGACTTCCAGTAAGTGTAATTTGTACCAATGAGCAATGGAGGACGAACAACGGAGGCACCTTCTCGTGTAGCCATGATTCACGTACTGAAATTCAAGATCACACCTTCTTTGAAAACAAAGTTACACAGGTGACCTGCTCTGATACCAAATGTTGTTTTCAGTACGTGGGAATAATCAAAATAAACACAAAGAGAAAACACAAGAATCAAGCAACGACACACGAGACTTGGTTTCGCAGTTCGGTGCGCACACCTACATCTGCGGGGCCACGCCCAGAAAATAAGAATACTCCACTATAATAATCAGAGAATACAAACTCTAACAATCACGCTTCTCTAAGGAAGAACACCCTCCCCCTTAATACAAACCGTGAGGGGTGATCGCAATCAACCCCGTGAAGTATTCTTGGCAAGCTCCCCTTGCCAGCAAGCTCCCCTTGCACAACCGACTAGATCAACTCCCTTGATCCTACGTGCGTAGCCGTCGGCCTCCTCCCGGAGTTCTTCAAAAACTTTCGTAAAAGTCCTCACCCTAGCCGCCAATCTCCGCAACCTTAACAACACCTCTCCCCCTCAAATCGTGGAGTAGTTAAGGAAGATAGCTCAATTAAATCTGAGAAGATTGGGCGCGCACAATTAACGGAACCAGCTAGGAAATAATTCCGCCACATCTTCTAAAGATAGCAACAATAATAAGTGGGTGAGATTCTCTCCAACCGAATCAACAATAATAACGAGAGAGTAAAGCTGCTAAATATATCTCCAGCAATTCTTCAATCACAGCAACCCATACCAGAATACCTAAAAGAGATAACCGGAGATCTGAAGTAATCCACCTTTGATAGCCGCCAATCGATTTCAGCCTTCTGACACAGCATGTTGTACATAATGTTGTATATTAACGTTCAACATAATATACAACATGGTCAGTAAATAAGATCTTTCATACCTCGGTTGCGGATTGATACTTTCATTCACCTTCGTCAGCAAATCTTATGCATACCTGCATTCAACCGAATATCTGGAGAAGATCTAAACAATAATGCAAGATCTGAAAACATTTATATATAGAATCTTCAACCGCACATATCTTCAACCGCACATACCATTCAGTTATGAAACCAACCAGATTTTGTAACCACTATATCCGGGCAAATAACTTCCTCTTTAATGCTAAATATCCACCAATATTTCTAGGATCACTTCGGGTAAGGAATCCCATATTCAAGGAACCACCGAATCTATTTCGGGTAAAAAGATTAAAACAAATCTCATGCGGATATTTTGCCCATAGAATAAGGAACTATTTCTGGTAAATAAAACCAATAAATCCCAGCAAATATTTCCTTCCATTAATTTAGGAACTAACCAGATTCCCAAATATTCTCAACAAACCTCCATCAATTAAGGAACTATTGCGGGTAAGAAGGAGTATAAAACCCTCACCAATATCTGGAATCAATCAATTCAGGAACCTCCGATATTATAGGCTACAAATCAGATCTGAGATCACCACGACAAATTTGTAGACCACAGCCGCGTTTCTGTATACGACCAATTGTTCCAGATCCCGTGTTCAACAAAATGTTCAACATTTTGCTCAAATTGCTCAAAGACAATACAGATTCCACAAACTGAGCTCTCCAGATATAGTGCCACTAATGCCAACAAATATCCACAGAAATTCAACCCTAACACAACTCTACGTTAATCTACAGTTTGCCTAGTCGATTAGTGGCTTAGCATGATGGTAAGATTTGTAGGTAGGCATCCTCCCGTCCGTAGACCTATCATGACTCTTGCTCTGGCCTGCATCTGCCCCAACCTCGACCACATAGTTATTGTCTTCCTCGAGTTTCTGTCACGGTGGCATGTGATTGGTCGACGACAACTTCTTTTCTCATGGCCTCCTCGTTGAAGATGGTATCCTTAATCATAGATAGGGTAAATGTGCCATTTGGGGCTGAATTACCGAGAGAGACCGCCAGCGACTCCCAATTATTTGGAAGCAAACCGAGAAGGAGAAGAGATTGTTTTTCATCCCCAAGCCGTAGCTCCATCGCAAATAGCTGATTAACCAGGCTATGAAACTTACTAGTGTGCTCAGCAACAGAAGTTCCACTCCGTAGCTTCAAATTTAATAATCGCCTCATTAATAAATCTTTATTCCAAAAGGTCTTGGCTTAGTACATGTTCTCTGGCAGAACTTCTGCCAAAGGGCATATGCATCCATCTCCTAGACAATGTGGTGAAAGACAATATGATCAATCCATTGTTGGATTTGACCAATCGTCTTTCTATTCATCTTCTTCCAGTCTGCTCCTGCGGTGGATTTTGGCTTTACTCCTTTGACTTCTAATATGTCAAATAAATCTTTACAACTGAGAAGATTCTCCATTCAATGTCTTCATAGTGTGTAATTTGTGGGTGTTAGCTTGATTATGGCTTCAGATGAGGATGTCTCTTTCATTGACATTTTGATATTGGAAATATACAATGGTAAAAAAATTATCCTTTCTCAAAAAAATTTCACTCCTTTTTTACTCTCTCACATAATTCACCTAGGCTTTGATACACTTGTTATGATGCATTGGTCATAGTAAAAAGTAAAATTACCGATCACGATAAAACAGTAAAAATTACTGATCACGATAACATAGAAAAAATTCGAGAGTAAAAAGGTTTACTATTTCTATCTGGGAATAAATACATTTTAGGATAAACACCACTATACAAAAAAAGCTCACTGCAACTTCTACCTCTCTGGGTTAACTTCCCTCACTGGTAACTCCTCACAATTCTCTCTGTAATTGAACGCACTTTTTCTCTCACAGAAGAAAAACTCACAACTCTTGGTGTGCTTGTTAGTTTGTTGCTTTTGAAGTGTCTTGAATCCCAGCTACTCGTCTCTATTTATCGTGCTTGAAGACCATGCTAAACGTCGTCAATGACGTTTATATGAACGGTGAAGTGGGAAAGAGAGAAGTGCAAAGGTTTGAATGAGATGGCTTGACAAAATAGGTTGCTCCACCGTTCATGTAGGAAGCACCATGTGGTTAACATGGACAGCTGGACCATCACCTCTCCACCTCTAGGGATAATATAATCACATAACATGTAGATCACCATGGACAAAATGGCAGAGTTCACGATGGTCTTCTTCTCTAAAGATGCAATCAAAGACTGTGCGCGCAAGATGCATATTGATGAGATAATTGGCAAGAGAGACATACTACTTATTCAATAAATTGTACTTAAAACAAATTATTCAGCTTTCCGACATACAACTTCAGGACATCTCAGCATCTCAATATATTTTAGACACCACAAGGCCACTCACACCTGCATACATTTGCTTTAAAACACACCCCGAGCTTCACTTGATGTTTCTTATCACAGAGTGCAATGCAGCTTGGAACAGTGCATGGAGCTTGGACAGGCACGTCCTCGTGACAAAATTTGTGAATAGGCCCTCCAGCACTACCTGCAAATAGCTGGCCGTTAAATAGTTTGATAATAATAAATTTTTTTACATGATTTGCTATTAACACGAGAGCATAATTTACTTTATTAACAATCTACTCTAATTAAGGATGAATTTGTGTACCAGGCTGGTGCTGAAGGAAAAGGAGACCAAGAACGAAGAAGACGGCAAAAGACTTCATGCTTTCTTTTCTCTTCTTTTCGTTTTTGTTGTTGCTGTTGTTGCAGTGAGGGATTTAGCCTCTTTATATAGGTAGAGTTTGTTATCCAAATGCATCACCCTTGCATGTAATAATCTAGAAATATATATTGCATGATTGTTTTTCTTTTTTTAGAGAAAGGATGCAATGCATCTCTCACAAAGCCTTTTATGGGGAAGATGAGATGAATCATTAGCGTATGAGTTGTTGGTTATTGCCAGCACCCCGGGATTTACGAACTTAGGCCATTTCGGGTGGTATACATGTCAGGTCAGACGAGGTTTGGGCCGGGTAGTGTTTTACCAGACCCAGATAAGGATAAACCCGAGCCCGACTCGGATTAAATCTATGTCAAGGTTCGAAAACCTCAATCACGGTAAGTTGGTTCACCAGTGTCGGACCCTGTTTGTTTGACGGATCGGTCTTGGGATGTAAAGATGAGAGAAAATAATACTGCAAGTAAGATTCAAACCATCAACCTCTCATTTGTTGATATAAACACTTACCATGCGACCAACCTAGTGATTGTGTATTACACATACACACATATCGAAAACGGGAAATAGGGTGTCATTGGAGATGCTATCTCCTGTGTCGATGATGTGGACAGATTTGAACCGTAAATCTAAAATAATTAAGTAGCCAACCATTAATGCTGTTTTTTTCAATTAAGCTCTCAATTAAGAGTATTTTTTGCACTCGAGCCCCACCTGTAGCAGGGTCAGGCTGTAGGGTCTCATGCAGAGTAAGACTTTCGTCAAGTAATCGGTAGAAATTAGGAAGAAAATGTATTTGATGCAAGACTGCAAAGAGGTTGCAGTTAGTTTATAGATTCAGGATAAATGATCTTGAGTGCAAGTGAAAGATGTTGAGGGATGTATGCCCTCGTTTCATTTGTATTTGATGCAAAGGAATTTTTATATTGAAAGTGAATTAATTAAATCGCAAAGAATTTGCGATATAAGTTCTAGAACATTAAGGATGCGTGAATTTTGCATATAATGCAAAAGAGAATTAAATAAGTTGTAAAATATTTACGAGCATATTAAATTTAATAAACACGAGGAAACATTTACCTAGATGACGGGATTGTTCCGGTCTAAACACAGTTTCGAACGGCGTCGAAAACGGGCTCCAAACGAGCAATTTAGAGCCAAAACAGCTGAAATAGGCCAATTTAGGACATTGCGGATTAGGACCCGCACCCGCAGGCGCCCGACCAGCATGTCGGTCGAGTGCCAGCTCCCGCTAGGAGGGCTTCCAACCTGCCTGGCGGGTGGGTGCCCGCGCCTACGCCCGCATGGGCGGGCGCCCGACCCGTCCGATTGGCGGGTCACGGCCGATCAGGCTGGGGCCCGCCCGCGCATGCGGGCGGTCGCCCAGCCCGTGCGCACCCTGGGCGCATGCTAAGCATGCACCCGCTGGGCCCGTGTGCGCACGGGCCCAGCCGACGGCTAGGATTGTGGGGTCCACTTGGGCCCCACACTCCTAGGGTTGTGTGACAAGTGTGGCGGCTGTGTTTTTTGCGAAAAAACCAGTGTTTTGGCAACTTTGGAGCATCGTTTAAGGGGTCAAACGGACTTGGAATGGAGTACCGTTTTTTCTACGTGTTCACCGTTTAACCCTCTTCGCAACGATGCGTGACATCGTTCTTGGAGCTCAACGATGATGGAGAGAAAATTCGTCAAAGTTTGGCCTTCGTGCAAGGCAAACTAAATTGATTTTTCTTCTCCAACTAGTTTAGTCCTACATCGGAAATGGAGAGAAGGTGAGGGCTCAGCTGCCTATATAAATAGGGGCCTACTCCCCTCCTTGAAACTCGCACCAAGCTCCAGATCTGAGTAGCTCCATTAAACATGAGCAAGCCCGGATCTAAGCTTAAAGAAATTATTCCCTATTTCTCACTAATTCTTCCTTACTCCTGATCGGGCTCTAGGAAAGCTACGAAGGAGTTCGGATCGGATTCGAAGTCTTGAAGGAGGATCCACTTAAGGTGAAACTTTCTTCAGTGTGTGGTTGGCTCGGTGACAATGGTGTTGCTCGCCTCAGGCCGCGGTGTGGTTCGGGAAGCGGTTCGGCTAGGGATGAGTTGCAGCTCGAGATGCGGTTTGACTTAGGAGAAGCGGCGCGGGGCATCGCTTTGGAGTCAAAGAAATGTTGCTGAAAACGATGCTTCGTATTTTGCGGAAACGAATTGAAAGGTATGTAGGTTATTAACATGTGTTTATAATTACAAATGTTAGATAGATCTATCTTTAGAGGTTGATCGGACCCAACCCCGGGATAGTAGAGATTTTGGCTTGGGTTTGTTCTCTTTAGAGCTAGACTTTAAATAGTTTTAAGTTGTTTTTCGCTGCTTTTATGTTTTTCGTCGTCCGACCGACTTAGGCCGGACGTCGATTTTATAGCCCTAAGGACCAAAAAAATCCAACAAGAAGAATAACCAAAGAACACACACCAAGTAACTTGAGGGTCTAACTTGTCACGATTAGTAGATGGCCGAAGTACATAGCAAACACAACTAAACACTCACAGATGAGATAGATCATGTTTACGATCTTGTAAAACCTCCAAAGGGGATTTGAAATCAATCACTCTACTATGCGTACGAATAATTAAGAAACTGCAGTCAAAACTCCGTGGGACCAATATTTCTTCGGCACATTCATCTGAAGCTGATCGCTCCGGGACGTACACCCAAAGAACGGTTGTAGTTTTACCGCAAGCGCACGGTATAGCGGCGAGCGGGTATCGAACACAGGGAGGACGAATGACCGTGCTTGCTCCTAATCAACCTGGCTATTTAAGAATAGAGAGAATTGCCTTGGGCGATCCCGTCACAATCGTCAGACAAATATGTGAAATATCAAATCAAATAAAGAACGTATAGGGAATGGGGAATCCCCGCTACTCACCGTATTTCATAAATGTGGTTCGTCGGTATCAAAATTGCTAGAATGAGAATTTGGATGAACTAGTTGCAACTAAATGTGGAACCAAGCTCACGCTCTCGCGCTGTTGCCGGTCTATAGCTATCCTAGGGTCGGGTCCAATCTCTTGCAAACCCTAGCCTAGGAAAGCTAGCATTAGGATCAACATCATCGTCCAATTGCGCACCGAGCCCAATCTCTTGCAAACTCGGTCCACAATCTAGATTAGGATAGTTCCTACCCGTCCAATCTCTTGCAAACGGGTATCGGCACGGAATTACAACCGGAGATTCTGGTATCGGTCCAATCTCTTGCAAACCGATACTTCGAAAGTCCGACTCCAACCCAATTCGGATTTCTAGGGCTTCCTATCAAATTGGGATCCAATCTCTTGCAAATCCCAATTGATATGAATACCTAGCTATCCGTAGTAATTCGATCCCAATCTAATCTCTAATTATTGATTCTAGCACAATTTCTACCAATTTATCACAAATACGAAATTGGGCTTGTAGGGTTCATCCCCACGCCCCAAGACGTGGAGACTACTCACAAATCATAGCAATAGCACAAAAATAATCAATGAAATAGGCAATGGAATTCATCACAACAATGATATAAACAATAAAAATAGAGTTTTTGGGGAAGAGAGATGCAAACCAATGTAGTTCTTCAATTAATCCAACAAAAATCCAAGTTTTTCCTCTTCTCCAATCACAAATAATAAAGCTAAAAAGTAGTCTCAAAAAGCTGCAAAAAACTAAGAGATGGCTCCTAAAACTAGGGTAAAAACAGGGCTTAAATAGCCCCAAAAATCGTCCAAAAATCCTGACCAAAACGCCCCTGCACAGCCTGTTTTCCGCAAATTTCGCTACAGGCAGCGCATCGCACTCGGCCGAGTGACAAAAGTCGCTCGGCCGAGTGAAAACCCTGTCATTTTCCAGCAAGTCGGGGGCTTCAAGGGTCTTCAATTCGGAGGCGGCTCGGCCGAGTGAGTTGTCGTCACTCGGCCGATGGCTTCACTGCACTCGGGCGGACGTGGTTTACCACTCGGCCGAGTGGGTCTTCTGAAGCTCAGGTGGCCGAAAAACAGAAACTTCGATATTTTGGATGGGCTTCGTCTGGGCGCCACTCGGGCGGACGTGGTATCGTCACTCGGCCGATGTGGTCTCTGTCGCTCGGCCGAGTACACATGGAAATCGTGTCTGAACGGGTCGGCCGAGCAGTGTCTCGCTGGTCGGCCGAGTGGCTCATCCACTCGGCCGAGTGGGACACAAAAAATGCCCATTCTGCTTATTTTGGCCTCCTCGTCGCTCCTGCGACGTCCATTCTTCTTCCGCTCCTCTCCAACAGCAAAATATCCCTCGGGGAGGTCGTCGGTGGCCGTCTAGAGTAAGCGCGTCTCGAGATCACTCCAAATCGCGCCAAATCACCTGAAATGCGACAAAAACAACAAATCGTGAAAAGCATCGCAATATCGTCGATATATCGTGAAAAACATGATTTGGGCGATCTAAATGGCATGCAAATACACGGAAAAAAGGTGTAAAATGAGGAGTGATCAAAATCCCCCAAGCTTGCCTCTTACTCGTCCTCGAGGAAGATAAGTAAAAGGCGAACCCGGTGGATTCGGAAAACGAAAACGGCGAAAAACAAAAAAAAAGAAAAACGAAGAAGAATGAAAACCAAATGAAAATAAAGACGAGAGAAAGAAGCGAAGAGGTAGGGTGCTAGATCATTTTCTCAGGACGTGGGTTTCACTTACTCTTATAGCATGCACCGAATGAGAAATACATGTCAAAGAATCTTATTTTGATATCATAGTATAATAGTGCAAATAGAAATAGAAAACCCACGAATAATGATATAATCCTGAAGAACGGAATGATTTTAAAATTAACATTGCCTGAATCATTTAAAGCGGTATACAAATCACAGATCACACACTTTTCAATTGAACGCTTTCTATCTGGAATATAAGGGTATCACACTATAGAATAGAGAGAATAGAAAAGTTTGGATTTCATGAAATGAACGCTAGGCTTAGATTTCTGGATTTCGTGAAGCTAGAAACAATCTCACCGAGTATAGAATATTACTTAGCCTAGGTTGTCGTGCAATGTCAAGTAGTCACTCTCTCACACATCAATGGGTCCCTTCCCCCAAGCTTATCTATAAGCGTGGTGGCACAAAAATATTTACATCCCCATTTTTATATAGCTCCAAAAGCAAAGAAGAGAAAGAAGAAAGAAAGAAAGTGAGATGGGATCTTTTATTGAGGATTTTTCCTCTTTTCTCTCCTTTTTTTTTCTTTTTTTTTCTTTTTTTTTCTTTTTTTTTTCCTACAAGCAATATATACACAATGATCCCAACTCAGAGAGAGATAATGATATACAAGAATGTTTTTCTCTCTTTTATATATATATATATATATATATATATATATATATATATATATATATATATATATATATATATAGAAGAAGGGATTTGGAGCTAGGAATTAATAGCGGGGGAAATGCCATAAAATAGAATCACTAAGGGGAGATTCACCAATGATTTTTAAAAGTAGAGAAATGATGTTCAAGATTTGTGGAGAAAGAAATATATATAACTCTCGGTTCACTCTATAAGACATGCACGACAACTTCAGCAGGGTAATCTAATCTACTCAGTTTCGATCACAAAAAAGCTAACTAATCCAGATATATCATAGCTAACATCATTCAATCATCCCGAAGTGAAGTGTACAATTCATGCATATAGAAGTGATATAGGAAAAGAAATCAGTACTCCAGATATAGGCATTCAATGCGTGAATCTTGGTGTGTTTTCTGTGATAGCATACATATGAATATTCAGGCTCAGCTAATAATAAAACTTCATCCATTTTCATGTGGAAAAAGTGTGGGTTACTATTCTAGATGCAAAGCAAGTCATAGCATGTGATATCAGAAATAAAATCTAAGACATGACAAATATAGCATGCATATAGAATAAGCTAACTCCACGTAGACATCATCACAGAAAATTCATCTCTAGCATGAGATGAAAAAGGAAAGAAATAAAGATAAGAAAAATAAATCTATGCAATGCGGCACACAGAGAAATAAGAAAAACGTGATGCATGGCAACATAAAAGAAAAATAAAGAAAATGAGTGCAAAAGTGAAAAAAAAACGGTGTGAAAAACTAAAAATAAAGGTGGCAAATCGAAAAAGAACGTGAGAACTCACTCCCCCAAGCTAAACCGCACAGTGTCCTCAATGTGCAAAGTGTGGCACACAGAGAGACAAGTAATGAGAGGGGCAAGTGAGGATGCATGCATGATGGAAAGAAAAAAAAAGATAATAAAACGAAAAATAAAGAAATGAAAATATGATGCGGATACGATGCATGCACATATATGAGTGATACGAGTATAAATGGGTCACCAAAAGCTCTCCCTCTCTCCCAAAAAGATATATAAAGATACGGCAAAATGAGAATCCCAAAATAGGTGAGGGGAGGGGGGTGGGCAAAAAGGCATCAAGACCCAGCAGAAACAGGCAGCACAACGGCAAAAGGAATCGATGGCATCAAGGGTGCCTAGGAAGGTGGTGCTGCGTCGTCTCCGTCCTGAGGCGGAGGAGGTGGTGGTGGTGGTGTAGGCTGCTGAGCTGGGGTGGGCGTGGAAGTGGAAGCAGGTCTGGTGTGTGTGGAAATGTGTGTGGGAACCTGCTGGGTGGGTGGGGGTACGCGCGGAAGACGCTCTAAGATCTGTGTCAGGCAGTAGTGGATCTGAGGGATCAGGTCAAAGCGTCCAGCCATCGTAGAGACGGTGGAGGACAGGGTCCTAAGGTCACCTCTAAGACCACTCACCGCCAACTCAAGAGCACGTATGCTCTGCAGTACAGTGTCGGGCGGGGGTGGTGCAGAGGGACGCACCGGTCTAGGCTGCGCAGGGCGGGGCTGGCGTACGCGAGTGGAGTATGTAACGGGCTCAGCAGGGAAGGGGACAAAAGGTGCCGCGCCAGCAAATGTGGGCCTGGCCTCAGTGTGAGGCCGGGACACCGGCTGGTGAGAAGTAGAGGCAGCGGTAGCAAAGGAAGCGTGCAAAAGTGGCAACGAGGTGGCAAGAGAGGTCAGTGGCCCAGAAGTGTGGACAGACGCCACGACGCTCTCGGAGAATACGGCGGCTGTGGAGACAGAGGACTCTACCACTGGGGCGGAACTGTGTGGACCAAAAGGCGCAATCCCAGCGGAGATCATGCTAGCCATGGTCTCCACGACCGCGGCAAACGAGGGCGCTCCACTCTCGACAAAGGTCGGCGGGCGCTCGGGGAGTGCGGAGCAAAGAGGCTCCACGGACAGAGGGCCAGAGGTGGCAGCGGGAGTGGTGGGGACAGCCTCGGAAGTGGTGACAGTGGTGGAAGTGGGCTCAGCAAAAGTACTCTCGACACTGACAGAGGTGGGGACAGAAGTGTCAGGAGCAGTGGAAACGTCAGGAACAGGCTGAGGGGCCACAGGGTCGACGGGGTCGGCAGCAGGCTCGGCAGGGTGTGCAGCAGGGTCTGCGGGAGCAGCCTGGGCAGCGTGGGCAGCGTGGGCCTGCTCGGCCTCCTCGGCCTCGAGCACATACGCAGCGGGGATGAGGACATCCATCGCTGGGAGCCAGTCAACGTGGGCCGGTGCAATCTGGGTCCGAGCTGGGCTCGGGAGAATCATGTAGTCGGCACCGAAAGGGCCGTGCAACCAGACCCAGTGACGCTCACCATGCGGACGCAGCATCTTCATCCGGGCCATAACGTCTATCGACAAGGAAGTGGGGCCCGGAACGCGTCGCAGGTCGTCAGGTAAGTCCTCGCCGGTCATCATGGTAAGCAGGGTGATCAGACCGCCGCAGCATATCGGTGAGCGAGCGCCCACCGACACAATGATACGGTCTAAAAACCAAGCCGCAATGTCGATCACGACGGCGGGGACAAGCTCGTGTCCATCCCTAGATAGAGCTCTGGGACGTGTCATCGCATAGAGCATGTAGAGCTCTGGCGTAGACATCGTGCCCGGCTCATATCTGGCCAAAAAGGTGGTCGCCATAAGGCGCTGGGCAATACGTAGGCAGGGGTGGACAATGGCCGAGGCCTTGGCCCTACTAGGGTCAAAGGCGGCGTGGTGGCCTGTAATCCGGGCCCAGAAGACACCGGCGTCGAAAGAGGGTGGAGGGATATGTGTGGGGCCGTAACCACGATCGGCTCCGGGGACTGCGGGCCATGAGAAGAACGCTCTCATCATATCGAGAGTGACCTGGCACTCTCGATCCATGAACCGGAATGAGCATCCCTCATCGGTCCGGGCGATCGAACTCAAAACCTCAAATGTCGGGCGGGTAAAAGTATCCGCCGACACCTGGAAAAAATCTCGCCAGCCCACGTTGTCGTACAACGTGAGCATCCCCTCAAGTACCCCCAGGCGTCCTAGGTCAGCGAGGTGTGCAAACCTGGAGGGTACGATCGAGCGCTGGGAGATACGCTCGAAGACGGCGCGGTGTGCGTCGTCTCGGAACGTAATCCCGAGCGGCCCGACCAGTGGAGCCGGTGGTGGTGGCTGTGGATCGGCAGGGAGAGGCTGTGCGGGCTGTGGGTGCACTGCAGGCTGTGCGGGGTGTGCGGGGCCTGCAGGCTGTGCTGGGTGGACGGCGTGTGTGGGGGAAGGCGGAGGAGAGTCCTCCACCAAGTGGGAGGGGCCGGGCTCATCCGACCGCTTCCGCTTAGCGGAAGCTCTCATCGACCGCGGCCGTGTCCGGGGCGGCATATCGGCCCCGAGCGCGCCGAAAAGTGAAAAAGTGTGGCGTGTGCAAAAAGAATGGAAAGAGTGTACCAAAACACGCCGCGAGTGCTAAGCAGTGGAAGCGTGCGAAGTCCGCGCCTCCACGAAGTCCAAAACAGCCCGTAGAAGCTCCCCTAGGCTCCCCTAAGCTCCAAAAAGCAACCTGCGCATGGAAAAGCGATATCAGCGAGTAATAATCAAAATGTATGGAGCAATAGGGGTATAACAGATAGATATGGGAATTGATTCGGGTTAGGGGTTTGATTAATACACGGATCCTCGAAAACTACGCAAAAAGGGGAGAAAACGGGCAAATCAAGCTATACCGGAGGTGATCGGAGACAAGGCCGCCGGCGGCGACTCGGGCGGGGTGCGGCGACGGTCGGCCGGCGGTGGCTGGCCGAGCGGCGGCGCGCGCGGGCTTGGTCGGGCGAGTGGGGGCTGGGTGAAGCGAGATCGGGCGATGGGAGCTGAGGGGGCGCGGGCGATTTGGGATTTGCTGTTTCGAAATCCGCGCTCCCCCTTCGCCACTTATATATAAAAGAGTTACGACTCGGCCGAGTGACGTGCTCACTCGGCCGAGCGAGGCAAATAAAATTTTCTCCCCGATATCGCTTCGGCCGAGTGGCTTTGCCAGCCTCGGCCGAGTGACGTAAGTCCATTCGGCCGAGTGACTCAAGCTACTCGGCATGACTCGCCCTAGGAGGGTATCCGTTTCACTCGGCCGAGTGAAAATGTATACTCGGCCGAGTAGCAGTTATATCGAAATCAAGAAAATAAACAGAGAGTTGGGTACAGCAGACTTCCCTCGTTCGTGAGCGGCTCGGCCGGACGAACTTGTGTACTCGGCCGAGTGACTAGTATACTCGGCCGAGTGAGCCTTGTGTTCTGCCGTTTGTCGTTTGGGCTCTAAACTCCGTCTTTCTTCCTCCAGTCGATTTCGTCCTCCTCCTAAGCGTCGAGCGCCTTCTTGGGGTGCTCCTAGTCGTCTCGTTCATCCTCCTCATGATGGATCTACCTATCTCCTCTCCTGTCAAGAAAAATAGGACCCGTTATCACAAAATTTTTGGTCGAATGACTCAAAACACTAAAAATCTCTAGAACGAAAATAAAGAAAAAGTAAAAATAAAGAAAAAACCGTCGGGTTGCCTCCCGACAAGCGCTCGTTTTAGGTCGTGAGCTCGACCCCCTATAATTTTCAATCAATGCGGGATGTTTGGTGCATATGAGATGCACCCGTCAAACTTCCCGGGGAGCACGCTTGGATTTGGACGTGGCGGCGTAGCGTTCTCCCTCGGAGGTCTCTTGTCTCGAATAGTGTTGGGGGGAGGCTCCCCCAAGCTAGCATTTGCCCCGGTCAACAGCTTAACCGGCGATGCCGATTTCCGTACCGGCGGGGCTTTCTTTGGAGACTTTAATTTCGAGAGCTTGCAGAGCTCTCGAATCCTTGCGACATCAGCGTCGCCTTCATCTTCATCAGCGGAGAAGTCGGGGGAATCATCTTTATTCTCTTCATCTCGGCCTAAATCCGGGCCTTCTTCAAATTCTTCATCAAAAAGGGCGCCAATTGAGTGAGGAATCGCCTCTTCTATCACCTCGTCGAGGAGGTCCGAAAGATCATCCGACCGTTCCTTGAGCAAATATACCCTATTGGTTTCGCCCGTCGGGATTCCTTCGGAATAGTGCTTGAGCCTTTGACCATTTACTTTGAACGTGGAACCGTCCTTGCTCTCCAACTCGAAAGCTCCTCCCGGTTGTATATGCTTGATGGTGAAAGGTCCGGACCAACGTGACCTCAACTTACCGGGAAATAGTCGGAGCCGGGAATTATAGAGCAAGACTTTGTCTCCTACTTTGAAGTCCGTGACGGTTATGCGGGCATCGTGGAAAATCTTGGTCCTTTCCTTGTAAATTCTCGAGCTCTCATAGGCGTCTCTCCTTATTTCATCAAGCTCGTTGATGTCCAAGAGTCGCCTCACCGCCGCACTCTTGTAGTCGTAGTTAAAGGTCTTGATGGCCCAATATGCGCGGTGCTCCGACTCTACCAGTAAGTGGCAAGCCTTCCCATAAACTAGGCGGAACGGTGTGGTGCCGATGGGGGTGCGAAAGGCCGTGCGATAAGCCCATAGAGCATCGTTTAACTTCATTGACCAATCCTTTCTAGACCGATCCACGGTTTTCTCGAGAATTTGCTTGATCTCTCTATTTGAGACTTCCACTTGGCCGCTTGTCTGGGGGTGATAAGCCATGCCAACTCTATGATTTACCCCGTACTTCTTTAGCATGGCTTCAAACTTGTTCTCTATGAAGTGGCTTCCCCCGTCGCTTATCAAGGTACGCGGCACTCCAAAGCGCGGGAAGATATTTTGCTTGAAGAACTTGGAGACGACCCTTGCATCATTAGTAGGAGTGGCAATTGCCTCCACCCATTTGGAGACGTAGTCGACGGCCAATAGGATGTATTTGTTGCCATTGCTCGATGGAAATGGTCCCATGAAGTCTACTCCCCAACAATCAAAAAGCTCAATTTCTTGGATGGGCCTCATTGGCATTTCATTGCGCTTGGAGATATTCCCGGTCCGTTGGCATCTATCGCACCCTTTTACAAAGTTGTGGGTGTCTTTAAACATTGTCGGCCAGAAGAAACCGCTCTGCAAGATCTTAGCGGTGGTTTTAGAGGCGGCATGATGTCCCCCGCATGGTAGACCGTGGCAATGCAAAATGATAGACGTTGCCTCCTCTTTAGAAACACACCTACGAATGACACTATCTTTGCATATCTTGAAAAGGTAAGGATCTTCCCAAAAGTAGCTACGGACCTCATGCATAAATCTCCTCTTTTGTTGCGTGGACATCCCATGCGGTTTGATTCCGCAAGCCAAGTAGTTGACGAAGTCCCCGTACCAAGGTACTTCCCCGGTCCTTACCGCATATAGCCTCTCATCAACAAATGTGTCATCAATAGGTAAGCTCTCATCCTCCTTGTCGCGAATGAGCCTAGATAAATGATCCGCCACGACATTGTCTGTACCCTTCTTATCTCTGATCTCTAGGTCGAATTCTTGCAACAAGAGTATCCACCTAATCAACAGGGGTTTGGCCTCCTTCTTGTTTAAAAGATACTTCAATGCCGCATGGTCGGTGTGGACAATCACCTTGGAGCCGAGGAGGTAGGAGCGAAACTTCTCTATAGAATAGACGACCGCTAGAAGCTCCTTCTCGGTAGTTGTGTAGTTTTTCTGCGCGTCATCCAATGTCTTGCTTGCGTAGTATATCGCATGAAGCTTCCTATCTTTCCTTTGTCCCAATACCGCTCCAATGGCTTGGTCGCTAGCATCGCACATTAGCTCAAAAGGGAGGCTCCAATCCGGCGGTTGTATGATAGGCGCTGAGACTAGCGCTTCCTTCAAGGTGTTGAAAGCTTGCAAGCATTCTCCTGAAAAGTCAAAAGGAACATCTTTAGCGAGCAAGGAAGTAAGAGGTCGGGCAATCGAGGCGAAATCCTTGATGAAGCGGCGGTAAAACCCCGCGTGACCAAGGAAACCTCTAATGCCCTTGACATTAATAGGAGGAGGAAGTTTTTCGATTACCTCAATTTTTGCTTTATCTACCTCGATTCCTCTTGAGGAAACAAGATGTCCGAGAACTATACCTTCCGTTACCATGAAGTGACACTTCTCCCAATTGAGAGTGAGATTGTTTTGTTGGCACCTTTTTAGGACTTTAGTGAGATTTTCCAAGCAAGAGTCAAACTCACTTCCGTAAACCGAGAAATCATCCATAAAAACTTCCATAATGTTTTCAATATAATCGGAAAATATGGATGTCATATGATTCCGAATGAAAAGTGTCATTTTCACCCCGTATTTCCTTGGGTTTTAGCGTATATATTTCACATATAGGCTCTATCTAGCTCGTAATTGTGCATAGTCTGTATATTAGATCTTATCACTTGTTATACTTAAAACCCACTTCTTGTCACTAATTATTGCATTTCCTATTATTCAGGAGTTTTCTGGAATTTATGGAGATTTATCGGAAGCAAGAAGAAGAGAAGAAGAATTCTGCAATGCCTTCTCTTGTGCAGAAATATGCTGTTATTCCAATACATATTCCGGCCTCATGATATTTTTCAGTCAAATTTCGTGAAGTCCCAATTTCAACGTCGCCTGGAACACGTCATTCCGAGGTCGGATGATTTTTCTAGAATTTTCGCAAGACAGGGTGACGGTGCTGAAAATTTCTGCAGCTTTGCCCCTCTTGTGAAGAATTCTGCTATCATTCCAGTATATATTCCGGCCTAATGATATTTTTCAGTCGAATTTTGTGAAGTCCCGATTCCATCGCCGCCTGGAACACGTCATTCCGAGGTCGGATGATTTTTCTATAATTTTCGCAAGACAGGGTGACGGTGCTGAAAATTTCTGCAGCTTTGCCCCTCTTGTGAAGAATTCTGCTATCATTTCAGTATATATTCCGGCCTAATGATATTTTTCAGTCGAAGTTCGTGAAGTCCCGATTCCATCGCCGCCTGGAACACGTCATTCCGAGGTCGGATGATTTTTCTAGAATTTTCGCAAGACAGGGTGACGGTGCTGAAAATTTCTGCAGCTTTGGGCATTGCTTGCGGGTTTGGGCCAGATTCCGACCCGTTTGACTTAATTTCAGACCCGTTAAGCTGTGAATGAGTTTATATTACGAATTTGGGGGTTTTTCAGCCCTAGTTCTTATTTTTTGCTGAAATTTGGAGGAGGAAGATGAGCTTGGAGGCCATGGGGGGAGGTTGATGAAGCTTGGAGCTTGGAGGACCACTTGAGTATGATGATTTCATCTTTGAGTGACACATTGGTGAACTCTTTCTTAACTCTTGTGTAATTTTGGTTTAGCAACTTGTATTATATTGGATGATTATCTTTAGAGATATAGATGTCTTCTTTTCATCATGAATTGCTAGATCTTGCTTGTGTTGTTGTGTTGTGTGATTGTTGTTGTTTGGGTTGTGAATTTCATCTCTAGCATGTTTCTATTTTCAAAATTGGTGGATGAAACTTTGAGATGTTGGTTGTTGATGGAACCCTAGTGGGTAATCCATAGAGGGGAACTATCGTAGCTGACCCTCTCTTATTTGCTTAAAGTATTTCTCGTTGTTTCATACACTACTTTTATTGCACTCCACATGTTCGATGAAATGCCACATCCACCGATTGTTCGTCCCTTAGCCGGGAGATCAATTGAGTTATATTTGGGATGAATTCTCACGTCCACGGCCTCATTTACATGCACACCACACGAGTCCTCCTCGTTGCTTGCCGATTCGGCTCTCCACCCCTAGCCACTTAGGTTAGATTTTTGTTTTCACCACTTTTTTCCCACACTCATCCACCGTAATTGAGGTGGTTGTTTCACGCTTTATTTTTCGTTATCGATCAATTTTGTGAAAGTAGAACGAATTGTCCCTGTGATCCGACCCGGTACTCACCGGTTATTTTTATATTGCATTGACGCTCCTACGCTTGGGAGTGGAAGGCGTGCCCCGTGCGCGTTTTCCGAGTCAACCAATTGGCGCCGTTGCCGGGGACAACGGTTTCTATTTAGCAATTTTTGATTGATTTTGAAACTTTTAGTGTGATACTTCTATCTCTTAGTGTGTGTCTTTCATTTTCTTTATTTTCCACTTATTGAGTCTTTTTGCTTGTTTATTTTCATTTTTCTTGGAATTTTTTTTATGAACAACATGGCATCACCTTCAAATTTTTCGGACGTTGATTTGGAGGATATCCCACTTCCGCCATACTTTCATGGCACGGAGTGGGAGAACCCTCACTTACATATTAAAAATTTTGAAGATTGGATGCATTCATGTCTCGGTGGGAATATCGATGATGATTGCATATATTTTAGATTCTTTCCCGATTCTTTACAGGATGATGCTAGACTTTGGTTTGATTCATTGTCTTTGGACTCACATTTTACCTGGTTATCATTTCAGGCTGAATTTCTCCGGGTATTTTTGCCTATCTTTTTGGAGCAGGTACAGGGGCGGCATGCCATGGAGCATGTAGCGAGCTTTATCCAGGCTGAGTGGGAGGCCTACCATCAGGCTTGGCAGAGGTTCACTGATTTGGTGCTTGCATGCCCACACCAGAGCTTTCACGAGGATCATCTTCTGCAGATCTTCTACACAGGGTTATCGCCATCTGGGCGAGATTTGGTGCAGATGAGCTGCGGTGGAGAGTTCTTTGATTATTTGACCGAGGATTCTTGGTTGTACCTGAGGGACCTTGCAGAGTGGGAGCAGACTGTGCCATCTGGAGAGCAGTCACTTGGATATGGGGATGATGGCCAGTCCCAGTTTCCACTTCAGGATGCAGAGCTGCAGGCCCAGTGTCAGCTTGAGGAGCCACTTTTAGGCTCTTTTTCTTGCGACCCCATGGGATATAGAGCAGAGCAGGAGGATGGGTTGCATGAGAGCCAGGTAGAAGATATTGACAGATTATATTTTGATGAGTCAGAGGAGATAGATGATGGAGTGCGTGTCGACCACGACGGTGACACAATGCATTTTCATTTTGAGGTTGATGATGAGGTGGATGTGCATGATAGCCGAGAGCAGATCGAGTATACCATGGAGCCTGAGCCACAGGCCACTTCAGAGTTAGCTTCACAGGTCGAGGCGGTTGAGTATTTTGGGAGGACGACTGAGATGAGCTATTTCTGGGATGGCGAGGATGATGCGTGCTTGGATTTGCCCGAGACGTGTCTACCTCCAATCCTATCACAGATGTCACTTCCCTCGCCTCAGGATGCGTACTTGCCAGTCATCGAGGAGGTTTGTGAGGAGCAGTTATCAGATGTGGGGAGTGCCGCAGAGATCGTTGATGTTGATATGGATGTCGAGGAGGATGATAGCGACGGGGATTGCGAGATGGTATATATTGAGCCCGAGCTCCCTATTACTCCAGTTTTCTCTCTGCAGCCACTTCCACCTCCTCCTGAGGCCGTGCATCATGCCACATCTAGCACCGCATTTCAGGGAAGTTCCCATCTTACTTTTTCCTCCACCCCCGAATCAAATTATTTAATTCCATATCAAAATGATTCAGATTGTCGTCATTTGATTGTAAATTCTTTTATTCATTTCGGGACCCATTTTGGCAAGCTTTTCACTTGGATGGGCGCTCTCGTCCAATTATTTTTGACACGACCTATCTCCCCCATTTTGCAGGAACCTATCACAAGGAGATGCTTGGGGTTGTGTCGCTTGCCATTGATGCTTGCAATGGAGGTAGGGCATCGGACGTGGCGATGCTCGCGGAGGAGCGTAAGGATATGATCGAGCAATTGCCACCACCGTTATACATTCGAGATCCGCCATTTGCCACGGTGTGTTCTTTCCATGTAGTGTAAATAAATAAAAATTAGTTAGTTTGCTTTCGTGTGCTTTTCTTTTCTTTTCTAGGATCTTTTACCGAGATCTAGTACTCTCCCAACATTGAGAACAATGCTTATTTTAAGTTGGGGGGAGAGTGTTAGAATCTTTAGGTTTGTTAGGATTTTGGCCTAAAATTTTTTTTTTGAGATTCCTCCATGTTTCGCCTCATTCCGTGAATTTCATTGCATATCATATTTTGGCCTCCTTGCCCATACGCCATTTGCTTAGTGCTTAGTCCCTACATGCTTTCATGCCATGCAATTTTTCGGATTATCATTTAGGTATCAACTTCTCGATGTTGGATTGGCATGTTTCATTTCTTTTCCATTTTGGATTCATATGTTAATATACCATGTATGAAGCTATTTCATATGTCGTGATGCTCTTTTTGAAACAATTTGGGAAAAGTTTGGTGTAAGTGATTGCATTTGTTGGGATGAATGGTGTAGTTTCTAATTGGATTGGATTTGGCCAATTGTGCATGCATTGTTTTCCTCTTAGGAGTGGGTGGATGAGTTGCTAATTCATGTTGAAAAAAAAATAGTAGTATAAGTGAATGTTTCTTTCTAATTGAATTGAGTAGCCGGTGCCCCACGAAACATTGGGGAGGACGCCAAAGATGAGATTTAGAAGATCATTCCATCCATTTGCATATATAGCGTCATCGCGTGTATGCAAATGTGTCGGTGTTTGCATTTATGGCGTTATCGCGTGAATGCAAAACTTCATCAAAAAAAATCCAAAAACAAAAGAAAAAGAGAAAAAGAAAAGAAAATGAATGAAAAATGAAAGAATAAGCAACATGAGTGATGCAATCTCATCTCCCACAACTTAGATGATTTTTTTTTTCGTTTTGGCCATTTTTATGAAAATTGGAAATTTTGACATCGTGATATCCCGATACGTGTGATACGGCGCTTATTTCTTCACTTTTCTTTGAATTGGATTGAGGAGAATGTCGTTTGTTATTTACTTTCATATATTTGGTATATTGGCTTTGAAATCATTTGGAAATATCATTATGGGTGTGCCATGAAGATATTGTGGATTTGGTGCATGTTTTTCAATTTAATCCGAATTTTTCGCATATTTTGCTAGGGACTAGCAAAAAGCTAGTTGGGGTGTGTGATTCCGAATGAAAAGTGTCATTTTCACCACGTATTTCCTTGGGTTTTAGCGTATATATTTCACATATAGGCTCTATCTAGCTCGTAATTGTGCATAGTCTGTATATTAGATCTTATCACTTGTTATACTTAAAACCCACTTCTTGTCACTAATTATTGCATTTCCTATTTTTCAGGATTTTTCTGGAATTTATGGAGATTTATCGGAAGCAAGAAGAAGAGAAGAAGAATTCTGCAATGCCTTCTCTTGTGCAGAAATATGCTGTTATTCCAATACATATTCCGGCCTCATGATATTTTTCAGTCAAATTTCGTGAAGTCCCGATTTCAACGCCGCCTGGAACACGTCATTCCGAGGTCGGATGATTTTTCTAGAATTTTCGCAAGACAGGGTGACGGTGCTGAAAATTTCTGCAGCTTTGCCCCTCTTGTGAAGAATTCTGCTATCATTCCAGTATATATTCCGGCCTAATGATATTTTTCAGTCGAATTTTGTGAAGTCCCGATTCCATCGCCGCCTGGAACACGTCATTCCGAGGTCGGATGATTTTTCTATAATTTTCGCAAGACAGGGTGACGGTGCTGAAAATTTCTGCAGCTTTGCCCCTCTTGTGAAGAATTCTGCTATCATTCCAGTATATATTCCGGCCTAATGATATTTTTCAGTCGAAGTTCGTGAAGTCCCGATTCCATCGCCGCCTGGAACACGTCATTCCGAGGTCGGATGATTTTTCTAGAATTTTCGCAAGACAGGGTGACGGTGCTGAAAATTTCTGCAGCTTTGGGCATTGCTTGCGGGTTTGGGCCAGATTCCGACCCGTTTGACTTAATTTCAGACCCGTTAAGCTGTGAATGAGTTTATATTACGAATTTGGGGGTTTTTCAGCCCTAGTTCTTATTTTTTGCTGAAATTTGGAGGAGGAAGATGAGCTTGGAGGCCATGGGGGGAGGTTGATGAAGCTTGGAGCTTGGAGGACCACTTGAGTATGATGATTTCATCTTTGAGTGACACATTGGTGAACTCTTTCTTAACTCTTGTGTAATTTTGGTTTAGCAACTTGTATTATATTGGATGATTATCTTTAGAGATATAGATGTCTTCTTTTCATCATGAATTGCTAGATCTTGCTTGTGTTGTTGTGTTGTGTGATTGTTGTTGTTTGGGTTGTGAATTTCATCTCTAGCATGTTTCTATTTTCAAAATTGGTGGATGAAACTTTGAGATGTTGGTTGTTGATGGAACCCTAGTGGGTAATCCATAGAGGGGAACTATCGTAGCTGATCCTCTCTTATTTGCTTAAAGTATTTCTCGTTGTTTCATACACTACTTTTATTGCACTCCACATGTTCGATGAAATGCCACATCCACCGATTGTTCGTCCCTTAGCCGGGAGATCAATTGAGTTATATTTGGGATGAATTCTCACGTCCACGGCCTCATTTACATGCACACCACACGAGTCCTCCTCGTTGCTTGCCGATTCGGCTCTCCACCCCTAGCCACTTAGGTTAGATTTTTGTTTTCACCACTTTTTTCCCACACTCATCCACCGTAATTGAGGTGGTTGTTTCACGCTTTATTTTTCGTTATCGATCAATTTTGTGAAAGTAGAACGAATTGTCCCTGTGATCCGACCCGGTACTCACCGGTTATTTTTATATTGCATTGACGCTCCTACGCTTGGGAGTGGAAGGCGTGCCCCGTGCGCGTTTTCCGAGTCTGTCATACATCTTTGAAAAGTGGCGGGAGCATTACAAAGGCCGAACGGCATCCTACGGTATGCATAGGTGCCATAGGGACAAGTGAAAGTTGTCTTTTCTTGGTCATCTTCGTGCAAAGGGATTTGGAAGAAACCCGAATACCCGTCTAGATAGCAAAAGTATTTATGGTTCGCGAGGCGTTCAAGCATTTGATCAATGAATGGCAATGGGTAATGGTCCTTTCGGGTGGCTTTATTGAGTTTCCTATAGTCAATGCACATTCGCCATCCTGTGACAGTGCGCGTAGATATTGGCTCCCCTTTTTCATTCTTTATGACAGTCATCCCCCCTTTCTTGGGGACGACGTGAACGGGGCTAACCCATCTACTGTCAGAGATAGGATAAATTATACCGGCTTCTAGCAATTTTAGGATTTCCTTTTTAACCACCTCCTTCATGTTCGGGTTTAACCGCCTTTGAGGCTCTATGGAGGTGTCTTCGGTATCCTCCAAATGGATCCGATGCGTGCAAAGCCTAGGGCTTATCCCTTTTAGATCGGAGATAGTGTATCCCAAGACATCTTTGTGGCTCCTAAGAACGTCTAGGAGTTTTTCAAGTTGATCTTGTGTGAGGTGGGAATTGACTATCACCGGGAAAGTCAATTTATTACCCAAAAAGGCATACCTTAGATTCGGCGGTAATTGTTTAAGCTCTACCTCAGGTGGCGCTGCTCCTTCCACTTCATCGGCTCGCATGAGTTCGACTTTCTCCTTGTCGTCCGGGTTTAGCTCATGTTCAGGTGGCATGCTTTCTTGTGACGAGTCAGACTCGCTACTTAGTGAGGATGAGGCATCGAAATAGGCGCCCTCCGATTCAGGGCTAGCATCGCCAAAACCTTCACTCTGCTCCAGTTCGTACCTGGAATCAAGAAACACATCAGACGATTCATAAAAACAAGAGTGAGCGTCATAGAGTGTAACTCCCTGATCGTCGGTTTGCTCGAAGGGTTCTTCGGGAGCATAGTGTTCTTCGACACTCGCTCTATTGTCTTTGAAATACAATTTGTCGTCGACCACGTCAACTCTGACATTGCCTCCGATAGTCCCCTCCGGGGAGATTTGGTCCATCACAAAGCTAGCAAATAGTTGTTCGTCGGGGTCTTTGATATCAATAGCAAATGCTCCGGTAGCGTGGACCTCGTCAACAAGCTCCTTAAGGAGGTCTGTGAAGGAGTCATAGTCTTCTCGACTGAGTTCCATTACTCCCCGGCAACGGCGCCAAAAACTTGATCGCTCCGGGACGTACACCCAAAGAACGGTTGTAGTTTTACCGCAAGCGCACGGTATAGCGGCGAGCGGGTATCGAACACAGGGAGGACGAATGACCGTGCTTGCTCCTAATCAACCTGGCTATTTAAGAATAGAGAGAATTTCCTTGGGCGATCCCGTCACAATCGTCAGACAAATATGCGAAATATCAAATCAAATAAAGAACATCTAGGGAATGGGGAATCCCCGCTACTCACCGTATTTCATAAATGTGGTTCGTCGGTATCAAAATTGCTAGAATGAGAATTTGGATGAACTAGTTGCAACTAAATGTGGAACCAAGCTCACGCTCTCGCGCTGTTGCCGGTCTATAGCTATCCTAGGGTCAGGTCCAATCTCTTGCAAACCCTAGCCTAGGAAAGCTAGCATTAGGATCAACATCATCGTCCAATTGCGCACCGAGCCCAATCTCTTGCAAACTCGGTCCACAATCTAGATTAGGATAGTTCCTACCCGTCCAATCTCTTGCAAACGGGTATCGGCACGGAATTGCAACCGGAGATTCTGGTATCGGTCCAATCTCTTGCAAACCGATACTTCGAAAGTCCGACTCCAACCCAATTCGGATTTCTAGGGCTTCCTATCAAATTGGGATCCAATCTCTTGCAAATCCCAATTGATATGAATACCTAGCTATCCGTAGTAATTCGATCCCAATCTAATCTCTAATTATTGATTCTAGCACAATTTCTACCAATTTATCACAAATACGAAATTGGGCTTGTAGGGTTCATCCCCACGCCCCAAGACGTGGAGACTACTCACAAATCATAGCAATAGCACAAAAATAATCAATGAAATAGGCAATGGAATTCATCACAACAATGATATAAACAATAAAAATAGAGTTTTTGGGGAAGAAAGATGCAAACCAATGTAGTTCTTCAATTAATCCAACAAAAATCCAAGTTTTTCCTCTTCTCCAATCACAAATAATAAAGCTAAAAAGTAGTCTCAAAAAGCTGCAAAAAATCTAAGAGATGGCTCCTAAAACTAGGGTAAAAACAGGGCTTAAATAGCCCCAAAAATCGTCCAAAAATCCTGACCAAAACGCCCCTGCACAGCCTGTTTTCCGCAAATTTCGCTACAGGCAGCGCATCGCACTCGGCCGAGTGACAAAAGTCGCTCGGCCGAGTGAAAACCCTGTCATTTTCCAGTAAGTCGGGGGCTTCAAGGGTCTTCAATTCGGAGGCGGCTCGGCCGAGTGAGTTGTCGTCACTCGGCCGATGGCTTCACTGCACTCGGGCGGACGTGGTTTACCACTCGGCCGAGTGGGTCTTCTGAAGCTCAGGTGGCCGAAAAACAGAAACTTCGATATTTTGGATGGGCTTCGTCTGGGCGCCACTCGGGCGGACGTGGTATCGTCACTCGGCCGATGTGGTCTCTGTCGCTCGGCCGAGTACACATGGAAATCGTGTCTGAACGGGTCGGCCGAGCAGTGTCTCGCTGGTCGGCCGAGTGGCTCATCCACTCGGCCGAGTGGGACACAAAAAATGCCCATTCTGCTTATTTTGGCCTCCTCGTCGCTCCTGCGACGTCCATTCTTCTTCCGCTCCTCTCCAACAGCAAAATATCCCTCGGGGAGGTCGTCGGTGGCCGTCTAGAGTAAGCGCGTCTCGAGATCACTCCAAATCGCGCCAAATCACCTGAAATGCGACAAAAACAACAAATCGTGAAAAGCATCGCAATATCGTCGATATATCGTGAAAAACATGATTTGGGCGATCTAAATGGCATGCAAATACACGGAAAAAAGGTGTAAAATGAGGAGTGATCAGAAGCATGATAGATCTTGCTGTTTCCAGAATATGTTGATTCTTCCTTTCTGCTACGTCGTTTTGTTGTTGTGTATCTACAAAACTAATCTGGTGAATAATAGCGTGATGACAGAGATATTCATGAATTGAATGGTTGACATATTCTGTGTCATTGTCAGATCTGAGAATTTTTACTTTGGCATTGTACGGTTTTCTGGGTCCTTAGGGCCATATACACGACGTCCGGCCTAAGTCGGTCGGACGAAGTTATCAAAACAACAACAGAAAATAATCTTAAAACGGTTTTAAGTCTAGCCCTAAAGGAAACAAACCATAGCCAAGATCTCTACTATCCCGAGGTTGGGTCCGACCAACCCCTATGTATAGATCTATTTAACAATTGCAATTTATAAACGTATGCTTAATTTACACTACACACCTTTCACCCTGTTTCTGCAGAAAACGAAGCGTCATTTTCAGCAACATTTCTTTGGCCCTGCGTCGCTTCTCCCAAGCTGAACCGTGACCCAAGCCGCTCCTTGTGTAACGCCCCGACTCCCAGGATACCCGGAAAATATGAATCCATCCCAGGTATTCCCAAAGAGATGAGTGTTACGAAGGAAGAAGAGAAAAATAATACAATGAAACCAGCAGGCCACTACACACGTGCTGGGATAGTACACGTCATGCACTGTAAAAAAAACAACAATCAAGAGAGAACCTCACAAGTGCACAATAGTTACATTAGTCACATCCAAGAACATCACACACACACATATTAACACGGGTCAAGAACAACATAACATATGCTAATGGACAACAACTTCAAACTCCCTAGTACAAGAGCCCACACTCTTTACCATGAACCTCCACCTCCAAACCCAAACTCCAGGGTTCTCCACCTCAGCTACCCTGCTCTTTGTGGAAAAAGGGGAGGACATGTCATAGCGTGCCTAGTAGGAAAATAACTTGGATTTGGAAATGCTATTTTAAGGTCATTAATCATAAGCAAAGTATAAGGATAAAACATGAGAATATATTGTGGAATTAAAGTAATCAGCCAAGTAAGGAAACGTACCGGCTGTTCGTTGATAACCCACTGCAAGAAAAAGGTTAGCACGAATGACAATACAAGTGTACAAACAAACATAATCTGGAAAAATGACTACAAGTGCCAGATATATTACACAAATGTCACAAACAACACAGATAAAGGGAAGAAGGAAGTACGTTAAGCAGAACAAGTAACATGTACAACTCTTATTTATTAATTTAATTAGTTGGAACCTGGGTAAACCATGTGATATAAGGACCTGGAACTTACCCCATGGATTTGCGGTGGAAAACTACACTCGACGCAGTGGACACGGGTACTTACGTCGGGCTTCTCACCCGCCCCGCCAGGGACCTGACCCTCGGGCCCCACCCCAAGATTGGGGTGAGTATGGCACACGGTGCAGTGGACACATGCACTGTACACCGGGCCTTTCCGCCTCCTCCCTAGACGGTAGCGAGGGTGAGGATCTCCACATACACCTTTCGACATCAAAACCACATCATCACAAGCGCCAAGTAACCATTAATCCCTGTAAAGGCGAGTGAGAATAATCATTACATATCACATCTCCTCCTTCCCACCTTCATAGTTGCTTTGCATTAAGCATGTAGGGACTAAGCAAAAGAAATGTGATGGAAGCAAGGACGGGGGCATCAAAATGATATTCTCAAAATGAATGAATGATGATGATGAAAGAGAAATTTTTTTTAACACCAAAAAAAAATTTTTTAATTAAAAAAATACCCAAAACTAGCATCCAACTTCATAGTTCACTCCCCCCAACTAGAAATGAGCATTGTCCTCAATGGTTGAAATGAAACTAGATATTATTAAACGATCCTAGAGGGAAAACACACATACTAAAGCAGATTAGACTAAAAAGTTTATTAATTTTTATTTACACTAAAGAAAGGAAGGAGTACACCTTAGCAAAAGGCGGATCCCGAATTTGTAATGGTGGAGGCAGCTGTTCAATCATATCCTTGCGTTCCTCAGCCAGCTGCTTTGGAAACGCCGCTCCTCCACTTTCCGTGGATCATAGCAACACAGCTTCCAGCATCTCCCTAGAATGTACTCCTGTGTCCTGAGAGAGACAAGCTGTGTCAATCCAAGAAAAATAAGTAAGACTTCCGATGAAGGAAGTCCAAATAGGGTCGTCATAATAAAAATAAGGAGATGAATATGTATGACGACAATCTGAATCTAGAATATATGGAAATGAAGCTTGAGATTCAGAAAGAAAGGGAAAAGTGTGATGAGAACTTCCCTGAATGGCGATTCTATCGCCTGGCTGATGCGACTCCTCAGGAGGAGGGTGAAATGGCTGCAGGGACAACTGTGGAGGAGAAGGCAGTGCAGGCTCAAGGTAGATCATCTCGCAGTCACTGTCGCTTGCCGAATCCTCATCATCGAAAGTAATGGCCTCTGCAGTCATCTCTGGACTCTGTGGTCCTCCTTGAATATCCTCGTCCTGGATGACGGATTGAAGCGTGTCCTGAGGTGTCTGAAGTGATGGCTGCTGAACTGAATCTGAAGGGAGGGTGGGCTCGGGCTCCAGATTTTGATCACTCCTTATTTTACACTTTTTACCGCATGTTTGCATGCCATTTAGATCGCCCAAATCATGTTTTTCACGATATATCGACGATATTGCGATGCTTTTCACGATTTGTTGTTTTTGTCGCATTTCAGGTGATTTGGCGCGATTTGGAGTGATCTCGAGATGCACTTACTCCAGACGGTCACCGATGACCTCCCCGAGGGGTATTTTACTGTTGGAGAGGAGCGGAAGAAGAACGGACGTCGCAGGAGCGACGAGGAGGCCAAAATAAGCAATCTGGGCATTTTTTTTGTGTCCCACTCGGCTGAGTGAAGGAGTCACTCGGCCGACCAGCGAGACACCGCTCGGCCGACCAGATCAGACACGATTCATACGTGCACTCGGCCGAGCGACGGAGACCACATCGGCCGAGTGACGAGACCACGTCCGCCCGAGTGGCGCCCAGACGAAGCCCTTCAAGAATCGCCATGTTACTGTTTTTTGGCTGCCTGAGCTTCAGAAGACCCACTCGGCCGAGTGGATAATCCCGATCGCCCGAGTACCATGAAGCCATCGGCCGAGTGACGACACCTCACTCGGCCGAGCAGCCCCCAAAGTGAAGACCCCTGAAGATCGAGACTTACTGGAAAATTACAGGGTTTTCACTCGGCCGAGCGACTTTTGTCACTCGGCCGAGTGCGACGCGATGCCTGTAGCGAAAATTGCGGAAAACAGGCTGCGCAGGGGTATTTTGGTCACAGTTTTTGGACGATTTTGGGGGGTATTTAACCCCTGTTTTAACCCTAGTTTTAGGGGCTTTTCCCTTAGATTTTTTGCAGCTTTTTAGATTAGCTTTTTAGTTTTATTCTTGTGATTGGAGAGGAGACAAAATTGGATTTTTGTTGGATTAATTGAAGAACTCCATTGGTTTGTGTTTTCTCTTCTCTAAAAATTCTATTTTTATTGCATATCTCAATATTGTGATGAATTCTATTGCTTATTTCATTGATTATTTTTGTGATCTTGCTATGAATTGTGAGTAGTCGCCACGTCTTGGGGCGTGGGGATGAACCCTACAAGCCCTATTTCATAATTATGATGAATTGGTAGGAATTTCGTTAGAATTTCTATTAGAGATTAGATTGGGATCAATTTACTACGGATGGCTAGGAATTCACATCGATTGGGATTTGCAAGAGATTGGATCCCAATTCGATAGAAAACCCTAGAAATCCGAATTGGGTTGGAATCGAATTTCCGTAGTATCGGTTTGCAAGAGATTGGACCGATACTAGGGTTTCCGGTTCCAATTCCACGCCAATACCCGTTTGCAAGAGATTGGACGGGTGGGAACTATCCCAATCTAGGTCGTGAGCCGAGTTTGCAAGAGATTGGGCTCGGTGCGCGATTGAACGATGATGTTGACCTTAATGCTAGCTCCCCTAGGCTAGGGTTTGCAAGAGATTGGACCCGAACCTAGGATAGCTATAGACCGGCAACAGCGCGAGAGCGTGAGCTTGGTTCTACATTCAGTTGCAACTAGTTCATCCAAAATCTTATTCCAGCAACTTTGATACCGATGAACCACTTTTACGAAATATGGTGAGTAGCGGGAATTCCCCATTCCCTAGACGTTCTTTATTTGATTTGATATTTCCGTACTTTGTCTGACGATTGTGACAGGATCGCCAAAGGCAAATTTCTCTCTTCTTAAATAGCCAGGTTGATTGGAACAAGCACAGTCATTCGTCCTCCCTGTGTTCGATAACCCGCTCGCTGCTACACCGTGCACTTGCGGTAAAACTACAACCGTTCTTTGGGGTTACGTCCCGGAGCGATCAGTAGTCTGTAGGCTGTATCCCGTGCATTCATCCTCCTCAATATCACCGTAGTAAACTATCTCAGCAGTCCATCCAAGATGCTCGCACACCTCCAGCTGTGGTAATGGATCAGATCTGCAATGTGACTCAGGCTCTCTGATGTCATCTATCTCACTCTCGCCTGGACACATCTCCATCTGATCATCACGACCAACCCAAGAAAACTGCATCGTGTCTCCAACCTGGATAAGCCCTAGGCTTTGCACGCATAGGATCCATCTGGAGGATACAGATGCCACCTCCATAGAGCCTCAAAGGCGGTTAAACCCTAATATGAAGGAGGTGGTTAAAAAGGAAATCCTAAAATTGCTCGACGCCGGTATTATTTATCCTATCTCTGACAGTAGATGGGTTAGCCCCGTTCATGTCGTCCCCAAGAAAGGGGGGATGACTGTCATAAAAAATGAAAAAGGTGAGCCCATATCTACGCGCACCGTCACGGGATGGCGAATGCGCATTGACTATAGGAAACTCAATAAAGCCACCCGAAAGGACCATTACCCATTGCCCTTCATTGATCAAATGCTTGAACGCCTTGCAAAACATAAATACTTTTGCTATCTAGACGGGTATTCGGGATTCTTCCAAATCCCTTTGCACGAAGATGACCAAGAGAAGACAACTTTCACGTGTCCCTATGGCACCTATGCCTACCGTAGGATGCCGTTTGGCCTTTGTAATGCTCCCGCCACCTTTCAGAGGTGTATGACATCCATATATTCCGATTACATTGAAAACATTATGGAAGTTTTTATGGATGATTTCTCGGTTTATGGAAGTGAGTTTGACTCTTGCTTGGAAAATCTTACAAAAGTCCTAAAAAGGTGCCAACAAAACAATCTCACTCTCAATTGGGAGAAGTGTCACTTCATGGTCACGGAAGGTATAGTTCTCGGACACCTTGTCTCTTCGAGAGGAATTGAGGTAGATAAAGCAAAGATTGAGGTAATCGAGAAACTCCCTCCTCCTATTAATGTCAAGGGCATTAGAGGCTTTCTTGGTCACGCGGGGTTTTACCGCCGCTTCATCAAGGATTTCGCCTCGATTGCCCGACCGCTTACTTCCTTGCTCGCTAAAGATATTCCTTTTGTTTTTTCAGGAGAATGCTTGAAAGCCTTCAACACCTTGAAGGAAGCACTAGTCTCTGCGCCCATCATACAACCACCGGATTGGAGCCTTCCTTTTGAGCTAATGTGTGATGCTAGCGACCAAGCCATTGGAGCGGTGTTGGGACAAAGAAAAGATAAGAAGCTTCATGCGATATACTATGCGAGAAAGACATTGGATGACACAACTACTGAGAAAGAGCTTCTAGCGGTCGTCTATTCCATAGAGAAGTTTCGCTCCTACCTCCTCGGTTCCAAGGTGATTGTCCACACCGACCATGCGGCATTGAAGTATCTTTTAAACAAGAAGGCGGCCAAACCTCGGTTGATTAGGTGGATACTCTTGTTACAAGAATTCGACTTAGAGATCAGAGATAAGAAGGGTATGGACAATGTCGTGGCGGATCATTTATCTAGGCTCATTCGCGACAAGGAGGATGAGAGTTTGCCTATCGACGACACTTTCGTGGATGAGAGGCTATATGCCATAAGGACCGGAGAGGTCCCTTGGTACGCGGACTTCGTCAACTACTTGGCTTGTGGAATTAAACCGCATGGGATGCCCACGCATCAAAAGAGGAGATTTCTTCATGAAGTCCGTAGCTATTTCTGGGAAGATCCATACCTCTTCAAGATATGCAAGGATGGCGTCATTCGGAGGTGTGTTTCTAAGGAGGAGGCGACATCCATCATTTTGCATTGCCACGGTCTACCATGCGGAGGACATCATGCCGCCTCTAAAACTACCGCTAAGATTTTGCAAAGCGGGTTCTTCTGGCCGACAATGTTTAAAGACACCCACGACTTTGTAAAGGGGTGCGATAGATGCCAACGGACCGGGAATATCTCCAAGCGTAATGAGATGCCAATGAGGCCCATCCAAGAAATTGAGCTTTTTGATTGTTGGGGAGTAGACTTCATGGGACCATTTCCGTCAAGCAATGGCAACAAATACATCATATTGGCCGTCGACTATGTCTCCAAATGGGTGGAAGCAATCGCCACCCCTACTAATGATGCAAGGGTCGTCTCCAAGTTCTTCAAGCAAAATATCTTCCCGCGCTTCGGAGTGCCTCGTACCTTGATAAGCGACGGGGGGAGCCACTTCATAGAGAACAAGTTTGAAGCCATGATAAAGAAGTACGGAGTAAACCATAGAGTTGGCATGGCATATCACCCCCAGACAAGCGGCCAAGTGGAAGTCTCAAATAGAGAGATCAAGCAAATTCTTGAGAAGACCGTGGATCGGTCTAGAAAGGATTGGTCAATGAAGCTAAACGATGCTCTATGGGCATATCGCACGGCCTTTCGCACCCCCATCGGTACCACACCGTTCAGACTAGTTTATGGGAAGGCTTGCCACTTGCCGGTAGAGTTGGAACACCGCGCATATTGGGCCATCAAGACCTTTAACTACGACTACAAGAGTGCGGCGGTGAGGCGACTCTTGGACATCAACGAACTTGATGAAATAAGGAGAGACGCCACGAGAGCTCGAGAATTTACAAAGAAAGGACCAAGATTCTCCACGATGCCCGCATTACCGTCACAGACTTCAAGGTGGGAGACAAGGTCTTACTCTATAATTCCCGGCTCCGACTATTTCCCGGAAAGTTGAGGTCACGTTGGTCCGGACCTTTCACCATTAAGAACATACAACCGGGAGGGGCCTTCGAGTTGGAAAGCAAAGACGGGGCCTCGTTCAAGGTAAATGGTCAGAGACTCACGCATTATTCCGAGGGAGTCCCAACGGGAGAAATCAATAGAATATATCTACTTAAGGGACGGCCGGATGATCTTTCATACCTCCTTGATGAGGTGATAGAAGAGGCGATCCCCCACTCGATTGGCGCTCTTTTCGATGAAGATTTCGAGGAAGGCCCGGATTTAGGCCGAGATGAGAAGATAGATGATTCACCCGACCTCTCCGCTGAAAATGATGAAGGCGACGCTGATACCGTAAGGATTTGAGAGCTCTGCAAGCTCTCGAAACAAAAGTCTCCAAAGAAAGCTCCGCCGATACGGAAATCGGCGTCACCGGTGAAGCCGTTGACCGGAGCAAACGCTATCTTGGGGGAGCCTCCCCCCAACACAATTCGAGACGAGAGACCACCGTGGGAGAACACGCCGCCGCAACTTCCGAATCCAAGCGTTCTCCCCGGAAAGTTTGATGGGTGCATCTCATATGCACCAAACATGCCGCATTAATTGAAAATCATAGGGGGTCGAGCTCACGACCTTAAACGAGCGCTTGTCGGGAGGCAACCCGACGGTTATTGCTTTAGTTTTACTTTTTCTTTATTTTTGTTTTAGAGATTTTTAGTGTTTTGAGTCGTTCACCCAAAAATTTTGTGATAACGGGTCCTATTTTTCTTGACAGGAGAGGAGATAGGTAAATCCATCATGAGGAGGATGAACGAGACGACGAGGAGCGCCCCAGGAAGACGCTCGATGCTTAGGAGTAAGATGAAATCGACTGGAGGAAGAAAGACGGAGTTTAGAGCCCAAACGAAGACAAACAGCAGAACACAAGGCTCACTCGGCCGAGTATACTAGTCACTCGGCCGAGTACACAAGTTCGTCCGACCGAGCCGCTCACGAACGAGGGAAGTCTGCTGTACCCAACTCTCTGTTTATTTTCCTGATTTCAGTATAACTGCTACTCGGCCGAGTATACATTTTCACTCGGCCGAGTAAAACGGATACGCTCCTAGGGCGAGTCTTGCCGAGTAGCTTGAGCCGGCCGAATGGACTTACTCCACTCGGCCGAGGCTGGCAAAGCCACTCGGCCGAAGCGTAAGCGAGGAGGATATTTCATTTAATCCCACTCGGCCGAGTGACCTAGTCACTCGGCCGAGTCGTAACTTTTATTATATAAGGGGCCGAGGGGGGGGGGCACGTTTTTCGAAACGCAAAAACCCAAATCACCCGCGACACTTCGCATTCCCCTCGCCCGTTCCACTCGCTCGCGCCCCCACTCGCCCGACCGACCACCGCCGCGCCGCCGCTCGGCCAGCCACCGCCGGCCGAGCACCCGCCGCGCCTCGCCCGAGTCGCCGCCGGCGGCCGCCGCTCCGACCACCTCCGGTATCGCCAATTTCGCCTTTTTCTCCTCTTTTTGTGCATTTTTCGAGGATCCATATGCTAAACGACCCCCAAACCCTAATCAATTTCTATATCTATCTATTATACCCCTAATGCTCCATACGTTTTGAATATTACCCGCTGATATCTCCATTTCATGCGCAGGTTGTTTTTGGGAGCTTAGGGGAGCCCAGGGGAGCTTCTACGGACTGATTTGGGCTTCGCGGAGGCGCTGTCTTCGCACTCTTCCATTGATTAGCACTCACGGCGTGTCGGGGTACACTCTTTCCTTTATTTTGCACACGCCGCACTTTTTACACTTTTTCGGCTCGCGCTCGGGGCCGATATGCCGCCCCGGACACGGCCGCAGTCGAAGAGAGCTTCCGCCAAGCGGAAGCGGTCGGATGACGCCGGCCCCTCCCACGAGTTGGAGGACTCTCCTCCGCCTTCTCCCACACACCCCATCCACCCCGCACAGCCTGCAGGCCCCCCACACCCCGCACAGCCTGCAGCGCCCACACAGCCCGCACAGCCACTCCCTGCCGCTCCACAGCCACCACCTCCGGCTCCACTAGTCGGGCCGCTCGGGATTACGTTCCGAGATGACGCACACCGCGCCGTCTTCGAGCGTATCTCCCAGCGCTCGATCGTACCCTCCAGGTTTGCACACCTTGCCGACCTAGGACGCCTGGGGGTACTCGAGGGGATGCTCACGTTGTACGACAACGTGGGCTGGCGAGATTTCTTTCAGGTGTCGGCGGACACGTTTACCTGTCCGACACTTGAGGTACTGAGTTCGATCGCCCGGACCGACGAGGGATGCTCGTTTCGGTTCATGGACCGGGAGTGCCAGGTCACTCTCGATATGATGAGAGCATTTTTCTCGTGGCCCGCTGTCCCCGGAGCCGATCGCGGTTACGGCCCCACCCGTATCCCCCCACCTTCCTTCGACGCCGGTGCCTTCTGGGCCCGGATTACGGGTCTTCACGCTGCCTTTGACCCTAGTAGGGCCAAGGCCTCGGCCATTGTCCATCCCTGCCTCCGTATTGCTCAGCGCCTTATGGCGACGACCTTTTTGGCCAGATATGAGCCGGGCACGATGTCTACGCCAGAGCTCTACATGCTCTACGCGATGACACGTCCCAGAGCTCTATCTAGGGATGGCGATGAGCTTGTCCCCGCCGTCGTGATTGATGTCGCGGCTTGGTTTTTGGACCGCATCATTGTATCGGTGGGCGCTCGCTCACCGATATGCTGTGGCGGCCTGATCACCTTGCTTGCCCTTATGACCGGCGAGGACTTCCCTGACGACCTGCGACGAGTACCGGGCCCCACTTCTTTGTCGATCGATGTTATGGCCCGGATGAAGATGCTTCGTCCGCACGGTGAGCGTCACTGGGTCTGGTTGCACGGCCCTTACGGTGCCGATTACATGATTCTTCCGAGCCCAGCTCAGACTCAGATTGCACCAGCCCATGTGGACTGGCTCCCTGCGATGGATGTCCTCATCCCCGCTGCTTACGTGCTCGAGGCCGAGGAGGCCGAGCAGGCCCACGCTGCCCCCGCAGACCCTGTCGCCCCTGCCGAGCCTGCTGCCCCTGTGGCCCCTCAGCATGTACCTGATGTTTCCGCTGCTCCTGACACCTCTGTCCCCACCTCTGTCGGTGTCGGGAGCACCTTAGCTGAGCCCACCTCCACTACTTCTGAGGCTGTCCCCACCACCACTGGCCCTCTGTCTGCTGAGCCTGTTTCTTCTGCACCCCCTGAGCGCCCGCCGACCGTAGTTGAGTGCGGAGAGCCCTCTGTCTCCACTGTTGCTGTATTTTCCGAGAGTGTCGTGACGTCTGTCCACACTTCTGTGCCACTGACCTCTCTGGCCGCCTCGCTGCCACTTTTGCACTCTTCTTTCGCTGCTGCTGCCTCCACTTCTCACCAGCCGGTGCCCCGGCCTCACACTGAGGCCAGGCCCACATTTGCGAGCGCAGCGCCTTTCGTTCCCTTCCCCGCTGAGCCCGTCACATACGCGACCCGAGTACGCCAGCCCCGCCCTGCACAGCCCAGACCGGTGCGTCCCTCTGCACCACCTCCCCCCGACACTGTACTTCAGAGCATTCGTGCTCTAGAGGGGGCGGTGAGTGGCCTCAGAGGTGACCTTAGGACCCTGTCCTCCACCGTCTCTGCGATGGCTGGCCGCTTTGACCTGATCCCCCAGATTCACTACTGTCTTACCCAGGTCCTGGAGCGTCTCCCCCGCGTACCCCCACCCACCCAGCAGGTTCCCACCCACACTTCCACACACACTCAGCCTGCTACCACTTCCACACCCACACCCGCTCAGCGGCCTGTCCAGCCGCCACCACCACTTCCGCCTCAGGACGGAGACGGCGCAGCACCACCTTCTTAGGCACCCTTGATGCCATCGTTTTTTCCTGCCGTTGTGCTACCCATTTCTGCTGGGTCCTGTTGCATTTTTGTCCACCCCCCTCCCCTCACTTATCTTGGGTTTCTCATTCAGATCGTATCCTTATATATCTTTTTTGGGAGAGAGGGAGAGTTTTTGGTGCCCCACCTTTATGTCTGTATCACTCCATACATGCATGCATCATGTCCGCATCATATTTTCATTTCTTTATTTGTTCTTCTTATTCTCATTTTTCATCATGCATGCATCCTCACTTGCCCCTAACTTTACTTGTCTCTCGGTGTGCCCCACTTTGCACATTGAGGACACTGTGCCATTTAGCTTGGGGGAGTGAGTTCTCACGTTCTTTTTCGGTTTGCCACCTTTATTTTTAGTTTTTCACACCATTCTTCGCTTTTACACTTATTTTCATCATTTTTTCTTATTTTGCCATGCATCACGTTTTTCTTATTTTTCTGTGTGCCGTATTGTAAATAGTTCTATTTTCCCTTTATCTTTATTTCTTTCTTTTTCATCTCATGCTAGAGATGACTTTTCTGTGATGATGATGACGTGGAGTTAGCTTATTCTATATGCATGCTTTATTTGTCATGTCTTAGATTTTATTTCTGATATCATATGCTATGACTTGCCTTGCATCTAAAGATAGTAACCCACACTTTTTCCACATGAAAATGGATGAAATTTTATTATTAGCTGAGTCTGAATATTCATATGTATGCTATCACAGAAAACACACCAAGATTCACGCATTGAATGCCTATATCTGGAGTACCGATTTCTTTTGCTATATCACTTCTATATGCATGAACTGTACATTTCACTTCAGGATGATTGAATGATGTTAGCTATGATAAATCTGGATTAGTTAGCTTTTTTGTGATCGAAACTGAGTAGATTAGATTACCCTGCTGAAGTTGTCGTGCATGTCTTATAGAGTGAACCGAGAGATATATTCATTTCTTTCTCCATAAATCTTGAACATCATTTCTCTACTTTTAAAATCATTGGTGAATCCCCCCTTAGCGATTCTATTATATGGCATTTCCCCCGCTATTAATTCCTAGCTCCAAATTTCTTATTCAAAAAAAAGAGAGAAAAGAGAAAATATTCTTGTATATCATTATCTCTCTTTGAGTTGGGATCGTTGTGTATATATGCTATTGCTTCAAAAAAAAGAAAAAAAAAAGATAAAAAGAAAAGAGGAAAAATCCTCAATAAAAGATCCCATCTCACTTTCTTTCTTTCTCTTCTCTTTTCATTGCTTTTGGAGCTTTATAAAAATAGGGATGTAAATATTTTTTTTATGCCACCATGCTTATAGATAAGCTTGGGGGAGTGGATCCATTGATGTGTGAGAGAGTGACTACTTGACGTTGCACGACAACCTAGGCTAAGTAATATTCTATACTCGGTGAGATTATTTTTAGCTTTACGACATCCAGAAATCTAAGCCTGGCACTCATTTCATGAAACCCATACTTTTCTATTCTCTCTATTCTATAGTGTGATACTCTTATACTCCTGATAGAAAGCATTCAATTGAAAAGTGTGTGATCTGTGATTTGTATACCGCTCTAAATGATTCAGACGAGGTTAATTATAAAATTATTCCGTTTTTCATGTTTATATTGTTGTTCGTGGGTTTTCTATTTCTATTTGCACTACTACACTATGATATCTAAATAAAACTCTTTGACATGTGTTTTTCATTCAGTGCACGCTATACGAGTAAGCGGAACCCCCGTCCTGAGAAAATGATCTAGCGGCTTACCTCTTCGCTTCTTTCTTTCTTCTTTATTTTTATTTCGTTTTTCATTTTTCTCCGTTCTTCATTTTTCTTCATTTTTCGCCGTTTTCGTTTTCCGAATCCACCGGGCTCGCCTTTTACTTATCTTCCTCGAGGACGAGTAAGAGGTAAGCTTGGGGGATTTTGATCACTCCTTATTTTACACTTTTTTACCGCATGTTTGCATGCCATTTAGATCGCCCAAATCATGTTTTTCACGATATATCGACGATATTGCGATGCTTTTCACGATTTGTTGTTTTGTCGCATTTCAGGTGATTTGGCACGATTTGGAGTGATCTCGAGATGCACTTACTCCAGACGGTCACTGACGACCTCCCCGAGGGGGTATTTTGCTGTTGAAGAGGAGAGGAAGAAGAACGGACGTCGCAGGAGCGACGAGGAGGCCAAAATAAGCAATCTGGGCATTTTTTTTGTGTCCCACTCGGCCGAGTGAAGGAGTCACTCGGCCGACCAGCGAGACACCGCTCGGCCGACCAGATCAGACACGATTCATACGTGCACTCGGCCGAGCGACGGAGACCACATCGGCCGAGTGACGAGACCCCGTCCGCCCGAGTGGCGCCCAGACGAAGCCCTTCAAGAATCGCCATGTTACTGTTTTTCGGCTGCCTGAGCTTCAGAAGACCCACTCGGCCGAGTGGATAATCCCGATCGCCCGAGTACCATGAAGCCATCGGCCGAGTGACGACACCTCACTCGGCCGAGCAGCCCCCAAAGTGAAGACCCCTGAAGATCGAGACTTACTGGAAAATTACAGGGTTTTCACTCGGCCGAGCGACTTTTGTCACTCGGCCGAGTGCGACGCGATGCCTGTAGCGAAAATTGCGGAAAACAGGCTGCGCAGGGGTATTTTGGTCACAGTTTTTGGACGATTTTGGGGGGTATTTAACCCCTGTTTTAACCCTAGTTTTAGGGGCTTTTCCCTTAGATTTTTTGCAGCTTTTTAGATTAGCTTTTTAGTTTTATTCTTGTGATTGGAGAGGAGACAAAATTGGATTTTTGTTGGATTAATTGAAGAACTCCATTGGTTTGTGTTTTCTCTTCTCTAAAAATTCTATTTTTATTGCATATCTCAATATTGTGATGAATTCTATTGCTTATTTCATTGATTATTTTTGTGATCTTGCTATGAATTGTGAGTAGTCGCCACGTCTTGGGGCGTGGGGATGAACCCTACAAGCCCTATTTCATAATTGTGATGAATTGGTAGGAATTTCGTTAGAATTGCTATTAGAGATTAGATTGGGATCAATTTACTACGGATGGCTAGGAATTCACATCGATTGGGATTTGCAAGAGATTGGATCCCAATTCGATAGAAAACCCTAGAAATCTGAATTGGGTTGGAATCGAATTTCCGTAGTATCGGTTTGCAAGAGATTGGACCGATACTAGGGTTTCCGGTTCCAATTCCGCGCCAATACCCGTTTGCAAGAGATTGGACGGGTAGGAACTATCCCAATCTAGGTCGTGAGCCGAGTTTGCAAGAGATTGGGCTCGGTGCGCGATTGAACGATGATGTTGACCCTAATGCTAGCTCCCCTAGGCTAGGGTTTGCAAGAGATTGGACCCGAACCTAGGATAGCTATAGACCGGCAACAGCGCGAGAGCGTGAGCTTGGTTCTACATTCAGTTGCAACTAGTTCATCCAAAATCTTATTCCAGCAACTTTGATACCGATGAACCACTTTTACGAAATATGGTGAGTAGCGGGAATTCCCCATTCCCTAGACGTTCTTTATTTGATTTGATATTTCCGTACTTTGTCTGACGATTGTGACAGGATCGCCAAAGGCAAATTTCTCTCTTCTTAAATAGCCAGGTTGATTGGAACAAGCACAGTCATTCGTCCTCCCTGTGTTCGATAACCCGCTCGCTGCTACACCGTGCACTTGCGGTAAAACTACAACCGTTCTTTGGGGTTACGTCCCGGAGCGATCAGTAGTCTGTAGGCTGTATCCCGTGCACTCATCCTCCTCAATATCACCGTAGTAAACTATCTCAGCAGTCCATCCAAGATGCTCGCACACCTCCAGCTGTGGTAATGGATCAGATCTGCAATGTGACTCAGGCTCTCTGATGTCATCTATCTCACTCTCGCCTGGACACATCTCCATCTGATCATCACCACCAACCCAAGAAAACTGCATCGTGTCTCCAACCTGGGTGACACACACTCCCTCATCCATGTCATCCTGATCCTCAATATGTAATATCTCCACATCCTCTACCTGGCTCTCCTGCAACCCAACATCCTGCTCTGCTAGATATCCCAGAGGGTCGCAAGAAAAAGAGCCCAAAGGTGGCTCCTCAAACTGACAATGGACCTGCTGCTCTGCATCCTGAAATGGAACCAAGGACTGGCCATCATCATCATATCCAAGTGACGGCTCTCCAGATGGCGCAGTTCGCTCCCACTCTGCAAGGTCCCTCAGGTACAACCATGCATCATCTGTCGTGTAGGCAAAGAACTCTCCACTACTGCTCATCTGCACAAAGTCCCGTGTCAATGGCTGCAACCCTGTGTAGAAAATCCGAAGTAGATCATCTGCGCTGAAAGCATGGCATGGACACCCAAGCACTAAACCATCGAACCTCTCCAAAACCTGACAGTAAGTCTCACCGTCAGACTGGACAAAGCTCTCCATGAGCTGCTCAAATGCCTGGCGCATCTGTACCTGATTCCTGTAATAAATAGGAAAGAAAGCTCGAAGGAAATCAGTCTGAAAAGAAAGCCATGTTGAAAAAGAATCTCGAGGATAAGCATCAAACCAAATCTTAGCATCATCTCTCAAAGTATATGGGAACACTTTAAAATAAACAAAATCTGCACAAGTGGTCTCATCAAACAAATCCCAAAACTCTTTCCTACACCATTTTTCAAACTTTTGCATAAATGAATTAGGATTTTCCAAACCCATACCGTGAAAGAACGGTGGGAGTTGCGAATCCTCCACATAAGCATCGCTAAAGTTTGAAGATGAATCCATAAAAAAAATTATCCACAAAAGATTTTTGAAATAAAAGAAAGAAAGAAAGAAAAACGACTCAAAAAAGTATAAAACAAACAACCAAAAAGACTCAACACTAAGCTGGAAGTACTACACCTAAAGTGTCCAAAACCAACCAAAAATGTGAGTGTGAAAACCGTTGTCCCCGGCAACGGCGCCAAAATGCTTGAACGTGAAACGTGCAAAATCCAAATAGGATGCACACGCTCACCTCCCAAGAGTAGGAGTGTCAATGCAATATAATCCTGGAGAGTACGGGGTCGAATCCACAGAGACAATTCGTTTCACATTCACAATCTCGATTTGGTTAAGAAAATGCTAAAGGTGTTGGTACAACCAGCAAAACTAACGAGTAGGGTGAGTGGAAGTGTGGGCAAGACGGTCGAGACAAACCCAAGGTAGGTAGGGTGGAGACCAAAGTAGGGAGCTAGTCAAGCAAGGAGAAGTGTGTGGGGTAGGATGTCATTAGGGTTGTGAAATGAGAATATATCCATATAACTCAATGATGTCCCTTTTGTGGACGCATCATCGGAAAATACTCTTTTGGAGGTGAATATATGTGTGAAATGTGATTCAATTGTGGATCCCTTTTGGGGTCATAATTGAAAGTGATAGCGGTCACGGGTTAAGGTTATATATGACTCAATGACATCCCTTTTGGGGAAGCGTCATTGGGGATATCCTTTTGGGAGTTAAAACGATGTGAAAAGGTAGTGGCTTAAGATTTAGGTTTCATGGAAGTCAAGTTGATACTTCTTTGTGAGAAGATCAAACTCATCCTTTTGGGATGATCGGCTCTCTAATAAAATATTTTGGGTTCAATTAGAGAGCTAAATTAGAAACTTAAATCTATGCCACATGAAAATTAATGAAATCTCAATGAACCAATATTAATCGATCGCATCAAACCCTAAATAATCCAATCCACACCCTATTGGCTCTAGGTCTTCATAATGAAAACAAGATAATTATCATTCATAATGAAAACACAAATCTTCATTACAAACCAACAATTGAATAACTATCAAAAGAGTCTCACATTCATTCAATAATCATTCAAATATACATTCAATTCAATAGAAACCAATAGCTACAAAAGATGGGGAGAAATCACCAATAGAAACCCTAGAAGCTCAAGTTTCCCATTCTCTTGCTCCTCCTCCAAGCTTTCCTAGCCTCCAATGACCTCCAAGCCTTGCCCTAACCCTTGGGGAAGAAGATGGGGCTCTCCTAGCCCCCAATAAAACAGTGAAAAAAACTTTTGGCCCAAGTCCCCCCTCCTAGAAACGCTACAGGCGAAATATAGGGCTAATTCGCATTTGGGTCTGGTTACGGGCTTGCGGGCTTGAGCTGTGCCGCCCGAAACCCGCTCAGAATCGCTCCCCGCAGTGGAATGCACGTGCTCAGGCAATTCGGGTCGGATCTTCTTGTGTGGGCGCATGCCCGCTACCCGCAACCGCTGGGCTGCCGAAATCGCGCGCCTTTTCTCAATTTCCGGGGCGAAGCCCACTGAAATCTAAAGCGGGATGTGCCCGCTGAAATGCTCAAGCGGGCTCGGAGCCCGCTGAAATCCCAAGCGGGCCGTGGGCCCACTGTAAATTAAGCGGGGCATGGCCCGCTGTAAATTCAAGCGGGGCAACGCCCGCTTGGTCTTTCGCGGGGCACGTGCAACCCGCGTGCCCCCTCAGCTGATGATACTCCGGATCAGCGCCACGTGGCACCGTAGGATCGCGCCACGTGGCGCCCCTTTAAATCCTTTTTCCCCTATTTTAATTGCTTTTCTCCTCCAAATAATTCACCAAAAATAGCTAGAAATCCCAGAAAAATCCCAGAAAATTCTAGAAAATCCCCAAGACTCCCAGGAGTACCTGAAAAATAGGGGAAGGAGAAATTGGTCTATATAATGATATTTTGTGCAAAGAATACGAATAAGCCCTTATATACAACATAAAGAGAGATTTTACCCAAAAGAGCAAGATTAGCCTAATCCTTAGCACAAAATAGGGGTAGTTAGGGGGTATAAATATACACTTTTTACCACGAATCAATAGTCCAGGTCTTACATCCACAATTTACCCAAATTTCCACCAAACCCCATTTTTAATAACTCACCCTCCTCAGAGAGGACTGAGACATTCAAGTATTTAATTTTTACATCATATTTAGCAATGCAGGAGTGATGACGTATAGCTTCACATTCCTCATTCACATCAACAAGGGTCATGCACCGAAGTGGCATGCCCTCCATCATAGCCACGTCACATTTCATTATGGGTCATGCACCAAATTTCATGGCCTTCATCCCAACCAATTCATTTTATTGCTCATGACATATGAAATCATATCTTTCATGTCTCTGATATCACTAGTTCATAGCATAGTTCATGGCACAATTGAGTCACGGGATGTTTCTCAAATTTCATAAATTTACTTTCATTGGGGGCATTTCGACAAACACTTGGTAGGCATGATGAACATGGCCACTAGTAAATTGGCAAATCCATTAACAAGTTATACTAATGAAATCTCTTTCATTTGCCATCATTAAGCATTAATATATGAAGTATGATTAAGAACAAAACATAGATTAATATATCACGCCACTCTCTGCTCGATCGAGAGGCTCGTGTACATCTCCTGGCTGAATCCGTGTGTCAACTCGACCGAGCAACAGAATGCTGCTCGGATCGAGTCACCTGGGAAAGTGGCCTAGTTGCTTCTTGGCTTCTTCTTTCTCTTTCTCTTCCTCCTTTCTTCCTCTAGTCTTCTTCTTTGGCACCTCAAGCATGTCATCACGAGTCTCATTGGTGCTCTCACATCGTCGATCATCGTATTGACTCCAAATTGCTCCAATATTGCTCAAAATCCCTGAAATGTGCATAAACGCTCTGAAAGTCATATTGTTCCAAATAATAGCGTAAAAGCGTAAAAAATGGTGGTTTGGAGGGTGAAATGTGTCATGAAAATATGCGATAAAACATGTAAAAAAGGAGCATATCAACGATCGATCGTCACATAGATATATCCAAGTTTTGATCTTCCTCTAAGAGATAAAGTCACAACAATATACCAAGTTGTATAATTAATTTCATTAAGAGGAACAGAAGTTAATCGCATAGTAGTATACGGGTGCGAAAAAATCTGATCGGAGTCCGACATGGCAACGAACTCTTTAGCCGCTGCAGTGACCAAGAGCAGATAGATAGGACGGCGGTAGATCTGAATCTCTGTAGTGCGGCCGGCGTCGAGATGGAGAGTCGGGCGGGTCAGGCCGCTGATGGGAGCCGTGGATCGGAGCACAGGCTGTCGACTGTCAATCGGATCGAGATCAGATCTTTAGGGTGGCGGATTCAAGGCTTCAGTGGGCCTTTTCCTCGATCTTTAAGTAGAGCAGCACACACCAACAATAACTTCGATCCCGAAGATGAAAAGAACAAGTTAGAGATCAACCTGGCTCTGATTCCATGAAGAACGAACAAACAAGAAAGACAAAGAGAGATTTAACGTGGCTCGGCTACAAAGCCAACATCCACACAGAGAAGAGAGGATTTCTTATTTCGCTTGTTTTACAATGAGGATGATAGCCACCGGTATTTATAGGGATAGAAAATGCTAAATCTAAAAATAGTAACAACTACTACATATGTGCTCATCAAATCAACCACCCATAGAAAAGATCCAACGGACCCGATTCTCTCTTCTTGTCAATAAAAGGTGAAGTGGGAAAGAGTGAGGTGGAAAGGTTTGAATGAGATGTATCTCCTCAAAATAGGCTGTTGGACTGTCCATGTTGGACGCAATCCATGTGGTTAACATGGGCAGCTGGACCATCGTCTCTCCGCATCTCTAATTAAGCACGCATTTAGGGATAACACAGTCCGAGAACATGTACAGATCGCAAGATAGGCATGCGGCTTACCTTTCATCGTCGCAAGGGCGAATAAAGATATTAATTTGAAAGCAGAGTAATTATAATGATCAACCCAAGAAATTCTTCAATAAGTTGCACTTGAACAATTTATTCAACTTTTGGACATACAACTTCATGAGTATATAATACTCCCCCTCCCACTTGACATGCAACTTCTTTTAGGCAACACAAGGCCACACACAACTGCATACATGTGCATTTGAACAGTACGCATCCCTCACTATTCCATGTTTATCCCCACAATAGTCATCGCAGCTACTAACAGTGCATGTACCTTCGACAGGCACGTCCTCGTCACAAAATTTGTGACCAGGTATGCCTCTAGCACTACCTGCAAATAGCTAGCCGATAAATAGTTGGATAATAACCCTTAAGATCCAAGAGCATGATTTACTTTATTAACAATCTAATCTAATCAAGGATGGATTTGTGTACCAGGCTGGTGCTGAAGGAAGAGGAGAGCAAGAACGAAGAAGACGGCAAAAGACTTCATGCTTTCTTTTCTCTTCTTCTCGTTTTTTTTTCGTTGCTGTTGCAGTGAGGGATTAGGCCTCTTTATATAGATAGAGTTTGTTATCCAAATGCATCATCACCTTTGCATGGAATAATCCAAATATATCTTGCATGATTATTTTAATTAATTTTTTAGAGCAACGATGCAACGCATCTCTCACGAAGTCATTTATGGCCTTATGGGGAAGATGCGCTAAAGATTGCCAGCGCCTCGGGATTTACGAACTTAATTAGACCATTTCCCAATTGGACAATCAACAACCCACCGTTTCTCACGAACCCTAACAGTTTCTCCATTGCAGACTTCTTTCCAGAGAACCATTTCTGTCTGCTGTACAAGGTGTAGCTTTGATCAAACTTGACAATGCGACATCGTTCCATGCACCAATCTGCATCCACTCCGTGTCTCGGTTGTACTTCCCCCGAGTGTAGCCAGCCCATATGCTGTTAAGACTACTCACTAATTTGCTCGTGGTTAGCAAGCAAGGCAACATGCAACTGTTGAATTTTACCGAAGCCAGGGACCGAATGACTGGCCCGGGCCCATTTGTTTTGAGTGGTCCACGGTGTAGAAACTAAAGATCTAGATTAATGTATTCAAGCCAAATAATACAGATCTAGATATACCACATGCTGAATCTTAAAACGTTACTTATTCTGTTTAACAGAAGCGTACCTGAGTCCATCGCTAAAAGTCTGAAAGAGACCCTGACGATAACGAAGCGGATGATCTTTCAGAACATCACGAATCCACCGTTGGAGAAATCCTTTGGCTTTCTCACGGTTTCTCTCCTAACGACGGGGCGTAGAAAAGACGGCTAACTTGTTCGTGTGCTCCGGGGATCATGACCGCAAGTATATATAAGCTAGCCTCTATAGCCCTAGGGTTTCCAACTCGGACCATCAACGAGTTGAAGCCCAATAGTCACCACATATAAATGCCCACAACCTATATGACTCATTTAAGCCCACTCAACTTAATAAATGAGATCACTTATATACTGTGCTGTGCTTTAATATGACATTGTAGCACTATAAAATTATATTCGCATATGAGCCCAATGTTGGATTAAGATCCAACGTAGTTGGATAAGTTCCAACAATCTCCCACTTGGGCTATATGCTAAACTTTATAATTATATTTCGCTGTGCATACAACCAAATAAGATCTTAACTTACTGTCATTTCTTTAATAAGTCAAAAAACAATCCGGTCCATCAATTATATTAGCAAGGGATCAAAGAGATCTTCGTCGCAGCAATTGCAGCTCGACCCATCTGTGGTCACCGTGCTAATACAAAAGAATGACATGGATTATGAAGTGGATGTGTAGCATGGAAATTACATATAATGTGATCTAACATGTCTATTTCCAACTGATCCTCCTTAACCTTAATGAGATCATAAACAAACCAAAATCGGAGTGAAGCCGAACTGAACCGAAAAACTTTATTTCTGATTAGAAAATAACATCAAGCTTAAGTTGAAGACTTGATTCTGTCTATCATATGAGCACCCAAAAGAACAAACTCCCACAAAAACTGAATGTTCTTAATGAAATGACATCCATATGAGTAGCGAGCTCACAAAACATTTTGGATGACATTTCCTTATTATAACGGATCTGTAATTACATGGTTTGTCCGATGTGCTCATTAGACAATTATACACTCCTATTATTAATCAACAATCTAGGAACTTGATCTCTGAATATCTAAACTTTATCGAGTTCATGTTGTTGCTGGAATATAAAACTGCAGACTTCATTGTCACTAGATAAACTGTGTGGTGTTTCAATACCATCCCTAATTTGCAGCATAGTGACAAAATATACAGATATATTTCATGATTTGGATGTCACATAATATAATATGAAATCTAAAACTATGTCAGAAGAGACTATATAAAGGGTACCATTTAAATCTCTTCTAGTAGATGGCGCCTAACATAGATTTTCATATATTCTTTGCATCCAATAAATGATCAGAGTCAGTATACCAAAATGATCTCAAACCTTTTTGACTACTGATTCTTGAACATGTAACCCTTTTGTTCTCCATAAATACCGTAAGGCACATTTAGTTGCTGTCAAATAGTCAACTCCTGAACTTAACAATCTGCCCAACACACCTGTAATATATACAATAACCAAATGCATATAAAACTGAGCATACTTTAGACTCCCCTTTGGTGAGATATAGGAATCTTCTGAAGTAGATTCTCGGGGCAATGAATGAGACTAAACTTGTCTCCCACAGAACTTAGCATTCATTACCACATAGATATTATAGAAATTACATGCTTCCAAAAAACTTAAGATATATAACATCATTACACACCATCTCAAAACCGAACGAGGTGATCACTTAATGAAATTCAATATATCATAAACGATATTGAAATGCTCTACTAATGCTATTATAAACCTTACAAAGTCTTTCATGAAAACTGAATAGAAAGTCTCTTTATAATTAATGCATTCTTTTCCGTATAAAGTCTTTGAGTGACTACACTTTAAATCTTTTCTTAATACCCTTTTGAATTCCTTTTGATTATAAAAAACTATTTACAATCAATAGGTTTCAAACCTTATGGCGATGAGAAAAGATTTTAAGTATCATTCAAAGACTTTCGCAATTAATGCATTAATCAATTTTAGAGATCGATGTAGAACTTTTATGACTTGATGTACGTCGAACTTCCATCATCCTAATGTCAACCATATGTTCTTGAGAATTACAATGTAATATTTCAACAATGTACTTTTCATCTCTTTAATGGACTTCCTGAATGGCAATTAGTGCTTTGAGGTGCTAGAGTTTGTCCTTATGAACAATTTCCCGAATAGGAGGAATTGCAACATTATCTTGAATTTATTGTGTCTTGAAAATGTCAGAAATACCATCCTGAACAATGCCAACAACACTTGTGGGAATATAATCATCTTCAAAAATAATGTCACTGTCACGCCCCGCTTCCTAAAACAACGGAGGCGAAGCGTGACTAAGGCCCGCTTAGGCCGGAGCTGAGGAGCCCGGACCCAATAAGCGTCTGTGTGGTGCTCCAAGACGAAGGAACAGGTCCCTGCATGTTAGTACAGAACAATAAAAGCACTGAAATAGAAAACATTCATTTTATTCCAAATTTAACAATCCAGAGTACTGAGAGTCTAACAATAGCCTGAGTCGGCAACAACGACAGAAAGAAAACTACTAGTGCAAGCACCCAACCTAAACAGAAGTAAACCCAACAACTAGGATGGAACCTCTGGATCAGCAACGGAGATCTTTAACTCTGGTCCTCCTCGGGCACGTACTCAAGATCGGCGTCCTCCGGCTCTACGTCCTCGGGTAGCTCTGCCTGGTCGTCGTACTCCGGCTCGACACCTGAAGTACAACACCAAAGAAAGGAACTGTACGTCAGGTAAAGTCTACAAAGAAAGTCAGACTCTATTGCAAGTGTACTGAACTGTTAACATCATTTTACTGGTTGATTAGCATGCTGGGGTTATAACAGAGTAGCAAAAGAAGTAACGTAGCAGGAAAGTAAACCGCTGCAAATAGTAGTCGTAGCGTGTGCTACCAACTATGGGACTATCCTAAAGGTGACAGGACAAGACGGAACTAGACAAGACGAGACAGACAGGACACGTGAGACACGAAGGGTTAACGCCTTACGGTTCCTCTCCCCATACGCACGCTCAACCCTACCCCAAACCCAGGAACTCAGGACAAGAAGTACAGAGATTACTTCCGCTAGGGAAGCACCTGAAACGCCCGCAGGATTTTTGTATCACGGAAATCACTTCCGCTAGGGAAGCATCTGAAACGCCCGTAGGCTTTTTGTATCACGGAGATCACTTCCACTAGGAAAGCATCTGAAACGCCCGAAGGCTTTTTGTATCACGGAGATCACTTCTGCTAGGGAAGCATCTGAAATGCACGTAGGCTTTTGTGTAACAGGGACATGACACGACCAGTGTACGGGAGATGTTATTCTAGGGTGTCCACACGCACGCACACACAAGACAATCCTACGGTGTCGAAAGTTGTTGTTTGTCGGGCTTAGACTTCGTCGTCAAGTCTAAGTCGTCAGGGCGACCCAGACGTTATCATTTCAGGTCCGGTTCTATACACTCACAGTCTAACAGTTCTAACAATTTAAGACCAAGACGCGGTCAAAAATGCAAGTGGGTACACTTACCTGCGGTGGCGATGTGTCGTCCGTCCGGGGCGTCTCGTCCAGGCGTCGCGTCCGCGGTAGTCCATCTGAAACAGTGTCATGGCGACGGTGTCAGGTCGCGTTTTCAGTAAATCCTATTTAGGATTTGTTTCTAGGTTGTCGGGACTACCCAAATCGTCAGAGTCACGTTTTGGTGTTCTTGTCAGCCTAGATCGACCACTACCCTATATGTATAGAAAATTGTCCGATGGTCGATTTCTACAGTGACAAAATTTTACTGGTGCGAAAACGTAAATTTAATTATAGTTGTCCAGTTTTAGTTTAGGGTTCAGTTTTGCTACGGGTGGGTTGTGCTACGAGTTTCGGGAACCAACCTCTCCGGTGTCTGGAGTAGTGCGGACGTAGCGTCTGAACTGCAGGTGATCCGCGGTGTCTACGTCGTCTCGACTACGGGTAGCGTAGTGAGACTCGTCCAGGCAGCGGACGAAGTGTGGGCAGCGAGCACGATCAGTCCAATGGCAAAACAGTGAGCTAGCGTCGCGGGGAGGCTGCGGACAGATCTCGAACGTTGATCACGGCCGTACACGCAGCTTGGGGGCTCCGTGCGATGGCCGTAGGTGGCACAACGGCGGCGGGAGCGCAGGCGAGCGGCGTGCGGAAACTGATGGCCGTGAGAGGGAGGAGCGGGGCAAGCAGCGGCTTGGGGAGCCGTGAGGGCGGCTGAGAGGGGCCGCGGCTCAGATTCACGGGCGCGGGTGGCGGGCTGCGCTGCACGGGGATCGCGGCGGCGCTTCTGCGGAAAAGAGACGCGACGGCGGGCTGTTGGTTGAGGGAGAGGGGAGCGCGGCGGAGGAAGGGGCCGCGGAGGCGGCTGCGGGCGAGGGGGAGCCGCGTGGGGAAGGCGGCGGATGCGAGGGAGGATCGAGAGAGAGGGTGATGGCGGTGCGGGGAGTGGCCGTGGAGGCGGGGGCCGGCGTCGGATCGCGGCGCCGCGGGGTTCGCACTGAGAACGGGGGAGGCCGCGAGGGGAAGGGAAAGAGATCGGGGGTTCTTGGTGTTTGGGTGCGGCTGAAATATTTTTAGCCCTAGGGTTAAACATGATTGGGGAAAAATAGTTAGGGGTTAGGGTTTAATAATAAATAAAATTGCTAAATAGGTACAAATTTAAGGTTAAATGTGTTTGGGGTATAGGGATGGAGGGAGTACAGGTTGGGGTAAGACTAGAGGAGATTAGCGAAACAGTTTAGGAAAGATTTAAAACAGATTAATAGCCAGATATTGCCAGATTTGGCAACAATTTGAATTTCGAATCTGATTTGGGGAGATCGACGGTCGAGGTTAATCCGGGTGATATCTCGCAATCCGGGCGTCAGAAAATAATCCGAAAATACCGGGGCGATCGTGGAGATGAGACGCACAGATCTACGGAGCCTGATTGTGCATAACGCCTACCAAAAATATACGTAAAATTGGGAACGGCGTTTTGAGTCAATTGACTAAAACGCCCCTATCATTCAAAGTCGTTCTGCGAGTAAACGAGCCATGAAAAGACGTTCCCAAACATTACAATAAAATTCTACACTCCCAAACGATCACAACGGCATATCACATCGCATGTTTCGGAGCTCAGAAATAGCCAAATAAAATACGTGCACGTGCACGTAGAAAATTCATAAGGTCGGAAAGCGACCGTTACATTCTACCCCACTAAAATAAAGATTCCGTCCTCAGAATCAACAACTCTAATCAGTAAACAGGAAAGGATAACGCTCTCTCATCTCCTCTTCGCGCTCCCAAGCGGACTCTCAAGGTGATCTGTGACGCCACATCACTCTCACCAGGTCGACTACATTATTCCTCAATTGCTTCTGACGACGGTCCAAAATCTGCACAGGCTGCTGGTCATATGTCAGGTCCGGACGGACCGTAATCTCTGAGAAATCCATAGTGTGCGATGGATCACTGACGTATCGACGCAACTGAGATACGTGGAATACGTCGTGAACTCCCTCCAAAGATGGTGGCAGAGCAAGGCGATATGCCACTGCTCCCACTCGCTCCAACACATCAAACGATCCAATATACCTCGGGCTCAGCTTTCCCTTCTTCCTGAAACGAATAACTCCGCGGTTCGAAGAGATCTTCAGGAAGACGTGATCTCCTGGCTGGAACTCCAACGGTCTCCTCTTGGCATCAGCCCAATGTTTGAATCGATTCTGTGCAACTCTGAGCTTCTCCCTGATGTCTCTCACGACATCCACAGCCTCCACTATCATCTCCGGACCCAACAGCTCCCGATCTCCAATGTCATCCCAGCTCACTGGCGATCGACATTTCCTTCCATATAAGGCAGCAAACGGCGCCATGCCAATGCTCGCCTGGTAGCTGTTGTTATATGAAAACTCCATCAAGTGAAGATGGTCCTCCCAAGATCCTTTCAAATTGAGCGTACAAGCTCGCAGCATATCCTCCAGTATCTGAATAGTCCTCTCGGACTGGCCGTCGGTCTGCGGGTGGTACGCCGTGCTGAAACTCAGACTGGTGCCCAAATTCTCCTGCAGACTTCTCCAGAACTGAGATGTGAACCTCGAGTCTCTGTCAGACACGATGCTCACAGGGACTCCATGTAAGCGTATGATCTCCTGCACGCACACGGTCTACGTCACAACTATTTCCAAGAGGAACGATTAAAAGAGGACAAAAACGAAATTTTACCGCTAGATATTTCCTCGCCAAGACTTCCGTAGACTGGCCCACTTGGAAGGGGATGAAATGCGTAGACTTAGTCAATCGGTCAACGATCACCCAGACCGCGTCGTTCTGTTTCGGGGTCCGAGGTAAACCAGTCACGAAATCCATCGTAATATGTTGCCACTTCCACTCCGGAATAGGAAGCGGTTGTAGCAATCCAGTCGTACGATGGTGCTCAGCCTTCACCTGTTGGCATATCAAACACTTGGCAACGCTCCGTGCCACACTCCTCTTCATGCCAATCCACCAGTAATTCAGACAGAGGTCCTTATACATCTTGGTGCCACCAGGATGTATAGAATAAGGCGAGCTATGAGTCTCGCTCAAAAGCTCCTCCCGAACATCACCTGCAGGTACGTAGAGTCTGCTGACGTACCGCAGCGAACCATCCTCATGAATCACGAACTTCGTCTGTAGTCCAGCTTCGACCTGCCTCCTGAACCTCTGTAGCTTCGGATCTCCTGTCTGTGTTGCCTTGATCCGATCCATGATCGTGGACTGAATCTGCAAATTCATGAATGAATGAACCACACCAGGCAGGACGACCTCTAAATCCATCTCTTTCAGCTCGGCAGTATGCATCATCGCAGTAGGAAGTCTACTCAAAGCATCAGGCGCTACGTTCACCTTCCCTGGGTGATACTGTAAGTCTATCTCATTGTCAGCCATGAGCTCCAACCATCGTCTCTGACGCATGTTGAGCTCCTTCTGCGTAAATATGTATTTCAAGCTTTTGTGATCGGTGAAAATCTTCACGATCTCACTCAGCAAGAAGTGCCTCCAGATCTTCAGTGCAAATATCACCGCTGCCAACTCCAGATCGTGCGTCGGGTAATTTTTCTCATGCGTCCTCAACTGTCGAGAAGCGTATGCGACCACGTGGCCATGCTCATGCAACACGCATCCAAGGCCCTTCCCTGATGCATCACAATATACCTCGAAGCCTTCGCTCCGATCCGGTACAGCCAAAACCGGTGCCGTGGTCAACCTCGCCTTCAAGATACTGAAGGCCTCCTCACAAGCATCTGACTAATGGAACTCCACATCCTTCCTCGTTAGCTTCGTCATCGGCTCTGTAATCTTCGAGAAATCCTTGATGAACCGCCGATAATAGCCTGCTAATCCAAGAAAGCTCCTGATATCAGACGCTGACTGCAGAGTCGGCCAATCTCTGACTGCTCTAACCTTCTCCGGATCTACAGATATGCCATCACCGGACACCACGTGTCCCAGGAACGTGACTCTGTCCAGCCAGAACTCGCACTTACTATACTTGGCATATAGCTTATGTCGCCTCAGCGTCTCCAGCATTGTCCTCAGATAACAGCTATGCTCCTCCTCAGACTTCGAGTAAATAAGAATGTCGTTTATGAAGATAACGACAAACTTATCCAGGAAGTCGTAGAATATCAAATTCATTAAATTCATGAACACAGCTGGAGCGTTGGTCACGCCGAAGGGCATAACCACGAACTTATAATGTCCATACTTCGTCCGGAAAGCTGTCTTCAGAATATCGTCCTTCTTCACCTTCAGCTGGTGAAATCCGCTCCTCAAGTCCAACTTCGAGAAAACTCTCGAACCTCCCAGCTGATCAAAAATATCGTCGATGCGTGGCAGCGGATACTTATTCTTCACTGTGACAGCATTTAGCCCTCGATAGTCCATACACATCATGCGGGACACATCCTTCTTCTTCACGAGTAATACGGGTGCACCCCATGGTGACACACTAGGGTGGATGAAACCCTTTTGAAGCAACTCATCTAACTGCTTCCGCAGTTCCTCAAGTTCAGCAGGAGCCATCCGATACGGCGCCTTTGATATCGGCTACGCTCCCGACATCAGGTCAATACCAAACTCTAGAGCTCTGTTGGGTGGCAGACCCGAGATATCCTCCGAGAAGACGTCGTCGAAGTCTCTTACGAATGCTGGTCGATTGATCTCAATCTGCATAGCTGCTACAATCGGTGCCTCCGGCTTGGCCCGAAATCTGATGGGCCCAAGCGACTCGTCTCTGCTACGGAACTCGAACTCCGGATGGCCTGGAATCCGGAATACCACTCTCTTGCTGTGGCAGTCGATCGAGGCGTGGAAGTCTACCAGCCAATCGATGCCAAGAACGACATCGAAATGCGATAGGTCGTGGACGATGAAGTCTGCAAATAATTCGTGTCCACTGACCACTAAAAGAATCGATCGACAACTCATGTTCACAGTCACCACTCCGTTCCCGGTGGTGATGTCCCAACACTTAGGAAGTGTGTGTGTGGGAATGGAGTGCTTTGTTATAAATCTCCGGGATAAGATGCACATGGATGCACCGGAGTCAAACAAAGCCAAGGCAGGGTGAGAGAACACTAGAATGGTGCCTAACATGTAAAGAGACTAAGGTCAAACAAAACTACTCTAGCAAACAAGGCAAACAAGCAACTAATAAAAAGGTCTACACTATGAAATGAAAGACTAGATTCGGAGTATACCTGCAATAACTCCATCCAGCTCCTCAGTCTCAACAGCGGTCATGGTGTAAGCCGGCCTCTGGGGTTGCACTGCCTGCTGAAACATCTGCCTCTGTGGCTGTCACGCCCCGCTTCCCAAAATGGACGGAGGCGAAGCGTGACTAAGGCCCGCTTAGGCCAGAGCTGAGAAGCTCGGACCCAATAAGCGTCTGTAGGGGTACCATTTCCAAAAATTTCAGGTTCTTGCATTAAATAAGTTCGAAACAATAGGAAGTACAGGAAGGAAGTTGCATTCATTAAAATTAGAGACATAACATCCGACAAGTACAAAGTCTAAAAGAAACCTAAGCATGGCAACAAACTATCTAAAAGCAAACTAAAAGTAGTAACCTCTGAAAGTGGCGACTAAAAAGACCTCAATGTCTGGTCCTCGTCAGGCACGTGCTCTGGGTCGACGTCCTCGGCTCCTCGTACTCCAGTGAGTCTGCCTCGTCCACAAACTCTGGCTGAACACCTGACGTACATCACCCAAGAGAAAGGAACTGTACGTCAGGTAAAGTCTACAGGAAGGGTTAGACTTTACTGCAAGTGCACCGAAATATAACCAACGGTTTACTGGTTGATTAGCATGCTGAGGTTCTTTTACACAACAGTTTACTGGTTGGTTAGCATGCTGAGGTTCTTTTACACAACAGTTTACTGGTTGGTTAGCATGCTGAGGTTCTTTTACACAACAGTTTACTGGTTGGTTAGCATGTTGTGGTTATAACAGGGTAACACGACAGGAAGTAACACAGCAGGAAAGTAAAACGGGACAGGTAGTAGTCGTAGCGTGTGATACCAACTACGGGACTAACCTACAGGTGTCAAGACAAGACGGGACGTGACGGGACAAGACAAGATAGGACAAGTGAGACACGAAAGGGTTCACGCCTTACGGTTCGAGGGGGATCAGACCCTCTTGTCGTGCGCACGCTCAACCCAACCCCAAACCCAGGAACTCGGGACAAGATTTACATGGATCATTTCCGCTAGGGAAACATCCGAAACGCCCGAAGGCTTTTGTGTAACAGGGATCACTTCCGCTAGGAAAGCATCCGAAACGCCCGAAGGCTTTTTGTGTAACAGGGATCACTTCCGCTAGGGAAGCATCCGAAACGCCCGAAGGCTTTTTGTGTAATAGGGATCACTTCCGCTAGGGAAGCATCCGAAACGCCCGAAGGCTTTTTGGGTAACATGGATCACTTCCGCTAGGAAAGCATCCAAAACGCCCGAAGGCTTTTTTGGGTAACAGGGATCACTTCCGCTAGGAAAGCATCCGAAACGCCCGAAGGCTTTTTGTGTAACAGGATACGACATGACAAGTGTAGGGAGTTGTTATTCTAGGGTGTCCACACGCACACTCACACATGATAGCCCTACAGTATCAAAAGTTGTTGTTGTCAGGCTCAGACTTCGTCGTCAAGTCTGAGCCGTCAGGAGTCATCCCGGACGCTATCATTTCACGTCCGGTTCTATTTGTTCACAGTCTAACAGTTCTAACAATTTAAGACCAAGACACGGTCAAAAACACAAGTGGGTACACTTGCCTGCGATGGCGAGTGTGTCGTCTGTCCGGGCGTCTCGTCCAATCGTCGCGTCCGCGGTAGTCCGTCTGAAACAGTGTCACGTCGACGGTGTCAGGCCTCGTTTTCAGAAATTCCTATTAGGGTCCGTGTCTAGGTTATCGGGACTACCCTATTCGTCAAAAGTCACATTTTGGTGTTCTTGTTCAGCCTACATCGACCACTACCCTATAAGCACAGAAAAATTGTCCGATGGTCGATTTCTACAGTGAGCAGCGTTTTACTGGTGCAGAAAAGTAAATTTAATTATTGTTGTCCAGTTTTAGTTTAGGGTTCAGTTTTGCTACGGTGTGGGTTCGCTATGAGTTTAGAGGGACCAACCTGGTGTGAGAAACGCGCATTTAATCTGGCATCGGGTCTGGAAACAGTTACGGATCGCGTTGCCTTCGCCTTGATTCCTTGACTGCGGGTAGCGTGGAGTTATCTGCGTCATGGGTTCTTGATGTTAAACCGTAGGATTTAACCCAGATGAAAATTAAATCACTACTGAAACTATTATAGGAGTAAAGCACTTATATAAGGCAATTTATAAACTAATATATTTTTAAATCTTCGTTAACAGAACTAACCCTAAGCCAAAGCAAACAGGGTGAGTAAAATGTCAAATGCTGTAATAGTAACTGTCTCATCATCATAACCTCTGCTAACATACATGCAATAGGCTAACAACTAACATCTCAACTCAACATTAACAGATCTATACTCTAACTTCAATTATCCAACCCTAACATCTTATTATTAAATCTATCATTTTTTATTTTTTTGTGTATGGTGACTACAGAAATACTTACAAGCCTATATGAATTAGCACATCCGAATACAATATGCTGCCATTTGAAAATTATCAACCTGTTTACATGCTTATAAAAGAATGTCTCAGTTTCCATGCATAATACATTAACTTGTAACAACATGTTACTGCTAATAGTCTCATACATCAGCTAAACATGCTACTATTAAGCTGTAAACCCAACATTTAAAATAACCCTCATTTAAACGAGCTCACGCAGTTACTCACTATTTTCACTTCTCCCTCCTCGATGTCACTTGCAGGTGGCCATGGCGACGGTTACATGGGACGTCAACGGCGACAGGGGATGGGCTTCACAGGAGTCGGACGGCGCTTGGCCGTCGGGCGTTGGCCGGAAATGACGCAACGTGGGCGGTGGCTGCTACTTCACGAAAAAGGGTCGCCGGCAGCTGTGGCGTCGGCGTGCAGGGCCTCCGACGGTCGGGGGACTCTTCGACGATGATAGGGGGCTCCGGCGTCGCGGTGTCGTCGAAAAACAGCGGCGGCGACGGCAGAAAAATAGCACAGCAGTCGCTGTGCTTGCTGCTGCGAGGAAACCGCAGTGCAACGCCGGCGGCGGCCTCCGACGGCGGCGAGGCATGCGCCAAGGGTCGGGGCAGGCGGTCGGAGTTTGGTGGAGCCGACGTCGGGGGTTGAGAGTGAGGAAGATGGGTATAGGGTGAGAGTTAGGGTTTGGTTTGGGTAGGTTTGCGGCGGCTGGCAACTCAAAGAGAAATAACCCACAGCTAGGTTTGCACGTGAAGTCTGCTAGGGCTTAGGGGTTTAAATTAATAATAAAGGATTTGATATTTACAAAGAGGATTTGGGTTATTTGTGGAGGATAGAGAGAGTGGGGGGGTGAAATCTGGGATAAGTCTAGGGGAGATTAGTGACACAGATTTGGAAGGATATAAAATAGATCAAAAAGAGAATTGGCCAGATTTGGCTAACAATTCGAATTTGAATCTGATTGGCTAATCGATGGTCGAGATTTATCCGAGCGATATCTCTCAAACCGGACGTCAGAAAAATAATCCGAAAATACCGGGGCGATCGTGGAGACGAGACACACAGATCTACGGAGCCTGATCGTGTGTAATGCCTACCAAGAAGTTACGTAAAATCGGAAACGGTGTTTTGAGACAAATGACTAAAACGCCCCTATCATTCAAAGTCGTTTTGCGAGAAAACGAGCCGGGAAAAGACGTTCCCAAAAATTACTATAAAATTCAACACCCCAAAACGATCGCAACGGCATATCGCATCTCATATGCCGAAGCTCAGAAATAGCCAAATAAAATACGTGCACGATAAAGCACGTGCGCACAGAAAATTACAAACGGTCGGAAAGAGGCTGTTACATTCTACCCACCTTAGAAATGATTCCGTCCTCGGAATCACTCACACTAATAATAATATTACCCATATAACCTTATACCTGCAACTATCATATCTACTCATAAAGATTTCTAATTCTGTAACCTCGAACAACGTTCCTCAATAATCCATCATAATCCATCTTTTCACTGGACAATGCCACGACTAAACTCACCTCTTAATTCTTAACGATAGACCCATCACTACTGTTCAAATTCCCAACTCCAAGTCCTCACCAAAGATTAATAATCATATTCCCATACCATACCACTCCACTAAACCTCATTGCTCAAAAACAATCTTCTAAACTCTTGATCTCTTTCCAGTATTTATCAATCGACGAAAAGAAATTTTTTTTTTCTAGTCGATCACCAATCTAAGACAACACTTTGTCTATCTTATATCACCTTTGACAAATCAACAATCGTCGTGTCCTCAATACCTTCCGTGTCATATCTTCCCATAAATTTATCCGCCAAAAATTGAACTATCAAAAATCGCATCTCCTCCTACTTATTATAATTATTTTCAACCAATATTAAATCCGACAACCTAACCATCCATTTATCTCAACACGTCGTGTTATTCCCAATGTCTTCTCATGTCAACTTAATAATCAAGTCTCGATGCTAATAAAAGCTCTACTCAATCTCATGGTCATCCTAACTCCTACCATACTCTATAGCCATCCCTATCTATCACTCGTCTAAACCTCAAATCCTTTATGTTCTCATCTCCACGCATATAATCTCATTCAACCAAAATTCTCCATTGAGTCCGTCACACTTCGGTTTTATAAATAAGTCTTGGTCCGCCCATTCTTTTCATCCGAAAGGAATCTATTCCATCATCCTATTGATCCAAAATCGACTAATCATTGTTATAACAAATCTCATCTCTCCCCGAGCCTACCCGCAACAAAATCTTACAACAATAATAGCTAGTCCCAAAACTATAACAACCATAACATAACATTTCGAAGGGAGAAAGAAGAGAGAAGGGAAAGGAAAACTTAAGACCAATAACTTATTTTAAAACATTTGGAAAACCGTGTGGAGTTGTGGTAATGGATGAGGGAGGATAAGTGATTTGTGATCTTGTGAGCTAATTTCAAAAACTTTAAAGGGGTTGGTTTAAAAGAAAACAAAGAGTTTTAATACAATCACACGCAGTCAAAGATAAGCTATTTTATAATCACGAAAAACTACGTCTAAGGAATTTGCCTGCTATGACCCCATTCATATACGTATGAATACCGTCATTCAGACAACTTCAATCATAACATGGTTAACACTGAGTACACATTCAAGACACAAAAGGCAATTATCAGGATCCTAAAGATGACACACTCTACCTATACTCATGCATCACGACAACATCACCTACCAAGGGCCTACTCCTAGCTAGGGATGACTAGGCAACTACAGGTGCTGATGTCTACATACAAGAGGGAGACCGAAACCCAAAACGACACGAAACAAGATCGAAAGAACGAAGTCAGGTAAGGCGAGGATAAGAAGTTAGCCGGATGGACGGGGCAAAAATATTGTAAAAAAATTGATTTAACGATGAAAGAAGGATTTTTTTTGTGTGCAAAATATGGTATCATATACCTTTAAAAATATATATGTTTACATACCTAAAAGTGAGCAAATGTAGCAAATTAAAATTTTGGAAAAGTAAGACGAAGGAAGGATGTGTAGGGTGGGAACCGATTGTTTTGCAAATGAAATTAAGTTTACACAAAGATTTTGAAATGTGGTCACGAAGAACATAGAACTGATATAATAATAATAATAAAATAATTGGAGTTCCCTCTAGTTTAGAAAATATTTTAAAAGTATGTACTGTAAGTGATTAGAAATAGATCTTGTAGTCCAATCGAATTATCAAAATGTTAACAAGGTTTTAAAACTGAAAATATGAAAGGTACCGATTAGAAATAATTATCAGATAGTAACTTGAAAATTGACGACCAAGGAGATTTCAAAATCCAAGAAGGATCTTTCAACCGAAAAGCAAGAAATTTTAAACATATTTATAATAATAAAGGGGTTGCAAGGGAGTTAAACCGAGCAGAGAATTTAATAATGAGTTTCGAAAACACTTTTTTTTAAAGGAAGCAGGATTTGCAACAGAGGGATTCGAGGAATTATCGACAAGTGTCATGAAACGATCACGTGAAACCAAACATGATCGTAAGAAGAATACGCCTAAGATATGATTCATGAAAGCTACGACGAACTCTACAGATGATAACACAAAAGTGTAACGATTGGAAGATGCTAGAAATCCAAGATTCCTAATTATCGGGCTGTCTAAAGATCAGGGAAAGCTCAACACTAAGACTTCCTAGTAAACTAGACTGTAATAGAGAAATCTCAGGGAAGGGCCCTAAGAGAATCAAGATCACGTTCTATCGGACTCAAAGTCGATGGAGCTAGGCGAGCGACTAAACTAAAAGAAGGACTCTAGAAATCTAATTTGATCAGAGCTAGGGAGGGAGAGGCTACTAAGGTATCCTGGAATAAGGATGACTAATCTTAACTAAGGCGCCTGACTATCAACCTAGGTATCTATCTAAGTCTTCCTACCATCTAAGACAAAGGAACCTAATTCAGACTCGTACGTGGATATTAAATGAATGCGGTACTTTTATTGTTTCGAACTTTTGCAAGACCTGCATGGGCCACCACTAAAACCTGTCACGCCCCGCTTCCCAAAATGGACGGAGGCGAAGCGTGACTAAGGCCTGCTTAGGCCAGAGCTGAGAAGCTCGGACCCAATAAGCGTCTGTAGGGGTACCATTTCCAAAAATTTCAGGTTCTTGCATTTAATAAGTTTGAAACAATAGGAAGTACAGGAAGGAAGTTGCATTCATTAAAATTAGAGACATAACATCCGACAAGTACAAAGTCTAAAAGAAACCTAAGCATGGCAACAAACTATCTAAAAGCAAACTAAAAGTAGTAACCTCTGAAAGTGGCGACTAAAAAGACCTCAATGTCTGGTCCTCGTCAGGCACGTGCTCTGGGTCGACGTCCTCGGCTCCTCGTACTCCAGTGAGTCTGCCTCGTCCACGAACTCGAGCTGAACACCTGACGTACAGCACCCAAGAGAAAGGAACTGTACGTCAGGTAAAGTCTACAGGAAGGGTTAGACTTTACTGCAAGTGCACCGAACTTTAAACAACGGTTTATTGGTTGATTAGCATGCTGAGGTTCTTTTACACAACAGTTTACTGGTTGGTTAGCATGCTGAGGTTCTTTTACACAACAGTTTACTGGTTGGTTAGCATGTTGTGGTTATAACAGGGTAACACGACAGGAAGTAACACAGCAGGAAAGTAAAACGGGACAGGTAGTAGTCGTAGCGTGTGCTACCAACTACGGGACTAACCTACAGGTGTCAAGACAAGACGGGACGTGACGGGACAAGACAAGACAGGACAAGTGAGACACGAAAGGGTTCACGCCTTACAGTTCAAGGGGGATCAGACCCTCTTGCCGTGCGCACGCTCAACCCAACCCCAAACCCAGGAACTCGGGACAAGATTTACAGGGATCATTTCCGCTAGGGAAACATCCGAAACGCCCGAAGGCTTTTGTGTAACAGGGATCACTTCCGCTAGGAAAGCATCCGAAACGCCCGAAGGCTTTTTGTGTAACAGGGATCACTTCCGCTAGGGAAGCATCCGAAACGCCCGAAGGCTTTTTGTGTAACAGGGATCACTTCCGCTAGGGAAGCATCCGAAACGTCCGAAGGCTTTTTGGGTAACATGGATCACTTCCGCTAGGAAAGCATCCGAAACGCCCGAAGGCTTTTTTGGGTAACAGTGATCACTTCCGCTAGGAAAGCATCCGAAACGCCCGAAGGCTTTTTGTGTAACAGGATACGACATGACAAGTGTAGGGAGTTGTTATTCTAGGGTGTCCACACGCACACACACACACATGATAGCACTACAGTATCAAAAGTTGTTGTTGTCAGGCTCAGACTTCGTCGTCAAGTCTGAGCCGTCAGGAGTCGTCCCGGACGCTATCATTTCACGTCCGGTTCTATTTGTTCATAGTCTAACAGTTCTAACAATTTAAGACCAAGACACGGTCAAAAACACAAGTGGGTACACTTGCCTGCGATGGCGAGTGTGTCGTCCGTCCGGGCGTCTCGTCCAATCGTCGCGTCCGCGGTAGTCCGTCTGAAACAGTGTCACGTCGACGGTGTCAGGCCTCGTTTTCAGAAATTCCTATTAGGGTCCGTGTCTAGGTTATCGGGACTACCATATTCGTCAAAAGTCACATTTTGGTGTTCTTGTTCAGCCTACATCGACCACTACCCTATAAGCACAGAAAAATTGTCCGATGGTCGATTTCTACAGTGAGCAGCGTTTTACTGGTGCGGAAAAGTAAATTTAATTACTGTTGTCCAGTTTTAGTTTAGGGTTCAGTTTTGCTACGGTGTGGGTTCACTATGAGTTTAGAGGGACCAACCTGGTGTGAGAAACGCGCATTTAATCTGGCATCGGGTCTGGAAACAGTTACGGATCGCGTTGCCTTCGCCTTGATTCCTTAACTGCGGGTAGCGTGGAGTTATCTGCGTCATGGGTTCTTGATGTTAAACCGTAGGGTTTAACCCGGATGAAAATTAAATCACTACTGAAACTATTATAGGCGTAAAGCACTTATATAAGGCAATTTATAAACTAATATATTTTTAAATCTTCGTTAACAGAACTAACCCTAAGCCAAAGCAAACAGGGTGAGTAAAATGTCAAATGCTGTAATAGTAACCTCTGCTAACATACATGCAATAGGCAAACAACTAACATCTCAACTCAACATTAACAGATCTATACTCTAACTTCAATTATCCAACCCTAACATCTTATTATTAAATCTATCATTTTTTTGTGTATGGTGACTACAGAAATACTTACAAGCCTATATGAATTAGCACATCCGAATACAATATGCTGCCATTTGAAAATTATCAACTTGTTTACATGCTTATAAAAGAATGTCTCAGTTTCCATGCATAATACATTAACTTGTAACAACATGTTACTACTAATAGTCTCATACATCAGCTAAACATGCTACTATTAAGCTGTAAACCCAACATTTAAAATAACCCTCATTTAAACGAGCTCACGCAGTTACTCACTGTTTTCACTTCTCCCTTCTCGATGTCACTTGCAGGTGGCCATGGCGACGGTTACGGGGGACGTCAACGGCGACAGGGGATGGGCTTCACAGGAGTCGGACGGCGCTTGGCCGTCGGGTGTTGGCCGGAAATGACGCAGCGTGGGCGGTGGCTGATACTTCACGAAAAAGGGTCGCCGGCAGCTGTGGCGGCGGCGTGCAGGGCCTCCGACGGTCGGGGGACTCTTCGACGGTGATAGGGGGCTCCGGCGTCGCGGTGTCGTCGGAAAACAGCGGCGGCGGCGGCGGAAAAATAGCACAGCAGTCGCTGTGCTTGCTGCTGCGAGGAAACCGCAGTGCAACGCCGGCGGCGAGGCAGGCGCCAAGGGTCGGGGCAGGCGGTCGGAGTTTGGTGGCGCCGACGTCGGGGGTTGAGAGTGAGGAAGAGGGGTATAGGGTGAGAGTTAGGGTTTGGTTGGGGTAGGTTTGCGGCGGCTGGCAACTCAAAGAGAAATAACCCACAGCTAGGTTTGCACGTGAAGTCTGCTAGGGCTTAGGGGTTTAAATTAATAATAAAGGATTTGATATTTACAAAGAGGATTTGGGTTATTTGTGGAGGATAGAGAGAGTGGGGGGTGAAATCTGGGATAAGTCTAGGGGAGATTAGTGACACAGATTTGGAAGGATATAAAATAGATCAAAAAGAGAATTGGCCAGATTTGGCTAACAATTCGAATTTGAATCTGATTGGCTAATCGATGGTCGAGATTTATCCGAGCGATATCTCTCAAACCGAACGTCAGAAAAATAATCCGAAAATACCGTGGCGATCGTGGAGACGAGACACACAGATCTACGGAGCCTGATCGTGTGTAATGCCTACCAAGAAGTTACGTAAAATCGGAAACGGTGTTTTGAGACAAATGACTAAAACGCCCCTATCATTCAAAGTCGTTTTGCGAGAAAACGAGCCGGGAAAAGACGTTCCCAAAAATTACTATAAAATTCAACACCCCAAAACGATCGCAACGGCATATCGCATCTCATATGCCGAAGCTCAGAAATAGCCAAATAAAATACGTGCACGATAAAGCACGTGCGCACAGAAAATTACAAACGGTCAGAAAGCGGCTGTTACAGTGGCGCCAAGGGTGGTCCACGTACATCAGCTCCTCTCTGAACCGGGGCAGGTGCTCTACTCTGTAGCGGGGCTGGTGCTCCGACCATGGCATGACGTGCTCTCGGACAATCCTTAGCTGCATGCGAAGCATCTCCACAAACCAAGCACAATCCCAGCTTCCTCCTACAATCCTTCTGAACGTGTCATGTCTTCCCGCAGTAATGGCATGGTCCCTTACTCTGAGTCTGCATAGGTGCTCCTTACCTCTTGAAAGGCACTGTCTGGACTGGCCTCCTCGTCGGCCTAACAGGTGCCCGGTACTGCTCCATGGGGCGCTTCCCTCTATCAGCTGGAGGGGCAGGTAGGCGCGATATGGTCTCATGGTTCCTCGCGGCATTCAGCACCGCTCCCATGGTCGTGAAATCTACAGAAAACATCGAAGCCTGAATCTTCAGACGCAATCCCTGTCGGAAACGATCAGCTCGTTTCTCCTCCTTCCTCACCATATGTGGGGCAAACCGACTCAACATCTCAAACTCCGCCTCATACTCGTCAACGGTCATATCCCCCTGCTTCAGGTCCATAAATCTGCTCAACAGTTTCCTCCTAGCAGCCTTGGTGAAATACTTATCCTTGAACATCGAGCGGAAGGTCCTCCACTCCACTGGCTTCTGCAGGCGCCTCTCCTCAATGCGCCACCAGTTTCTAGCATTCTCTGACAGCTGCATCTTCGCTATCTCTACCTGGGTATCATCGGTAATCTTCGCAGAAATCAGCTTCTCCTCAGTACTCAAAATCCACTCATCAGCGGCCAACGGTCCTTCCTTCCCAGAAAATGTCTTCGGCTGAAGCTCATTGAACTGCTTTACTCCCGGAGCAGCTCGAGGGGCAGGCGGAGGCAGTGGTGGTGCTACTGGAGGAGCATGGGCAGCACGGTGGGACTGCTGAACCAACTGGTGCTGCACGTCCAGCATCTCTTTCATCACGCCCAGAAACTAACGAAACTCTCCGCCCTGGTCTTCCGGGACTCCATCGCCTGAGTTTCCGGATCGGGTGACGCGTCGTCCTGCCATCCTATTGTCAAAATACAGAGATTAGACTCGTACAATTACTAAATAACAATAAAATGAATGTCAATACTCCTATTGTTCCGTACTTGCAGAAGGAATGTGATGGGACCTGCATGGGCCACCACTAAAACCTGTCACGCCCCTCTTACCAAAACAACCGAGGCGAAGCGTGACTAAGGCCCGCTTAGGCTGGAGCTGAGGAGCCCGGACCCAAGAAGCGTCTGTGTGGTACTCCAAGACGAAGGAACATGTCCATGCATGTTAGTACAGAACAATAAAAGTATTGAAATAGAAAACATTCATTTTATTCCAAATTTAACAATCCAGAGTACTGAGAGTCTAACAACAGCCTGAGTCGGCAACAACGACAGAAAGAAAACTACTAGTGCAAGCACCCAACCTAAACAGAAGTAAACGGTGCTACACACCCAACAACTAGGATGGAACCTCTGGATCAGCAACGGAGATCTCTAACTCTGGTCCTCCTCGGGCACGTGCTCAGGATCGGCGTCCTCCAGCTCTACGTCCTCGGGTAGCTCTGCCTGGTCGTCGTACTCCGGCTCGATACCTGACGTACAACACCAAAGAAAGGAACTGTACGTCAGGTAAAGTCTACAAAGAAAGTCAAACTCTACTGCAAGTGTACTGAACTGTTAACATCGTTTTACTGGTTGATTAGCATGATGGGGTTATAACAGAGTAGCAAAAGAAGTAACGTAGCAGGAAAGTAAACCGCTGCAAATAGTAGTCGTAGCGTGTGCTACCGACTACGGGACTATCCTAAAGGTGACAGTATAAGACGGAACTAGACAAGACGAGACGGACAGGACACGTGAGACACGAAGGGTTCACGCCTTACGGGTTGAGGGGGATCAGACCCTCTCCCCGTGTGCACGCTCAACCCTACCCCAAACCCAGGAACTCAGGACAAGAAGTACAGAGATCACTTCCGCTAGGGAAGCACCTGTAACGCCCGCAGGCTTTTTGTATCACGGTGATCACTTCCGCTAGGGAAGCATCTGAAACGCCCGTATGCTTTTTGTATCATGGAGATCACTTCCGCTAGGGAAGCATCTAAAACGCCCGTAGGCTTTTTGTATCACGGAGATCACTTCCGCTAGGAAAGCATCTGAAACGCCCGTAGGCTTTTTGTGTAACAGGGACATGACACGACCAATGTACGGAAGATGTTATTCTAGGGTGTCCATACGCACGCACACACAAGATAATCCTACGGTGTCGAAAGTTGTTGTTTGTCGGGCTTAGACTTCGTCGTCAAGTCTAAGTCGTCTGGGTGACCCGGACACTATCATTTCACGTCCGGTTCTATACACTCACAGTCTAACAGTTCTAACAATTTAAGACCAAGATGCGGTCAAAAATGCAAGTGGGTACACTTGTCCTGCGGTGGCGAGTATGTCGTCCGTTCGGGGCGTCTCGTCCGCGGTAGTCCGTCTGAAACAGTGTCACGGCGACGGTGTCAGGTCGCGTTTTCAGTAAATCATATTTAAGGTTTGTTTCTAGGTTGTCAGGACTGCCCAAATAGTCAGAGTCACGTTTTGGTGTTCTTGTCAGCCTAGATCGACCACTACCCTATATACACAGAAAATTGTCCGATGGTCGATTTCTACAGTGACAACATTTTACTGGTGCGAAAACGTAACTTTAATTATAGTTGTCCAGTTTTAGTTTAGGGTTCAGTTTTGCTACGGGTGGGTTGTGCTACGAGTTTCGGGAACCAACCTCTCCGGTGTCTGGAGTAGTGCGGACGTAGCGTCTGAACTGCAGGTGATCCGCGGTGTCTACGTCGTCTCGACTACGGGTAGCGTAGTGAGACTCGTCCGGGCAGCGGACGAAGTGTGGGCAGCGAGCACGATCAGTCCAACGGCAAAACAGCGAGCTAGCGTCGCGGGAAGGCCGCGGACAGATCTCGAAGTTGATCACGACCGTGCACGCAGCTTGGGGGCTCCGTGCGATGGCCGTAGGCGGCACGGCGGTAGCGGGAGCGCAGGCGATCGGCGCGCGGAAACTGAGGGCCGTGAGAGGGAGGAGCGGGGCAAGCGGCGGCTTGGGGAGCCGCGAGGGCGGCTGAGAGGGGCCGCGGCTCAGATTCACGGGCGCGGGTGGCGGCTGCGCTGCATGGGGATCGCGGCAGCGCTTCTGCGGAAAAGAGACGCGGCGGCGGGCTGTTGGTTAAGGGAGAGGGGAGCGCGGCGAAGGAAGGGGCCATGAAGGTGGCTGCGAGCGAGGGGGAGCCGCGAGGGGAAGGCGGCGGATCACGGGAGGCCGTGGACACGGCAAGGCGGCGCTGTGGATCGCGATGCGGCGGGAAACGGGGAGGAGGAGCGGCGTGGGTGACAGAAAGCGAGGGCGCGGGCGGCGGTCTCATCTCGGATGCGAGGGAGGATTGAGAGAGAGGGCGATGGCAGTGCGGGGAGTGGCCGTGGAGGCGGGGGCCGACGTCGGATCGTGGCGCCGCGGGGTTCGCACCGAGAACGAGGGAGGCCGCGAGGGGAAGGGAAAGAGATCAGGGGTTCTTGGTGTTTGGGTGGCGGCTGAAATATTGTTAGCCCTAGGGTTAAATGTGATTGGGGAAAAATAGTTAGGGGTTAGGGTTTAATAATAAATAAAATTGCTAAATAGGTACAAATTTAAGGTTAAATGTGTTTGGGGTATAGGGATGGAGGGAGTACAGGTTGGGGTAAGACTAGAGGAGATTAGCGAAACAGTTTAGGAAAGATTTAAAACAGATTAATAGCCAGATATTGCCAGATTTGGCAACAATTTGAATTTCGAATCTGATTTGGGGAGATCGACGGTCGAGGTTAATCCGGGTGATATCTCGCAATCCGGGAGTCAGAAAATAATCCGAAAATACCGGGGCGATCGTGGAGATGAGACGCACAGATCTACGGAGCCTGATCGTGAGTAACGCCTACCAAAAATATACGTAAAATTGGGAACGGCGTTTTGAGTCAATTGACTAAAACGCCCCTATCATTCAAAGTCGTTCTGCGAGTAAACGAGCCATGAAAAGACGTTCCCAAAAATTACAATAAAATTCTACACTCCCAAACGATCTCAACGGTATATCACATCGCATGTTTCGGAGCTCAGAAATAGCCAAATAAAATACGTGCACGTGCACGTAGAAAATTCATTAGGTCGGAAAGCGACCGTTACAGTCACTAACTAAATTTCCTCCTCAAACTCAGCATCCTCAAATTGGTGTGCATTTCCTAATTCGTAAACTAACTTAACAGTGGGATTATGTAAACTCATATGAAATAATATCAACCTTTAAACTATTCAACAAAACCAAAAAATCATTAGCATTTTGTCCTATTTCTTTAGTAGGCTTATAAAGCCACACCTTAGTTGGACATCTCCAAATATGCAAGTGATTCATTTTTTGAAATATTATTAAGGATATATGCTGCAATTAATTCAAAATAACTGAAATTCTAAATTGTTAATTCTTTCATTACAAGACATGTACTTAAATGCAGGAATTCTATAGATGAAGCAACATTTCCAAATAAATGAAGATTATAATGGTCTTTTAAAGAACCAGAATAAACTAATTTTGAATCATGAGACAAATTTTCCATTCGTAATTGAACAATGATAACCGAATTTGTTCAAAAAGAAATAGAAATCCAAATTCCGTTGAAAATGGTACATAATAGTCTCATAAATTCAAATACAATCTAGCCTTTAAAAGAAATAATCTAAATTTAATTTGCTTCTACTTGAACCATCTTGCCATTGCCCATATCGATGTATCTTTCACCAATATTTGGCTCTTGGCATCTTAGGCAATCCTGCATAGACACAATGATGTGAATGGTTAAACCAGGATCTTTCCATCACATGTCTATAAGTACGAAAGTTTGTAGGAAAAGAAAATAACTTAGAATTAAACCAAATTTCACAGCATACCTTTCTTATCTTTAGTGGTAGAGATCATATGAGCACTTTCTGTCTTCCTTGCTCAAGCATGTTCTCTTCCTGGACACAGTGCGAGATGAGCTCATCCAGAGACCAAGCCTCATCCTTCAGATTATAGCTCATCTTAAAATGGTTGAACTGTGATGGAAGAGATATCAAAACAAAATGCACTAGCAGAGCCTCAGAGAGGTCTGGCTGAAGTGATTTCAACCTTGAAGCAACATTAGACATCTTCAATATGTGCTCCCTAATATTTCCAGTATATTTATACCTCATTGAATTTAGAATTGTCAAGAGTGTACCAATTTCACCCCTTTCATTCTTGACAAATCTATTTTCAACATCAGAAAGGAATCCTTTAGCTGTAGTAATTTTATCTGAAATAGTGTCCCTGGGATTTTCTAGAATGTCATTCTTCATAAGCATTAGGCACATGCGATTTGATCTCTTCCACTCTTCCATCTCCCTCTGTGAAACAGAGGTACTCTCTTTAGTGAGTGGTGGGGGACTTTGAGTCCTTAATGCCAGATCAAGATCCATGACTCCGAGGATTATCAAAAGATTCTCCTTCCATGACTTGAAGTTAGTGCCATTAAGTACTGGAATAGATTTGAGGTTGGTAGAAAAATTTTCAGGAATAATAGCTGAAAAAAGAACAAGAAAACAATGCAACATGTTCATATGAGTATTAAACAAAACAACACCAAATTCAAATTAATGCTATTCTCCCATCTCAAGACATCTCCCACTAGCCCAATATTTATCTTTGGATAATCTATTGACTAGTCATTGACATCTTGTTGTAGCAATCAGACAATGACAATAATAACATGCCAAAAATAAAACTTCCTTTGGGCCGAATTAAATTTGCATGCATTGATCTCACTAATCATCGCCTTGTCTATTGCCACAGGTGCACATGAAATTGTATAGAACGGTAATCTTCCTTTGGGTCGATTAAGCATTCTTACGAAAATCATTGGCACATTAAATTCTTTTTATATTTATGAAATGAAATAATGCAAAACAACAGAGCCCACTTTGGCGAGATGATGATTGCACGAAGTCATTTCAAAAATATATACCTTTGCAAAATTTGAATCTATGTTGCAATTTAATACATGAATTTATACTTTAAGTGGAGATATTCAAGTCCACTTTTATTCAAAATCAAATTTAAGGCAACCAAAATTTTCATACAAAAGTATGTATTTAACTTGTTATATTTTGAGACTAAAACTAATCTTCACAAGAAAACCCACTTTGATGAGTTGATGATCCAATCAATCTATATTCGAAACATATAATTAATTGTGCCAAAAAAATTGAATTTGAAACTAAAATGAATTTAACACAAAATGATTACACTAAGTGGAAATATATATAAGACCCTTTTATTCCACCTTTCTAATCATTTATATTGACTTAAATAAAATCCATAACTTTGACACAAATTTTCTTTTTTTAAAATGGGGTATATAGGTATACTAATGTGTTATGAACATACATTATATATAAAGTTATATACATAAATATACACCCTATCCCATTTTATTTATAACTTTAAAATGTGTCAAATTTCCTTAAGGCCATTTACTTGATGGTTAGTGCACAAAATTCCTTAAGGCCTTTTAAACTTATCCTTGAGAGAAATATATGTTAAAACTTTTTATTTGCTCCCGAAGAATATACTTGAATTTTGTGTTTTAATTTAAATCTAAATTTAGGCAAACTGAATTTTCATACCAAGGGAGTAAAACTGCGGTATTCATCACGGATACACAATCATGGTGGTCCCGACAATACTCATGTCAATGAGTTAACCACATAAGTATGATACTGAAACAGGGACGGCACCTGCTGCTCGTGGAATATGCCGTCTGGGGCTTCGAGCCCCACATGTAGTAGGGTCTGGCTGTAGGGTCTTACACAGAGTGAGGCGTTCGTCAAGTAATAGGTAGAAATTATGGAGAAATGCATTTGATGCAAGACTGCAAAGAGGTTGCAGTTAGCTTCTAGATTCGGGATAAATGATCATGAGTGCTAGTGGAAGATGTTGAGGGATGTATACCATCAGTTTATTTGTATTTGATGCAAATGAATTTTTATATTGAAAGTGAATTAATTAAGTCACAAAGATTTTGCGATATAAGTTTTAGAACATTAAGGATGCAGTGGGAATTTTGCATATGATTCAAAAGAGAATTAAATATGTCGTAAAATATTTACGAGTATATTTAATATGATACAGGCGAGGAAAAGGTTACCTGGACGATGTGATCGTCCCGGTTTAAACCAGGTTCGAACGGCGTCGAAAACGGGCTCCAAACGTGTAAATTAGAGCCAAAACAGCTGAAATAGGCCCATTTAAAGCATTGCGGGTCGGGGCCCGCACCCACAGGTGCCCGACCCGCATGGCAGGTTGGCGCATGCGCCTACAAGCGCAGGCGCCTGACCTGCCGGCTGGGCAGGTCACGCCCGCCCCAGCGGGCTGGGGCCTGCTTACGCGCGGGCGTGCGCGCGCCCAGCCAGTGCGCACCCGTTGGGCACATGCGGGGCACGTGCCCTACCGATGGCTGGGATTGTTGGTCCCACTATGGGCCCCAAGCGCCTAGGGTTGCGTGACATGTGTTGCGGCTGTGTTTTTTGCGGAAAAACAGTGTTTTGGGCAACTTTGGAGCATCGTTTGAGGGGTCAAACGGACTCAGAATGGAGTGTTGTTTTTCCCTACATGTTCACCGTTCAACCCTCTTCACAACGATGTGTGACATCATTCTTGGAGCTCAATGACGAGAGAGAGGAAATTCGTCAAAGTTTGGCCATCGTGTAAGGCAAACTAAATTGATTTTTCTTCTCCAAATAGTTTAGTCCCACCTTGGAAATGGAGAGAAGGGGAGGGATCAGCCGCCTATATAAATAGGGGCCTACTCCCCTCCTTGAAACCCGCACCAAGCTTCAGATCTGGGTAGCTCCATTAAACGTGAGCAAGCCCGGATCTAAGCTTAAAGAAATTATTCACTCTTTCTCCCTAATTCTTCCTTGCTCATAATCGGGCTCTAGCAAAGCTACGAAGGAGTTCGGATCGGATCCAAAGTCTTGACGGAGGATCCACTCAAGGTGAAACGTTCTTCGGCGCGTGGTTGGCTCGGCGACAAGGGTGTTGCTTGCCTCGGGACACGATGCGGTTCGGAAAGCGGTTCGGCTCGGAACGAGGTGCGGCTCGAGACGCGGTTCAGCTTAAGAGAAGCGGCGCTGGGCATCTCTTTGGAGTCAAAGAAATGTTGCTGAAATGACGCTTCGTATTCTGTGGAAACAAAGTGAAAGATATGTAGGTTATTAACATGCTTTATAATTGCAAATGTTAGATAGATCAATCTTTAGGGGTTGATCAGATCCAACCCCTAAATACTATATATTCTAGCTAGGATTTGTTCTCTTCAGGGCTAGACTTAAAATAGTTTTGTTGTCCGTCCGACTTAGGCCGGACGTCGATTTTATAGCCATAAGGACCCAGAAAACCCAACAAGAAGAATAACCAAAGAACCCACACCGAGTTGCTTAAGGGTCTAACTTGTCACAATTAGTAGATGGCCGAAGTAACACACCCAAACACTCACAGATGAGATAGACCAGGTTTACGATCTTGTAAAACTTCCAAAGGGGATTTGAAATCAATCACTCTACTAGGCGTACGATTAATTAAGTAAACTGCAGACAAAACTCCATGGGACCAATAATTCTTCGGCACATTCATCTGAAGCATAATAGCTTTTGTTGTTTCCAGAATATGCCAATTCTTCCTTTCTGCTACGTCATTCTATTTTATGTATCTGCACAACTAGTCTGGTGAATAATACCGTGGCTGCGGAGATATTCATCAATTGAATGGTTGACATATTCTGTGTCATTGTCAGACCTGAGAATTTTTACTTTGGCACCAAATTGGGTTATTACTATAGTATGAAAATCCTTAATCATAGCATCTACCTCCTTTTTAGATTTTAGTAAGTATAAACAAGTAGCACGTGATCGATTATCAATCAGTAAAAAAAATATTTGTAACCATCATAAGAACCAACGGGAGCAGGACCCCATAAATCAGAATGAACTAAAGCAAAGGGTTCATCAGATACTAACAAATAGTTAACAAAGGGTAAACAAGTTTGTTTAGAAAACTGAAAAACATCACATAATGTTGACTTCACAGAAATGGAAGGCAAAAGACAAGACAAAACACAATTGCAGGGATGACCTAATCGCTTATGCATAATTTGACTTTCAGTCAAGGTGCTAGTATGAAACGTCCCTTTACTTGGAATGAACAAATAAAGACCATGAGAATATGTTCCTGCACCAATCATTTTCCTCGACTTTCGATCCTGAAAGATAACCGAATTAGGAGAAAAAATAACATCACAGTCTAAGGAATTGGTAATTTTTCCTACAGAAAGAAGTTGAACCGGGAAAGATGGAATAACAAGAGCATCAGAACTAGAAGCGGTAGGAAAGAATGTAACTTTACCGCTCCCAATAATAGTGACCGAAACCCCATTAGTCACAGAAACAATACGATTATCAAAGGTATGATTGAAAGAATGCACAGACGAGAAATGATAAGCCATATGATTAGTAGCACCAGAATCTATAATCCAAGTATTTGATTTTGAAGAGGATGAAAAAGCCTGATGATTACATGAAGCATGAGTGGACTGTTTACTTATTGGGATCGACATCATGGATATTGCTGCTTGCACCTTCTTTTTCCATTTCTGATCATACTTGGCCTTGGGATGAGGATGAAGCAAAAAACACCATCCATAGTATGCCCTTTCTTGTTGCACTGGTCGTAGTGAAATTCTCGAGCACCTTTACCATTGTTAGCTGTCAGTGCATTAGAATTACCTTGATTTGAAATAGCCTTAGGACCATTAATCATAATAGTTTTCCGAGTTTCTTCACGATGAACAGTTGCACAAATACTGGAGAGAGATGGTAGTTCAGAATTCATCAATACTTGACTCTTAAATTGCTCATACTCTTCTTTCACTCAACAAGGCCAAAATTTGGTCCTCATCGACCCGCTTACGAAGAATCTTTGCATCTATTGTATGAAGACGGTAGATGTTCAGCTCATTCCACATACGTTTCAAATTCCCATAGTTCTTAATAAAGGGCTTATCACCTTGATTTGCATTAGCAATTTCACGTTGTAATTGAAAAACATGAGCTGAATTATTCTAGTTTCCATAAAGTTCTGACACAAGATCCCATAAATCCTTTGCGGTATCGAAAAAAGTAAAATTTACATAAATTTTAGGTTCAATGGAATTGAGAAGCCATACCATAACTGTCTGATCATTAGCAACCCATTCCTATACCTTTTTGGATCTTTCACATCGGGATGATCAATCGTCCCACAGATATATCCAAGTTTTGATCTTCCTCCGAGAGATAAAGTCACAGCCCTATACCAAGTTGTATAATTAATTCCATTAAGAGGAACAGAAGTTAATCGCATAGTAGTATTCTGGTGCGAAAAAAATCTGATCGGAGCCCGACATGGCAACGAACTCTTTAGCCGCTGCAGTGACCTAGAGCAGATATACAGGACGGCGACGGATCTGAATCTCTGCAGTGCGGCCGGCGTCGAGATGGAGAGCCGGACGGGTCGAGCTGCTGATCGGAGCCGTGGATCGGAGCACATGCCGTCAACGGTCAATCTGATCGAGATCAGATCTTCAAGGAGGCGGATTCAAGGCTTCCGTGGGCCTTTTCCTCGATCTTTAAGAAGAGCAGCACACACCAACAATAATTTCGATCCCGAAGATGAAAAGAACAAGTTAGAGATCAACATGGCTCTGATACCATGAAGAACGAGCAAACAAGAAAGACAAAGAGAGATTTAACATGGCTCGGCTATAAAACCTACATCCACACAGAGTAGAGAATTTCTTATTCGCTTGTTTTACAATGAGGATGATAGCCGCCGGTATTTATAGGGCTAGAAAACACTAAATCTAAAAATAGTAACAACTGCTACATATGTGCTCATCAAATCAATCACGCATAGAAGAGATCCAACGGACCCAAGTCTGTCAATAAAAGGTGAAGTGAGAAAGAGTGAGGTGGGAATTGGTTTGAATGAGATAACACAGTCCGAGAACATGCAGATCGCAAGATAGGCATGTGGCTTACCTTTCGTCGTTGCAAGGGCGAATAAAGATATTAATTTGAAAGCAAAGTAATTATAATGATCAACCCAAGAAATTCTTCAATAAGTTGCACTCAGGCCCGGTTTTATAGTAAGCCCACTAAGGCAGCCGCCTTAGGCCTCCAATTTTGAGAGGCCTCCTATTTATTTTTATCCCTTAAGTCCAAAATTATTTCGGCCCATTCTTAAGCCCAATTTTATTTTTGCCTGCAGGTCAAGGGCCTCAAAATATCCAAATCCAATGCAAGTTGCCTTGCAACGGGCAGATCACGAATCCACGGCACGATTTGATGCTGTGATCCTGCGTTATCAATTTTAGGCGAAAATCTAGGGGAATATCAAACGGCCTCTCTCTCTCTCTCTCGCCTCTCTCTCTCTCGCTCTCGACGTCTCACGTCTGAGCGTCTCTCTCTCTCTCTCTCAGTCTCTCTCTCTCTCTCTCACCCCGACTCTCTCTCCGTCGGTCGTCTCCTACAGTCCTACTACGAGGCGGACCGGCTCACATCACCCATTCGCCAATCGCCACGACGCCAACGTCCACGGACCACGGTCCATCGAACTCCGTCGCCGATTCGGGCCCCGCGGCCCGCCCCTCCGGTACTCTCCCTCTTCGGCCCTCTCCGGCCCTCTCCGTCTCCGATTCGACGGTAAAATTTTATCTTTTTGCTATTTTAATTATAAAATTGATGGATTTTCAATCTATGGTTATTGATTTGGGGTTTATGCATTTTTATCTTAATGTTGTGCAGTTAGATTGGTTGTTGGATGATGGCTTTTCAATTTTCAGTTTGATTGGGTTTTGCAAAATGACAACTTTAGTCTCATTACCTTTAAATTTGTTTAATTTTAACAACTTAAGTTTAATTTTAAATTCCATTAGTGCAAAGCTTTGGAGAATGATGTTTCTTTGTTCTTAAGTTTGGGCATTGTTTTTGTTTACAGCAGAGAAAGTTTAGGAATTAGGATTAAAAACAGATGAGAAAGTTTATCGGAACTATAGTGCATGTCATCGTTTAAAAAAAGATAAAGAAAAATTTTGCATTGATACATAGGCCACATATTTTGTTTCGTCTTAGGTCTCATTTATGCTTGAACCGGCCCTGGTTGCACTTGAACAATTTATTCAACTTTTCGACATACAACTTCATGAGTATATAGTACTCCCCCTCCCAATTGACATGCAACTTCTTTTAGACAACACAAGGCCACACACACCTGCATACATTTGCATTTAAACAGGCCGCAGTCCTCACTACTGCATGTTTCTTCGCACAATTGTTAATGCAGCTACTAGCAGTGCATGTACCTTCGACAAGCACGTCCTCGTCACAAAATTTGTGATCAGGTATGCCTCTAGCACTACCTGCAAATACCTAGCCGGTAAATAGTTGGATAATAACCCTTAAGATCCAACAGAATAATTTACTTTATTAACAATCTAATCTAATCAAGGATGGATTTGTGTACCAGGCTGGTGCTGAAGGAAGAGGAGAGCAAGAACGAAGAAGACGGCTAAGGACTTCATGCTTTCTTTTCTCTTCTTCTCGTTTTTTTTTGTGTTGCTGTTGCAGTGAGGGATTTGGCCTCTTTATATAGATAGAGTTTGTTATCCAAATGCATCATCACCTTTGCATGGAATAATCCAGAAATATATCTTGCATGATTATTTTAATTAATTTTTTAGAGAAACGATGCAACGTATCGCGAAGTCATTTATGGGGAAGATGCGCTAAAGATTGCCAGCGCCTCGGGATTTACGAACTTAATTAGACCATTTCCCCATTGGACAATCAACAACCCACCGTTTCTCACGAACCCTAACAGTTTCTCCATTGCAGACTTCTTTCCAGAGAACCATTTCTGTCTGCTGTATAAGATAGCTTTGCTCAAAACTTGACAATGCGATATCGTTCCATGCACCAATTTGCATCCACTCCGTGTCTCGGTTGTACTTCCCCCGAGTGTAGATAGCCCATATGCTGTTAAGACTACTCACTAATTTGCTCGTGGTTAGCAAGCAAGGCAACATGCAACTGGTGAATTTTACCGAAGCCAGGGACCTATGCTTGGCCCGGGCCCAGTTGTTTTGAGTGGACCGGTGTCCAGGGCCCGGCTGGGTTGGGATTGTTGTTTTTTGTGATTCAAGTCTCATGTGGATAGTTTTCCAGTTGAATCGGTCGAGTAGCTCGACCGAGCTGCAGGTGCAGAGCAGAAACAGCGGAAAACAGAGAGTTGTGTGGTGTTTTTCCCCCGACTCGGACAACCCCCGACTCGGTCGAGTAGCTTGCTACTCGGTCGAGCTGTAGAGGAATTCTGGTGGTTTCAGAAGTCCGAGAGTTTGCTGTTCTGAAGGGAATACTGACTCGGGCCGAGTAGCTAAGCTACTCGACCGAGTCGACTCGACTCCGTATCAGCGCATGTCAGCTCGGTCGAGTAGCTCGGGCTGCCGACCAACTCGGGCCGAGTCGACGCGGGCCCAGGCGAGACAACCGACGGCCAGATGCTATTTTCTTGATTTTGGAAGATTCTTATTTAAACCTAACTATTGTTTTAGCCTAGGTTAAAGCCTCTATTGGATGATTAGAGTTTGTGAGAGCCTCTAGCCACCCTCTTGGGGATTATTTAGGGTTTTGAAGTTCTTGAGAAAAGGTGAGGTTTTTTCCTTTTCTATTCCTCCATTGTTTTTATCTTCCTTGAGTGGATTAGTGAGGGCTTGTGCGGTTTGACAAGTTATTACTCACATGAGAGGAAGCGAGGTTTGTAACCCTAGTTTGATGGATCTCTGATAGTGGAATCATCTTGGAATGCTGCATGTAGGTTGTTATAACCGAACAAGTGTAAATTCTCTTGTGTCTGCGATTGATTGTTTTGTTGCTTTGATTTGTTTGCTATTTTATATTGCAAGGTCAAATTGAGATTTTGTTGGGCGAATTGGGGTCATTGCTAGCCCTAGATTTCTGATCATCTTTTAGGGTTGCTATTTTCCACGTGTATCCCAAGGGCGTCCGTTTGCGCCGGTGGTTTTATTCCCAACAAGTGTTAGCAGAGCTTGTGGTTCGTTTGCAAAGAAAGTTAGTGGCGAAGGAAAGATGATGTCTTTGGCAACTTTGAACATTGAGAAGTTCACAGGCCGGAATGATTTTCGGATCTGGCAAACGAAGGTGAAGGATGTTCTTATGCAGATGGAATGTTATCAGATCGTATTCAATGTATTGAATACCAATAAGGAGGTTACGGAATCCGCTAAGGCAGAGATGGAGAGGAAGGCGTACAGCGTGATTCAGTTGTCGTTATCAGATAATGTTCTGAGGGAAGTCTTAGATGAGGCTACATCATCTAATATGTGGAAGAAGCTTGAGGGACTATATATGAAGAAATCCTTCACGAGTCGCCTATATTTGCTTCTGCAGCTGTATACTCTCAAGATGAAGTCTGGATCAGCGGTGAAGGATCAAATGGATGAATTGAACCGAATAGTGCTGGAGTTGTGGGGTATGGACAAGAGGTTATCTTGCTGTGTTCATTGCCTGAGGAGTATAATCAGTTTGTTCGGTCGATAATTTATAACCGAACTACTCTCACCGTGGAAGAGGTGAAGGCAGCGCTTCACACAGAGCGACTATGTGGCAAGATTCAAGGTAGAGATCATGCGAGCAACCGTGAGGAGGCATTGCATGTGAGGGGTCGACAGCAAAGGAGAGGAGGCTTCAAGAAGAACAATGACCGCTCCAAGTCGAGACATTCGCAGGATAGGTTTGCGAACATCGCATGTTACAATTGCTAGAAGAAGTGTCATTATGTGAGACATTGCCCTAACAAGGTTAGGAAGAAAGGCAAGGAAACCTAGAAGGATTCTGGTTCGACATCTTTGGGGATTGATGGTGAGTAGGTCCATGATGAAGGTAGAGTTACTGAGATGTTTGCTGCAGGGATTGCAGGAGATGCAAATATGGCATGGCTCATGGACTGTGGATGCTCGTACCATATGACTCCACATAGGAGTTGGTTCACGACATACAGTTCCAAGGAGGATGGAGGTTCAATCCTCATTGGGAACAATGCAGTGTGTAAAACTGCAGGTATTGGAACCGTTCGGATAAAGATGCATGACGGCATAGTGCGTACACTTGCCAATGTGAGGCATGTCCCAGATCTGCGGAAGAGCCTATCCTCCATAGGCGTATTGGACAATGCCGGATGTAAGTTGGTCTTTGAAAAGAACCAACTTCGAGTTTCGAAAGGAGCCATGATTGTGATGAAGGGAAGAAAAGTGGGAAACTTATATGCCCTTCAAGGTACCACAGTTGAAGGTGAAGTAGACGTAAGCACTACGCGCTCAGTTTTTGGAGATTCAGCCAAGTTATGGCATTACCGTTTAGGTCATTCATGTGACAAGACCCTCGATGCACTCCGAATAAGAAAGCTGATTGAAGCCTCGAATGAGTGTGTAGAATTCTACGAATCATGTGTGTACGGAAAGAAGACAAATGTGCAGTTCAACACGGGGAAGCATATTAGCGGAGGACCACTTGACTATTTACACACCGATGTGTGGGGACTGTGCCCAGAGCCATCAAGAGGAGGAGCTAGGTATTTTGTCTTGTTCATTGATGACTACTCTCGCAAAGTCTGGATGTACTTAATGAATTCGAAGGATCAAACTAATGACTTGTTTCGAGAGTGGAAGACCATTGTGGAGATGCAAACCAGAAGGCACGTGAAAGTGCTTAGATCTGACAATGGAGGTGAGTTTATCTCGAGGGAGTTTAGAAATCTCTGTAAACTCCATGGGATTCGTCGTCATTTTAGCACACCTGGAGATCCGCGGTCGAATGGGGTGGTGGAGTGGATGAATCATACATTGTTGGAGAGAGTGCAGTGTTTGAGGCACTCAGCCGGTTTGTGAAAGGAATTCTGGGGTGAGATACTCACTACTGCTGTGCACATTGTGAACAGAGTTCCTTCAGTAGCTATTGGCTACAAGATCCCTGACGAGATGTGGAATGGTGAAGCTGGAGATTATTTGTACTTGTGCATTGTGGGTTGCCCGACATATGTGCACGACAGGGGTGACAAGTTGGATCCAAGTGCAAAGAAGTGTATCTTCCTTGGATATGGCCACGACGTCAATGGTTATCGTTTAGGATCCAGAGGGTCAGAAAGCGATAGTGAGCAAGCATGTCACTTTTGATGAGAATGCAATGCTCTGGGCGGAGCATTCTCATTCAAAAGAGGACACGTCCGCAGAGGTGCTTTCGACGGAGAGAGTCAATCTTTCAGTCCAGCCCACTCAACGACCAAGTAAAGAGTTGATGGTCGATGCTCCAGTCGAGAGATGATGAGGTCTATGCTGAGGACCAACTGTAAATACCCGGTACATCTCAGGTACACGTTGACACCTATGCAGGTGATGATGGAACGCGGAGATCAAAGAGGGTGAAGAAAGCGCCAGAAAGATTTGGAGCATGGGATTATACATGTTATTCTTTCGATGATATGGCATCTTATGCACTCAACCTAGAGCACGAGGAGCCAGCGACATATGGTTGAGCCATAGTCTCAGGAGATGCCGCTCATTAGCAAGGAACTATGGAGGAAGAGATGAAGTCTCTTTTCTGAAACGACACAATTGGGTTTGGTGTCGTTACCTAGCGAGAAGCGTTCCATTGGTTGTTGTTATTGGATATACAAGGTCAAGGAAAGCTCAACTCAAGATGGAAACGATGTCAGGTACAAAGCAAGGTTGGTAACCAAGGGATTTGCACAAAGGAAGGGAAAAGACTACAATGAGATATTCTTGCCGGTTGTGCGACATACATCGATGTGTGTGATTGGCGCTAGTTGCTAGTATGGACATGAAGTTGGAACAACTCGATGTGAAGACCACCTTTCTGCATGGAGACCTTGACGAGGAAATCTATATGCAGCAGCCTGAGGGGTTCAGAGTTGAAGGAAAACAGACTTTGGTGTGCATATTGAAGAAATCGTTGTACGTGTTGAAGAAGTCACCCAGGCAGTGGTACAAATGATTTGATAGCTTCATGATGGCAGTAGGCTTCTAGAGGAGCATCAATGATCAATGTGTGTATGTCCGCACACTTGAGAATGGCTTGAGGATTTATTTGTTACTCGATGTGGACGACATGCTAATTGCTTCTAATAGCATGTCTGAGATGAAGAAGCCGAAGGAGAAGCTTGGGAAAGAGTTCGACGTGAAGGACTTGGGGCCCGCAAAGAAGATTCTCGGTATGGAGATTTTTCGAGATCGGAAGAAGCATGAGCTTAGACTATCACAGAGGGTGTATATTCAGGAGGTGCTAGGCCGGTTTGGGATGGATAGTGCGAAGCCAATGACAACACCTTTGGGAGCTCATTTTCAGCTGTCGGCGAGTCAGTCGCCAAGCACCGATGAGGAGAAGACTTACATGTCTCAGATGCCATATGCAAGTGCAGCAGGAAGTTTGATGTACGGGATGGTTTGCATGCGTCTTGATATTGCACAGGCCGTGAAAGTGGTTAGCAGGTACATGGCTAATCCTGGCAAGGAGCATTGGCAGGCCGTTAAGTGGATTCTAAGATATATGCGTGGCACGGTGAGTGTCGGGATCCACTATGGGAGAGGATACGGTAAGGTGCTGACATGGTACTGTGATAACGATTATACAGGTGATAGAGATAGGCAGCGATCTACCACGGGGTATTGATTCGGGTTCAATATTACATATTTAACCCCCCATTTAGCCATATTTTGTGCTCATGTGATGCTACATTGTTTCCTAATTCATACGTATTTTGTACACAATTATTTATTAGAGAAAACACTGTATTTAAGCACAAAACAGTAATTAATGGAGTATTTCTGCACTTTTTATATTTTTCATAGCTTGGTCTTGATCTCACGATTCGAACGACTATTTATTTGTATTTTTCTGAGATCTGTACTAATTACTGTGAATTTTTGAATGCAGAATACCAATTAAATAGGGAAATACTCAAGGAAATACAAAAATACGGCCGCCAGCGAATCATAAGACGCCACGTGGCAGCATCGGAACGGCTTCCGCCCGCATCGGACGGTCGCTGCTAAGAGGCGACGTGGGCGACTATCCACCGTTAGATCGACAATCCAACGGTCGAGATCTATCCAAGGCACGTCCTCGTACGCGAGCGGAGCATCCAGATCGTGGCCGTCGATCGTGGATCGAACGGCCACACATTCGAGAGCAGATGACGAGGGCGGCGATTGTTTTGGCCGTTGGATCGAGATCCAACGGCCCGATGCCGAGCAGAAGAAGCGAAGTCGCAGGCTCCTTACGGGGCGACGTGGCAAGCTTGCAACCGAGCGATTAAGATCGGACGGGCAGCGACGGCTCATCACAGTGGAGCGGAGCACACGCAATAGGAGCCACGTGGCACGATCCTAACGGGTTGCCGCTCGAACAGACGATCGCGATGCACGCCGCTCGAATTCGAATTGAGTTCGAAGAGCGGGCGACGTGGCCCACTGTGCACCCTTGATACATGATCCAACGGCTCGCAAGCGAGCGAATCCATGCGGCGACGCGGCGTAATCTCGACCGCCCATGTTGGATCCAACGGTCGAAAATCGACAGCGATTTCGAATTGAACTCGAGTGCGAAGCGGGCGCGCGCGAATCATAATGGCCACGTGTCATGTCCACGTTCGATCCCGCATGGATCCAGCGGCCCAGATTAGATGCGGTTTGCGGGTTGGGTTTTAAGCGTAAGCAGATGCGGTTTCGAACCCAATAAGCTTCCCTAACCCGCAATGCCTCTATTTAAGGTATTCCTATGGTTTTTTGGGCATATACAAGGAGATTTTGGCGTATTTTGAGCGTATTGGAGGCTCTAAAAGCCGTATTTCGCCAGGGAAAAATTTTGTAAAATTCCAGAGGCTATTTTTATTATTTCCAGAGAGTTTTGGTGTATATCTTGGAGATTTGGTGATGAATTCTTAACTTAAACTCCGTATTTTGGTGTTTTTCATCGTATTTTGCTATTAGATAAATGTATTTTGTGATGAAACTTGTTTATTCTTGCATCATGAGTAGCTAAATTGTTATTGTGTATGGTATGGCGTAGTTAGTGGATATTATTTGTGTTTATTTGGTTGTATTCCTTGTGTTAAATCGCTAAACGTCGTTAAAGTTGTAATCTTTGTTCGTAAATCGTCTTTTTCATCTTCCAAAAGAAGTGATTGAGTTGATGATTGCCCCAAAAGGGTGAGTTTTGATCTCCCCAAAAGGGAGTTTCATATTGTAGCTTTGATCTCTCCAAAAGAGAGTTTCATATCGTATTATAACTTTAGCGACGATCTTATTGAATATTGTGATTTAACCCCCAAAAGGGCATCTTCCGATGAATTGCTCCCAAAAGGAGAATTCATTGCGGTATACTTGTCAACCAAATTAATACGAATCATTGATCCTAACGAACCCATACCATGTGCATACTCTTTATAGGTATTTTCATACACGAATTTCCTTGTTTATATTGTTCACGTATTCACATCACCATCACCGTCATCATTGTTGAAGTGGTTAGTTTCTTTTCGTAGGCTTTCTATTTGATTTGAATTGTGGTTGCAACAGATTTCCTCCTGAGGATTCGACATCTGGACTCCCAGATTATATTACTTGTACGGACTCTTGCGCTTGAGAGAGAGCACCTTTTTGGTCCCACCAAGTTTTTGGCGCCGTTGCCGGGGAGGAATGGTTTGTGACTACGGTTTATTTCATTTAGAGGACCTTCGGTGAGATCTTTCCACTTTACTGTACATAAACTTTTTTTTATTATTTTATTTTAATTTTTAAAAATGGAATATATGAACTTCTATTGCACAAACAAGCTGTATGATGCAAGGTATGCTAATGCACACAAACATAGGATGGAGAAGCTCAAGATTGTAAATTTTGATCAAACTGATTGTGCAACTTTCTTTCAGGCCTGGAGGAGGTTCACAAACATATTATCGAGCTATCCGCAGCATGGGTACACAAATGAAGAGCTTATGGCGTCCTTCCTAGATGGACTACGACCACAGCTGCCGGAATTATTGGGAGGCATGACGCCGACAGAGGCGTGGGAATACACGGAGTCTCTGTAAGAAAATGAAGAAACCAGGGAAGAGACTTCAGAGAGCGATTCAACGGAGCCTTCGTGCCTTGATCAAGAAGAGCAAAGCGTAGACGTACCTTTGCAATCCTTGAAAGAGGAAGCTTACCTGATTATTCAGACACAGGAGGCCACATCCCTTCAATTCCAAGAGAATTTCCTTGCTCGGAGTCGGCAGATTCAGAAATCCATTGAAAATCTTAATTTGATTGCCACTTGCTTAGAAGAAAAAAATTCTTTTGACATTCAATTTCAAGAATCTAATACGAGTTTATCTTCTATTGCAGGTATACCGAGCAAACCATGTCACGTTGAGGACACGAATGAAAATATCTACATGGCAGAAAGTGTATGCAAAAGAGAGGACGAGCTAGCAATTTTGGATGAACGAGAGGAGGAGACAGCTAGGGACAAGGGTTTTGATATTATCGCCATGGACTCAGAACCATGCCCTCCTCCAGTTTTGTCCCAAAATCATTTATCCCTCTCCCCATTGATCGAGCATCGTACAGAGGGTAGTGCATATCTTTCAGGGAGTAGTCGGCAACCTGCTTTAATTTCTTTCACCCATTTTGATGATTACATTTGGAATACTTTTGTTGAAAGGAATCTTAAATTAATTTGGACTGACATAACCCATCTCTCGCAGGACACTGGCAAACAGCTTATAGATATGCTTGGAGTTGTGTTGCTGGGGTCCAAATTAGTTTTTGGAGGAAGAATAATCGCCGAGGAGCGCAAAGAGCAAATTGAACAACTTCCTCCACAATTAAAGATTCGGGATCAGGCATTTGATCACGGTGTGTTCTTTCCAGTAGTGTAGATTTTTATATGCTTTCTAGGTTGCTTGCGTGAATAAACTCGTACCCCTTTCGACATCGAGGACAATGTCCATCTTTAGTTGGGGGGTGTGTATGAGACCTTAGGATTTTTTTTTTGAAAAGAATAAATCACCAAATCTCATCATTTTAAAACTCCTTCATATGCCTCAAATACGGATGATTACACATTAATTGAGTTCTAAAAATTGTTTATGGCTTGAGTTAATTATTTTTCCTTCATGGAATTACTCGTTAATATGCTATTCATGAAAATTTTCAATTGCCATGATTAATATCTCGAAATAGTTTGAATTTATTTCGTGCATGCTAATGTGATGAAAAAGCTTAAGTATACACGATTTATTGGAATAGTCTTCAAGTTGAAGAGGAATGTGGCCATGGTCATTAATGTTCATGTTCGAAAATATGGGTGTTGAGTTGCTTACAAAGAAAAAAAGAAAATAAAAGAAAAAAATGAATGAAAAATGAATGAAGAAAATTAAATGAATAAGTATGTCACTAATAAATAACTAGGTTGGCTCGAGTAGTACAGTCCGAGGGGTCCTTTTGGTCTAATGCCCTATTATCGTCTGATTTGGGAGCCATTGACAGGAAACTCACTCATTTGATGGAGCGATCCAAGTTATACTTTTTTCTGCGAATGTTGCTTGATGCGTGTTACGCAGAACTAATAAAAGAAAAGAATGGTGAATATACTAAGCAACTTCAATACCCATGTCTTGAATGATTATTTTGATAGACCAATTCCTTGGAAACAAGAAAACTAGAGAAAAACGACGTGTTATATTTTCGCTTGCGCAAAACGATGCTTGTATGTTATTTATTCATACTAAATTATAGAAAATATCATGTGCTTGATTTTGTTCTTGGATGTGTATATTGATGGTCAAGATCATGTTGGAATGCGTATTATTGAGCCATGCCATGAGCAATTTGAAAGAACTTATTGTTTTATTACTCATCCGTATTAATCGCTCTTTTTTGCTAGAGACTAGCAAATCACTAGTTGGGGGTGTGATTCGGGTTCAATATTACATATTTAAACCCCCATTTAGCCCTATTTTGTGCTCATGTGATGCTACATTGTTCCCTAATTCATACGTATTTTGTACACAATTATTTATTAGAGAAAACACTCTATTTGAGCACAAAACAGTAATTAATGGAGTATTTCTGCACTTTTTATATTTTTCATAGCTTGGTCTCGATCTCACGATTCCAACGACTATTTATTTGTATTTTTCTGAGATCTGTACTAATTATTGTGAATTTTTGAATGCAGAATACCAATTAAATGAGGAAATACTCAAGGAAATACGAAAATATGGCCGCCAGCGAATCATAAGACGCCACGTGGAAGCATCGGAATGGCTTCCGCCCGCATCAGACAGTCGCTGCTAAGAGGCGACGTGGGCGACTATCCACCGTTAGATCGACAATCCAACGGTCGAGATCTATCCAAGGCACGTCCTCGTACGCGAGCGGAGCATCCAGATCGTGGCCGTCGATTGTGGATTGAACGGACACGCATTCAAGAGCAGATGATGAGGGCGGCGATTGTTTTGGCCGTTGGATCGAGATCCAACGGCCCGATGCCGAGCAGAAGAAGCGAAGTCGCAGGCTCCTTACGGGGCGACGTGGCAAGCTTGCAACCGAGCGATTAAGATTGGACGGGCAGCGACGGCTAATCGCAGCGGAGCGGAGCACGCGCAATAGGAGCCACGTGGCCCGATCCTAATGGGTTGCCGCTCGAACAGACGGTCGCGATGCACGCCGCTCGAATTCGAATTGAGTTCGAAGAGCGGGCGACGTGGCCCACTGTGCACCCTTGATCCATGATCCAACGGCTCGCAAGCGAGCGAATCCATGCGGTGACGTGGCGTAATCTCGACCGCCCACGTTTTATCCAACGGTCGAAAATCGACAGCGAGTTCGAATCGAACTCGAGTGCGAAGCGGGCGCGCGCGAATCATAATGGCCACGTGTCATGCCCACGTTTGATCCCGCATGGATCCAGCGGCCCAGATTAGATGCGGTTTACGGGTTGGATTTTAAGCGTAAGCGAATGCGGTTTCGAACCCAATAAGCTTCCCAAACCCGCAATGCCTCTATTTAAGGTATTCCTCGGGTTTTTGGGCATATACAAGGAGATTTTGGCGTATTTTGAGCATATTGGAGGCTCTAAAAGCCGTATTTCGCCAGGGAAAAATTCTGTAAAATTTCAGAGGCTATTTTTATTATTTCCAGAGAGTTTTGGTGTATATCTTGGAGATTTGGTGATGAATTCTTAACTTAAACTCCGTATTTTGGTGTTTTTCATCGTATTTTGCTATTAGATAAATGTATTTTGTGATGAAACTTGTTTATTCTTGCACCATGAGTAGCTAAATTGTTATTGTGCATGGTATGGCATAGTTAGGGGATATTATTTGTGTTTATTTGGTTTTATTCCTTGTGCTAAATCGTTAAACGTCATTAAAGTTGTAATCTTTGTTCGTAAATCGTCTTTTTCATCTTCCAAAAGAAGTGATTGAGTTGATGATCGTCCCAAAAGGGTGAGTTTTGATCTCCCCAAAAGGGAGTTTCATATTGTAACTTTGATCTCTCCAAAAGAGAGTTTCATATCGTATTATAACTTTAGCGACGATCTTATTGAATATTGTGATTTAACCCCCAAAAGGGTATCTTCCGATGAATTGCTCCCAAAAGGAGAATTCATTGCGGTATACTTGTCAACCAAATTAATACGAATCATTGATCCTAACGAACCCATACCATGTGCATACTCTTTATAGGTATTTTCATACACGAATTTCCTTGTTTATATTGTTCACGTATTCACATCACCATCACCGCCATCATTGTTGAAGTGGTTAGTTTCTTTTCGTAGGCTTTCTATTTGATTTGAATTGTGGTTGCAACAGATTTCCTCCTGAGGATTCGGCATCTGGACTCCCAGATTATATTACTTGTACGGACTCTTGCGCTTGTGAGAGAGCACCTTTTCGGTCCCACCAGGTATGTGTTCAGTTTGGGCATTGCCGCGGTATCGTGGAGGTCGGTCTTGCAGTCTGTGGTTACGCCATCGACCACAGAAGCCGAGTTGATTGCAGCGGTGAAAGCTGTGAAGGAGGCCAAGTATTTGAGGAGTCTACTAAGAGATTTGGGGTTGCCGCAGGGTTCTTCACATGTGCATTGTGACAGCCAGAGTGCCATTCATCTGGCAAAGCACCAGGCATACAGTTCGAGGACGAAGCATATTGAGGTACGTGATTCCTTCCTGGATTTGGAGAAGAATGATATTGAGCTTCAGAAGATCCCGACTGAATTGAACCCCGCAGACATTTCTACCAAGCCAGTTCCCGCCGTCAAGCTCCAGGTTTGCATGGAGCTGATTTCTTTGTTGGTTTAGGTGGCACCGAAGGACGCATGTTTCGAGACAATTTTGATAATCAGAGGGATGGTCATGGCATGTAGCATGGAGATGCAGGAGTCATTGGTGATGAGACTTGAATCAAGGTATAGTGTTGTTATTTTGTGATTCAAGCCTCATGTGGATAGATTCCCAGGTGACTCGGTCGAGTAGCTTGCTACTCGACCAAGCTGCAGGTGCAGAACAAAAGCAGCAGAAAATAGAGAGTTGTGGGGTGTTTTTCCCACGACTCGGACGACCCCTGACTCGGTCGAGTAGGACGCTACTCGGTCGAATAGCTTGCTACTCGATCGATCTGCAGAGGAATTCTGTTAGTTTCAGAAGTCCAAGAGTTTGCTGTTCTGAAGGGAATACTGACTCGGGCCGAGTAGCTAAGCTACTCGACCGAGTTGACACGACTCTGTATCAGCACATGTCAGCTCGGTCGAGCAGCTCGGGCTGCCGACCGACTCGGGCCGAGTCGGCGCAGGCCCAGGCGAGACAACTGACGGCCAGATGCTATTTTCTGGATTTTGGGATATTCTTAAACCTAACTATTGTTTTAGCCTAGGTTAAAGCCTCTATTGGATGATTAGCATTTGTGAGAGCCTCTAGCCACCCCCTTGGAGATTATTTAGGGTTTTGGAGTTCTTGAGAAAGGGTGAGTGTTTTCCTTTTCTATTCCTCCACTGTTTTCATCTTCCTTGAGTGGATTAGTGAGGGCTTGTACGATTTGACAAGTTATTACTCACGTGAGAGGAAGCGAGGTTTGTAACCCTAGTTTGTGGATCTCGCCGATAGTGGAATCGTCTTGGAATGCTGGATGTAGGTTGTTTATAACGGAACCAGGGTAAAATTTCTTGTGTCTGCGCTTGATTGTTTTGTTGCTGTGTTTCGTTTGATATTTTCTATTGCAAGGTCAAATTGGGATTTTGTTGGAAGAATTGGGGTCATTGCTAGCCCTAAATTTCTGATCAAATTTTAGGGTTGCTATTTTCCGCGTGGATACCAAGGGCGTCCGTTTGCGCCGGTGGTTTTATTCCCAACATGGATGCCAGCCCGGGCCCGGCCCGGCGTCCTCTGTGCACACGGGCTGGGAGCATGGGAACAGTTATTTGATGGTTCTAGGCAGTTATATGACCGTCGGGAATGGTCATATGACCGTTCCTAACACATTTAGTGGTATTTTGGTCTTTTTAATGTAAAAGGACAAAAACCTCCCAATGGTCATAAACGCACATTTTGGGAGGGGGTTTCGGTCTTTTTATGACCTAAAAATTCTAATAAATACGGCCACTCCCACTCTCATTTTCTACACAACTCTCATTCACTCTACTCTTAACAAGAAACTCAAGGTGAAAATTCTCAAGCTACGTATACTCTCAATCAAGAAACTGCAGCTCTGTATACTCACATTCTACGTCAGCTATCAAGTTCCATCTACACTTAATTTCTGTCTGCAATCGAGTTCCTAATTTTATTTCTAAATTAGCATAATGGCCGGACCATCTGACCGTAGAAATATTAATCTGATACTTCGGAATATGGATATTTTATGAATATGCTCTAGAACCCTATAGAAACATCAAACTTCACGGAGTTTTCCCAGTCCAAAACACAATATTTTAATGAAAGTAATAATCCTAGCTGTTTCGGGGTGTTTTCGCACCACAGTTTGGTAGTCTGAAGGGTCGGAGGTCAACATGATCGCGTGAGACACGTGCGTCCTCCGAGATCGGATAGCGACGCGTTCGCTCAGTCGAAAATGCGCGGATCCGTGCGTCAGTATCCAGAAGGGTAGCTTCGGGGGAACGACGGCCTCCTCGGGTGGAAAGACGAACGAGCTCGGAATCGAGATCGTTCAGCTCCGGTGGATGAAGCGTCGAAGGGTAGTTTCGGCGGGATGAAGTCAACTTGACCTACACAGACGAGAAAGCTCGTCAGGGGGGGCAGACCTTGGTTCCGACCAAGTCCCCTCCGAAGCCTAAGTCAGATCAGATCTGAAGGATGCTCGGTGGGATCGAGTACGGTTCACGGAGAGACCGCCACACCAATCCTCAAGCCGAGCTATAGATGAGAAATCTGAGGCGGAAGACAAGGTCGTAGGAGGAAGAATACCTAGCTGAGTCTCGAGTATTCAGAAATCGGTCTCTTCGTCTTTCGATCTCCAGGTCTTTTATAGGGGCTGAACCGCCCACGTCCCCCTCATCCTCCCCCTCTTTTCGTCCCTCATATGCACCGCCTTGATGGTCCCTTGATGGGCCATGAAGGCGAACGTAATGGCGATTGAGGCGAGCGGAATCCGGGGAGCAGTTTTCCTAACTGTCGCGGGTTAGCGGTTTCCTTAGCATCGATTTTGGGCCAGCATCATCAGACGCACTGACGGGGCCTCTAGGCTAGGGCATAATCTTTCCCCGGCCCACAGGCTTAGCCTGTTCCGCCTTGGCCTGTTCAGGAGGGTTGTATCACTAGCCAAGTCTTATTGGGGGATAATACACCTCCTTTACTATTTTGTTGCACACACTTCCACTCTTGCACATGCATCTACACCTAAAACACACCCTTCTACACAAGCATCTCAATACAGATCACAAAATCACAAAAATCTGAGGTTTGAAAGCATTTTACCCATAAAACATTCACTATCAAAGCTGCCAATGATATTTTAGTTATCATGCTTTCTTTGTTGACCTGACGATGAACTCTTTGAGCATTTCTCACTTATCCTACCCGATGATCAGATGGTTGGAATTCTTCTTAATTTTTTGCTAGTGACAAAGTGTTCAATATTCCGACATGCAAGCCGAGTGAAGTTGTGGATTCGATCTTAAAGACAAGTGACTGTATCAGTCCCATGAGACATCTTTGAGTGTCATCTTAAACACCTTTAGAGTTCGGCATCCATTACCTAATAAACTGCATATTTATGTTTCAAGAAGGCATGAAAATGTTGTTAAGGATCCATCCAACACTGGGAACTAGATCTATGCAAGCAACGATTATTCTAGTGTCTGAGTGCTGATGGGATTATGGAAGTCTTGAATTCCCGCATGTGGATGCCAACTTTAGTGCTTATCTATGGGGCTTTGGCTATTACGATGGTTGTGCCAAAAGTGGCAAATATGTCACATCACGGGTCTCGTCTCCCCCCTCTCTCTCTCTCTTCCATTTTTGAGCATATTTTGCACCGAAATTAACATCACCCCCTTTATTGGGGGGTGTATATGGCACATGCCAAGTTATTTTTGCAATTATCATTAAGCTCACTTATTGCTGATTATATTGAGCTGACATTTTGGCATGTCTCTTCGCTTGACCTTTCAAGGAATTAACAACTTTAACCATGCACTAGTTCTGTTTAGCAATTTCATTGACTTGTAGAATAATAAAGTTGTGGGAGTTTGATTTGTTGTTTTTAGTGCTTCAAAGTCTCCACCAAATAGTAGAGATGGGCCCATGGATTTAATGTAGTTGTTGGGGGGAATTGAAGGCTTTGCAGCCTTCCCTCTTGGCCTGCCGACAGTCAGAGCATGAAGCTCCCCACCCCCCTTTGTTTGGCATTGCAGGCTTTTCCCGAGAGTTGAAGCCATCCATTTTCCACAGAGCAAAATGTATAGGCTGCTGTTTTGTTTTTTCAGAGAGAGCTGAAAAGAGTGCCTCCATTTCCAGAGAGCTTTGGAGAGAAAAGTGTGAGCTTCGGAGAGTTTAGAAGAGAGTTGTTCTTCTTGTGTTTCTCTTCCTCTTCTTCTTCATTTGTAAAAGATCACATAGATGAGTTGAATCGGGTTGTGATGGAGTTGCGGGGAATGGATGTCAAGATCGAAGATGAGCAACAAGCAGTGTTTTTGTTATGTTCATTGACTGAGGAGTTCTCCCAATTTGTTCGGTCCATGATCTATGGACGAACAACGCTTACCGTGGAAGAGGTGAAGGCGGCGCTCCATACCGAGATGCTATGTGAGAAGGTCCAAGGTAGAGACTTTGGAGGAAACCGTGATGAAGCTTTGCATGTGAGAGGCAGGCAGGACAGGCGAGGAGGTCAAGGCCATTTCAAGAAGAAGGACCGCTCGAAGTCCCGGCATTCCCGTGATAGAAAGGACACCTCATGTTTCATATGCAAGCAGAGAGGTCATTGGAGGAACCAATGCCCCAATAGATTTGGGAAGAAAGGCAACGATGCTTCTGGTTCAGCTTCCTTGGGTTTGGAGGACATGCATATCAGTGATGATAGAGTCCACAGTGAAAGGGGTAGAGATCCAGAGATGTTCGCAGCGGGGGTGTCTGGTGAGGCACAAGTTGCGTGGTAGATGGACAGTGGGTGTTCTTTCCATATGACTCCACATCGGAGTTGGTTTTCCACTTACCGTTCCCAAGAAGACGGAGGCTCTATTCTCATGGGGAACAATGCGGCGTGTAAGACCGCGGGTATTGGAACTGTTCGGATCCGCATGCACGATGGGATCGTGCGTACCCTTGCCGATGTTAGACATGTGCCTGATCTCAGGAAGAGCTTGATATCCATCGGTGTGTTGGATAATGTTGGATGCAAGTCAGTTGTTGAGAATGGCCAGCTGAGGGTATCCAAAGGAGCCATGGTTGTGATGAAGGGAAGAAAGGTAGGGAATCTATATGCCTTACAAGGTGCCACAGTAGAAGGCGAAGCCGATGCCACCTCTTCTAGCTCGAGTGACGGAGATTCAGCAAAGTTATGGCATTATCGTTTGGGTCACCCGTGTGACAAGACCCTCGATGTTCTCCGCCGAAGAAACTTGATTGGAGCTAGTGATGAGAGTGTGGAGTTTTGTGAAAGCTGTGTGTACGGGAAAAAGACAAAGGTACAGTTCAGCACGGGGAAGCACACTAGCCGAGGTCCACTAGATTACATTCATTCTGATGTTTGGGGGCCGTGTCCTGTAGCGTCAGGAGGTGGGGCTAGGTACTTTGTCCTATTCATCGATGATTATTCTCGGAAGGTTTGGACGTACTTGATGAAGACAAAAGATCAAACTTTTGGGATATTCAAGCAATGGCTTGCGATGGTTGAAAAGCAAACTGGCAAGGCGGTGAAAGTCCTTAGATCCGACAACGGAGGCGAGTACACATCGAGGGAGTTCACAGGATTCTGCAGATCCCATGGGATTCGACGTCATTTTACTACACCAGGGGATCCTCAGTCGAACAGGGTTGTAGAGAGGATGAACAGGACGTTGTTGGAGAGAGTGCGTTGCTTGAGGCACTCGGCTGGTTTGGAGAAGGAATTTTGGGGTGAGATACTCACTACCGCCGTGCACATAGTGAATCGAGTTCCATCGGCGGCGATTGATTACCAAATTCCTGAAGAGAAGTGGAGTGGAAAAATTGGTGACTACTCTTATCTACGCATCGTTGGTTGTCCGGCATATGCACATGAGAGGGGCGACAAGTTGGATCCGAGGGCCAAGAAGTACATTTTTCTCGGATATGGCGATGGCGTGAAAGGATATCGCTTGTGGGACCCGGTGGGCCGCAAGGCGATTTTGAGTAGGCATGTCACCTTCGATGAGTCTATGATGCTCAGGGCGAAGCATACTCATTGGAAGGGGGACGAGTCACCTGAGGAGACCGCGCCAGAGACGATTGATCTCCCGATCCTATTTCAGAGGCGACCTGGCAAGGAGCCGATAGTCGATGTCCCCGTTGCGGGACATGATGAGGTCCATGTTGAGGACCATATGCAGACACCAGTACCAGCTCAGATACGTGATGAATTTGTTGCAGATGAGGTGCGGAGGTCCAAGAGGACCAAAAAGGCACCCGAGAGACTTGGAGCTTGGGATTACACAGCTTTCTCCTTTGACGACATGGCGTCGTATGCCTTAAACATTGAGCACGAGGAGCCTATGACCTACAGTGGAGCCATTAGCTCGAGTGATGCAGCGCATTGGCAAGGAGCTATGGAGGAAGAGATGGAGTCTCTCCACCACAATGAAACGTGGGAGTTAGTGCCTCTACCACATGAGAGGCGTGCCATTGGATGTAGGTGGATCTATAAGTGTCACGACCCTCTTCCCTGAAATAGAGGCGAGACGTGAAAAGGTCCGCACGGGAGTGGAGCTGTGAAGCCCCAAACCCGATAAGCGTCCACAATACATAAACAGGTCCCTGTAACCACAACAGAATAACAATAATAACACGAGGCGAGACTGAAGTAAAATTTCACATCTCACAAATTGTCCAACATCAACAAAATTCCAACATCCAGAAAAGCCACCAGGCTAAAAGAAAAGAGTCCAAGGCCCAGAACAAGGCCAACAAAAGCGACGACATAACAAGGTATAGGTGCTACGCACCGATAATAGAACAACAACTGTCTAATAAAAGTAAAACACAACGAAGACACTAGGACTGGTCCCCAGTGTCCACGTACTCCCCGTCAAACACAAGCTCGGGCTCGGCGTCAGCAAACACCTCGTCCTCAACGAGGTACTCGGGCTCAGGATCTAACATGTGTCACCCAAAAGAGTAAAGGGGCACATGTCAGCAAGTCTAAAAGACTTGGGCAAGGAAACTGAAAGTGAGGCATCTAGCAACCTAGCAGCTTAGTATGCATGACATGGCAGTTATAACATGAGTGCACAATTAAAACATGGCAAGACAAGTTGTACAAGGGAACAATTTATCGGGACAAGACAAGAGTAGCCAAGCTACTATCAATCTCAATCAATTCACATTTTGTAGGTGTTTATGCCCTTCGCTGAATGGTAAACATTTCAGACCGATCGGCACTAAACACATTTCACGTTTCACGTTGTTTTGTAGATGTTTACGCCCTTCGCTAAATGGCATAGCATTTCAGACCGATCGGCACTAAACACTACCCCACCCCAAAGAGTTTACGCCTTACAACTGCAGTTGTTGATCAAACAGACTCCCAGTTGAATGGCCGCTTAACCCTCACCCCCTATACCCACACGTAATGGAGCCTGGGGTCCCCGCACATTGAACTCAGCTAGTGAGCCTGGGGTTGCCCCGCACATTGAGCTCGCATTCTTAGTTCACAATTCAATATATCGAGCGTTGGGGTTAGCAACTCATTATGCTCGCTTCTGGTCACGAGCCAGGAAACACACAATTCGGGCATTGGCTATCAACCAACACATGGCCCGCTTCTGGAACACGAGCCAGGAACACAAGCAATGTAGCAAAGCTATGCAATCACTGAAATGCATGAAGGATGCAATGCCATGACAATTAATTTGCGTACCGATAATGGAAAGTAAACGTGACATGATAGTTGTGCAACATGCTAAATGTCGGAACTAGCTTCGTTGTCAAGCTAGTTCCCCAATTTGCGCCAAGGCGAGTATCATTTCGTCGCCTAGCCTCTCTTACGCCTACAACTAGCAAATGGCCTAAACATGGCCTAAACCCTAAGTGGCAAGTTTCACTTGCCTAGCACCGGGGATTGACGATCACTTCGTCACACGGATGCTATCTACGGGGGAAATCGCTGTTATGGGGGAAACAAGCACCAAACACATGAAATTAATTAGGGTTTACATAAAATTATAAATAGGTTAAGAAAAAAACGGTAGATCGATTTCTTACCGAGAGGAGGCGGAAGAAACACTCCGGGGAACCCTAGGTTCAGATCTGGAAAAGATTGGAGAAGTTTGGGGAAACTAGGGTTTTGGGGGATTTGGGGATTTTGATGGGTTTTGGTGAGATTTTGGGGAAGATGAGAGGTAGATGGAGTGAATGGATGGTTTGGATGATGGATTTAGGGCTTGGAATGAAGAAATGAAGCTTGGAGGAAGATGGGGGCTGAAGGGGGAAGTTTTTAGGGTTTTGGGTCGTGTTGGAGAAGATGAAATCGTTTGGGTTGGGTATAAATAGGTTGAGCTGGCGGCTGCCCAGAAATTAGGGTTTTAACACTGGTTAGTCGGTCAAAGAGCAACCACTGACCGACTAGTTTGGCAACTAGTCGGTCGGTTGACCAACGCAGACCGACTAAGTGCAAACAGTAACTCCTGAACGAAAATAGGATTCTAGAGTTAGTCGGTCCATGAACAAATACTGACCGACTAGTTTTACATCTAGTCGGTCGATGAACGTTCTTAGACCGACTAAGAGTAAACAGTAGCTGATACAAAAATAAGATGATGAGTTAGTCGGTTAAAGAAGCATTGCTGACCGACTAGTTTGCAACCTAGTCGGTCAACCAACGTTCTTAGACCGACTAACGATAAACAGTAACTCCTGAGAAATTTAAAAAGCTAACTAGTCGGTCCAAGAAGGATTGCCGACCGACTGGATCGTCATCTAGTCGGTCGGTGGCCCTTCTTACACCGGCTAATGAGCACAAAAAGTACCGATACGGAGCGCGGGGCCCCGGGATCGATTCCTAAGACTCCTAGGCTTGATCTAATAGTAAGATACGACTGTTATGAAGTCCGTCACGAGTGACATACTTCGAAATCGACGATCCTAAAGAAGAAACGAGAAAATACGACGAATCGATCGAAAGTGAAATCTACGGAGACGAAAACCACACAAGAGGAGAAAATCCACCAAAACATATATTATATAATATTATATCCAGATACAAGAAAAGCAGTCGTTACAATAAGGTAAAGGAAAGCTCGACCGAAGATGGTGGTGATGTACGGTACAAAGCAAGGCTGGTGGCTAAGGGTTTTGCACAGAGGAAGGGAGAGGACTACAATGAGATATTTTCTCCAGTGGTGAGACACACTTCCATTCGTATTTTGTTGGCACTAGTAGCATCCATGGACATGGAGTTGGAGCAACTCGATGTCAAGACCGCTTTTCTGCACGGTGATTTGGATGAGGAGATTTACATGCACCAACCAGAGGGGTTCATGGTGGAAGGTAAGGAGAGGATGGTCTGCAGGTTGAGGAAATCCTTGTACGGGTTGAAACAGTCACCCAGACAGTGGTATAAGCGATTTGATAGCTTCATGATGGGTGTAGATTTTCAGCGGAGCGTGAAGGATCAGTGTGTATATGTGCGCACATTGGATGATGGCTCGCGCATCTACCTGTTACTTTATGTTGACGACATGTTGATTGCTTACTCAAACATGTCGGAGGTCAAGAAGCTAAAGGTGAAGTTGGGCAAGGAGTTTGATATGAAGGATTTGGGCCCGGCGAAGAAAATCCTAGGGATGGAGATATCCCGGGATAGGAGGAAGAGTGAGTTGAGGTTGTCACAGAATGGGTATATTGAGAAGGTGCTCGTCCGTTATGGAATGGAGAGTGCGAAGCCCGTGGGGACACCTCTTGGAGCTCACTTTCAGCTTTCGGCGTTGCAGTCGCCGAGCACCGATGATGAGAAGAAGGCTATGTCTCAGGTGCCATATGCTAGTGCAGTTGGGAGTTTGATGTACGCGATGGTTTGCACGCGTCCAGATATTGCACAGGCCGTGGGAGTAGTGAGCAGATATATGGCGAACCCAGGCAAGGAGCATTAGCATGCCGTCAAGTGGATATTGCGATATCTGCGAGGCACAGTTGGTGTCGGTTTGCACTTTGGCAGAGGTGACGGTGTGGTGCTGACAGGGTACTGTGATTCTGATTATGCTGGTGACAGGGACAGGCGGAGATCGACCACAGGTTACGTGTTCACGTTGGGCACCGCAGCAGTGTCATGGCGATCTGTCCTACAGTCGGTGGTTGCGTTGTCAACCACGGAGGCCGAGTTGATTGCCGCAGTGGAAGCGGTGAAAGAGGCCAAGTATTTGAGATGTCTACTAGAGGATTTGGGGTTGTCGCAGAGATTGTCGTTGGTTTTCAGCGATAGCCAGAGTGTCATTCATCTTGCGAAGCATCAGGCTTACAGTTCGAGGACGAAGCACATTAAGGTTCGTGATTGCTTCCTAGAGGAGGAGAGCAAACAGATAGAGCTTCAGAAGGTCCCGACTGAGAAGAACCCTGCAGATATGTTCACCAAGCCCGTTCCCGCCATCAAGCTCAAGACCTGCTTGAGCTTGATCTGTTTGGCTTGAGTGTGGCGTCGAAAGGCGCAGATTCCGAGATGACGAGGAGGTCCGTGTAGTGACCATGGAGTTGTGATCAAGGTAGAGCTTGGATGGAGTGCTGGAGACTTTGTAGCAAGGTAGAGTGTTGTTTTTAGTGCTTCAAAGTCTCCACCAAATAGTAGAGATGGGCCCATGGATTTAATGTAGTTGTTGGGGGGAATTGAAGGCTTTGCAGCCTTCCCTCTTGGCCTGTCGACAGTCAGAGCATGAAGCTCCCCACTCCCCTTTGTTTGGCATTGCAGGCTTTTCCCGAGAGTTGAAGCCATCCATTTTCCACAGAGCAAAATGTATAGGCTGTTGTTTTGTTTTTTCAGAGAGAGCTGAAAAGAGTGCCTCCATTTCCAGAGAGCTTTGGAGAGAAAAGTGTGAGCTTCGGAGAGTTTAGAAGAGAGTTTTTCTTCTTGTGTTTCTCTTCCTCTTCTTCTTCATTTGTGAGATTTGTGGGGGCTTGGAATTGCCAAGTTGTTACTCACGAGAGTGTGAAGGAGAAGGTGGTGGTGTAAGCTCGTGTGCTCGCCTTGATTAGTAGTGGATCGTCTCGGAATGCTGGAGTAGGTTGTTCGCAACCGAACCAGGGTAAAATCCTCCGCCTCATTTACTTTCTGCAAATTGAGATTGTCGTATTTCGCTTACTAATTTGCTTACGCAAGATCCGAAGAGGGTTTGGTTGTTTGGTTTGTTGTGTGCCCCTATTTTTCAAGCTTTAGCTCCCTAGCTAGTTGTTAGGGCTTGTTGTTCCGCAGGGCGACAACTGTTTTTTGATCAACATGATTGGGGATCTGAAGGGCTCTTTCTTGAGAGTTAGAGATTTGGTGATACCTGGAAGGAGACCCAATATCCATGTAGTACAGTTTACTTCACAGGTGCTACGTTAACTTGATGCGATCCCACATATGGTACCAATTGTGGCAACATTACACATAACGTTGCGATCTCACAGATGTGCCCATCATATACTCACATATACAATTACGTTGCATGTTCTTAATATTTTGAATTCGACATGCGCATAGCAAAGATTCATTGAATCATTTTTACTAAAATGGGAACAAGCATTCACATTCTTTCTTCCGTTTCAACTCGGTACATGCATTGCCATGCATAACGGCATATTTAGTGAGAATTGAAAGCGTGAAACGTCTGTCTTTATTACATTAATTTATTTTATGCAATCAGCCTCTATCTATAAATATTCAGATTCCAAAACGCCCATGCTATCATCAAAAAAAAGGAGTGAATCAAAGACTGAATGATGAAATCATTTGTGCTTGTGTTTGTTCTTGCTCTTCTTTTTGTCCAATATTATACATGTGAATTGAATATACATATTTTTTTTTATTCTTTAGTTGCTGAAATCTGACATGTTAGCTATATATAGAAATAACTTGAGGAATATAGCTTACTGGAAATTACTGAAAATATGTTTCATACTATGAATGTGTTATCTCATACTTATTGTTGTCCACATTTTTTATTTGGTGCAGAAAAATCTGACAACATTTCTTGTACTTCTATATTTGTGCTTATTTTTAAGGTGCTTCAATAGGCTTTTGCCACAAGGATCATCCTACTAGAGGAGTATGCAACCAACGCAACTGTGTTCGTTTCTGCACAATATCTGGACCTCCTAATTTTCAAGGCATCTGCATAAATGACAGTGTTTGCAGGTGTATCTACGGCTGCCGGCCACCCCCGCCGCTGCCTTAGTTTGTCGAGGCAACCACATCGAGCTTTGTTATTTCATGTACGTGTGACGATATGAAGAAATAAGAGTGTCGAATTCAATGAGATGGGTTTGATTTATTTGCTATAATGTAATTGTTGTTTCTTTTCTGTTTCTCAGTTTGTAAAATGAGCATTTGCAGTCAGTATTCTTCAGAAACCTTGAGTTGTATTCAAAGAGGGTTCATGTCAATTCAACTCCTTCATGGTGTCGTTTTCTAATGGTCTCTTCAAGCATTTTCAGATTTGTTCAAGGTTTTGCAATGCACTAATTGCAAAAATAGAGTATCCTCTATGACACATTAATTATAAAATCTTATTATATAAATAAATGTGTTGATGTAAGATGTGTGTGCATGAATATAGACCAGCTAGCCAAGGCAGAATTTTACTCATTGGCTAGCTCACGTGACTCTGCTTTTCTTGTGTTTTTCAATGATCGATTCATTTTGATCTTCATATTCCAAAATCCCAAACTACCATTTTCAAATGAACCAAAAAAGTTTTACTCGAGCATCTAGTTGTCATAAAAAGTTCTGTTATTGTAAAACCGTTAAACTTGTGCCAAGTAGATGGGTGGGTCTTGACAAGGAAAATCCAGTGTTCACATGAAAATTGAGAGTTTAGATTTTTAGACCATGAAGATCAAAATGAATGGTTTGGTCTGAAGAAAAATATGGGGGGTGCATGGGTGGGGTTTGATGCTAGCCACGGAATACAGACATATACATACATGCATGCATTGCACTCACACACATATATACACATATACTATACATATACATATTTACTGTATACAAGATATTTTCTTTGCCAACAGCATAATAGATCACTTGTGATTTTTTTTAAAATTTTCTAGCATGTTATCTTAATTCTTAAACCTCAAAACCACAAATATATGTGAACTGAGTGGCACTCAATCCACTCGTAACAAAAAGTTCTTTTGTTTTGAAACCATTGAATTTGCAGCAAGTATACCAATGGTCAAATAGCATTAGGTTCAATTGATTTTCGGTATGTTAATCATCCATGATGCATAGATCAATTTTTTTTTAAAATGAAATAGTTTAAAACCAATGGAAATGGTTGTCAAAAATTTCCAACACTGGCAGCACATTTTCATTATTTTGTGTGCATGTGTGCATGTGTATTAGAAAACTGTTTATGTATTGTCAACGTGGAGATTTTTCTGTGCTGATAGCGCATATACATGTTTATTTTTATATATTTTTTAATTTTTTTCAAATGTGTCCTACATATCATGGATGATCGATACACAAAAATCAAGTGAATTCAACAGAGCTGATAGTCCACCTATTTCTTTTTTGCGAAGTAGAGACAATGTCCAAGCATATCTTTGTAACGTTATATCTAACCTTTTGAGAGTTGCTTCGTGCACCTAACAATTTACTCACGTGCACAACCACTTATTTAAAAGTTTGTCATTCCTATAATATACCACTTATTACTCGTTTACCCTCGTTTGCCCACCCCCTCCCCCTATCGTCGACGATGCGGACTCTGACGACGATTTATTAGGATTTGGAATGGGCGGTGCGGAAGAGGAAGAGTGGGGATGGAGAGGTCGGCCGAGGGGGTCTAGGGAGGTCGGTGGAGGGAGCAGCGGAGGGGGCACGACTATGGAGATCGAACAAGGGAGAGAGGGCTGGGGAGGTCGGAGGAGCGGGCGAAGTTGTCGCCGGCCACTGTTCGACCGTTTTACTCACCGCGCACTAGACCCAACTATGGTTCAATTTGAACCGTGAAACCGAATCGGTTTAGAACCGAACCGAACCGGAACCGGCCGACTAGTTCCAAGAACCGGAACCGGGCCAAGCCAGTTCCTTTCCGGTTTGCCCTTCTGTAGAATGGAACCGAAATCGACGGTTCAAGTTCCCCGGTTTTCCGGTTCTGAAACCGGTTCGGTTTTCTCTAATTATAATTTCTCGCATTCTCAATTTTCCCAAAAAATTTTTCTCATTCCCATGTTCGGTTTTTCACATTCTCAATTTTTTCATATGTAATTTGCATTAAGTTGATTAATGACAAAATATATTTCTTTTTTAAGTTATTGCCTTTAAATTTTGTTTTTCTTTCATATATTTCTCACCATCACCTGAACCAGAACCGGTCTCAAACCAGAACCATAACCGGCCGGGAACCGGAACCGGAATCGGCCGGGAATCGGAACCGGAACCGGAACTGAACCCGTCTAAATCGGTTCGGTTCCGGTTCCAGGTGTTGCCGAAACCGGAACAGAATCGCCGTCGGGTCTACCTCGCACCCCAGTGATATTTTCGGCAACAAATAAGTGGTTGTGTTCGGTGAGTAATTTCAGCGACAAAATTGTAAATAAGTGGTATGTGCGCGGGACTAATGGCAAACTTGTAAATAGGCGGTTGTACTCGTGAGCAAAACGATGGGTGCACGAAGCAATTCCCAACCTATTTAGTACCTCATGGCATGCCTTGACGGGCTACCGTCGAGCTCGGTTTTCCTCGAGCATGCTGAGCTTGGTAGGCCATGGTAGCTGGCTACACCAACACATCCTAGGGGGGTGACAGACGATAGGCATGAAAACATATCTCCTACCAACAGTATGTGGCGTGCAAATTTGCAATAAACAAATACTGTGAACATACAGGGCATATATATCGTAACTGGCCGTATAATTTGTATTTGAGGGCATGCGACCATGAATAACTCTATATGGCTCATGTCTAAATGGTGAGGTGATGAGAGCTGAAGCTGGTGGAGAACCTAGACAATGCAATTTATGTGAGCAATCATACATCTCAACCTTAAGGTTTAGACAACGAATTTGGCTTGTTTAAAAGAAAAAAAAAAGATAGAGAGGTCCAAATGGAGATAGTTGCATGATTGGGACATAGTTTGACAGAAAGAGATGCATATATGATGGCCTACAAACAGCAAGGAGTGGTTACTAACAACCATGGAAGAAGCTAAGTCCTAAAGCTCTGATTTAGATTAGGGAACCACCCCAACTTTGTTTGCATTTACGCTTCATTTTGTTTGAGTAGCTTACAAGCAACAAACCCTATTCCAACTGGCAAGCATCTGGAAGTCACATAGCCATTCCAGGGCTCACACTACCCTTGCCTACTTTGTAAAGGAGATAGAACCCTGATATACTCAAGATTTGCCCACATATATAGCAAAAAGGTCTGTTCGCGTAGCAATTCCCATTTAAAATAGTATGTTGCCAATTAGTTAAAAAAAGGGACTATTTGCGTACAGTAGTTGTACAAGAAATGATATACTCGAGATTTAAATAAATTTTCTAGACATCCATAATATATCTATGTGGATGTTGATCTCTCTACACAGGGAATTAAGATAAACAAGGCCAATCCAACAACATAAAAGAATGAAAAGAAAAGAAAGATAAACAGGATTCATGCATGGAATTCTATTTTTTTAGATGATAGGGACGCATATTTATCTCTCTTTGTAGAAATTAGTTCAACAATAAGTGTGTAAGAAAAGTATTTCCATAAATTTAATTTAAGAGGTTTGAGTTTGAAAATAATTATTCCAGCTGCATGCTCTACTCTTTGATATTCCCATTGAGTGAATAACAAAGTATATCCCTAAAAAGCCTCTTTTTTGTGAAGAAAGGGCAATGGACTTGCATAAGTATGGGGAAGACTACAAATGAAAAGGGGGACACCCCATGAAAGAAGAAAAGTCTTATACTTGCTTAAAATTGAAAAAATCATTGCTTCCATATCCTAATTGGTTCTTCTACTACACATACATGTCTTGTTGGCATTTGGGTCAGACCTGAACCCAAATTCATTCCGAATCTGATCACACTCCGCAGAGGTCAAAGTGGCTAGCCCTCCATTCGAAAGTGTTGGGACCTTCTGTGAATAGTGTTCTTGTAAATTATAAAAATTCTCTAGTAATTCTACCTCAGTTATTAAATGGAGTTACCTAAATAAAACATTATCAGCAAAATTACTTGTAATAATAAAGAGTAATGCGGAAGCCAGAAACAATTTACAAGCACGCAATGAGCACAAAAACAAAGACAATCGCAAACACAAGTGTTTCCTGGTTCGGGTCACTTCCCCTACATCCAGCAACACGTCCATTCTCATGACAAAGTACACACTAACACGTCTCAAAAGAGACACATGTACAAAGAGTACAACACGTTCCAATCGGAACAAACACGTCCAACATGGACAACACGTCTCCAAAGAGAGAACGCCTCTCCTCAAGTGAGAAAACACCTCACCAAATGAGAAGGAAAAGTACTTACAACATTTTACCTATATCCAAAACTTGAAACTTTTGTGTGATTTGTGTGGCTATAGTGGATCTCAAAATGATGAAATAGAATCAATACTCGGGCAATCAATCACAAGCAATCAATCGCAAACATGCATAAGATGATTTATCATGTTTCACCCACCCTAGGCTACTCCTGCTCCCAAACTCCTTGCTGGGAGTTTATACTAAGCACTCTCACCAATGAGAGCAACAATGTCTGAATTGATGGCTTCCAACAATTACACATAGCCACTCTTGCTAGGAATTTTCCAATTACAATCACCACTTAGTTTCTCAAATTTCCAACAACACCAATAACAGCTCACAACTTGAGGACCTCTATACTTGAGGTTTTTTCTCAACAACCCAACAACAACACAACCACTCACTTCCAACCAAATGATGATATACAAATGAAATTCTTGAAGTGTTGTAATACAACTTCCCACAGCCAAAATATTTGAAATAAGTGTATGTGATTTAGGCTATATGGAAAATCAAATTTGATCTCAAAAGAATATAGAATGAAACTAAGAGATCAAAATTCTTTAATTTGTGTTCTTGTGTAAATGAAGTTTAAAGCATGAGAAGAACAAAAATAGCAAGGTAATATAGAGCTTAAAAGCTTAAAATGACATTGGAATTTCTTGCTTGAAAGAAGAATTTTTGCTTCTGAAATTTTCAGCTCATGAAGAATAAGGGCTTTGAAAATAAAGCTTTAAATGATGAAATTATTCCTTGTAATGTGTTGCAAATTTCCCCCATCAAATACCTTTAAATATGCCAGCAAACATCATCAAACAAATGACCAAAAAGCCCTCCCAACGAATAGAAAAAACGACTAGAAATTCGACCGGTATGGGCTTGTTGGCAGCAAGTAGTCGACTATTGTATATATGGTAGTCGACTACGTAACCAATAGTCGACTAGCAAAAGAGCACTAGTCGACTAGTTAGGCGAGATAGTGATTCTCCGGGAGTCGACTACCGCATATTTGGGGTCGACTACCTACATGATATGCCTAAGTTCAGTCTAAATCAACTAATGATTTGATCATTAAAATAGAAAATGAATTTTGGATGAAATCAAACTAATTTAAATCAAAGAAATTCATTTTCCTGTGTGTGTATGCTTCAAAATTTGGCTTTAACAATCTAAGAAAACCCCAATTAAATGTAAAAAATACATCACTCACACTTCTTGGAGTCGTGATGCATTCTTCTTGGCTCATGAGTTGTCTTGAGAAGCTTTGCACTCCACTTATCATTGGATGAGCTACATATCCTTAATGTTGAGCTCCAATCCATGAATTGACCAACATCAAACTTGATAATTCATATCATCATGTCTTTGAGCTTGAGTTGACCATTGTTACTTTAGAACCTACAACAAATCTCATAAAACACAATTAGTAACACTAATTGTGTACTTAATCATCAAAACCAACTTGATGTATTGCAATAACCAACAGCTCCAATCGGTTCAAATTGTTATTATCATGTATAATGGCCTCCTAATTCAAATCGATACATGCATTTACCTCACTAGAACTATCCCGATTACATATTTGAAGTTCAAGAATTACTTGCATTAAGTTATGAAATATTTTTTGACAAATAATGTGTTCTAACCAATACAAACAATTTATAATTTACAAGAAAAATAAAATTTACACTATCGTAATCATCATGAATCCAAACACACAAACGATAAATATGTGCTACATGCAGGGAATCCTATTTTTAATGAATAGTGACCAACACATTAGCGTGCGTAAGAGAGGCTTAGTAAGTAAAGTATTTTTGTCAATTTGAATTAAGAAGTCTGAGTTAGAAAATAATTATTCTACTAGCATGCTCAAACGTGTGCATTTCCAATGAAGTAAAGAACAAAATGTATCCCTAAAAGGCCTTTTTCGGAAGATAGGCCAATAGACTAACATAAGTAAAAGAAAAACTAAATATGGAAAAAGAAACACATCAAAGAGAAAAGAAAGATCATATCAAAGCAAGGAACTCCCCATGGAAAAAAGGAAGCTCCTATTTAGAGAGAATTTTCTTAAATGTAAAGATTATAACATTTTCATCATAATTGGTTTTTACGCCACACATGTAGAGATTAAAGACAATGACCCATAATAATATTATTGTGTGTTATTGTATTGGGTGTGTGTAAAGAAAAGTAAGGGATGATATATATATGAAGGGTTAGCCATCATTTGGCGCTAATCACTATTTTCCCAAAATCGACATGGTATCAGAGCTAAACACCAAAAAACCCTAAAACAAACCCTAGCAGCCCACCGCCACCAGCTGCTCGCACGCACCCACCGCCCGCCTGCGCGCGCGACCGCCGCCCGCCTGCGCGCGCGCCCGCCGCCCGCCGCCCGCCTGCGCGCGCACCCGCCGCGTGCCGCTGCTGATCCGTCGCGCTTCCACTGCTGATCCGCGCGCGCCGCTGCTGATCCACGCGCGTGATGCCGCTGCTGCTTCTCTGCTGTCCCTTCCCCCCAAAAGATAACCCCAAGAAGAAAACCATAACCCTAGATCTATGGTAGGGTCATGAAAAGGACTCCATAGATTTACGGTTAGGGTATGACCTAGAAGAGGAAGAAAAGAAGTAGATCTGCGGATCTAAGGAGGGAGAAGGGAGAGATCTGCGGATCTGGAGAGATGGGAGACAATCTTACCTCAGCTGACATGAAGGCCGTCATCGGGGAGATAACGAAGCTGCTTGCTTCGAAGGAGTTGGGATCCTCGAGCGGATCGACGCCTTCGCGACCAGTGCAGAAGCTGGAGTTGATGCCCAATGATGTGAAATTGGAAGAGACGAAGAATTACCTCAGTTGGTCCAGGAGGGTACTTCTCATCCTGAAGTCGAAGGGGTTAGAAGGCGTCGTTCTGGGTTCATGTAAGGAACCGGTGGATAAGGATGGGGATGATTGGAAAGTCTGGAGCACCACCAACTCACTGGTGGCTGCTTGGTTGATGACATCGATGGTTCCACCCATTGCTGGGATGGTGGAGGCCATAGAGAGTGCTGCGAGGATATGGAGTATGGTGGAAAAAATGTATTCTGGAGCAGGGAATGTGATGCTCATGATGGAGGTTCAGGGCAAGGTTGACACCTTGAAGCAGGGGGAGATGACTATTCTAGCCTACTCTGCGGAGTTGAAAAGGCTTTGGTCAGAGTTAGACCACTATGACCCTATTGACTTGCCTGATCCTAGGAGCACTGCGATACACAGGAAGTGGGTGGAGCATAGGCGTGTGACACATTTTCTGAGGAACCTGAATAGAGATTTTGAGGTCAGGAGGGCGAGTATGTGTCACTTATCCCACATCCCATCTCTGGAGGAGGCCATAGCTGCAATGGCACAGGAGGAGACCAGACTGAGAGTTATGAAGGATGAGGGTACTCAGGTCACTCGGGCTGCACTGGCTGTACCGGCAGTGGCAGCAGTGAGCGAGGATCGAGAGTGCTACACCTGTGGGGTGAAGGGGCACCTGAGCTTTAACTGCCCACAGAAGGGCAGTGGACGAGGACGTGGCACAGGAGGCAGAGGAGGAGGTCGTTGGGGCCGTGGAGGCCGTGGACGAGGTCGCGGCGGCCCACGGGCCAACTTTGCTACCGCTGATGGACGACAGGAGACAGTGATGATTGAGGCCACGCCAGCTGAGGCTTCAGATCTAGAGCAGCGGAGACAGTCCAGGTCTACTACTGAGAGCTCGGAGAGTCATGCAGACCAGACTAGGGATGTTGCTTCGTCATTCGGTAACTTTGCCCACTTCGCTCACACAGGATCAGGTAACCGATTAGCCCTTTCATGTGGAGATCATATAGAGTGGATTATTGACTCAGGTGCATCTAGTCATGTGTCAGGAGCATATAGACAGTTTTCCACATATAAACCACATACCATTCATGAAACTGTTCAGACAGCTGATGGCACATCCCAACCCATTAGAGGGATTGGCACTATTCAGTGCACTCCCTCCATACGCCTCTCTTCAGTCCTTCACGTCCCATCATTTCCAGTCAACCTCTTATCAGTTGGCTCTATTGTTGATGATCTCGACTGTAGCATTATTTTTGACTCTACTCATTGTGTGTTGCAGGAAAGGAAGACTGGGAGGAGGCTTGGGACTGGCGTCAGGCGTGATGGACTGTGGTATCTTGACAGAGCTAGTGGGGATGCTGCACTGGCTGTCGTTGGTGGAGAGAAGGAAAGGGATGTACTTTTATTACATTGTCAGTTGGGACACTTGCCTTTTGATATTTTGAGTAAAATGTATCCCGATATTTTGAATAGAGTGAATGAAATGAATTTGAAATGTGATGCATGTGAATTTGGGAAACACACTAGGACATCATATCCTAGTGTGGGGATGAGGAGTGTAGAGAGATTTCATCTTATTCACTCAGATGTTTGGGGGCCCTGCCCAGTGACTTCAGTAAGTGGGTTCAGGTGGTTTATCACCTTCATAGATTGTCATTCTCGGATGACATGGTTTTATATGATGAAAAACAAAGGCGAAGCGTTGAAGTGTTTTCAGGACTTCCATAGAAGTGTCAGAAATGTGTATGAGGCCAAGATCCGTGTCTTGAGAACGGATAATGGGACAGAGTATGTAAACAAGGAGTTTGCATCTTACCTATCTGAGAGTGGGATAACTCATCAAACCACTTGTCCCAACACCCCTCAACAGAACGGAGTTACTGAAAGGAAAAAATAGACACTTGTTGGAGGTAACTAGGTCACTCATGCTCACCATGAATGTACCTAAGATATTGTGGAGTGAAGCAGTGATGACAGCTACATATCTCATCAACAGGATGCCTTCGCGGATCCTTGGTATGAAGTCTTCATGTGAGATTCTTATGGGAAAGAACACTTTTGTAGTTCCACCAAAAGTGTTTAGATGCACATGCTTTGTGAGGGATCATAGACCTTCTGTGGGGAAGCTGGATGCTCAGGCAATTAAATGCATATTTGTTGGGTATCCTTCAAATCAGAAAGGCTATAGGTGTTGGAGTCCCTCAGAAAGAAGGCTGTTTGTGAGTATGGATGTGATGTTCAGGGAGACTGAGCCTTTTTATGGAGGACTGACAGATTCTACATCAGTATTTGATACTGGTGCCTCTCCAAACACAGGAGGAGCTGGTCGAGAGGGGGAGACTGATGACAGGAGGGTAGTGATTGGACTTATATAGTGTCCTGTCGGGCCTACTGGTACTGGTCCTGATAGCAGGGAGGAAGAAAGGACCTTGGTGGAAGAGGAGGAAGACAGGTTGTACGGCAGGAAATATAGCAGGAGACAGAAGGATAGTCATGGCGATGGAGAACAACAAGAAGACATCTTCCCCACTGAAGAACCACTAGCTCCACAGCCACATGTCGAGATTGATCAGTCTATCACGCCTGCTCGAGTCCCGACTTCCTTACTGTCTTCCTCTCCTATCACGGATGGTAACCTTTTTTTGCCTTCCTCTAGTTTAGATCTTCCACTTGCATCTCGTAGGGAGCCTCGTATCAATGCCGGCAGGCCTCCTGTACGGTATGGATATGAGACGGATATTGCTAATCATGTCTCCTATGCTTCTCTTACACCTGCATATAGGGCTATCATTGCATCCTTACAGTCTATCCCTATACCAAGTGATTGACGAGTGGCAAAGCAACATCCCCAGTGGAAGAAAGCAATGCTCGAAGAACTTGAGGCACTGGAGAAGAACAAGACATGGAGACTTGTCTCACTTCCAGCAGGGAAGAAAGCTGTGGGTTGCAAGTGGGTATTCACAATAAAGCAAACTTCAGAATGGAAGGTGGACAGGTACAAGGCGAGGCTGGTTGCCAAGGGCTACAGTCAGACTTATGGGATTGATTATGATGAGACATTTGCCCCAGTGGCAAAGATGAGTACTGTGAGAGTATTGATATCCTGTGCAGCGAATTTTGGATGGAAATTGCATCAGTTGGATGTAAAAAATGCCTTCTTGCATGGAGACTTATAGGAGGAGGTATACATGGAGGTTCCACCTGGCTTTAGCACACAACAGACGATGGGAAAGGTGTGTAGACTGGACAAGTCTTTGTATGGGCTGAAGCAATCTCCAAGGGCATGGTTCGACAGATTCAGGCGTGCAGTCATCACTATGGGCTACAAGCAGAGTAATGGTGATCATACTGTATTCTATAGACATTCAGGACAGCGGATTACTCTTTTGGCTGTGTATGTTGATGATATTATTATCACTGGAGATGATGAAGAGGGAATCTCTCACTTGAAGGTAAGGTTGGCGAGAGAATTTGAGGTCAAGGACCTTGGACAGTTGGGGTATTTCCTTGGACTGGAGATTGCCAGGTCCAGGAAGGGTATAGTTCTCTCACAGAGGAAGTATGCCCTGGATTTACTGGCTGAGACTGGTATGTTGGGGTGTCGTCCAGCAATTACTCCTATTGATCAGAATCATAGGTTGCATTCACAATCAGGGGAGCCAGTAGACAAAGAAAGTTACCAGAGACTTGTTGGACGCCTTATCTACTTATGCCATACCAGACCTGACATTGCCTATGCTATCAGTGTGGTAAGTAGATACATGCATGATCCTAGGACTGGACATATGGAGGCAGTCTTCAGGATACTGAGGTATCTGAAGAATAGTCCAGGAAAAGGCATATTATTTGGTAGTCATGGTCACATGAATGTGACAGGCTACTGTGATGCGGATTGGGCCAGTTGCCTAGATGATAGGAGATCGACCTCGGGCTACTGTGTGTTTGTTGGGGGCAACTTGGTCTCTTGGCGCAGCAAGAAGCAGGATTTGGTGGCTCGTTCCACTGCGAGGCAGAGTATCGTGTTATGGTGCTTAGTACCTGTGAGATGATCTGGTTGAGATCACTCCTACATGAGCTACGCCTGCTGAGAGAAGGACCATTGCGGTTGTTGTGTGATAACAAGTCAGCAATTAATATTGCCAACAACTCAGTGCAACATGATAGAACGAAGCACATAGAGATTGACATGTTCTTCATTAAAGAAAGACTGGACAAGAAACAGTTGGAGATCTCCTACATTACTTCTGGACAGCAACTAGCTGATTGCCTTACAAAGGGGTTGAACTCTAAAGGAGTAGAGGATGCTTGTAACAAGATGGGCATGATAAATATCTTTTGCTCATCTTGAGGGGGAGTATTGTGTGTTATTGTATTGGGTGTGTGTGTAAAGAAAAGTAAGGGATGATATATATATGAAGGGTTAGCCATCATTTGACGCTAATCACTATTTTCCCAAAATCGACAAATATATTTCTTTATTAATATAACTCAAAAATCCGTTTTGCCAACTGTTGCTTCTCCCAGCCCATGATTCCAGTGTAGCTGGCCCATCATGGTTGCACAGCCTCAGGCCCATCTACTGATCAATCAAGTCAGAGAGATCACATGCCTCATGCTCCAAATCCAAGGCAAGAATCCAGGGGAATTTTGCACTTGTGCAGTGCTAACCATCCAGCTAATTGCTTAACTCAAGCAATCTCTCAGGAGTCAAGAACTAAGATGAAATTGCTGTTGGCTAAGCCTGCTGCAATCCCAGTGCCTAGAAATTATTCTATTCTTCAATGAGAAAAAGGGAGGAGGCACAACCAAACTGTTCCTCAAGGCTTTCTACTCAAGTAAAGTTGGTGAGGTGTCATGGAGTGAGAAAGTAGACAAGCCTTCATTATCACTTCTAAAAGAGAGCTATACAACACTCGAATGCATAAGAAGTGGAAAAAATAAAAAGAAAAATGCCTCAAAAAAGGTTGACATAAAAGGGTAGCTCAATCCTTGCAAGAAAGAATCAGATGCCAAATGAACAAGTATAAAGATGAGGGTGGGAGTTGATTAGCTTCTCTGCTATTTCATGGCATGAGCTTATCTTGTGAGTTTTTTCAGTGCCAGAATTTTGATCAAGGTATATATCAAAGCTTTGCTCAACTTACTCTAATTGGTGTTACTATATTTCAGCACTTTTTAGTTTCTAGGAGGAAAAGAATTCTTCAGCATTTGATATCTGAATTATTTTCTTTTCCTGTGCAATTCCATGGCTCACAAATGAAAGTTAAAAACTGTTCTCATTTTTTTTTTGCGCAAATAACCATGAAAGTAACAGTTACTTGAATTGGAGAAATTATTGAGCTTGGCAAATAGATCATAATATACCCTTAACTTTACAATTTTGAATAAAAGAAATGGGAGATGGGGTTGGCCAATAGAACTCATTTTCCAATTGAGATCTTGTACACAGTCATGTTACTGATCCAAATTGTACATGATTAGTTGGGTATTTTCCCATAAGATCTTTATTTATTTATGTATTTTTATTCTTTCATTTGGGATATTCGTCTAGGCTCTGGATTTTTGTATGTTTTTAAAGTTAAACGATAATCTTTCTTAGAGGCAGATTGCGGATTGCAATAGCTATTTGACACACACATAATTTATTTTAAAGTGAAATTACCATTCTATAACATAAATGCACATATGAAATATGTAAGTTGATGGGTGAATGATCTAAAATGTAGAATTTCAAGAGAGTTTTATATAAAGGGAGCAGGCAAGCGTGTGACCCACAACTGATACCACTTGTTGGGGTTTAAATATGGTCGCCGCAATTCAATCTCCGCATTGGTATGATATTGTCCACTTTAGGCCCTTCACAAGGCACCCGTATTGTTTTGTTCTTTGGGCCCTTCAATACCCGTGTCTAGCCAATGTGGGACCATGTTTGATATCTCACAGTTTTCACCATCAGAATCAAGGGGTGACCGTCAATTTGAACAAATATAGATATGTGTATAAACTGCTTAAGAAATTACATTATTATAACTATGTTTTACACGGAATGATGTGCTCGTTTCTTCCATTTCAGGCATATTTGAAGTGAGACTAGTGATGCCAAGGAAATGGGGAAGAAAGGGAATTGGTTCTCTGCACTGAAAAGGGCCTTCACAACCTCCTCTAAAGATAGCACAGCATATGTTAGTGCTATTTTTGATTGTTTTTACTCTTATGGAACAACACATATGGCTCACTTGAGGATAAGTTTCAGAATATGAAATGAACTAAAACACACATTTTTTATTGCTATTTTTGCTTTTTTTCTCTCATTTTCCTCCCAATAACTTCATTTTGTTTTACTGTACAATTCTAATGAGTTGCGTATGCCATATCCCACTTAATTGTAACTGTTGTTCAACTTCATTACTTTTCAACTTGCTAGAATTTTGAAGGTTAGTGGATAGTTTTTGTACAACTTATGCATCAGCTCATAGACTATGTCGATTGACTACAATTTGGCCTAACACGAGGTTTCATATGCAGAGTTCAGACCAGAATTATGCAAGGGAGAAGAAAAGATGGGGACTAGGGAAGACAAAGCATGGGGAGGTCAATTCCTTCATCCCCCTATATAGAGAACCGAGCAGCATCGAGGAAATTCTAGGAGATGCTGAAAGGGAGCAATACAACAGGATACATCAAGATACGCCCAAAAAGGCTCAACACTCGCAAGATGTCGAAAGAGAGCAACATCACAGAATAACTCAAAATCCACCTAAGAAGTTTCAAAACTTCCGACCGCCTAATGAAGAACCCCGTGCACCTAATGATGAACCTTTTAGGCAGGTGCAACGCTGCAAAGCACCGAAATCAAAACAGGCATTCGTGCCATATAGACGGGCCATCAATCCAAGCTATGCTCAGAGTTCAGCAATAAAGATCCAAGCAGCTTTCAGAGGCTACATGGTGAGAAAACTAAGTTTATGTCCTCCTTTAAGTTTCTTGGATAATTCTTTTAGTTTTTTCGTTCGCCATGTAGGCATTTTGGCAATGGATGTGTGATGAATTAATGCATAGCATTGATGTTTATATTGGCTGAAACACACACAACTGAAGCATGCACAACCCTTCTGCAAACAAAACTACTGGTAGTTTTTGTATTGCCATCATATATACATAACACACATTATATACATAAAGGGGAAATGAATAGAAGCTGGCGGCTCATTTAGTCCAAAATGAGCTATGAAATATGATTAGTGGGGAACCCAACCCCCACCCCAAAAAAACAGGTTGTGGGTTCGAGACTCCCCGAACATGGTTGAGTGAGGGGATTATCGAATTAAAACCAACCCCGTTATCAAATTGATGAAGTTCTTTCCCGATGTAATTCGTGACAAGTAGTATCAAATATCACCAAATATCACGCATTTTTCCATGCACACCATTTTTTAGTAGATGGAAAAAAATTGCTTTTAAAAGTTGCTTCTAATACCCGCATCATAGAACATTATCACTGACTAATCGATAAATCCTACTCAAAAAAAACGTTCATTCATCATGACATCATTTCATGTGTTGATCAGACTTGGGAATTTTTTTATGTGTTAGTGTTTGACGATGATGTTGAGATGCAATAATTACAATGTCGGAAACATCACAGAGTAAATGAGTTTATAATGGATGCAGGTTAGGAAGAACCATCGAGCGCTCAAGGGTTTAATGAGGCTCCAGAGAGCGATGAGAGGGCAAAGCGTGAAGCGTCAGACCACAAACACCATGAAATGCATGCGACTACTTGTCCGAGTCCAATCGCAGGTTCGTGCAAGGAGGCTGCAGATGATAGAGAGCCGGAACGTTCAGCAACAACACCATACTCCAGGAAGAAGCGAGAAGGCGATGGAAAGCAGCTTTAGCAAGTGGAGCCTAGCTCCTCAAGTAAGAATATGTCGTCTAATTATTTGTACAGGTATCCTTATGTAATGCTGCACACACATATATATATTCAGTTATGACCGTGTTTACAGTGCACAAGTATTAAGCATTTTCGCATCAATGAGTAGGCTATGTGGCAAAATAGCAAATGCTGTGTGTCTTCAATTTTATGTTTGCTTTGTAGTTTATGTAAAAGTCGACGGCCTGTACTGAACGTACAACGAACCGGTTTAGGTGTATTGGGTTATGATACGGTACATCAAATTGGCCTGGTTGTAGAAGTCCATTAATATTTTTTAACTTCCCAATAACTGGAACCCTGTAAAATATCATGGTGTATGTTGATGCAGTCAGATGCAGAAGCTGATGAAGAGTGGGACGACAGCGTGCTGACAAAGGAGGAGCAAAATACAAGAATGCGAAGAAAAGTGGAGGCAGTGATCAAGAGGGAGAGAGCCCTGGCTTATGCATATTCACACCAGGTATTGCATTATGTCAGCACTTACAACCTGACTTGAAAAAAATTTAAACAAGCGGATATAGAAGACACGAAACAGGTGTTGGGATATATATATGAGTTCTTCATTTCATCTATTATGAATCATTTTTTAGTATCAGTTTCTGAATCATTGTTGATTTCATCCATATCTGGAAATTCAAGTGTGGCATACTTATTGGACACTGCATGTGTGTTTAGAAATATCGGAACTAACTAAGAAATGTACTGAATTTTGAACAAATATTTCGCTCAGTGTTTTAAATTTTCTGCAGTTGCTCAAGGTGACACCAAAGTCTGCCCATGCGGTACTCAGCGACATCCGTTCTGGTGGCTACCCTTGGTGGTGGAACTGGCTCGACCGCCAGCTCCCCGCAGCACCCACCCCTGCGGTTGCCAATCTCCGGCCTGGTAGCCACACCCAGCAGAAGAGAGACATGTTTGATCTGCCTACTCCTCGCTCTTCCAAAGCTCTCCACTCTCCAGGAGCCAATAGGCTTTCGCTCAAGACATCGGACAAATGGCAACAAAATCAGTCGAGGGATGATGACAGCTTGACAAGCTGCCCGGCCTTCAGGCCATTGCCCAACTACATGGTGCCAACCGTCTCAGCCAAGGCGAAGGCGAGAGATGGCCAGGCTGCCGGTGGCAGAGACAGCCATGATGGTGAGAAGAAGCGATTTTCGTTCAGTCTGACTCAAAGCATTGGGTCTCTGAGATGGGGAAAGCGTCCATTGTTTGCCGCCAAGGAGCGCGTGCCAGCGCGTGGGATGTCGAAAGGGAAGCACAGGACGACGAGCTCGATAGGGGGTCAGAGTGTGGATTCTACTGTTTCATTGCCTGTAGGTGTCGGAAGGAAGCCTTTCAAGTAGTGGTAGTTTGTGTGTGTGTGTGTGTGTGTGATTGATTGATGACTGGTGTACTCTCTGTGATCCTTTCGGATTTGGTACTTGGTTTTGTGTTTTGTTCTGCTAATACGGTTTGTTTGTCTGATATAGTGAGTATAATTGACAAGAAAGTGATGGAAATGGATAAAAGATTGAGACCTTGAAAATATTGCAGAAATGGAATTTTCCTTCATGAATATGGAGATGGAGATGTGTGAAGTGCGATTTCTTAATTATTGTAGTGCATGTTTGTTGTGTTCAAGGCAGTGTGATATGTTTATTTACTAGAAATAACTTGTGCACGTGGTGCACGGTGAACCAAGAAAAAACCCACAAACATGATGTGGTACGTGCGCAAAACCGGCAAATGAGCTAGAAGAGTGGGTGTTTGTGTGAGTGACGTCGGGAGGAGGGACCTGCGCACAACCGAAAAAATGAGAGAAGTATGTGTGTGTATCGTCGGGTGGTAAAAGGAGGTTAAATTGCACCCAAAAAAACTTCAGGCGGAGCAAAGTGCATAAATCCCATCCCAACCCACGTGGGGTAAAAGGGGGAAAACATGTGTTAAAGTGCAAAAAAACACAAGGGTCTAAAGTGAAAAAAGAACGATGGTAAAAACATAAATATGTGGAAAAGTGAGGGACATTGGCTTAATGAAAAAGCAATGGCAAGCTTGCAATTAATGGAAATGAGTGGGGCTTTTGTTTTGGGTCTCCAAACCCACCCCCCAAATTGCACCCACCCCACCCCCATGTGGGGGGATGATTCGGAGTAAAAATTGCATATGTATCCCCCATTTTATTGGTCATTATGCATGTATCGTTCACATTCTAGCTTTATTTCACGCGTTTTCATGATATCATCATATTTTGGAGCTAATCACTCATTCTTGCATAAAGCATAATTTTTATAGCTTATTAGCGTCTTCATCTTTGTCTCCTATTATTTTTCAGTTGAAGATCATGAAGTCCCAATTCGAACGCATATTTTTCCAGAATTTTTGGAGGTCGGAGCAATTTTCTACAATTTTGGGAGACAATGTTCAGTGCTGGAATTTTTGTTGATTCCACATGGTCGTGTCATATTTAACCCGACCGTGTGGCATTTTCTGTTGATTCCACACGGCCGTGTCATACTTGACACGCCAATGTGGGCTTTGTTCAGCTGGGGGAGCTTAGCTTTGACACGACTGTGTCGATTTCGACGATTTCAACACGGTCGTGTTGTTCTTTCTGCAGACTTTGACGCAGCCACGTCATTCTTTCACACGGCCGTGTCCTTTCCCCATTTCCCTGCCTCTTGCTGATGAATTTCGACGCGGCCCCGTCGTTTTTGAAGCGACCGTGTCGCTGCTTCTCCACTTCACTTATTTTGCAAGTTTGGGCTTCTTCATCTTGACCCGTTTGGGTTCTTTTTCAACCCAACTCGTGACTGAGCTATATCTAGGGCTTCTCCTCAACTCTGAACCCATTTCTTCTATCATTCCACTACTTCTTCTTCATCTTAGGGCAAGGGTTTAGAGGAGCAAGCAAAGGAGAACACATTGGAGCTAGAGCTTAGAGGAACACTTGGTGGATGATGAAGTTTATGTTTCTCTTGAGAAATATTTGGTGAACTCTTTCCATTCTCTTGTGTATTTGGATTCAACTTGTTGTAATAATATTGGATGATTGGTTTCAGTAAAAATGTCTCTTTTATCGTTTCAATGATCTAGATCTATCTTTGTGTGTGCTTTGGATGATTTTAGGGTTTATTGTGTATTGTGATGATTTCTTTGTCTCATGTACTTGTGTTCTTCATTGTGCCATTAATCTCTATCCACGCTTGGTGATTGCTCGGGAGGGTTAGCCAAGTGAGAGGGGATCCTTGAGAGAGGAGAGAAACCTATCGAAATCTCATGCTTCATGCTATGGGATTGGTGACATGAGTTTAGGGCGCTAATGCAAGCTCTTAGAGCGGGAGGGTTAGCCAAGTGAGAGGGGATCCTTGAGAGAGGAGAGAAACCTATCGAAATCTCATGCTTCATGCTATGGGATTGGTGACATGAGTTTAGGGCGCTAATGCAAGCTCTTAGAGGAGTGAGATGCCTCGAGAGGTGCAAGCTCTTAGAGGAGTGAGATGCCTCGAGAGGGGGAGAGAAACTGAGAGTGATCTTATTGGAATCATGACTAGCATTACCCCTAAATGACCCCTTAGTACATACAAATCCTCATATCTCTTTCCATCGATAGGTGATCCCGCATTTGTGAATCCTCTACCCTAGGGTGTCATCGTGGTTGGTAGGTGGTCTCAACCCACATTTTCTCACACTCTTCCATCGTTAGCATACTTGTCTGTAGCTTCTCCATTATTTTCCGTTATCGATTGAATTTGTGATTGCATAACATTGTCTCTGTGGATTACAATACCCGACTCACTGGGTTATTGCTTTTACGACATCCTGCACTTTGGATACCTCAAGCAGGGGATGAGGTGGCACACCCATCCACCCGCCACATAGGACAAACTCTGCCAACGGAGTTTGTCCTCATCAGCAAAAGCATTACTCATTTGTATAATAGATGTTGGCTATCGGGCGGCTTTTGGGTCTTGCATGAGCCGGTAACATGATCCGAGCTTGATTCAGATTAGGGGCCAACCCGAAAACCATAAAGGGATGAAGCCCTAGCAACCCATCTCTAGCCGTCCAAACACCCTTAGCCAAATTGGGTTGGGGTTAGCATTTTTTGTTGGGAGCACATGATAGGTATGCATGATTAATCCCCAAATTCCTAATCGTATAGGAATAGTAAAATAATGGAGGTGTTGCCTTAAAGAATGATATTTGGCTTCCGATTGCTGTAGAACAATCTTGATATCCTTCTCAACGCGAGGAAGACGTCACAAATAGAATTTGTCCTAGATGCTCATGAATGTATTGTTAAAGAGATGTCTAGATTTAATGGCTGCTAATTATAGACAATTCTATTATTAGTTGGTTTGCCTTGGGAGAATAGAATATGCTCATATTTATATGAAGAGAATGCCTAACTGCACCGCATTTCATGCGGTGCAGTGTACTGTGCTAACTGTTTTTGGAAATAAAATACAAGATGTGACGTTGACTTGCCCCACTAATTTGATTTTTTCACTTAAAAAGCAAACTAACGTACACTGCACCGTATGAAATGGGGTGCAGTTAGCAATTCTCTTATATGAATTCATGTCCCACTCCCATAAGGACTCATCAGCCATTGTACGATGAGATGTAGAGGCTCATGATGGTTCTAGAAGTATTATATTAGGACTATAATATGCTGTAGGACTTAACATGGGCTAAATAGATAACTTAAAGAAGAATTCGCCCTTATCGGGTTTGGCTTGCATCAACTACTCAAGAAGCGAGCGAATCGGTTCAGATCCGCTTTATATGTCCATGCATTTATCCTATTTGCCCATAAGTCTACCAAACTTCAACTTGACTGAGAATGTCATAAGACAGCTCTTCGTCGTACACATCATATATTGTGTAATCGTCGAGAATACCTGTCGAGGTACACTGAACTACAACTTCTCAATGGAAGCAATAATAGTCCATCTAATATATAAAATATCATGCTCAAAAAACACACTGATGAAAATACATCTCATTACCCTATATCCAACCATCTATTGTGCTTGTATGTGTTCGACAACCACTCCATTATCATTGTTTCTAACAACACGGTCTTGATTTGCATAGACGTCTGTTACAGGGGGGACGGTGGACGTCCCTGCCTTACCCGAGCCCCGGTTATTCATCATCTTCGTGAAAGATTCAAAGCCTTAGTGAACAGCACAAGCCGAGGCATGAATAGCATCCGACGTCCTCTCAGGGGGTACGTCTGCCAAGGAAGCCCCTCCGAGAGGACGAGGCTCTTCCTCCATAAGTTGTTTGCCCATGTCAGTGCTGTGATTGAGCTGTATGGGGTTTGACATGGGTGTGACCCTAAGTTCCCATAGACGGTGCCAACTGTTGCGGGGTGAAATCCGCCAACAATGAATTTGTATTGATGTGGAGAACCAAGGGCACGATGGTGCAAGTTTAGGGGGGATGACGAGGCCAACTATGATCTAGGGATTACACGAGGATGAAGACCTCGAGTTCGTCCGTCAGATGGAGTAGATCGCCTCTAATTGATGAGAGTCGCCCGTCAGTTGATGAAGCGTGGGTCGCTCGTCCGGTGGCAGCAGGGCGAACTTCCTACAAGAGGAGCAACTCGTCAGAAAGGCCGGGCCGGCTTTCAGCCCGCAGCCCTTCCGATGCTTAAGTCAGTATATGACTGAAGAAAAGATGTCAGACACAAAGAGCGATCTAAGTGGCAGATCGATGCTTGCGTGGCGGACTGGTGTGGAGGCGTGAATATGTGGCGTATATTTGGCCTTGAATATAAGTAGAAATGTATGGAATGTCTTAGAGGAGAATCAACTAACCAACCCTTTTCTTGCTTGGAGGTAAGGGGGTATTTATAGGCTGATGGAGTCGGTTGCTTTTGCTGCATTGGCGGTGCCAGGATGTCAGGGATCCGACAGTTGGCGTCAGGACCAAACGTGTCAGACGTGCTTTTGTCAGGCGGTCAGAGTCGTAAATGTCAGGTGGCGCTTTGTCAGGCTATCTGGCTGTGAAACGGCTAAGCGTGTTTTTGTCAGGTCGTCAAGCAGCGAAGTGGCCAGGTGCACTTTTGTCAGACTTGTCTGTAGTAGAACTGCTAGTAGAATGTCGTCCTCCTCCTTGGGCGAACTGGTAGGTAAGCGGTGTCTGGGCGAGCTTCCTGTGCGTCTCGGCGAGCTACTCCGGGGCGAGCTAGCGTAGACCTGTGCGATCTGCTGGATGACTCTTCTGATCCTAGTGGCGAGCTAGTCATTCCACTTGGCGAGCTTTTGTGAACCTCGACGGGCTTCTCCATGCTTCGGCGAACTGAGCTTCGTTGTGGAGATTCGGTGGGCCAAGACTCGGGCTTTGAATCTGCGGGCCTAGATCCATCGGGCTGATCGTGAGGTCGTAACAACGTCATGTAGGAGCTTGCATTCTTTGAGAAGTGTATAGTTTCCAGGTTGCCACTATATAGCTGTAAAGTGATGAAGCTAGTATCAAACAATTTGAATCAAGCAGCGAAAGATGAAAAATTCAAATTTTATTGACGTGCTATCATGCCCAAGAACTACTACTAATCTAGAAATTACATCACTGAATAATAAAACATAAAGGTCGTACTTTTGCGCGAGTATACTCAAGCGATACTCGTGGATCCTTAGTCTCATTCGGTGAAGAGTAGAAGCATCGTGTTCACATCATCCAGGCAATGTTGTAGATCTCCTTTCTCCAACCATCACCTCTGATGAATCACGGTATGAAGAACTTCACCATGATCATACCCCATTCATAGCTTTTTTAGAGAAAATAAGAATGAGAATGAAAAACTCAAATCTATTTCTCAAGAGAGATTGCTCAATGCATGTGTCTCAATAGGCTGTGGTAGCCCTTATAGGGCTATGGGAAAGCCGAATCTAACTCAAATTGAGCATTCGCATCGTACTCAACATCCTCCAAAGTAGAATTGACGTCCTAAACGAGTTACAATCGCATTGGAACTATTGGATACGAATTAGCGTAAATTTCCAATCAAATCCCACGTCTAATTCGCGTCCTTCCATATCAGCATTAGTGGACTAGTTACTTTAACTAGTCGACTAGGCAACTCACTATAACTTTTACAGTCGGCCTAGTTGACTATTACCTTGGCACTAGTCCGCTAGTAGCTGATTAACTAACTAGTGCTAAAGCACTAGTCGACTGTTTATGCTGACCTGCTTTCTTCAACTCTTTTAATCACAACTCTTTGCGATATTAGGCAATAGAGTTTCTTCATTCGTTTTTTGTAAGAAGTTCATCGTCAGTGTGTGAGACTCTAATAGCCTGATTCCTGCTACAGGTGTGACCACGATTCCCATCATGTCAACGATTGGTAACGACACTGACTGAACATGCTAACTCTAATTTTGAAACCGTGATTATCTAGTTTGGAGGTCTAAAATCCCTTCAATATAATCTGGGCCTTATCTTTACAGATTACATGCAGCCTGGTCTATTTGTCATCACTACGTCACTAAGGTTTCTAGGGTACGGTATTTGGGCATGGCCCGCTACGACTTAACCCCTTTGATTCAAATGTGATCACATGGTTAATGGTTGGATGACACTTGTTAACGCTTTAACAAGTTCTCTCTTACAGTGGCCAACGATTTATTATGGATCCATTTACTCAAATATGACACTAACCTCCCATACCGGCATAGACAAATCCCTGCATCATGGCCACTTCCTTCATATGCGTCCAACTATATCCAGCGTGTATCTACATGTCAGTTATAAAACCAACGTTCGATATCTACCAAAGTATAATTTTTCATATGCAAGGTCCTTTGGCACATCCCCGGGCAAAGGACTAACATGCACCTACTACAAATGGAGGTCTTCTGTTGACACGCATAGTATTACCTTACAGAAGTATCGCAGTCGAGTTGTTCTGTGAACTTGTTCTACCAATAAGCACAAGTGCATCATCTAACGATGTCTCCGCACTGAGTGACTGTTGAGGCCAGTTACTACCATCCAATAGTCCAACTGAAATATCAATTTCCCGTCTCAGTATTTCTCTAACCATGAATAGTTCTAGACATATGATCGACAGACAGATTGGCCTCATTATCATAATCTCCCACATGATCTCAATGCTCCTTTGAGAAGTAATGGGCCTTTATCCATACATCATATATTCACAATTAATAACCATAGAAGTGACATAGATGATATCCTCGATAACGATTGCCATGTAGCTTAATATCATTTCGAACGAGATGTCTTATTACAATTACAATAATTGTCTTAAGGGCATACATTCCCCAACAATAGAATGATCGTATTCGTATCATGTAGAACTATATCCAAATCTACAAGGAATTGCCTTAAACAGATAGCCTCATGTGCTACAGCTTTATTAGCCATGTACTTTGCCTCCACCATCAACAATGCTACTATAGTGGTCATATTGTTGCACCACAGAGTGCTCCGTGATCTAGAATGAACCCAAATCCAAAATCAACAATGATCCAGCAAGAAATTATAGCCAAGGTCGACATGCACTCATTGAGTTCCCCTGCCGACCATTTCATTCACAATCTAAACATTGAAATCCACCAAGTAATATCAACATGAAAGCATCACTAATGAACAATCTTATAAAGCTCAGACCTTGCTTCACCATGGCCACTGTCTTATGGATCTTGTCATTTTGACCTTACATCATTATGGTTGATGATCGTGTCACTTGGAGCTTGCTTGTTTAAAAATCTGTCTTGCTGACCTCTTCTGCAATGACTATGAGTCTCTTCGCCTTTATTGTGGATAGTACAAGGTTGGTCCTGCAGAATTGCTTTCTTGTATGTAAGCCGTTGTTCGTGGTGCTGGTCCAAAACCATGGAACTTTGTCGAGGTCCCTGTTGCATTTGTAGTCATTCATTCAAGCCATTAATTGCACTGATTAAGTTCTTAAATTTTTTGATGATATTATCAACTTGTTGATATGTTGCAAAATTATGGGATGGATCTTGCGAATGGAAAATTTTGGCCTCACTCGACATGCCATGAGGATTGCTATATAGAGACTAGTTAAATGCTAGATTATCGTAGTTCGATTTGACAACGCCAATTGTTACAACATAGGTTTCGACGGCCATATTGCAAATTAGGAAATGCAAGTAATATGAACTTGATGACCAGAACAATGTTAACATTACACCATAGATTATGAGTGAGCTGATTATTGTCCTCATCCTAATTTGATTCTAAGGCATGCACAAATAAACAAGAGGTGAAAGATGATGGGATTGCCCCTAATATCTTGCTTGTAAGTGACCTTGTGGGGCTACACATACTAGAGGGGGTTGTGAATAGTGTAATAGCAAACAAACTGCTTAATTAAAAGTTACTGAAATTAAAGCACAATAAGCAGCGAAAATTAAAGAGTATGCTCAACAACAACAAATGCAAACACAAGGATTTTACCATGCTTCCCCAAAACTTGGGTACGTTCAGCCACACCAATATTCATTATAATTTCCACAAAGAGAAGTGAATACAATCTCATACGGAGATACCTCATACAGAGGATTTGGATTCTCACACAGAGAAATCCTTACTCTCTCACAGAGAGACCTCACACAGAGGACTTGTTCTCTCACACATAAAGAACCAAACTCTCACAAAGAGAGTAACTCCCACAAAGAGAGTATAACTAATTCTCACAAAGAGAATTAGGGGTTCGAATATAAAACAAAACAAAACAACACTTACCTGTGCCTTGATATGATCTTACCAATGTGATGAAGAAGGCATGCAAGTGAAACTCAAGTGCTTGAGATGAGGCTTTGATTGCACTTGATGGTCTTTCTCTCTTCTAGGAATGAATCCTAATACTTCTTACTTGAGTGCATGAAATGAAGAGAAGAAAGATGATCTCCAAGAAAAGGAATGAGATTGAAATCACTTGAAGAAATTCCCTAGAGCTTAGATGATATAGTATAAGATTGAAGCTCTAATGAGGGAATAGAAGAGATTAGGAGTGGCTATTGATTCTCAAAGATATTCAATATCAACCAAGAGTTCTAAATGAACTAAGCCATCTCGTATATATATGAAGCCAAGAAGAGCCCATAAAACCAACCAAAAACCCATAGGGAAGAAATTTGCAACGTCTAGATTTTTGGCAGTTTACGGCACAGTCAGTCGACTGATGAACAACTAACAGTCGACTGTTCAACGGCTAGAAAAATCCAAACGACTATAATCTGAACCAGGACATGCGACTGTAGAAGACAACACAGTCGACTGTATACAAGACAGGTGCATGTAAATCCTTCAGCAGACGACTGCTGCAGAGGATGATGGAAATAAAACAGAGAGATACAATTTTCGTACTTACGTCTTTCAAACGAATGATGACCATTTCACAGACGACTGTAAATATACAGGTGACTATAAATACTTAATCAGTCGACTGTCTTGCAAATTGGGATGAAGCCAAGAAAATGCAAGTTGCACACAGACGACTGTAGATCAATTCTTAGGCGATCGTAGAAACACAGGCGACTGTAAATTGAATATCAGTCGACTGAGGCGAAAAGCTCAAGAAGAGTCAATAAAAATGTTGACTTGAGATGTGCATACCAGTCAGCAATAGAAGGCCAGGCAGGCGCCTGGATGTCATCAAGTCGACTGTCATGCCTTCATCAGTCGACTGTAGGAGAGCCAAAAACTCCAGAAAGAGTTTAAGGCATGGAACCTAATGGGATGATATCAATGATAATCCTAAGGCTCATTAAGATGGTTAAATGCATATGCATGAGAGTATGACCATCTATTAAGGCATTATAATAATCCTAGACTCAAAAAGAGAAATGCAAGTAATAAAAATTACATGGATTATATATTGCATCTCCTAGAGTTTAAGTCTTCAAGCTCATGATACCTTGATGCTTCCAATCATCTCCAAGTCTTAGCACCCCTTAATGAGCTTCCCTTCATCAAGCTCCAAGCTTTGTCATTACTCCTCTAAATGCCCATCCATCATCATGCTCCAAGCTTTGGCTTCATTAGATGATCTTCATGACTTCATCCAAGCTTGAGCACTCCATCACTCTTGGAGGTCTTTAAGATATTCCTTGTAATATCCTCCAAGCATTATGCTTTGTCTCATCAACATATAATCATTTAGATAAACTGAGACTAAAACATAAGATTGATTAGCACACTAACATAATGTATTGATCATCATCAAAACAACGTTAGTCTTGAACCCAAGAACTAACATTACTGATGCCTAAGTCAAGGGGTGCTAGATGTATGAATAAGTAACATTGAAACAAGACGAACTATATAAGATTATGCTTTTTTGACTTGCACCTAATATGTGCGGTGATTGATATAGCATGTATATATAGTAGTTAAGAAAGAGCATATGTCGCAATAGAAAATCCTAAATTCCTGACTAAGTTAGATTGAACTATGGTCATTGGATGACATGCATGTATAGACATATTCTAGAAGGACTGTCTGACTGATAAGTAACATAGTCCAGTTAGAAAAGGATACTAATAACAGTCCACTCGATATTGGAAAATACATAACGGGCCAAACTAATCACATGGCAAAGTAAACTTCTTCCATCATTGACCAGTGTGATGTAACATCATGGTTTTTAGGCCATATTAATTTGAGGTATAACAACAACTAATTAAAATCAAAATGGGAAGTAATCAAAAGAATCAATTTTAATCACATAGAGTAATCAATCACCAAAGATAAAACATTGTTATTGTTTATGGGTGTTTTATCACCACTTATATTGTCGGAAGATGACTCGATTATAGCAGCTGATGTATGATGACGATCGTAGCTGACTGGTACTGGATGGGCTAATATTGGGCTGAATAGTCCTTAGTCTGAGCTGTTAGAGTTCTGTTCGAGCCTATGTCCGGGCTGCCTTCGGCTTCTTGCAACACGAGAAGCTTGTTAGGGAGGGTCGGATTTGGGGTCTGGCCTGATCCCCTTATATGCTTAAGTTCGAGGATGAGTCAAGTAGGCTCAGGGTAATTATGGCCGATCTGTTGGGAGACCCGCTGATAGTTATCACACCGAGCTATGGATGAGAGGTAGAGTTCAGATGGAGTAGATACTAGAGTAAGAATCATAGGTTGTCAGAGAATGTCCTAAAGGATGTACCAGAATTGTCCCCTCTTTTGTTGCTTGAGAGACTACGTATAGGTAGCGGGCGTTCGAGGATAATGTTAGAGCCTTTATGGAGCTTTATTGCCTTTGGTCCGAACCGTCGCCATTGACGACGATCTGAACGGTCAGTTATTTAATGCCCTTATTGATGACGAGCTCAACGGTCGGTATTGATGGGTGAGCACAATGGTAGGCCTCACGTGAGGGCTCTGGGCTGTTGGGCCAAAGTCATAGGCTTTAATGGGCTTGTCCACTCAAATAAACAGTGGAGTGATCATTGGGTCAGCCTGGTGCTGTATCAATGGCCCCATATTTATAACGATGGACCCTAAATATGTAAGGAGGTCAGATGTATTCAGATCGGATCTTTGGAATCCAGGGAGTAGTTACCGCGGGGACCATATCAATGATCTCATGAAGCACGTCGAATTGTTCTCCCACAACTCGCCAGATCCTGCTTTTGAGATGGGGGCATCAATATCCAATCCTTTCCTTTATCAAGGAAGCACTTGGGCCTCGAGGGCTGGACGACCACTGGTACATCCCTAGAGTATGAAGGCTCGTCTGGCTAATAGACTTCATCCAAACTAGCGACAACATTCTCCAAAGTGATCTCAGCCCTTTCCATCTCACTCCACAACTTAACAAATTTGGAGTCTGAAGAAGGAGGAGATTGAAGGCACATTAACAAAAGAGGAAACTACCTTATAAAAACGATGACGACTTCGGACGGAGAAGAAGAAAGCAAAAGTAAAAGGAGACGCAAATCTATGAGGAAGCAGATTAGAAGGATCTTTCCAGACCCCGCGAGCTATTTATACATGGAGCAGCCCGCCTTTAAGGCAAGCTCAGCCAACCGATCAGCGACACACGTCGAAATCACAGAACTCTGACGCCCCTAGTTCAGTGTTCTCTTGGTGGGAAATTTCTAGGGGTTGGCGCTTGTTACGGTCTATTTTCATTGTGCACGAATTTTCATAACAAGATGATTTCAATTGAGTTAAAAAATGAGTAAAAGATTTGTTTAATTTTTTTCGGCGCTCAAATCTAAAAATGGACTTCATTTTCATGATTATTGCGACGATACGAACCCGTGGCATTTTTTCGTAAATTTTCAGAGTCGTACGTAAAAAATGATATTTTAATATTAAAATAATAATATTTTATTATTTTTACTAATTACTTTTCATAGTTACAATTTTATAATTACTAATTACTTTTACCACTTTTAACCTACCTTAAACCCTAGCTTATAAACGTTTTTCTTTCCCCTTGATCGGCTCCCCAATACCACACAACCCCTATTAATTATGATAATTAATAATATTATAATTGTTGTGAATGGAAATAACCAGAGTCGGTTAGGATTGCGGGTATCTTAGAGATACGTCCATATCTATGTATTTGATGTATCTACTCTCCTACCATGCCTATAAATAAAGGGCTGGGGGTTCCTCCCCCAGTAGTTGATTCATAACACGTTATCAGCACGAGCCTCTAAATTTTCTTTTTTCCACAAAATTTTTTTCCCGTTCGTTGCGAAGGCGAAGGCGAAGGCGAGACGGGAGATCCACGAGCGCGGTGCAAGGCTTCCTCCATCAAGGGTCGTCATCCGCGTAGGGCTTCGAGCAACCGTTGCTATATCCGGAGGACGGATATAGAGGTAAAAATACTAAAAACGATATTTTTAATCATACGTATGATTGCCCCTCCCCAAGATCTCGCAAGATCGACAAAGGGGATTATTTGTCGCCTTGAAAACGACGAACCATTCATCCCAAAAACACAATTTTTAGGGTTGTACCCTAGTATTGATCCACCAGAAGCTTCCCCCCCCCCCCCCCCCCCCCCCGCCTGCAGCGAGGGGGCTGCCTCCTGCGCCGACCAAAAGGGGGATGCCTCCTACCCGATGCCCGATGAGGGAGGTTCCGGCCGCCCTCTGCCCCCCCCCCCCCCCCCCCCCCCCCCCCCCCCCGCCGGCAGCGGGGGGCGCTGCCGATCCGCCCGAAGAGGGCGGATCCCACCGCCCTCTGCCGCCCCCCCCCCCCCCCCCGCCTGTAGCGAGGGGGTCGGCCCGCCCTAACGCCAGAAAGGGGCGGTCTCCGACCGCCCCTGCCGCCCCCCGCCTGCAGCAGGGGGGTCGGCCACCGTAACGCCCGCCTGGGGCGGTCCCCGACCGCCCCCCCCCCCCCCCCCCCCCCCCCCCCCCCGCCTGTAGCGGGAAGGCGGCCCGCCGTCGATTCGCCCGTAGAGGGCGGATCCCTCCGCCCTCTGCCCCCCCTGCCGGCAGCGGAGGGGGGCGCCACTGCCCCGATCGAGAGGGGCGGCGGCGGCGGCTAAACCCTAGCTGACGCCGCCCCCCAACCCAAATTGGGCCTTGGCCCAATCAAAAAAAATAAAAAAATTTATTAATTTTTTTTCTTTGGCCTGCGGCCCGAAGCCCGCAGGCCAAATTTTTGTTTTTTTTAAAAAAAAGGTGAATTCTTTTGGCCTGCGGCCCGAAGCCCGCAGGCTAAATTAAGTTTTTTTATATATTAAAAAAAAGCCAGCGGGCCTGAAGCCCGCAAGCCATTATATATATATATATATATATATTTAAAAAAATTGAGGGCGAGAGGCCAAGGCTATAAATACGCCTTTAAAGGCGGATTTCTGGGCTTATAATCAATCAAAAAATGTCGTTTAAGGGCTGAAAATTCGTGAAAAATCACGATTAATTGCGGGACAAATATCGGGCAGGCACGGCCTTTTTGGGGACTTTGGGGGGGGGGGCTTTTGGGATGATGAGGAAAACTTTTTCCTCTGACAAAGAAAGTGTTTATTTTTGGGCTCTTAATCAATTTAATTGATTAAACCCATTCAATTTACAACCTTTGCATTGTAATGATTTTTTCTGCAAAAATCATATTTACATGCTTTGCATCTCTGGTATATTCTGTTGGATATTATATGCGTGGTTGTGCATTGTATTTAAAACTTAATAATTAGGAAGATCCTGCGACCGCTCTGCCGTTAGTAACCTAACCTAACGGTGTATGACGTTGCCCAGTGGTCCAATAATTATTAAGTGTTTAAATTATTTATCCATCTCTGCGAATATTAAATGCCTGTGATGCCTGTGATGAAAATGTCTGATGAAAATGTTGATGAGCACAATATTTCTGCATGAATTGCTAAATGTGGTTTTTGGATCGGCCGTTTAGTCCCACAGTTTATTTCCCGCACTTTTCTTTTATTTTTGAGAGAAATTGTAGTGAGGAATTTATGTAAATGTCAAAGAAAGAAGACCAACTTCCATGAAGACGGAGGCCACGCTTGAAGATGGAGATATCATATGGGACCCACGGGGTTTCCAAAGTTGTATTTTCATTTTTAAAGCTGCAAATTTGTATAATTTGGACTGTGGACTTTTGGACTCTTTCTTGTGGGACTGGCCGATCCACACATTTAGTTTTTCGTTAAATATTGCCTCCGCATGAAAATGTTTTCCCTGATTAATTATTAATTCATGCATGTTTGTGCTCTGCTAGATAAATGGCTAATATTGCAAGCATTAATTTCGAAGTATTGGAAACATCAGGTAGAAACTATCTAAGCTGGCAGCTAGATGTAAAGTTTCACCTACGGGCAAAGTCCCTTATCGCTGCTGTGACTGAAAAAGAAAATGTTAGCGATATAGAGAAGGCACAAGCCATCACCTATATTCGCCGCCATGTGGACAAGACCTTAAAGGCTGAATACCTTACGGTCGAAGATCCACTTGAGCTATGGACTGCCCTTGAGGACAGGTATAAACATCAGAAAGATGTTATACTCCCAAGGGCACGATACGAGTGGGAGAACCTGAGACTGCAGGACTTACAGTCCATTGCTGAGTACAACTCAGCACTATTTAGCATCACCTCACGCCTGAAGTTGTGTGGTGAGAAAGTCTCAGAAAATCGCATGCTGGAAAAGACGTATACGTCCTTCCATGAAAAAGATGCGATACTCATGCAGCAATACCGTGAACGCAAGTTCACCAAGTATTCCGAGCTGCTGCCATGTTTACTCATGGCCGAGCAAAACAGAGAGCTCCTTCTCTCCACTCACAATATACGCTCCCCGGCACTGCCCCCCCCCCCCCCCCCCCCCCCCCCCCACCAGAAGCTCACCATTCCTCTTCCTTCAAAAAGAAGAGAGATAATAAAAGAAAAGAAAGACCACAGAAGGGGGGTCAAAAGAAAAATGCCAAGGGCCATGTACAGCAGCAGTGAAATAATGAAAGTAAGCGGAAGTTCACGTGGCACAGAAATGACAAAAATTATGCACCCCCACCCAAGAGGGAATGGGAAGACCAGTGCCATAATTATGGCATAAAAGTTCACTGGTCCATAGTATGCCGAACTCCGCAGCATCTCCAGGATTTGTATAAAGAGAACAAGTAAAATAAAGCTGAAACAAACCTGATGACCTCTGATGCTCCAGTCAAGTTTTCAGCTGACAACTTCGATAATGATGACTTGCTTGATTAGCCTTTATTTTTATCTTAGCATTTTGTTTTGAGAATAATTTATGAGAGCATTTTAATTATGAAATTTGTTCTGAATGAAAATGTTTAGTAGACAATAAATGAAAATGTTTATCTGAATATGCATGTGCCTAGCGATTCATCTTTTAATAGATGAAACTGCTCTCATAAATAATTAGTAGACAATAAACATGTACGATCTCTTTCAATACAAAGCCCAATATCAGGGCTATATTGAAGATCCAGGGAATGCAACACTGTTGCCCCCAAACGACACAAAAATAAAGGATGCACTGATCTCTCCGAATTCCAAAAGAAACTTTCTAAGTTTCAAGGACATCCGTTTCAACGGATTCCACTTGGAAGCAGCAAAAATAAATGAAAAAAAATTACCGTATGCAACGTCTCAAGAAAAAGGAGTAAAATCCACACTTGAACGTTTTGAGAGCCTTATGGGCCTCCACCATACGAAGATTCGGAGAAAGGAAGCAGAATTAAACGGAGCACCTGAAGTGCCCGACATCAGCCGAGTTTTTACTCCGGCATGATGGACTTGGCCACCCTGGATTTGTGATGATGCATCGCATCTTATCCTATGGGTATGACTTGAAGAACCAGAAGATTCTTCAGAAGAAAAAAAAATCCCTCGCATCCCTTACTATAAGGGAAAACTAATTGCTAGGCCATCTACACGATAAGTTGAAAAAGAATCTCCACGCTTCCTCAAAAAGAATACAAGGAGATAGATGTGGATAAAATCCACCACCCCTAGTGGACTATTTCAGTACTTCACTATACTGATAAATGCATCCTCAGAATATTCGTACGTGTGTCTACTACAGACCCGCAACTTAGCTTTTCCAAAGCTATTGGCACAAAAATAAAAATGTTGCGGGCACATTTCCCAGACAATAAAATGTTGTAAATAAGTCTGGTTAATGTTGGGAAATATACCTCCCAGTCTTTTCAAGAGTACTTTCAATCAACGGGAATTGAAAATGAACATACAAGTGCCGCATGTTCATACCCAAAATGGGTCGGCAGAGTCACTGAAAAGTAGACTCCAATGGACTGAACGTCCATTAAATCCCGATTACATATGGATGCATGGGGACATGCAAACTCTGCATGCTGCATCGTAAATGAAAATAAGACCCTCTGGAGGTCAGAGTCTCCAATGCAATTTGCATATGGAATGCCACCGAACATTTCTCATCTGAGAATCTTCGGTCGCGCAGTCTTAAATCCCCATTGCACCACCAAAGAGGACCAAAACGGTACTCAACGTCGCCTAGGTATCCATGCAGAGTTTGACTCACCCTCACTTATAAGATACCTAGAACCCCAAACGGGGGACGCATTTAAGGCACATCTTGAAGACTGTGATTTCGATGAGACGAGTTTCCCAAAAATATGCCCAGATACTAGAAAATCTGGCGCGAAGAAAATTATAACGTGGGATACAAAAAGTTTGACCCACTATGATCCGGTAACAATACAATGTGTAGATGAGATCCCGAAGATCCTCCACATACAGAACATTGTCTACCAATTACCAGAATCATTTATTGACAACCAGAAGATTGTCAGATCACACATCCCTGCTGCAAAAACTCCAGCTAGGATTGACATCCCCGAGAATGGATGCAATCCACCAGCAGCAGAAGTGGCTGATCCTCAACAGAAAAGAGGCAGTCCACCAGGCTCCTAGGACAAGGAACTCCTGGAGACCTTAGGACAATACTACCACATGACAATGAGCTCCTGTCCACACCATCACCCTTCCCGGAATCCACTGCAGAGGAATTGCCGGGAAAAAGTGAAATTAAGTAAATGTTGTACGTACTGGGGAGGTGTTGACAGATAGAACATAGATTGTCGACAAATGTATTCACGTATCATATTGCCATATACATCGCAAAAGCGATGATGTTTGTAAATTATCGTTCCACACTCCGTTGCTAGAAGGCAAACGTAGAGATTGGCTAAAATGTGGAACGTGGCAATAAAAGATGAGCTGGACTCACTTATGAAACGTGAAATGTTCGGACCTGAAGTCCTGACACCAAAAAGGTGTCAAACCTGTGGATAAAACAAAGTATTGCACACATAAGAAAAATAAATACAAAATCGTATGCTATAAGGTACAACCTATAGCCCAAGGATAATTTCGCTGAAACTAGGGATCGAACAAATTCAAATGAGCATGTCTCATAAATGATGCATCAGTCTCCCTAAGTTATCAAAAGCGAATACCTTACGATTTGGCGAAGGAAAATTATGGATATGCTGCTATTGGATGTTGTGACGGCATACCTTCGTGGATATCTTGTAAAGATAATTTCCACATTTCCTTAAAATGCCTGAATAGACTTCGGGATGTCTATTCAAATGAAGAAATATAAGTATAACAAATAAATGTACAACCAAGAGAATCACTTGACAAGTCAACGATTCCTACTGAAGGTTGTCTTTGCATCTGTGCAAAGAACAGGATTAGAGATCTTAGTTGTAAACAACTAACACCTCATCGGATCTCCTGAAGAGAAAACCGAAATAAATGTACAAGCCTGACTTTTAAACATGAAATAAAAAGACCTAGGCAAATATAAAGTCACGGCTCATAGAATCCTGTTACAAACGCCCAGAAGTGCGTTGGAGATATTAAAAGGACCATTGTCATCCAAAGTACACCTACGGTGGGACACTTACTGGATGAACAAAAAGAACCCTTCCGATCGCTGGAAGAGGGGGAGGATATAACTGGTCCTAAAGTCCCTTATCTTAGTGCAATCATGCACTCCTGGCTAACTGCATGTGTCCCGGTATAGCAATTGCAGTAAACTCATTAGCCAGAGATAGTTGGCACCTAAAAAGGGCCATTAGACCTGAGTTAAGCCTTCTGCGCTTCCTCCATGGGTCGAAATATTTGGACTTACAAAATGTAGTAGCATCCTCCAATGTTTATGCAAATGCAGGTTTCAGGTCCAGTCCCTATGCTGAGAAATCACAGAACGGGTACCCACAGTGGGATGGCCATCCCCTGCAGATCTGCAAAGCAACTTATGAAGGCAACATCATCCTATCATTCCGAGATCCTCACCATTCCAGAATCACACCAATGGTGTATTTGAGGGCGCCTGGTGGTACGTCACATCCCATTGACGACTGGGATAGAGGCTGGTTCTGTGGAGCTGACCATATAGTCTGAAGACCACATCAGAGGCGACAAAACTTAGCAACCTCTTCAGAGTTTCTGGATTCAGCAGCTGCTTGATGGTGATAAAATTTGTAATCTGTGTACATTTTCGGAATATTGTAAATAGGAGTGATGAGATAAGCCTACGAGATCTGAAAGCCTAAGAGCTTTTACAGATCAGGGGGAGTTGACAGAATTTGTACTCTTTTCCATTAGCTATGGTTTTTCCCACTGGGTTTTCCATAGCCAAAGGTTTTAACGAGGCAAATCACATCAACTCTGGATCCTGAAGTATCCACCCCTCAGTGACGCTCAGAATCCAGAAGTATTCATGAGCAGAGTCACTCGTACAAATCAGGGGGAGTTAAAGAGCGTTTGCACTCTTTTTCCTTAACTATGGTTTTTCCCACTGGGTTTTCCATAGCTAAAGGTTTTAACGAGGCAAACCTCACCAACTCAGGATCCCGAAGTATCCACCCCATGTGAGACTCTTATTACGCTCTTGAGTGGAGTCCACACCTATGGCTGGATAAGGGGGAGTGTTGTGAATGGAAATAACCAGAGTCGGTTAGGATTGCGGGTATCTTAGAGATACGTCCATATCTATGTATTCGATGTATCTACTCTCCTACCATGCCTATAAATAAAGGGCTGGGGGTTCCTCCCCCAGTAGTTGATTCATAACAATAATATATTAATATTTCTAATCTCTATTTAATCCCCCCGTTATCTCCTATCAAACACAGCCCCCTCGTCTATTCAAACCACATGGCAGCACACCACTTCCCCTCCCACTCCGATATCTCTCTCCCTCCAGCCGACACACTCTCTCACTCACCTCCCTCTGGCACTCTGCCACGGACGTTGCGCACCGCTCCGCCTCCTCCGCCATGCACAACGTCGCCCACGCGAAGTCCCGAGTCCCCGCTCTGCCACACTTGACGGGGAACCGAACCACCCTCCAGCCTCCTCCGCCTATGCTCCCTCCGGCGAAGCTGCCGTCTCCGACCGTCTCTCCCTCCTCCGAGCATCCCCGCCACCACAAAGCCCACGCCGGTGTCCCCGCATCCCCGCCAGAGCACACGCCAGCCCCTCGAGAACCCCTAGCCCCTCCGACCCCGTGGCTGCCACCCTCGTGGCTCTGCCACCACTGAGACCATCGCTGCCCTCAACAGCTTCGCCGACAACGCCTCGCCGTCCCTCGCCCTGTCGAAGCGATCCGAACTCCACCACTCGAGCATTGCCATCCCCCTCTTTCATGCACCCCAGAGCCCCCAGTGCCGACACCGTCACTACCGTCGACTGTCAACAGTAGACGCCGCCCAACCGCCTCCATCACTGCCTGCAGTCACCGCCACGACTCCTCCACTTGCCGTCGCCGCTGTCGCAACTTGAGAGAGAGAGAGAGAGAGAGAGAGAATGTGATAGCGATAAGAAGAGGTATATACCTATTAAATACGCATATACGCGTATTTATAGTTCTTATATGTGTTTATTAGATTAAAAATCATAATAAACAATATAAGGACCAGAAAAATACTCAGAGACCACCAAAAAATCCAGCATGTCACATAGAAAGCGTAGATGCTGTAATCATCTCAATCTTAGACTTATATTTTTAAATATGAATTTTCAAAGTTATACGTAATTAATTCTAATTTGCTTTTAAAATACATATCTTCTTATATTACGTGTATTTCCCAAATACAAAAATACCATCGTAGTCTACTAATCGAAATGAACATTTTTACATATCAAGTGAAATATTTTGATGAGTATATTTTTCTAAATAAACCATTGAAGTATAGCTATTTTATAGTTTTAAAAATTAGTTTTTAATTGATTTAAAATTATGAAAATTGATTTTAAGCTTTTAAAATTTATAAAAAATACATATGAGTTTTAGAAAAATATTTTCTTTAAATATAAAATTATATTTTTTCACGTCTAGCCTATCTAAAAATTATTGGTGAGTGTTTGACCCGTTTTAAGCTATAATAAAAATACAAACGTTAAGATTAATAGATAGAAAATAATGTAACATATAACCGGTAATTTCTTGTGTTTGCATGTATCGTTTATCATGCACGAGCACCCTTGGAAGCTCTAGCTCCAAGCCTCGGCTTACTACGACGATCCTCAAACCTGTAAGTCACTCTAATTCTTACTTTAGAAATCTAAACAAGTGTACTAGTATGAACTTAGGATATCACATATAGCCTCAGAACAGTCATTGACTTGAATAAACGACTAGAGGCCTATTAAATAGGGAACTACTCAACTGTAGAACGACTGTTGACTTGAGCATCCGACATTACGAACATAGAGACTTAAATAAACATGGAACTACTCTATTGTTTGTTAATATAATCGATGTAGCGGAAGTTGATAATTGTCGTTCTTAATATTGATTCACCAAGCAGGCTGGAATCGCTTGTGCCCAGGTTTGGATCACCCTCTGGGGATAGTGACCTGCTTGGCCAACCTTGAATAAGCCTGTTTGTGTGGATCAATACTAGAATTCCAATTATCATCAGTTTGAAAACATTAATTATAAATACCTTTAAATGAGTTACCTCAACCTTTCATCGTACGTAAACTCATATTTGAATGGTTTTCTAGGACCCTTAGGGCATAAATACTCTATTCCCGTCCTAAGTCGGACAGAACATAGACATAAAATATGCAGCGGAAAAAATGTTAATCTAATTAACATGCAGCCCTAAGGAACCAGACCCTTTTAGCTAGGATCTCTGACAACTCGGGGTGGATCTGACCACCCCAAGAGGGATCTAACTACTGCGAATAATTAAAACGAAAGCTTAAAACACATACCCGGAATCTCAACCCTGGGGCAGGCGAGATGTTCCACGCCGTCTTCCGAGTCGCTCCACATCCCACGCCGAGCCGCTACTCGAATCGATCCGCATACCGTGGCAAGCAATCCTCGTGTCGTCGAGCCAACCACGCGCCGAAAAAAGTTTCACACGAGTGAAAGCCTTCGTCAAGATTTTGGATCCGAATCCGAACTCCTTCATGGCTTTGTTAGAGCCCTCAGGAGTAAGGCAGAAATATAGGGAGATAGAGAATATTAATTTAAGCATAGAACCGAGCGTGCTCCAACATTTACGGGAGCCGCTCGGATCTGGAACTTGGGACGAGTTTGGAGGAAGGAGGGAGGCCCATATTTATATAAACGGCGAACTCTCCCCTTTTCTGCACAACCGATGTGGGACTATTAAATTAGAGTTAATTAAATCGAGTTAGTTTGCCTTTCACAAAGTGCAAACTTCTGTGAATTTTAACTCCCTCACCGTTGAGCTTCATGATTGATACAACCTATCAATTCGAAGGATGTTCAACGGTGAACGCATAGGAAAAATGACATGTCAATCAGAGTCCGTTTGACCATCCAATTGATCGTCCAAAGTTATCCAAAACCATTCAAAGATGGAAAATCCAGCCGTCAAAAAATCCCGGGTTTCAAAAAACCTAACCAGAAAATTCAGGCTTGGTGGGCCTCCATTTTTGCTGGGTTCAGCCCAACAGTATGGGCTGACTTGTTTTGGCTATAACTTGTGTATTTGGACTCCGTTTTTGACGCGGTTTGAACCTGCGTTTAGAGCGGGACGATCCCGTCATCTAGGTAACCTTTTTCATGCGTTTATATTATTAAATATGGTCTTAAAATATTTAAAACACATTTAATCTCTTTTTGCATCATGTGCAAAGTAGTCCCCTATCTTAGCTTAAATTGTCATTTGCATCAAAATGCAATTTTATCTTTCATTGCATCAAATGCAAATTATTCTCCCTAACTAATTTCTACCTATTACTAGACGAAGGTCACACTCTGTGTGAGACCCTACAGCCTGACCCTTACAACAGGTTGGGCTCGAAGCCCTATACGGTAGTGACCAAGAGTAGTGGTTGTCGTCCCTGCTTCAGAATCATCATTATGTGGTTGACTCATCGACATGAATATTGTCGGGACCACCCTGACTGTTTCCATGATGAATTCCGCAGTTATAGTCTCTTCGTCTTAACTATGTCGTGTAGATCAAGTCTAGGGTACGGTCAAACTGTCAACCCTAATAACTTGACTCCGGTTAGTTTCCATCAATATTTAGTCAACTAATGTCGGACTTCTTCCAACATACTCTAATCAGAGATTTTACTAAAGGCCGAACTAACTCTACGACACTAACTCCCATTGACCGGGAGAGACGAATCCTCTCTTGGTTATTACTCTCCTCGTACGCTTCAAGTGACACCCGATCAAAGACCTTTCAACAGGCCTAGCCTCGAAGCTAGGTCAGTGATCTAAGTGTCACCGTTCACGCACAGGTTCGTAAAATGACCTCAAGTCAAAAGACCAACTTGCCTATCATCACTAAGAGTTATCATTGACAAATTGGTCAATATAACCATATGATAACTCTTGTGGATCGTTCAGTGAACTCATTCTCTAATGAGCACATGTGTCTCGTCTTCGACTTCGCCAAGTCAAACGATCATGAGATCATCGCCACTGCTAAAGGGTGAAGACTAAGACACAATGGTCTGTCCGATGTTTCGATATCCTTGTCTCGAAACTTCTATGACCACGAACCCTTTTAGACTTATGCTACAAACGGTCAAACATTTCTACATGATCGAGATACTCATCTTGATACATGTTTGACCTTGCATAAAGTCTCAGGACTTTACCTACGTTAATATCTAATTTTAACTACATTATAAAATAACTTAGATAAATTATTACCAAACAGCTTACTGTTATTTCGAACAAGACGTTTGTGCTATACACACAGAGATAAATAGCCTCGAGGGCATTATCTCTCTACATCTCCCACTTGCACTCAGGCCCATTTATCTTGGCATCTTATACCGTTTTTACACATAAGTTTTTCAAGACTTCATGTGGTATAGCCTTCGTGAGTGGATCTGCTAAAACCGTCTACAGTATAGACTTAAGGGGTTTCTATGTTCATGTTGGACCAACCATTTGAATCTTATTCAAATAAATCACTTGGTCTTTCGGAATCCACAATATTTCATTTCCTTGGATCTTATCCAGTTCATCGTACCTTACGATAATAATTTAAATTTGTTACTGGTCATTTCAAATGGCTCACATCCATTTCTGATAAAGTATCAAACTCTTTGATTACTTTGTCAAAATATATGTTTCATCCCTTTGATGCCTCGCATGTAATTTATACGCTCCCACTGACCTTGAAAACTTTCTGGCTAATTAGTATATGTTGGTTCGTCTAAATCATATTTAGAAGAACGAACTTATAAGTGAATGCTCCAATTTTCATGGTCAACATGAGCGTTTATATCGAGTTTGGTCCAAGTAGATCTGTACATATCTGCTGGCAAAACCGATTTCATCATAATCCGTTTTATAGGAATTATGATTAAAAACCGTTCTCGACCAACATGATTGTACTTCACTATTTTCTTTCTGCACCAATCTTTTAACTTAAAGATTTACTTGCAGAAAATGAGAAAACATTTTTCTTGGGCACGTAAACTAAATTCCAAAATTCATTTACGCATACGGACCTATTCTGATTGCATCAAATTATAAATCGGAGTTACTGCTCCGGATTTCATCCCAAAAGTTGACTAAGTCATCATCAGTTATGATGTCTAACTCGACTCTTCGTCTCACGAGATTCGAGTAATTATACAACTTCTTAATGACCGATTTAATGAATATCTTATTGATAATGTCCTCAGAGAACATTATCAAAACATAGGCATTACTATCTGGGACTTAACCCAGAGGAAGGACTTAACTCAGAGTCACTTGCTATGGATCGCACCAAGTCTAACTAAGTGTGATTCATACCTTTTAACACACAGATGTGTTAACAGACTTGACCTGAGAGAAAATCATATTTTTTTTAATTACGCAAGATTTAATATTGCTAATTATTTCACCATTCGATCTAATCGAATCAGTTTAAATACTTTAGTCATTTCGTTCTTTATTTTATCAGACTTGTGTTTCATCAAGAACACGTGTCTTAATAAAATTTAAGAATAACTTATTTCGGTTAATTCAGACTCGGGTACATCAGTATGTACGAGACTGAGTTCGACAACTCATTCTACCACTGTTTTACAGATGAGTTTTGGCCATTATATCTAAGAGGATAAGATTCACAAGTGTCTGTAGACTTCATAATACGAGAGGTCAGACCCCTCTTTATGTGACTTGTGAAGCTTAGTCTCTCGATACGGCCTAGTCTATTTTGCCAAATAAGTTTGCTACTATCTTGTGTATTTATATATTAACGTTTAATATATTATAGTTATTACAAATTACTAACACAAAACATTGCTTCAGAAGCAAGGTGACGACATTCGACAAAATGTGTTAGACGTCTTCTATATAACTATTATTCTGAAATCGTGACATCAAAATATGTCACATTTTCATTTCCTCCTACTTATGCCTTTACTAATAAATAAATATAACTAACTTTCTCAATTGACTTTCCGGAGTGCCTTCTTCCTTTTCTAAATCATATTTAGATATTAAATAGCCCAACATAAATGAATAGCTATGCAATCATCTCATGTATCCAAACGCTTGAGCTTTGCAACCTTGAGTGTAGCTCAACATGTTGCTTGTCTCAAGATCCGGTTGGGATGCATAGTCTTGCACCGCTCATGCACTCGTATTCGACTCAAACAGTTTGATCGAATTCTCGAACTTTACTGATCAATATTGTTTTTCCATACAACCTTGAGTGTAGCTCGACAAGTTGTAGGGAGAAACATACTTCGAATATCCTATATGTTCAAGCTGCCCCATATAGAGGAGAGTGACATGTAGCGTGAATTTATTTGTTGGACCCAGAACTTAATGAAACCATATTTCTTAAGTCTGTTCTTTAGAAGGTCATTTTTAATGTCAACGAGAATATAGTTTGATTCTATCAATTAGAATTTAACTTGATATTCAATTAATCAACCTATTTGACCAGTTAACTTATTTCATTAAAATATTATATTTTGATTCCTTCGGTAAACATAGTCTTGCCCTAGTTTAGCATATGTTCAACATTAAATATAGGTAGATTGGCTTTTATCTATCTATATCCTCGCACTATTTTTACGATCATTTTTAAGCCTTAACAATGAATGATTTAATCGAATTAAATACATGGGTAAGAGGTTCAATCATCCTGAGCCTAACAACCTTGAGTGTAGCTCAACAAGTTGCTTGACTCTGTAATCGAAAGATGACTCTTCATCGATCATATCAGATATGACCCTCTTATCGGTTTTTACCCCTAGCCATTTGTGATCATGAGTGTGCTCATCCAAATCACAATGTCTAGTTTATTCGGACCCTTGTTTTTGAGTCTAGCTTGACTTGCCCGGCGCTCGGCGTATTCACGACCCGTCGGTTTGGGTCAGGTCTTAGACTACATCTAGCCAGACTACATCATTAACTTATCTTACGCGGGCGCTCGGTGTATTCACGACACGACGGTTTGGGTCAAGTCAAGATTTCATATTATGTATTTAAGGAGTTGGTTTCTACAAGGTTGCCATGTCACAGCTTGAGTGTAGCTCAACAACTGGAACACGGGTCCTATAGTTCCCAACTCCTAAAACAAGGAGGGCTACTGCTAATCTTGAAGAATATTATTAACGTATTTGACTTAAATATAGTCAATGGTGTCATATAGTCATGATTCGCATCATTGCGGTCCAGCGGTACACAGCCAGGGAATTGACTAAGCCAGGTGTCACGCCCCGCTGCCCAAAATAGGGAGGGTCGGCGTGACAAGCCGCGGTATTAGAGTACCAAGCGCTAAAGTACACACCAAAGTCACGCAGGCCACTGCAAACGCTGAGGAAACACAGGCAGTAAAGTACAGACTGAACGATTAACAGAACAGTACAGCTCCAACACAGAAAGATAGTACAAGACACTACAACACAGGCAGTAAGGTAAAATACGACGAACAGAACATCCAAGAGTCACAGAGCACCGCTACTACATGGCCAGTACTGCACAAGTCCACTGTACAACCCCAACAGCAAAAGCTCCCACAAAAGTACAACTCAACCCTACGGGGTACAAAGGGAACAGGGGTACAACACTACGTTCATCACACACACACAACCCAAACCTACACCACGCGACCCACACTGACCATAACACTACGGACCCTGCTGAGACGAGCTGCCCTCCGGGGTCTCCACTCCCGGGCCCGCCGCCAGAGAACCAGTGCCTGGACCTGTAGGGGGGAGGACACGTCACAGCGTGCCCAGTAGGAACTCCACAACTCTACTACTCTAATCATAGTGCACAATAAGGAATCACAACAAAGGAAAAGGCATCACATTCCAGAGTTACTGTTTTTTCTTTATAGGTTAGTTTTCATGCATGAATTCGAAACCTCAGTAACGGGTCAGACATCGGGGACTGGACCTCACCCGGTAAAGTGGGTGGAATGCTACGACTTCCCGAGACAAGCTCTTACGAAAGAAGCCGTTCACCAACACAACCAACCTCAACCACAACCGCACCAACTCCCCGCCACTGAGGGCTCGTCGGGAGTGGCCCACAACTCAGCAGTCCATCCCCCGCATGCTCACTCGTTACCTTGGTTTCCCCAACCCCTCCTAGGGCACTCACCCACTTCGAGTGGAACGAGAACACCCTAGGTTGTCTTTTAACTAATCATTAAACCTAGAGTATTGAGCATGTAAAATGACGTATGTAAATGATGTCCAAATTCATTCTTTTCATAAGATATTCACAACAAACTAGCATGCTCCATAAGCCATGTATCATAACCTCATTGATCATATACAATTCCTCGTGGGTAATACATGTCACACAATTAACAATGCCATTTTCCAAGTTTCTTCAATCTTAAGTTCATTCAGGCATTTTAACAAACATATAATGAGCGCCACATAAATGAAGAGAATCATGTCACAAATTTTTGTAACAAATAGCATAACTAATCTTACATACATGCATCAACATCATTCATGCATTGGGAGTGAAAAATTAGCAATATCATACAAGTCCAATTTCACCCAACACCCTTCAACATACTGAAATTGCATGAACAGATAGAAAAACAGCATTTTTAACCCATTTATTTTGAGAATTTGATAAATCTCAAAGAATGAAAGTTGGAGATATTATAGTTCTGAGTTCACCCATAAAATTTCAGACAAAAATATGAAGTATTGGATTTATAGTGAATTATTTGGTAAAGGGTGTCAAAACTGTTCTGCAGACAGATTTCTGTGTCTGTGTTCAAAGCCAAATTTGGGCATATTATAGCCAGAATTTCGATATAAGAGTCTCGATAGACTTTGAGAAAATCTTGTTATCTTTCCAACAAGACCAAAAGCAACAAAATCTAAGATGTGTACAGGTAGTGGTGCTTGTTTTACTGAAATGTGTACAACTAGACAGAGTTCCTGGCAAGTTGCACAATTCGAATTTTTACCCCAACTTCCAGTTCGAATCAGAAAAAGTGATGAACATGAAAGTTTCTCATAACTACGAGATAAGTATCATATAAAATTTTCAGAGCATTCCTAATAGCCATTTAATCCCAGAACTTATCTAAAGTTTCAGCAAATTGTCAAGCATGCAACAAGAATCCTAGCTCTACAACATTCTTCCCAAATTTCGAAGAAAACCCAAACATACAAGCTTCTTTCCATCACCTATAACTAGAGGGATAGGTGAGAAGTTCCTACCTCTTTTGGAGCTTCAAGAGATGCCTAGAATCGGAAATAGGGTCTCCTTAAGCTTGGCTTCTCCCTTCTTCTTCTTCTTCTTCTTCTTCTTCTTCCTCTCTTCTTTCTTCTCTCCCTTCTTTTTTTTTCTTTTTCTAGGGAATTTCGGCCATGATGCTGAAAAATGGGGAGAGGGGGGAGTTGGAAGGGGTTTAAAGAGTATGGAGGAGGGGGGGTATGGTGTGGGGTTAGGTGGAGAGGGGGGAGGGTTAGGTGTACTAGCCATGGCATGGTGCCTTACTCATTTTTCATTTTCTTCTTTTTTTCTCTCTCTCTTTTTTTTTAAAAAAAAACCCTCCAACTTGCTTGTTTGATTACAAGTTTGCCATTGCAAATATCCCACTTCCCTTTTTGCACAATAACCCCTCAACTTAAAGAAATTTGCCTTAAGCCCAAACTTTTAATGATACCCTCATTTGGGTATAAATGAAAAATCGAGGGGCAATTTGCAAATCTCTCCATTCCCCGGGATTGGTGTGCACATGTACGAGAAACTTGGATGAATTTAACGATTACTTAGTATTTGCACACTAGGGTTGTTACACCCTACCCTCCTTAGAAAAATTTCCGTCCTCGGAAATTTAACAAAATCAGGAGAGCAGTCATTTATATACAATACCCAACAACTGCAGAAAATATAAGATACAACAGTCATTGCTCAAACAGGTACGGGTATTTCTCTTGCATCTCATCTACTCGCTCCCAAGTTGACTCTCCCGGAGACTCTTGCTGCCACATGACCCGCACCAAGTCAATGGTCTTCTTCTTCAACGTCTTCTGCCTCCGGTCCAAGATAGCCACTGGTTGCTGCTCATATGTGAGATCCGACTGTACTTCTATCTCAGAGAAATCTACAACATGTTTGGGATCTCCCACATATCTTCTGAGTTGAGACACATGGAAGACATTATGCACACCTTCGAGGGCCGGTGGCAATGCTAGCCGATACGCAACTTCACCGACCTTAGCGGAAATCTCGAACGGACCAATGTATCTAGGACTCAGCTTCCCACGTTTGCCAAATCGGATGGTCCCACGAACCGGTGAAATCCTTAGGAACACGTAATCCCCTGGCTGAAATTCCAAGGGTCTCCGCTTTGTATCAGCCCAGTGCTTATAACGGTCCTGCGCGATGCGCAGATTCTCTCTGACTGTCCGCACCACATCTGTTGTTGCCGCCACCAAGTCTGGTCCTAAAAACTCCCTGTCTCCAACGTCATCCCAACTTAAAGGAGACCTACACTGCCTTCCATACAGAGCTGCGAAGGGAGCCATGCCAATACTTGCTTGATAACTGTTATTGTATGCGAACTCGACTAGATGCAGATGGTCCTCCCACGAACCCTTGAAATCAAGCATACACGCTCGCAACATATCTTCAAGAATCTGAATGGTTCTTTCCGACTGTCCATCAGTCTGAGGATGATATGAAGTGCTGAAATTCAAACGCGTCCCCAAACTAGCCTGCAAACTCTTCCAGAAATGTGAGGTGAATCTGCTATCCCTATCGGATACTATACTCACTGGGACTCCATGCAGTCTCACGATCTCTTCCATGTATCTCTTAGCCAGATTCTCTGTTGACTGTCCAACTCGGAACGGAATAAAATGTGCTGACTTGGTCAATCGATCTATGATGACCCAAATCGCATCATTGCCCCTAGGAGTCCGAGGTAACCCAGTCACAAAGTCCATGGTTACATGCTCCCACTTCCATTCTGGAATGGGGAGAGGCTGCAACAATCCTGCAGTCCTCTGGTGCTCAGCCTTCACCTGCTGGCAAACCAAGCAGGACGCCACACTCCTGGCTACACTCTTCTTCATTCCTGACCACCAATAATACTGCTTCAAATCTCGGTACATTTTGGTCCCTCCAGGATGGATAGAATATGGGGAACTATGCGCCTCCTTCAATAGTTCTTCCTGAATCTCGCCACTTGGCACACAAACCCGGTTCCCAAATCTCAACGACCCATCTTCGTGAATGCGAAAATCGGTACGAAGTTTAGCTTCCACTTGCTCTCGGATCCTCTTCAACTTGGCATCCCCTGATTGAGCTGCCTTAATCCTGTTCACCAAATCAGACTGGATCTGCAGCCCCATCATAACAGTTTTCTCTCCTGGGAGTACAACTTCTATTCTCATCTGTCGGATTGCCCACCGAAGTTGTGGTCGAGAGGTTAGCTTCATTACGGCGGGTAATCTACTAAGAGCATCTGGCACCACGTTCACCTTCCCAGGATGGTATAGCAGATCAACGTCATACTCAGCCATTAATTCCAACCATCGTCGTTGTCTCATATTAAGCTCCTTCTGAGTGAACACATACTTTAGACTCTTATGGTCAGTGTATATCTTCACGTGTTCACCTAGCAAGAAATGTCTCCACAATTTCAAAGCCAGAATCACTGCTGCCAATTCCAGGTCATGAGTGGGATAGTTCAGTTCATGCTCCTTCAACAATCTGGAAGCATATGCCACCACTCGCCCGTGTTGATGAAGGACACAGCCTAGTCCTCTGCCAGACGCGTCACAGAAAACTTCAAATCCACCCGAACGGTCAGGGATAGTTAAGATAGGAGCAGTGGTCAACCGATGCTTCAGCTCTTCGAACGCTCGCTGGCATTCTTCCGACCAGACATACGCAACATCCTTCTTCGTCAATTGAGTCAAGGGCGAGGCAATCTTCGAGAAATTCTTAATGAACTTCCGATAGTACCCAGCCAACCCCAAAAAGCTTCGAATCTCTGTGACTGTCCGAGGTATAGGCCAACCTTCTACTGCGGCAACCTTCTCAGGATCAACAGACACTCCGTCTCCAGAGACTATGTGTCCAAGAAACGCAACCTTGGTCAACCAAAATTGACACTTGCTGAACTTAGCGTACAATCGGTGCTGCCTGAGGGTATTCAAAACCATCCGCAGATGCTCAGCATGTTCATCCTCATTCTTCGAGTAAACCAGGATGTCATCGATAAATACCACCACAAACTTATCTAAATACTCAAAGAAGATCTGATTCATCAGCCTCATGAAAGTAGCTGGGGCATTCGTCACTCCAAAAGGCATCACCAGAAACTCATATTGACCGTATCGAGTACGGAACGCGGTTTTCGGAACATCAGATTCCCGCACCTTCACTTGGTGATACCCACTTCGCAAATCTAGCTTCGAATACACCCGGGATCCACCAAGCTGATCAAAAATATCATCAATCCGGGGAAGAGGGTACTTATCCCTCACCGTCACCTTATTCAATTCCCGATAATCAATGCACATCCTCCGAGATCCATCCTTCTTGTTCACAAGCAACACTGGCGCTCCCCACGGTGACACACTTTGGCGAATCAATCCCCTATCTGATAAATCGGTCAACTGATTGCGGAGCTCAGCTAACTCCGATGGGGCCATACGGTATGGAGCCTTCGCTATCGGTTGAGCACCTGGAATCAGATCAATAGTAAACTCCAGGGACCTATCTGGGGGTAATCCAAAGATGTCATCTGGAAAGATGTCAGGAAATTCTTCAACAACCCTTGGTAATACAGGCTCTACTTCCATGTCCAAATACTCCACGACCGTAGCTCGAAACTTCAAGGGCTCAAGCTCGCTACTACCATCCCAAAACTCAAACTCTGGATGGCCAGGGATCCGAAAAACTACCCTCCTTAGTCTACAGTCTATGTTAGCATAGAACATCCCCAACCAATCCATTCCAAACACTGCCTCATAGTCGGGTAACTCAATCACCAAAAAGTCTGCATACAACTCTCGTCCCCCGATCTCAACAGGACAGTTCCGTATCCCAGAGACACTACAAATAACCCCATTTCCGGTGTGAACATTCCAACTAGCAGCAAAGGTGTCAACTACTATGGAGTGTTGTGTCACAAACTTCTTCGACAGAAAACAATGTGACGCTCCAGTGTCAAATAAGGACATAGCAGGGTAGGAGGCTACTCTAACAATACCTAAGTATCACAACAATAAAACTCAGCCAACTAGCTAAATAGAATAACTGAGGATCAATCTAATAGACTGCATAGGGGCAAGATTCATACCGGTGATCACTCGACTAGCACCCTCCGAAGTCTCTACTGTGGTCATGGTGTACTGCTGCCGCCTCGGTGGAGGAACTGCCCCCTGGTTCCCTCGTCGCTGCTGGGGAGGTGGAGGGGGTCCTCTCGGTGCAGACGGTCTCGATCCTGACGGTGCCGGAAGGGCAAGCCGCTGTGGCGGTGGTGGAAGAGGTCTCTGCTGTGTAGGACGGACAGCTGCTGACGCCGGCGGCACTGGGGCATGACCCGACTGTGGGCAAAATCTGCTGATGTGTCCCGGCTCTCCACATGTATAACACCTGGCATTCGTAACTCGGCAGTCTCTCTGCACATGCCCTGGCTTCCCGCATCTGTAGCATGAAGGTCCCTTCTGTGCCGGAGGTGGAGCCCCCGGTCGCTTGAATGTCACCCGCTGAACTGGGCCAGGTGCAGTCCTCTGCTGAGCAGCTGGTCTCCCACCACTGGCTGGTGGCCTCCCCACACTCCGTAGGTGGGTCTCATGCTGTCTGGCAGCCCGCAGTACGGCCTCCTGAGTCAATAACTCCTGAGTAGACATGGCCGCCCGAAACTCTACGTCTAGTCCCTTGCGGAATCGCCTGGCTCTGATGGCATCCGTCGCTACAAGCTCTGGCGCGTACTTGCTCAGCAACGAGAACTCTGCATCATACTCATCCACCGTCCTCCCATCCTGAGTCAAATGCTCAAATCTCTGCCTCAACTCGTCCTTCGCTGCCTCTGGAAGGAACTTGGCCTCAAACAACTCACGAAAGGTCTCCCAAGCAATGTTCCCCTTCAGTCGCCTCTCCTGAGCCTCCCACCAGTCTCTAGCTTGATGGGTCAACTGTCGCCTCACCAACTCTACCCAACCGTCTCGGGGATACCGACACATCGTCAGATCATCCTCAGTGTGCCGCAGCCACTCATCTACCTCGAGGCTACTCTCCCTGCCCGAGAAGTATCGCGGACGCAGTGTCCTGAACTCCTTGTAGCTCGGCGGCTTCGGCGCCACTGCCCTCTCCTCCATCTGACCCATGTGCTCTAAAATGCCCATCAGGACCTTAGCCATCAGGGCTGACTCTGAGGTCCTGTCACCCGAAGACTGCACATCACCGGCTGGGCCAATCCCACCATCAGATGTTCCGGTCCCGCCGGAACTCCCGTTCCCACCTTCCATCTGCAGGCGAGAAATAGAACAAATGCATTAGTGTCGTGTAGTGAAATTTTGGAGCCTTACATGTGTTCCCTTTACGCGTATCGCAGTGGGCGCGGACCTGCGTGGGCCACCACAAAACCTGTCACGCCCCGCTGCCCAAAATAGGGAGGGTCTGCGTGACAAGCCGCGGTATTAGAGTACCAAGCGCTAAAGTACACACCAAAGTCACGCAGGCCACTGCAAACGCTGAGGAAACACAGGCAGTAAAGTACAGACTGAACGATTAACAGAACAGTACAGCTCCAACACAGAAAGATAGTACAAGACACTACAACACAGGCAGTAAGGTAAAATACGACGAACAGAACATCCAAGAGTCACAGAGCACCGCTACTACATGGCTAGTACTGCACAAGTCCACTGTACAACCCCAACAGCAAAAGCTCCCACAAAAGTACAACTCAACCCTACGGGGTACAAAGGGAACAGGGGTACAACACTACGTTCATCACACACACACACACAACCCAAACCTACACCACGCGACCCACACTGACCATAACACTACGGACCCTGCTGAGACGAGCTGCCCTCCGGGGTCTCCACTCCCGGGCCCGCCGCCAGAGAACCAGTGCCTGGACCTGTAGGGGGGAGGACACGTCACAGCGTGCCCAGTAGGAACTCCACAACTCTACTACTCTAATCATAGTGCACAATAAGGAATCACAACAAAGGAAAAGGCATCACATTCCAGAGTTACTGTTTTTTCTTTATAGGTTAGTTTTCATGCATGAATTCGAAACCTCAGTAACGGGTCAGACATCGGGGACTGGACCTCACCCGGTAAAGTGGGTGGAATGCTACGACTTCCCGAGACAAGCTCTTACGAAAGAAGCCGTTCACCAACACAACCAACCTCAACCACAACCGCACCAACTCCCCGCCACTGAGGGCTCGTCGGGAGTGGCCCACAACTCAGTAGTCCATCCCCCGCATGCTCACTCGTTACCTTGGTTTCCCCAACCCCTCCTAGGGCACTCACCCACTTCGAGTGGAACGAGAACACCCTAGGTTGTCTTTTAACTAATCATTAAACCTAGAGTATTGAGCATGTAAAATGACGTATGTAAATGATGTCCAAATTCATTCTTTTCATAAGATATTCACAACAAACTAGCATGCTCCATAAGCCATGTATCATAACCTCATTGATCATATACAATTCCTCGTGGGTAATACATGTCACACAATTAACAATGCCATTTTCCAAGTTTCTTCAATCTTAAGTTCATTCAGGCATTTTAACAAACATATAATGAGCGCCACATAAATGAAGAGAATCATGTCACAAATTTTTGTAACAAATAGCATAACTAATCTTACATACATGCATCAACATCATTCATGCATTGGGAGTGAAAAATTAGCAATATCATACAAGTCCAATTTCACCCAACACCCTTCAACATACTGAAATTGCATGAACAGATAGAAAAACAGCATTTTTAACCCATTTATTTTGAGAATTTGACAAATCTCAAAGAATGAAAGTTGGAGATATTATAGTTCTGAGTTCACCCATAAAATTTCAGATAAAAATATGAAGTATTGGATTTATAGTGAATTATTTGGTAAAGGGTGTCAAAACTGTTCTGCAGACAGATTTCTGTGTCTGTGTTCAAAGCCAAATTTGGGCATATTATAGCCAGAATTTCGACATAAGAGTCTCGATAGACTTTGAGAAAATCTTGTTATCTTTCCAACAAGACCAAAAGCAACAAAATCTAAGATGTGTACAGGTAGTGGTGCGTGTTTTACTGAAATGTGTACAACTAGACAGAGTTCCTGGCAAGTTGCACAATTCGAATTTTTACCCCAACTTCCAGTTCGAATCAGAAAAAGTGATGAACATGAAAGTTTCTCATAACTACGAGATAAGTATCATATAAAATTTTCAGAGCATTCCTAATAGCTATTTAATCCCAGAACTTATCTAAAGTTTCAGCAAATTGTCAAGCATGCAACAAGAATCCTAGCTCTACAACATTCTTCCCAAATTTCGAAGAAAACCCAAACATACAAGCTTCTTTCCATCACCTATAACTAGAGGGAGAGGTGAGAAGTTCCTACCTCTTTTGGAGCTTCAAGAGATGCCTAGAATCGGAAATAGGGTCTCCTTAAGCTTGGCTTCTCCCTTCTTCTTCTTCTTCCTCTCTTCTTTCTTCTCTCCCTTCTTTTTTTTTTCTTTTTCTAAGGAATTTCGGCCATGATGCTGAAAAATGGGGAGAGGGGGGAGTTGGAAGGGGTTTAAAGAGTATGGAGGAGGGGGGGTATGGTGTGGGGTTAGGTGGAGAGGGGGGGAGGGTTAGGTGTACTAGCCATGGCATGGTGCCTTACTCATTTTTCATTTTCTTCTTTTTTTTTCTCTCTCTTTTTTTTTGAAAAAAAACCCTCCAACTTGCTTGTTTGATTACAAGTTTGCCATTGCAAATATCCCACTTCCCTTTTTGCACAATAACCCCTCAACTTAAAGAAATTTGCCTTAAGCCCAAACTTTTAATGATACCCTCATTTGGGTATAAATGAAAAATCGAGGGGCAATTTGCAAATCTCTCCATTCCCCGGGATTGGTGTGCACATGTACGAGAAACTTGGATGAATTTAACGATTACTTAGTATTTGCACACTAGGGTTGTTACACCAGGATCATTATCCCTTGTAGGGTGATCCAACAGACTTAGCCAAGCACATGGACCGGATCATGGTCCATTGAATGAAGCTTGTCATTTTTATATGCGTGCCATAGACTAAAAGGCTTTTATTAACAACTAATTAATCATATCAACTAGTTGAATCCTTAAATTCAAAATTTTAGGATCTGTTTAATAAATTTTATTAAATCTTTATCAACTATACGGTTCACGTGTTATCCTAATCGATATTAGGATTTTAATAAATTTATTAACAACGCTAAAAACGAAGTCCTTTAATGAGAATTAATATCATAATAATTAGAACTAAAATTTCATTAAAGGGACTACACTAATCAGGAATTAGGTCTTAAAGTGTTGTTAATGTTTTATTAAAACATAGCATGTCATTAGAATTTATCTCATGTAATGAATAGGCCCATGAGGCCCATTGGGTATCCAGCCCACTATTGAAAGCTATAAATATGAGGGTAGGGGGCTCTTAGCCATCTACACCTGTTTCCCTACTTTTCCCTTCACAACACGTTATCAGCACGATCACGCTCGTTGGAGGAGACGGCGGCTCGCGATGAAGGAGATCCATCAATCGCTCAGATTCAAGAAGATCGTAATCTTCTCAACGGGGAGCGAAAAGGGCATCCTTCACCAACCGTCGACTAGATTCCCTCGTCGAATCTAGAGGTAAAAATCAAAACTTTTTAGATCTAAACTTGCTTTTCATGATTAGATCTGCATGTTTTAGGATCAAAAAGTTTAAAACACGGTAAAAATCACATTTTTATTTAGATCCGCATGTCTAAAAATAATAAAAATCAGTTTTTTAGCGATCTAAATGCCTGAAAAATCCTTTTTTACCCTCCGACCTTGATCCAAAACTCCGCTCGCCCGTAGGGCGAAACGGAGGTGCTTCACAAGCGCCGCCGGCGGCAAAAAACGCCGCGGCCAGGCCGCAGAGGCCGCGGCGAGCAGCCGCGGCCCTGTGTCGCGGCCTGCAGCAGCCGCGGCCCGTCGCCACCACGGCGGCCGCGCCTTGCGCGGCCAGCCGTCGCGGCGACACGCCGCGGGCCCCCCTAGGGTTTTTCAGAAACCCTAACCCTAAACGGGCCAATTTTTCGGGGGAGGCCCAATTAACCCTAATGGGTTGTTTTCATGGCCCAAAAAGCCTGAAAATTAGCCCATTTACACAAACAATTTTTCTTTTTTATTTTTGGCCCTAAAAGCCCAAAATAATTAAAGAAACTTTATAAAAGGGTTTAAAGCGGTAAACAAAACATTAAAAAAATATGGATCAAAGGTAAAAAGTTTTTCAAAAACAATTTTAGCATGTCACACACTATTTAGATTATTTAATTAATCTTTACATGCATGTGATATGATTATCTGCGTGGTTATATGTTTTCAATATATTATCTGCGTGGATGTGCAATTAGGCTATGTTTTTAGGGATCAGCCAGGTTTCCGACACCTTTAATTTCCTGCAATTTTTTTTCTTTTGAGAGAAATTTATATGTGAGGATATAAATGTAAAAAGAAGACCGAAGGACACCAAAAAGAAGCTGAAGGCGTATGCATAAAGAAGATAAGGGCTTCTCTCTGAAGTTCCCGAGTTGTATTTTATTCTTTCATGCAATTTTTGATGTAACTTCGGACTGTATTTCTTTTTATTTCGGTGCCGGCTGGCTGATCCCCATAGTCCTAAGTTATTTTCTTTTTTCATTGCTTAACATTAATTGCGTGGATGTTAATTATTTTTCATACCATGTTTAATGTTACAATGAAACTGTCAAAAAAAAGCATGCGTGAATGGTAATCTTTGTTAATTATTCACATTATGAAACCGTCAAAAAGCATGAATGTTAAATTTCCTCTAATATATCCATGCTATGACAGATGTTTAAAATACATGCGTGGATGTCTATTTTTACTCAGTTTTAATGATACATGCTGTTTTTATATATTGCTAGATCATTCAATGGCCAGACTTGCGAATGTCGACTTTTCGGTCCTGAAGGCCGATGGGTCAAACTACCTGAGTTGGCAGTTGGACCTGAACTATGAACTCATAGATACATAGGAGACTGATGTATAGATTCATAGGAAATCTGCAAGCTTGAAGCTTGGTCAGATGAGGGGGAGTCAACCGCAGAGTTGTACTCTTTTCCCTTGGCTACTGGTTTTTTCCCACAGGGTTTTCCGTAGTCAAGGTTTTGACGAGGCAACCTCGTTGACTCTGGATCCTGAAGTATCCACCCCTAGACACATCCCTAAAACAGGGGAAGTTATGGATTAACTGTTCTTTATTTAACAAGGCAGTTATCCTAACTCGGATCCTGAAGAATCCACCTCTTATTCAATGTTGGTTGGATAAGGGGAAGTGTTATGAATAGGCCCATGAGGCACATTGGGTATCCAGCCCACTATTGAAAGCTATAAATATGAGGGTAGGGGGCTCTTAGCCCTCTACACATATTTCCCTACGTTTCCCTTCACAACATCTCATAAATTTTAGCGAGTTCTTTATTGGCTAACCTAAGAGGTTGTCTTGTGGTATCAAATAAGGGACAAGATAACATAGCCATTAACATAAAGTTACACTAATTTTATCGCATAAAAGAGTGTACAACTATTTAACAATTAAATAGAATAATGTTTATCAAATAAACAATTTTAGCATGCATACTTAAATTTAACATTTAAATTTAAAATATGATTTTTAAAACATTTTATTTTATCTCATAAAAACTTATTTTAAAAGATCACAAAAATTGCATGCTACTTAAAATATTTATCGTATAAAAATTTTTAACGTTTAAAATCAGTTTTAAAACTAGCACATAAATTTAAAACATCATTTAAAAAAATTTCGTGACTAAAAAATTTATCATATAAAATTTTTAAACATCTAAAACATTTTAAACTTATCACATAAATTTTTTAAAGTTTTAAAATCAGTTTTAAAATTATCACATAAATTTAAAACATCATTTTAAAAAATTTCATGTTTAAAATTTTATCATATAAAATATTTAAACATCTAAAATCATTTTAAACTTATCGCGTAAATGTAAAGAAAACATTTTTCTGATTTTAAAAGCGTTCAATTAATTAATCGCAGTCCTAGATCAGCATACAGACAAGTCTCTGATACCACTGAAGGATTTTCTAGGACCCTTATGGCACAAATACTCTATTCCTGTCGTAAGTCGGACGGAACATAGACATAAAATACGCAACGAAAAAAATGTTTATCTAATTAACATGCAGCCATAAGGAACCAGACCCTTTTAGCCAGGATCTCTGCCAACTCGGGGTGGATCTGACCACCCCAAGAGGGATCTAACTAATGCGAATAATTAAAACGAAAGCTTAAAACACATACCCGGAATCTCAACACTGGGGCAGGCGAGATGTTCCGCGCCGTCTTCCGAGTCGCTCCCCATCCCACGCCGAGCCGCTCCTCGAATCGCTTCTTGAATCGCTCCACATCCCGATGCGAGCAATCCTCGTGTCGCCGAGCCAACCACGCGCCGAAGAAAGTTTCACGCAAGTGAAAGCCTTCGCCAAGATTTCGGATCCGAATCCGAACTCCTTCATGGCTTTGCTAGAGCCCTCAGGAGTAAGGCAGAAATATAGTGAGATAGAGAATATTAATTTAAGCATAGATCCGAGCGTGCTCCAACATTTACAGGAGCCGCTCAGATCTGGAGCTTGGGACGATGTTGGAGGAAGGGGGAGGCCTCTATTTATATAGGCGGCAGACACTCCCCTTTTCCACACAACCGATGTGGGACTATTAAATTAGAGTTAATTAAATCAAGTTAGTTTGCCTTTCACAAAGTGCAAACTTCCGTGAATTTTAACTCCCTCACCGTTGAGCTTCATGATTGATACAACCTATCAATTCGAAGGATGTTCAACGGTGAACGCATAGGAAAAATGGCATGTCAATCAGAGTCCGTTTGACCATCCAATTGATCGTCCAAAGTTATCCAAAACCATTCAAAGATGGAAAATCCAGCCATCAAAAAAATCCCGGGTTTCAAAAAACTTAACCAGAAAATTCAGGCTTGGTGGGCCTCTATTTTTGCTGGGTTCAGCCCAACAGTATGAGCTGACTTGTTTTGCCTATAACTTGTGCATTTGGACTCCATTTTTGACGTGGTTTGAACCTGCGTTTAGAGCGGGACGATCCCGTCATCTAGGTAACCTTTTTCATGCATTTATATTATTAAATATGGTCTTAAACTATTTAAAACACATTTAATCTCTTTTTGCATCATATGCAAAGTAGTCCCCTATCTTAGCTTAAATTGTCATTTGCATCAAAATGCAATTTTCTCTTCCTTTGCATCAAATGCAAATTATTCTCCCTAACTAATTTCTACGTATTACTAGACGAAGGTCGCACTCTGTGTGAGACCCTACAGCCTGACCCTTACAACAAGTTGGGCTCGAAGCCCAATACGGTAGTGACCATGAGTAGTGGTTGCCGTCCCTGCTTCAGAATCATCATTATGTGGTTGACTCATCGACATGAATATTGTCGGGACCACCCTGACTGTTTCCGTGATGAATTCCGTAGTTATAGTCTCTTCGTCTTAATTATGTCGTGTAGATCAAGTCTAGGGTACGGTCAAACTGTCAACCCTAATAACTTGACTCCGGTTAGTTTCCATCAATATTTAGTCAACTAATGTCGGACTTCTTCCAACATACTCTGATCAGATATTTTACTAAAGGCCGAACTAACTCTACGACACTAACTCCCATTGACCGGGATAGACGAATCCTCTCTTGGTCATTACTCTCCTCGTACGCTTCAAGTGACACCCGATCAAAGACCTTTCAACAGGCATAGCCTCGAAGCTAGGTCAGTGATCTAAGTAGCACCGTTCACGCACAGGTTCGTAAAATGACCTCAAGTCAAAAGACCAACTTGCCTATCATCACTAAGAGTTATCATTGACAAATTGGTCAATATAACCATATGATAACTCTTGTGGATCGTTCAGTGAACTCATTCTCTAATGAGCACCTGTGTCTCGTCTTCGACTTCGCCAAGTCAAACGATCATGAGATCATCGCCACCGTTAAAGGGTGAAGACTAAGACACAATGGTCTGTCCGATGTTTCGATATCCTTGTCTCGAAACTTCTATGACCACGAACCCTTTTAGACTTATGCTACAAACGGTCAAACATTTTTCTATGATCGAGATACTCATCTTGATACATGTTTGACCTTGCATAAATTCTCGGGACTTTACCTAAGTTAATATCTAATTTTAACTACATTATAAAATAACTTAGATAAATTATTACTAAACAGCTTACTGTTATTTCGAACAAGACGTTTGTGCTATACACACAGAGATAAATAGCCTCGAGGGCATTATCTCTCTGCAATATTCACCATGTTAACTCCCTTGCCTCGTTCACCCTCACCTACCACGTTCTGATGCTTGTCACTTGATGTAACGTCCCGCTCCACATGATACACGGGGAGTACGACTCCGTCCCAGATATTCCCGAATAGGCGGGTGCTACGAAGGAAGAAAAGAAAAGAATTAATGTTGAATAAGAAGGTCCACTGCGCACTGCTGATTTGGGATTTAAATTGCATATTTTCCCCACATTTATGGGCATTTTATGTGTACATCATGTTTATTTTGGCGTTGATACGTGTGTTTTCGTGATATCGTGGATTATTAACGCATAATCTCTTTTTATACATAAAATGTGTGTTTATGGACTAATTTTGCTCCCTATATTTTTCAAGTACTTCTGAGATTTTCCTGGATTTTCTGGAATATTTCCAGAATTTTTGGGAGCTTCCAGTTATTTTTTGGGGTTTATTTGGAGCTAAAAGGCAATTCTGGAAATTTTTTAAAGAAAAAAATCAAAACAAAAAAAAATTAAAAAAAGCCTTTGGGCCGGCCCAGCGGCCGGCCCAAGATCGCGGCCCGCTCTCAGCAGCGGGCTGCTGCTTTCATTGATTATTAAAAAAGCGCAGCGTAGCCCGCTTGGGGCGAGCTGCGCAACGCGCGTGCCCGCCCAACCGGCGGGCACGCGGGCTGCATGTGCCCGCGCCCAGTGGGCGGAAAATTTCTGCGGGCACACTGTGCGGCCGCGGATCCGGCCCGTTAATGGGTTATAGCGGCCTGAAGCTTCGTTTTGGGGTTTTTAGCTTGCTGTTTTTGGTTTTTTTAGGGCTTGGAGGGGAGTCTTCTTCTCCAAAGGCTAGGGAGGAGCTTGGAGGCCATTGGATGGTGGAGAAGCTTGGTGGATGAGCAAATTGGAAGAGGCTAGGGCTCATTTGGTGAAAGCTTTGGTGAAATTTTTCCTCTTTCTCTTTGTATTTTGATATCTCCCTATTGTAATGAATTCGGGTTAATTTATGAATGAGAATTCCATCCCTTGTTTCATGATGATAGAGTAATATTGAATGGTTTGGGCTGTGATTCATTGGGTTGGATGTTAATTCTTGCTTTAATTTCCCCTTGTCCATTTTCAAATGCTAATGTTGGATATGTAATTAGGGCACAACTTTAATTGGTTAAGTCCAGAGAGGGCACAATTCGAGATGAATCCATGCTCCTAATTTGATTAGTGTCATGATAATATATCCATCCCTATTGCAAACTATTGTATGCTTGAATGTTAAATTTTCCGATTGGGCTTCCTTAGCTGGATGACCAATTGAGTTATATACGGGTAATTAGAACTTGATTAACACCAATTTTAATGATCCCACAACCCATGCTCTCTCGCCTTGCTATCCTAACTCCTACTTTGATTCTCTAACCCTACCCATTTAGGTTAGGATTTTTGTTTTCACCACACTTTTTCCCACTTATCCACCGTTAGCGAGGTTGCTGTTTCACGCTATTTCCTTTCTTTATCGACCAAACTTGTGAATATAGAACGACTTGTCCATGTGATCCGACTCAGTACTCACCGGTTATTTTTATTGCATTGACACTCCTACGCTTGCGAGTGGAAGGCGTGCACTTGCGCGTCCTTCCGCAGTCAACCAATTGGCGCCGTTGCCGGGGACAATGATTTCTATTATTAGAAATTTTTGATTGATTTCGAAAGCTTTAGTGTGCTACTTCTATCTCTTAGTGTTGTGTCTTTCCTATTTATTTATTTTCCACTTATTGAGTCTTTTGGTTGTTTATTTTCATTTTTGTGAAAAAAATTTTTAACATGGCATCATCTTCAGATTTTTCCGACGTTGATTTGGAGGATATCCCGCTTCCGCCATACTTTCATGGCTCGGAGCGGGAGAAACCTCATTTACATATTAAAAAATTTGAAGAATGGATGCATTCATGTCTTGGTGGGAATATCGGTGATGATTGCATATATTTTAGATTCTTTCCCTCTTCTTTACAAGATGATGCTAGATTGTGGTTTGATTCATTGTCTCTCGACTCACATTTTACTTGGTTGTCATTTCAGGCTGAATTTCTCCGAGTGTTTTTGCCTATTTTCTTGGAGCAGGTACAGGGGTGGCAGGCCATGGAGCAGCATATAGCGAGCTTTAGCCAATCTGAATGGGAGGCCTACCATCAGACTTGGCAGAGGTTCACTGATTTGGTGCTTGCGTGCCCACACCAGAGTTTTTACGAGGATCATCTCCTGCAGATATTTTATACTGGATTATCGCCATCTGGGCGGGATTTTGTGCAGATGAGCTGCGGTGGGGAGTTCTTTGATTATTCGACTGAGGATTCATGGTGTTACCTGAGGGACCTTGCAGAGTATGAGGAGACAGCCCAGCAGGTCCATGACCAGCCTGAAGAGCCAGCTGAGGGCTCATTCCATTACTGCCCTACGGAGGAACAAGCAGATCATGATGACGGGGCGCAGTGGAGCCAAGTAGAGGAAGCTGAGCATATACATTTTGAGGAGTCAGAAGAGATAGATGATGGAGTGCGTGTCGACCACGATGGTGACACGATGCATTTTCACTATGAGGTTGAGGATGAAGCGAATGTGCATGATGGCCAAGAGCAAATTGAGGACACCATGGAGCCTGAGCCACGATCCACTTCAGAGTTAGCTTCACAGGTCGAAGCGGTTGAGTACTTAGGGAGGACGACTGAGATGAACTATTTCTGGGATGACGAGTATGATGCGTGCTTGGATTTTCCCGAGACGAGTCTACCTCCAGTACTGTCACATATGTCACTTCCCTCGCCTCAGGATGCGCACTTGCCAGTCATCGAGGAGGTTTGTCAGGAGCAGTTACCATTTGCGGGGAGTGCCGCAGAGATAGTTGATATTGATGTCAAGGAAGAGGATATCGACGGGGATTGCGACATGGTATATATTGAGCCCCAGCTCCCTCCTACTCCAGTTTTCTCTCTGCAACCACTTCCACCTCCGCTTGAGGCCGTGCATCATCCCGAGACTAGCATCACATTTCAGGGAAGTTCCTATCTTTCTTTTCCCTCCACCCCTGAATCAAATTATTTAATTCCATATCATAATGATTCGGATTGTCGTCATTTGATCGTAAATTCATTTATTCATTTCGACGACCTAATTTGGCAAGCTTTTAACTTGGATGGGCGCTCTCGCCCAATTATTTTTGACTCGGCCTATCTCCTCCATTTTGCAGGAATCTATCATAAGGAGATGCTCTGGGTTGTGTCGCTTGCCATTAATGCCCGCAATGGAGGTAGGGAATTGGACGTGGCGACGCTCGCGGAGGAGCGTAAGGATATGATCGAGCAGTTGCCACCACCGTTATACATTCGAGATCCGCCTTTTTCCACTGTGTGTTCTTTCCAATAGTGTAAATAAATAAATGTTTTATTTTCGTTTTTTCGCATTCTTTTCTTTTCTTTTTTTTAGGATCTTTTGCCGAGATTTAATACTATTCAAACATTGAGGACAATGCTTATTTTAAGTTGAGGGAGAGTGTTAGAATCTTTAGATTTGTTAGGATTTTGATGTTAGCGTAAATTTTTTTTTTTGTGAGATCCCTCCATCTTGCTCTCATCCAATGAACTTTATTGCATATCATATTTGGCCTCCTCGCCGCTTGCTTTGTGCTTAGTCCCTACATGCTTAAATGACATGCAATTTTTTCGGATTATTATTTTGGTATCAACTTCTTCGATGTTTGATTGGCACGTTTTCATTTCTTTTTCAATTTGGAGTCAAATGCTAATATGACATGTATAAATCTATTTTATACGTCGTGATATCTTTTTGAAATAATTTGGGAAAAGTTTGGTGTAAGTAATTGCATGTGTTGGGATGAATGGTGTAGTTTTTGGTTGGATTGGGTTTGGCCAATTGTGCATGTTTGTTTTCTTCTTATGAGTGGGTGTATGAGTTGATAATTCATGTTGAGAATGAGAAAAAGAGTTAGTATAAGTGAATGTTTCTTTCTAATCGAATCGAGTAGCCGGTGCCCCACGAAACATTGGGGAGATTTAGGAGATCATTCCATCCATTTGCATATATAGCGTCATCGCGTGTATGCAAATGTGGCCGTGTTTGCATTTCATAGCGTTATCGCGTGAATGCAAAACATAAACTTCAAAAAAAAGAAAACAGAAAAAGAAAAGAACAGAAAAATGAATTTAAAAAATGAAAGAATAAGCAACATGAGTGATGCAATCTCATCTCCCACAACTTAGAAGAAATTTCTTTGTTTTGGCCACTTCCTTGAAAATTTGAAACTTTGACACCGTGATATATCCTAATGAATGTGATACGGTGCTTATTACTTCACTTTTCTTTGAATTGGATTGAGGGGAGTGTCATTTGTTATCTATTTTCATACATTGGGTATATTGGCTTTGAAATCAATTGGAAATACCATTTTGGGTGTGCCATGATGATATCGTGAGTTTGGTGCATGTTTTTCCTTTAATCCGAATTTATCGCAAATTTTGCTAGGGACTAGCAAAAAGCTAGTTGGAGGTGTGATTCGGGATTTAAATTGCATATTCCTCCCCATTTCTGGGCATTTTATGTGTATATCATGTTTATTTTGGTGTTGATACGTGTGTTTTCGTGATATCGTGGATTATTAATGCCTAATCACTTTTTATACATAAAATGTGTGTTTTATGGACTAATTTTTGCTCCCTGTACTTTTCAGGTACTTCTGGGATTTTTCTGAATTTTTTGTAATTTTTCCAGAATTTTTGGGAGCTTCCAGCTATTTTTTGGGGTTTATTTGGAGCTAAAAGGCAATTCTGGAAATTTATTAAAGTAAAAATCAAAACAAAAAAATAAATAAAAAGCCTTTGGACCGGCCTAGCGGCCGGCCCAAGATCGCCGCCCGCTCTCAGTAGTGGGCCGATGCTTACATTGATTATTTAAAAAAAAGAGCAGCGCAGCCCGCTTGGGGCAAGCACGCGCAGCGCGCGGACACGCGGGCGCGCGGGCTGCACGTGCCCGTGCCCACCGAGCGGAAAATTTCTGCGGGCGCACTATGCGCCCGCGGATCCGGCCCGTTAATGGGTTATAGCGGCCTGAAGCTTTGTTTTGGGGTTTTTAGCTTGCTGTTTATGGTTTTTTTTGGGGGGCTTGGAGGGGAGTCTCCTTCCCCAAAGGCTAGGGAGGAGCTTGGAGGCCATTGGATGGTGGAGAAGCTTGGTGGATGAGCAAATTGGAAGAGGCTAGGGCTCATTTGGTGAAAGCTTGGGTGAAATTTTTCCTCTTCCTCTTTGTATTTTGATATCTCCCTATTGTAATGAATTTGGGCTAATTTGTGAATGAGAATTCCATCCCTTGTTTCATGATGATAGAGTAATATTGAATGGTTTGGGCTGTGATTCATTGGGTTGGATGTTAATTCTTGCTTTAATTTCCCATTGTCCATTTTCAAATGCCAATGTTGGATGTGTAATTAGGGCAAAATTCGAGATGAATCCATGCTCCTAATTTGATTAGTGTCATAATAATATATCCATCCTTATTGCAAACTATTGTATGCTTGAATGTTAAATTTTCCGATTGGGCTTCCTTAGCCGGATGACCGATTGAGTTATATACGGGTAATTAGAACTTGATTAACACCAATTTTAATGATCCCACATCCCATGCTCTCTCGCCTTGCTATCCTAACTCCTACTTTGGTTCTCTAACCCTACCCATTTAGGTTAGGATTTTTGTTTTCACCGCACTTTTTCCCACTCATCCACCGTTAGCGAGGTTGTTGTTTCACGCTATTTCCTTTCTTTATCGACCAAACTTGTGAATATAGAACGACTTGTCCTTGTTATCCGACCCGGTACTCAACGGTTATTTTTATTGCATTGACACTCCTACGCTTGGGTGTGGAAGGCGTGCCCCGTGCACGTCCTTCCGTCGTCAACCAACTGCTGGGGTAGCACCTGTAAGGTTCCCAACCAAAGACAACAAATAACCAAAGAACAACATATGATAACAACAACACCAACTAGAGCACAATACTAAAAGTACATCATCCACATGTACATACTGCAATAACTGATACACCATCTCAGTTCTACCCCATAGGTAAAACCCCAAATACAACAACTCTCTATCTCATCTCCTCACCTTACCCCACACTCTCAACTCTGCCACTGGACTCCACTGCTCCACCTGCTACCAACTCCAAGAGCCAACACCTGTAAAGTTAACGGGGGCACATCAACACGTGTCCCAGTAGGATATCCCAACTCAACATAGGGTACCATCTATATGCATGAGCTACTATGCATGGAATATGTAGTGCATTACCATAACATGTAATGGAAAACATAGCTACATAATATTAAGGTAATAGTAGGAAAACGTACCTGCTGCACTAGTGTGTTGCTGCAAAAGAGAGTTAGTACTACGAATCATATGTAAAGTAATAGAAACAAAGGGGAATAACGACAAGGCACAGGCCAAGAGGGGAATACACAAGGTGCCACCAAGAATTGAAATACACATGTAAACCACATTTACCAATGCTACAAAAAATAACGAGGGTTATCAATTAAATCGTAGGTTAGCGTTTTGGAACATATGTAGTGGATAGGACCCTTTTGGGACTGGACCTCCCCCAGTTGGGGCTGGACTGGACCTCCCCCAGATATGCTATGGACTAAGCCAAGCGTGCAATGTTGTTAACAAAGGAGCACTTCCCACATTCCTCCTTATATCTGCCACTCCCCGCCTCATGGGCTACGTCAGGAGTGCAAACCACAAACGGTCCATCCCTCATGTCTAACTACTACTTTGGTTCCCCCAAACTCATGTCACCCTCCTTTAAGAGGAGCATGTCATTTATTTTTCTGATATAGCATGCACATATGATTATGAAGAAAAGAAGTTGGCATGACTTTACAATTTCAATATCTCTCATATAACATCTCGGTCTGTCACAACAAATCGGGTCATGCACCTAAGTGACATGCCCTTCATCATTCCCCGCATCAATCCACATCCCATTCCATGCCACACCATGCCATACACGTGTTTCCAACATCACAAATTAAACCGGGTTCAATATACAAGTGCATATAGCCCATTTCTCATGTTCCTCAACTTTGGTTTCATTGAGGCATTTTCACAAACACATGACGGCATCATTAACATGGCCATTGTAACATGAGCAAATCCAATAACAAATATCACAATGAACTCCTACTTCAAGTAACAACAATGCACATTTATAATAATAGAGGAAAGTTTAATATCAGCTCATAGTTATAGCATCACGTAAACATGTCATGCCCTATTTTGAGCCATATATGTATTCTACTGAACACATGTGGTATTTCTACTTACGATACGTGGGTAGGCATGAAATAAACGTAGATATCGATGTACGTAGCGTAGTACAAAGGGGATTAGGCCGTAATGTGTGGCTAAGAGACGAGAAAGCGAGATTGAGTGCGGGAGAAGAGTGAAAGACGTCGTGGGTGCAAAACAACAAGAATGTGTTAGACGTGTGTGCGAGGTGCATGTATGCATGTGTAGGCATGCATGGATATGTGTATGGAAGCCATGAAAGTGTGAAAGGGGTTAGGGGTCAATGGCAACCCCGTATATTTTTAGAAAGGCGAGGGGCAAAACGGTCATTTGGACTAAAACTGATGTGCGTACATACTAAAGTTGTGTGTGCATAAAGTAATGGCAACCTTGTAAATACCTAGAATATGGAGGGGTATTTTGGTCATTTAGCTAAGTGCATGCTTATCCTAAGGAGGCTTCTAGTTATAGATATTTTTGGAGAAAGATCTCCTTTCTTCTTCACTTTTCTTTTCTCTTCCCTTTTCATTTTTCTTTTCTTTTTCTGGCACCCAATAGGGCCGGCCACCTTTCATCCTTTCCCCCTACATCATCAAATGAAAACCCTAATTCTCTCACCCAAAAGTTAAGAAGCCTTGGTTGCTTCAAGGAGAAGAAGGTGGAAGGAAGAGAAAGAGAAGAAGAAGAGGGAAAATCGAATTTTGAGGTAGGAATTTACTTGGATTTGGAATTCTATAAATTGGTTCTTGTGATTATGATTTCAAGCATGTTTTTACTCAACACATGATAAGGATAGTTAAATTTATATGATATGGCTCAATTTTACAAATTTCCTCTTGAAATTCCTAGCAAAGTCATCTCTTTTGAAATCCTGAAATTCTGATGTCTGTTGTAGCTTCCATTACAGTTACTGTAGCTCGAACCATGTTCCGAAAAAATTATATACATGTAGATCTTGAAGTTCTGCCCCAAAATCATATAAATTTTGATATATGTGCAATTCAGAAATTAGGGGCAAAAATTACAACTTTACAGCATGTCTGTTTGATTTTCAGTTTTGCCACAGTTTAGAAAAATTGACCTAAACGCCTGCACACACAATGGAATTTTATGTCTTGGTCTTGTCGAAAATTTAACAAGTTTTTCTAAAATTTCATCACAGTGCTTATATGTCAAATTTCTGGCTGCAACATGCCCAAAATTGGCTTTCAATACAGACCCTGAAATCTGTCTGGAAAACAGATTTGACACACTTCACCAAATAATTCACCATAAATCAAATTTGTCATATTTTTGCATTAAATTTTATAGGTGAATCCAGGACTACTATATCTTTAACTTTCCTTTAGAGTGTTTTGTCAAATTCACAATAAAATGGATCCAAAATGCTGATCTTGTAGCTGTTCTGACAATTCCAGCAAGCTGGAGTGCCTAGTTGAATATTGAAACTTGTAGTGATGTCAAATTTTCTAGTCTATTATGCATGAATGTTGTGCTAATTGAATGAATGCTTAATCATGCTATTTTTCACTAAATTTTCTGATGTGATAGTATTCTTTAATATGGCGCATGCCACGTGTTTGTTGAAATGCCTCAATGAATGTGAAGTTAAAAAACATAAGAAATGGGATTATATGCTCTTGCACCAAGAACCATGTTATAAATTGTGATGTTGCGAGACATGTATGGCATGATTTCATAAGTGATGTATCATTGAGTTGTGATAGAGGGCATGACAATTGGGTGCATGACCCATTTGATATGTGATTTGCCTACGATGGAGGACATGTCACTTCGGTGCCTGACCCATGTTGACGTGAGTGTGAACTGTGAAACCATGCAATGTGTCTCCTTCATAATTCTTATAATATGACTTATGATGTTTAATTGATGATTTAGAATGTATCAGTCCTCTCCAATGAGGGTGAGGTAGCAAAACCCGGGGTTTAGGTGGAATTTGAGTAAATTGTGGATATGAGGCGTGGACTGAGAAGTTGGAGGAAATGATTATGTGATATGTGATATTTATACCCACTCGCCTTTACCGGGAGTGGATGAGACATACGGAGGTTGTGTTATTGTGGGAGAGCCTCGATCCTACCAGGGACGGGGGAGCTGAGAGGCCCGGTGTCGTACAGTGCCCATGTCCACTGCGCCGTATGCTATATTCACCCCAAATTTGGGGTGAAGTCCAGGTCACGGTATCACACAGTTTACCCAAGTTCCAATTAATTCAATTATAAAATTATAAAATAAGAATTTGCGTGTTACTCCTTCTGCTGGCAGTACTTTCCCTTCCATTTGCCTATTCTTTGTGAGTCTATGTCACGCCCTAGGAACTTGTAATTATCTTATTATATAATGGTTGCTTGAACACTTGCGTTATTATTATTGTTGTTGTTGTTGTTTTTCGTATATAGATCACATCATACTTAGAATACATATAGAGATCTATTTGTGGTATGTGTGTGTAGTGAGTGCCTATTCTATAATGATACGTATAGATATATATTTGTGGTATGTGTGTGTATTGTATCTGTTAATGTGTATATATGTGCTTAGTTATTCATGTGAAGGATGCCTATGTGTGTGTGTATATATGTAGTGAATGCATATAGTGATGTGGATGTGCTACTATATGAATAATAGGATGTATATGTAATATGTGTGTGATGCGGATGTATATGGATGACAATGAAGTATATAGTGTATATGTAACGACTGCTTTTCTTGTATCTGATTATAATATAATATAATATATGTTTTGGTGGATTTTCTCCTCTTGTGAGGTTTTCGTCTCCGTAGATTTCATTTTCGATCGATTCGTCGTATTTTCTCGCTTCTTCCTTAGGATTGTCGATTTCGAAGTATGTCATTCGTGACGGACTTCATAACGGTCGTATCTAACTATTAGATCAAGCCTAAGAGTCTTAGGAATCGATCCCGGGGCCCCGCGCTCCGTATCAGTACTTTTCTGTGCTCATTAGCCGGTGTAAGAAGGGCCACCGACCGACTAGATAACGATCCAGTCGGTCGGCAATCCTTCTTGGACCGACTAGTTAGCTTTCTAAATTTCTCAGGAGTTACTGTTTATCGTTAGTCGGTCTAAGAACGTTGGTTGACCGACTAGGTTGCAAACTAGTCGGTCAGCAATGCTTCTTGAACCGACTAACTCATCATCTTATTTTTTGTATCAGTTACTGTTTACTCTTAGTCGGTCTAAGAACGTTCATCGACCGACTAGATGCTAAACTAGCCGGTCAGTACTTGTTCATGGACCGACTAATTCTAAATCCTATTTTCGTTCAGGAGTTACTGTTTACACTTAGTCGGTCTGCGTTGGTCGACCGACCGACTAGTTGCCAAACTAGTCGGTCAGTGGTTTCTCTTTGACCGACTAACCAGTGTTAAAACCCTAATTTCTGGGCAGCCGCCAGCCTAGCCTATTTAAACCCAACCCATTCGACTTCTTCTTCTCCAACACGACCCAAAACCCTAAAAACTTCCCCCTTCAGCCCCCATCTTCCCCCAAGCTCCATTTCTCCATTCCAAGCCCTAAAACCTTCATCCAATCCATCCATTCACTCATTCCACCTCTCATCTTCCCCAAAATCTCACCAAAATCCATCAAATCCCTAAATCACCCAAAACCCTAGTTTCTCCAACTTCCCCCAATCTTTTCCAGATCTGATCCTAGGGTTTCCCGGAGTGTTTCTTCCGCCTTCTCTCGGTAAGAAATCGATCTACCGTTGTTTTCATAGCCTATTTATATTTTTATGAAACCCTAATAAATTTCATGTTGTTTGTTGATTGTCCCCCCCCCCCCCAAAACAGCGATTTCCCCGTAGATTAGCATCCGTGTGACGAAGTGGTCGTCATCCCCGGTGCTAGGCAAGTGAAACTTGCCACTTAGGGTTTAGGCCATGTTTTAGGCCATTTGCTTGTTGTAGGCGTAAAAGAGGCTAGGCGACGAAATGATACTCGCCTAGGCGCAAATTGGGGAACTAGCTTGACAACGAAGCTAGTTCCGACATATATCATGTTGCACAATTACCACGTCATATTTACTTTCCATTAACGGTACGCGAATATGTTCATGTCATTGCATCTTGCCTGTTACGTTTAAATTCAATTAACGGTACGCAATTATCTGTTCCTAGCATTGCATTTTGATTGTCGTCGTGATTGTGTAGCACACGCTACAATGCTATTATTTTCCTGGCTCGTGTTCCAGAAGCGAGCCCTGTAGTTGGAAACCCCAACGCTCGACACATATGGGTGGGGTAAGAGATAAGCGGACTGAGCCGAGTGGCCTGATCCGCCACTCCGGCCAGCAGGTGACATCTCTAGTGTTCAAGTGATTAATAGTGATAGAGATAAGCGGACTGAGCCACGAGCTGGCCAGCAGGTGGACTCTCTATGCACTAAGTGATAAGTGATAAGTGATAAGTGACAAGTGTTACGTGATAAGTGTTAAATGATAAGTGATTAGCGATTTGGTAGCTTTTGCTACATTATGCATGCTTGCCTCTCTTTTAAACTGTTGCATCATACTTAACTGCCATGTCATGCATACTAAACTGCTAGGTTGCTAGTTGCCTACTTTCAGTTTCCTTGCCCAAGTCCTTTAGACTTGCTGACATGTGCCCCTTTTACTCTTTTGGGTGACACATGTTAGATCCTGAGCCCGAGTACCTCGTTGAGGACGAGGTGTTTGCTGACGCCGAGCCCGAGCTTGTGTTTGACGGGGAGTACGTGGACACTGGGGACCAGTCCTAGTGTCTTCGTTGTGTTTTACTTTTGATTAGACAGTTGTTTTGTTATCGGTGCGTAGCACCTATACTTTGTTGTTGTCGTTGCTTTTGTTGGCCTTGTTCTGGGCCTTGGACTCTTTTCTTTAGCCTGGTGGCTTTTCTGGATGTTGAACTTATTTGTGATGTTGGACAATATTTGTGAGATGTGAATTTTATTTCAGTCTCTCCTTGTGTTATTATTGCTATTCTGTTGTGGTTACAGGGACCTGTTTATGTATTGTGGACGCTTATCGGGTTTGGGGCTTCACAGCTCCACTCTCGTGCGGACCTTTTCACGTGCTCGCCTCCATTTTAGGGAAGCGGGTCGTGACAGGTTTTAGTGGTGGCCCATGCAGGTCCCTTCTGTAACTGCGATTTTTGGAATAGCGATAATAATATTAGAATGTCCAATAAATTAAGTTCGACGTCCGATGTCATAGGCTATGAGTCTAATCTGATTTGTTCTCCGTGTCACTAGATGGCAGGAAGGCGTTTCACCCGTGGTGGGGGTAGTGGTGCGCTCCCTCATGATGAGGAGCCTGAGCGGGAACCCACCAGCGGTGAGATGATGCGGATGATGTTGCAGATGATGCAAGTGCAGCAGGGCGTGCTTCTGCAAGTCCAGAATGCTCCACCTGCTCGAGCTGCCCGGGCTCTTCCGGATGTTCCTCGCTCTGAGCCAGGAGCGAAGCAATTTCGGGAGCTGGGTCCCGCATATTTTGATGGTTCCGAGGGTCCTCTGGCTGCCGATGAGTGGATTCGGAACGTCGAGGACAATCTGAAGATGGCCAAGATCACCCCGGCTGGGTGGGTTGATTTGGCGAAGAGGCAGCTCAAGGATAACGCCAGGAATTGGTGGGATGCGGAAGAGAAGTTGTTGGTGGAGCCGATAGCTTGGGCTACCTTCAAGACCAGATTTGAGGGTGAGTTCTTCCCGAAGGCTGCCAAGGAGGAGATGCTGCAGCGTTTTATCGATTTGAAGCAAGGGAACTCGTCGGTGGACATGTATCACCAAGAGTTCATGAGGCTGAGTCGGTTTGCACCAAAGATGATGCAGGACGCTGAGGAGCGAGCTCAGAGGTTCCTGCAGGGGCTTGCTTCGGAGCTCCAGAGTTTTGTGACCTCTTCTGACCGGGAGTCTTATCAGAAGGTTTTGGTCGCTGCCAAGAGGCAGGAGCTGCTTGTGAACCAGAGGAGGGGATCTGTTGTTGGTGCTGGGAAGAGGCCTGTGGAACAGGCGAGGGCTGTGGTTAGACCTGGATTCAGGCCTACTCAGTCTGCTCAGTTTAAGAGGCCAGGAGGGCCTGTTCGGAGGACTTGCCATTTCTGTGGCAGGGAGGGCCATGTTAAGGAGTCGTGTAGGAAGTTCTTGGGGCAATGTATTGCTTGTGGAGATCCCTCCCATGCCATCAGGGAGTGCCCGAGGTTGAAGCAGCCTTGGAGGGCACCTGTTGCAGCACAGCCGTTGCAGCAGCGAGCGTCTGTTCCTGCTGGGCGTGGAGCGGCTCTTGTTCCGCAGGGGCAGGCTTTTCGGCAGGCTGTTCCGCCGAGGAGGCAGGCTTTTCTGATGACCGCTGTGGAGAACGAGGCTGTGGATGAGGTTATCGCAGGTAATCCTCAATCTAGCTGTAATTTTCCGAGCTGGTTTTGATTGTTTGATTGTGTTGTTTGCTTGAACATGGTTGTTTGCTAGACTAGGGTTTGATTGTTAATTGCTTGTTAGGTTTGGTGTTGGTGTGCACATTTCCTGCACGAGTCCTCTTTGACTCTGGTGCATCGATGTGCATTATTTCTCGGAGCTTCGTGGAGAGGCATTCCTTGTCGACGTCCCCTCTTCCGAAGAGTTGGAATATCGTTACAGGGAACGGTGTAGTCTCGGTGCATCGTGGGTGCAATTCTTGCCCGTTGGTGGTTTGTGGACGTGAGCTTTGTGCTGATTTCATTGTCCACGACATCATCAACTATGATGCAGTTCTTGGGATGGATTGGCTTGTGAGCTTCTATGCTACGATCGACTGCAGGAGGAAGAAGGTGGTGTTCGAGATCCCCGGACATCCAGTGTTTGAGTTCAGTCGTGGTAGCAGTTCGCTTGGTCCTGTCAGATTTCGGGCCAGGCCGGTGGAGGCTGTGGCTATGCAGATGGAGCTGGAGTGGCCAGCTGTGGTGCGAGATTTTGGCGACGTCTTCCCCGAGGAGATGTCTGGTTTGCCGCCTGATCGGGCTTTGGAATTTTCTATCGATCTGGTTCCAGGTGCGCAGCCGATTTCGAAGGCGCCGTATCGTATGGCACCTGCAGAGTTGGAAGAGTTGCGGAAGCAGTTGGATGAGCTTTTGCAGAAGGGTTATATTAATCCTAGCGTGTCTCCGTGGGGAGCACCGGTGTTGCTGGTTAAGAAGAAGGATGGTTCGCGTCGAATGTGCGTGGACTATCGGGAGTTGAATGCGGTAACCATTAAGAATAAATACCCGTTGCCTCGCATTGATGATATTTTTGATCAGCTTGGAGGTTCGAGTGTGTTTTCTAAATTGGATTTGAGGAGTGGTTACCATCAGTTGAAGGTGAAGAAGGGAGACGTTCCGAAGACAGCGTTCAGGACGAAGTATGGACACTATGAGTTCGTGGTTATGCCTTTTGGCGTAACTAACGCGCCCGCGGTTTTCATGAATCTGATGAACCTGATTTTCTACGACTTTTTGGATAAGTTTTTCGTTATCTTTATTGACGACATTCTGATCTATTCGAAGTCGGAGGAAGAGCATGCCTCGCACCTAAGGACGGTGTTGGAGATTTTGAGGAAGCATCGGTTGTATGCTAAGTTTTCGAAGTGCGAGTTTTGGCTGGATAGAGTTGCTTTTCTCGGGCATGTGGTGACTGGAGATGGTATTTCAGTGGATCCCAAGAAGATTCGTGCCATCAGGGAGTGGCCTGTTCCGTCGTCAGCGTCTGAGATTCGGAGTTTCCTTGGACTTGCCGGTTATTATCGGCGATTCATTAAGGACTTTTCTCGTATTGCTGAGCCGATGACCAGGTTGACGCGGAAGGATGTTGCTTATGTTTGGTCGGGTGATTGTGAGAGTGCTTTTGGTATTCTGAAGGAGAGGTTGACGAGTGCCCCTATTCTTGTTGTGCCTGATCGCAGCGGTGGATTTGAGATCTTTTGCGATGCTTCTGGCAAGGGTCTCGGTTGTGTGTTGCATCAGCACGGGCATGTTGTGGCGTATGCGTCTCGTCAGCTTAAGGTTCATGAGAAGAATTACCCGACGCATGATTTGGAGTTGGCTGCCGTTGTGTTTGCTCTTAAGATTTGGAGGCACTTCTTGCTGAGTGAGAAAGTGAAGATTTTCACCGATCACAAAAGCTTGAAGTATATTTTCACTCAGAAGGAGCTCAACATGCGACAGCGTCGATGGTTGGAGCTTATGGCAGATTATGAGATTGATTTGCAGTTTCACCCTGGCAAGGTGAATGTGGTTCCGGATGCTTTGAGTAGGCTTCCAGCGGTGATGATTTTGACCTCGCAGTGGAGATTGCAGCAGGATTTTTGTGAGTCTGGCGTGGAGATTGTTCTTCCTGGGGAGGCTTCTTCGTTGATGTACATTCAGGTACAGTCGACGATCGTGGATCGGATTAAGGCTGGCCAGGCTGAGGATCCGAAGCTGATGAAGATTCGGGAGCAGGTGGAAGCCGGTCTGCGGACTGACTTTTTGATTCATGAGGATGGCTCGCTGAGGTTTGGAGCCAGGTTGTGTGTGCCTGCTGGGGATATCAGAGAGGAGCTGATGGTGGAGGCACACAGTTCGTCGTATTCTGTGCATCCTGGTGGCACCAAGATGTACCAGGATCTTCGTCTGAATTATTGGTGGCATGGTATGAAGAGGAGTGTGGCTCGGAGTGTAGCCAAGTGCTTGGTTTGCCAGCAAGTGAAGGCGGAGCATCAGCATTCGGCCGGGTTGCTACAACCGCTTCCGATTCCGGAGTGGAAATGGCAGCACATCACTATGGATTTCGTGACTGGACTACCTCGGAGTCCGAAGCAGAATGACGCGATTTGGGTGATCGTAGATCGATTGACCAAATCTGCGCATTTTATTCCGTTCCGAGTGGGACAGTCCACTGAGGCGCTAGCGAGGAGATATATGGAGGTAAAATTTTTTTTACTCTCCGTTTTTATTTCCTTTTCCTAGTTTGGATAGTGATGTAACATGAATCGTGCAGGAGGTTGTACGACTTCATGGAGTCCCCGTGAGTATCGTGTCTGACAGAGACACGAGGTTCACATCTCAGTTTTGGCAGAGTTTGCAGAAGAGCTTGGGTACGCGTCTGAGTTTCAGCACGGCGTACCATCCGCAGACGGATGGCCAGTCCGAGAGGACGATTCAGATTTTGGAAGACATGCTGAGGGCGTGCATGTTGGATTTCAAGGGTTCGTGGGAGGACCATCTACATTTGGTAGAGTTTTCCTACAACAACAGCTTCCAGGCGAGTATTGGCATGGCGCCATTCGCCGCTCTTTATGGGAGGAAATGTCGATCGCCATTGAGTTGGGATGACGTTGGAGATCGGGAGTTGTTGGGACCTGAGATGATCGTGGAGGCCGTGGAGATCGTCAGGAATATTCGGGAGAGGTTGAGAATTGCTCAGGACCGTTTTAAGCATTGGGCGGATGCTAAACGTCGTCCTTTGGAGTTTCAACCGGGCGACCATGTGTTCTTGAAGATTTCCCCGACTCGTGGTGTGATTCGTTTTGGGAAGCGTGGGAAGTTGAGCCCGCGATACATTGGACCGTTTGACGTTTTGGAGAGGGTTGGCGAGGTAGCTTATCGCTTGGCCTTGCCGCCATCTTTGGAAGGAGTTCACAATGTTTTCCATGTGTCGCAGCTTCGTCGATACATTAGCGATCCGTCTCATGCGGTGGATTTTTCGGAGATTACCGTTCGCCCCGATATGACGTATGACCAGCATCCCGTGCAGATTCTGGACAGGCGTCAGAAATCACTTCGGAACAAGATTGTCAATCTTGTGAGGGTGATGTGGCGACACGGTTCACCTGGAGAGTCTACTTGGGAGAATGAGGATGAGATGCGAGAGCGTTTCCCACTTTTGTTTCCGGACTCGTGAGTTTTTGGAAATTCCGAGGACGGAATTTTTCTTAAGTTGGGGAGGATGTAACGACTGCTTTTCTTGTATCTGATTATAATATAATATAATATATGTTTTGGTGGATTTTCTCCTCTTGTGAGGTTTTCGTCTCCGTAGATTTCATTTTCGATCGATTCGTCGTATTTTCTCGCTTCTTCCTTAGGATTGTCGATTTCGAAGTATGTCATTCGTGACGGACTTCATAACGGTCGTATCTAACTATTAGATCAAGCCTAAGAGTCTTAGGAATCGATCCCGGGGCCCCGCGCTCCGTATCGGTACTTTTCTGTGCTCATTAGCCGGTGTAAGAAGGGCCACCGACCGACTAGATGACGATCCAGTCGGTCGGCAATCCTTCTTGGACCGACTAGTTAGCTTTCTAAATTTCTCAGGAGTTACTGTTTATCGTTAGTCGGTCTAAGAACGTTGGTTGACCGACTAGGTTGCAAACTAGTCGGTCAGCAATGCTTCTTGAACCGACTAACTCATCATCTTATTTTTTGTATCAGTTACTGTTTACTCTTAGTCGGTCTAAGAACGTTCATCGACCGACTAGATGCTAAACTAGTCGGTCAGTACTTGTTCATGGACCGACTAATTCTAAATCCTATTTTCGTTCAGGAGTTACTGTTTACACTTAGTCGGTCTGCGTTGGTCGACCGACCGACTAGTTGCCAAACTAGTCGGTCAGTGGTTGCTCTTTGACCGACTAACCAGTGTTAAAACCCTAATTTCTGGGCAGCCGCCAGCCTAGCCTATTTAAACCCAACCCATTCGACTTCTTCTTCTCCAACACGACCCAAAACCCTAAAAACTTCCCCCTTCAGCCCCCATCTTCCCCCAAGCTCCATTTCTCCATTCCAAGCCCTAAAACCTTCATCCAATCCATCCATTCACTCATTCCACCTCTCATCTTCCCCAAAATCTCACCAAAATCCATCAAATCCCTAAATCACCCAAAACCCTAGTTTCTCCAACTTCCCCCAATATTTTCCAGATCTGATCCTAGGGTTCCCCGGAGTGTTTCTTCCGCCTTCTCTCGGTAAGAAATCGATCTACCGTTGTTTTCATAGCCTATTTATATTTTTATGAAACCCTAATAAATTTCATGTTGTTTGTTGATTGTCCCCCCCCAAAACAGCGATTTCCCCGTAGATTAGCATCCGTGTGACGAAGTGGTCGTCATCCCCGGTGCTAGACAAGTGAAACTTGCCACTTAGGGTTTAGGCCATGTTTTAGGCTATTTGCTTGTTGTAGGCGTAAAAGAGGCTAGGCGACGAAATGATACTCGCCTAGGCGCAAATTGGGGAACTAGCTTGACAACGAAGCTAGTTCCGACATATATCATGTTGCACAATTACCATGTCATATTTACTTTCCATTAACGGTACGCGAATATGTTCATGTCATTGCATCTTGCCTGTCACGTTTAAATTCAATTAACGGTACGCAATTATCTGTTCCCAGCATTGCATTTTGATTGTCGTCGTGATTGTGTAGCACACGCTACAATGCTATTATTTTCCTGGCTCGTGTTCCAGAAGCGAGCCCTGTAGTTGGAAACCCCAACGCTCGACACATATGGGTGGGGTAAGAGATAAGCGGACTGAGCCGAGTGGCCTGATCCGCCACTCCGGCCAGCAGGTGACATCTCTAGTGTTCAAGTGATTAATAGTGATAGAGATAAGCGGACTGAGCCACGAGCTGGCCAGCAGGTGGACTCTCTATGCACTAAGTGATAAACAGTGATAAATGAATAACAGTGATAGAGATAAGCGGACTGAGCCACGAGCTGGCCAGCAGGTGGACTCTCTATGCACTAAGTGATAAGTGATAAGTGATAAGTGACAAGTGTTACGTGATAAGTGTTAAATGATAAGTGATTAGCGATTTGGTAGCTTTTGCTACATTATGCATGCTTGCCTCTCTTTTAAACTGTTGCATCATACTTAACTGCCATGTTATGCATACTAAACTGCTAGGTTGCTAGTTGCCTACTTTCAGTTTCCTTGCCCAAGTCTTTTAGACTTGCTGACATGTGCCCCTTTTACTCTTTTGGGTGACACATGTTAGATCCTGAGCCCGAGTACCTCGTTGAGGACGAGGTGTTTGCTGACGCCGAGCCCGAGCTTGTGTTTGACGGGGAGTACGTGGACACTGGGGACCAGTCCTAGTGTCTTCGTTGTGTTTTACTTTTGATTAGACAGTTGTTTTGTTATCGGTGCGTAGCACCTATACTTTGTTGTTGTCGTTGCTTTTGTTGGCCTTGTTCTGGGCCTTGGACTCTTTTCTTTAGCCTGGTGGCTTTTCTGGATGTTGAACTTATTTGTGATGTTGGACAATATTTGTGAGATGTGAATTTTATTTCAGTCTCTCCTTGTGTTATTATTGCTATTCTGTTGTGGTTACAGGGACCTGTTTATGTATTGTGGACGCTTATCGGGTTTGGGGCTTCACAGCTCCACTCTCGTGCGGACCTTTTCACGTGCTCGCCTCCATTTTAGGGAAGCGGGTCGTGACAGTATATACGTGTGGCATAAGTATGTAATATTGCTTGTACTTCATGGGTAGAAACACCTTCACATCTAGCTGGCCTTCGGCGGAGGAAGTCTGAGGACGGACTTTATTTTAAGGTATGTAGGATATAATGCCCCATTTTGAGCTGTACGTGTATTCTACTGAACACACGTGGTATTTCTACTTACGATACGTGGGTAGGCATGAAATAAATGTAGATATCGATGTATGTAGCGTAGTACAAGGGGGATTAGGCCGTAATGTGTGGCTAAGAGACGAGAAAGCGAGATTGAGTGCGGGAGAAGAGTGAAAGACGTCGTGGGTGCAAAACAACAGGAATGTGTTAGACGTGTGTGCGAGGTGCATGTATGCATGTGTATGCATGCATGGGTATGTGTAGGGAAGCCATGCAAGTGTGAAAGGGGTTAGGGGTCAATGCAACCCCGTATATTTTTAGAAAGGCGAGGGGCAAAACGGTCATTTGGACTAAAACTGCTGTGCGTACATACTAAAGTTGTGTGTGCATAAAGTAATGGAAAACTTGTAAATACCTAGAATATGGAGGGGTATTTTGGTCATTTAACTAAGTGCAGGCTTATCCCAAGGAGGCTTCTAGTTATAGATATTTTTGGAGAAAGATCTCCTTTCTTCTTTACTTTTCTTTTCATTTTTATTTTCTTTTTCTTGCACCCAATAGGGCCGGCCACCTTTCCTCTTCTTTCCCCCTACATCATCAAATGAAAACCCTAATTCTCTCACCCAAAAGTCAAGAAGCCATGGTTGCTTCAAGGAGAAGAAGGTAGAATGAAGAGAAAGAGAATGAGAAGAGGGAAAATCGAATTTTGAGGTAGGAATTTATTTGGATTTGGAACTCTATAAATTGGTTCTTGTGATTATGATTTTATAGCATGTTTTTACTCAACACATGATAAGGATAGTTAAATTTATATGCTATGGCTCAATTTTACAAATTTCCTCTTGAAATTCCTAGCAAAGTCATCTCTTTTGAAATCCTGAAATTCTGATATCTATTGTAACTTCTATTATAGTTACTGTAGCTTGAATCATGTTTCGAAAAAATTATATACATGTAGATCTTGAAGTTCTGTCCCAAAATCATATAAATTTTGATATATGTTCAATTCAGAAATTAGAAGCAAAAATTCCAACTTTACAGCATGATTGTTTGATTTTCAGTTTTGCCACAGTTTAGAAAAATTGACCTAAACGCCTGCACACACAATGGAATTTTATGTTCTTGGTCATGTTGGAAATTTAACAAGTTTTTCTAAAACTTCATCACAGTGTGTATATGTCGAATTTCTGGCTGCAACATGCCCAAAATTGGCTTTCAATACAGACCCTGAAATCTGTCTGGAAAACAGATTTGACACACTTCACCAAATAATTCACCATAAATCAAATATGTCATATTTTTGCATTAAATTTTATAGGTGAATCCAGGACTACTATATCTTTAACTTTCCTTTAGAGTGTTTTGTCAAATTCACAATAAAATGGATCCAAAATGCTGATCTTGTAGTTGTTCTGACAATTCCAGCAAGCTGGAGTGTCTAGTTGAATATTGAAACTTGTAGTGATGTCAAATTTTCCATTCTATTATGCATGAATGTTGTGCTACTTGAATGGATGCTTAATCATGCTATTTGTCACTAAATTTTCTGATGTGATAGTATTCTTTGATATGGCGCATGCCACGTGTTTGTTGAAATGCCTCAATGAATGTGAAGTTAAAAAACATGAGAAATGGGATTATATGCTCTTGTACCAAGAACCATGTTATAAATTGTGATGTTGCGAGACATGTATGGCATGATTTCATAAGTGATGTATCAATGAGTTGTGATAGAGGGCATGACACTTGGGTGCATGACCCATTTGATATGTGATTTGCCTACGATGGAGGGCATGTCACTTCGGTGCCTGACCCATGTTGACGTGAGTGTGGACTATGAAACCATGCAACATGTCTCCTTTTTAATTCTTATAATATGACTTATGATGTTTAATTGATGATTTAGAATGTATCAATCCTCCCCAATGTAGGTGAGTTAGCAAAACCCGGGGTTTAGGTGGAATTTGAGTAAATTGTGGATATGAGGCGTGGACTGAGAAGTTGGTGGAAATGATTATGTGATATGTGATATTTATACCCACTCGCCTTTACCGGGAGTGGAGGCGACATACAAAGGTTGTGTTATTGTGGGAGAGCCTCACTCCCGACAGGGACGGGGGGGCTGAGAGGCCCGGTGTCGTACAGTGCCCGTGTCCACTGCGCCGTGTGCTATATTCACCCCAAATTTGGGGTGAAGTCCAGGTCCTGGTATCACACAGTTTACCCAAGTTCCAATTAATCCAATTATAAAATAATAAAATAAGAATTTGCGTGTTACTCCTTCTGGTGGCCGCATTTTCCCTTCCCTTTGCCTATTATTTGTGACTCTGTGTCACGCTCTAGGCACTTGCACTTATCTTATTATATAATGGTTGCTTGAACACTTGCGTTATTATTATTATTATTATTGTTTTTCGTGCTAACCCTTTTCTTGCAATAACTCGACAGTGGACCGCTGGTATGATCCGCTTGTTTAGCTATTTAATTTTCATCATTGTACTTAGTACACGCTCTATTTCTCTTGTCTTGCCTTGTGGTTTGATAATCTTAGAACGGTGTTTCAATTCCAGGTTGGTTCCTACCGGGGCACGCATTGACGTGCTCCTCCCCACTTTTCAGGTAGCAAGGACATCATGGTTGGTTGCGGCTTGAAGTTGGGTTTCAGGGGTTGTCTTGGTGTGAGCTGTAGCTGTGTAGTGTGACTTGGTTGTCATGGGAGGTGGAGATTGGCGGTGTATGTGTAGTGGTGCAATTAGAATATGTATGTAAATGAATGTTGTTATATAAATTGTTGTTGTTGTTCTATGTTATTTATGAGTTGTTTGATATTTTAATGAAGCTGCACTTGTACTATCTCAGCATGTGCGCAGTGGCCTGTTTATTCAGTTTCTTCTTTCTCTCTCTCTCTTTTGCTCTCTCATCACCCTCACCCTTCAGGATACTTGGAAAAAAATTTAAATGCCGGGTATTCTGGGGGACGGGGCATGACAAAACATTTCAGTTTGTTGAAATTACACAGCCGGGCAGATTAAAGGCCAGATATCAGGCATTTCTAGTTGGAATTTAGCAAAACTTAAAGCTGCAAAGTTGTAGATACATTAGTTAATGTTTCAGATTATCAAATATCAAAAATTTAGGATGGGCTTGCTAATTATAGAGGCTTGTTTACCAAGGGGTAACAATTCTGTTTAGATACAGAAAACAGGACCCAACTTCAACAGCAGATTTCGCCATATTGCTATCAGAATTTGAGTTTTTCATACTAGGAAACAATTGTAGCCCTTGAAATCTAGATATCCAAAACGTATAAGTTTGCAGGAACGAACAAGTGCAATTCACGTTACAGTCGATATCGTGCAGGGTATCAAAACTGCCAGAAATTTGATATGCTGCATAAAAGGCTCTTTTCCTCTTAATTTTTGAAGTGAACATATATCATATCTTATATGATTTTGGGGTAGGATTTCGAGATCTACAAGATTATAATTATTTCAGATTTTTCTTTAATTTGGTTGGTTCAGAAATCACGGCTGAACAAGGAGACAGATTTGCTGAAATTTCAAGAACAGATCCAACATTACAAATGCAAGATTTTCTCTAACTAATATGCATATAAAAGTATACTAAGTGGCGATGGGTATCCTACCTCACTCCAAGATGATGGGAGCTTCTCTCCTCATTCTCATTCTTCTTCCTCTTCTTCTCTTTTCCTTGGTTTTTCCATTGATTTCCCTTCCTCTTTCTCTTTCTATTTCTCCTTTCTTTCTTTCTTTCTTTCCTCTTTTTTTTTGATTTATGCTGAATTCGGCAGGCTTGGAGAAAAAGAGAAGAGGACAAATGCATCGAAAAATGTAGAAGAAAGAAGAAGAAGAAGAGTGTAGAAAGGGGGGGTTTTTAAAAACAAAATCAAATGCATCTCTTTCTAGAATCCCCTCTAATAACAAGTTTGCTATTCCTACAATTACCATCTTACTCTACACACACACCTAACCTAATTACAAGTGTGCCACTACTTTACAAACACCCATCCTAAACACACACACACACTTGTTTACTATACACACATCTCTCTCTAAGATTACGAAAATGCCACTACCCTAACTCTTTCACAGTAGTCCCCTTCAAGGGTCACCTCCATTCACGCCAACATATACCCATAGCCATACATTCATGCTCATTCAAATATCAATACATTCCAATACAATTACACCACAATATCACTAATTACAAGTGTACCACTCCCGTGTACACTCACTACAACCATGCATACACATATACATATCCTTCAAATATAATAACCACCACCACTACTACTATGTGAGTCTCACACGATATAAATGCAACCATATAGCACACATCTCATCATCACGACTACAAATAATAACATCCACCACTACAAATAGTATGACCACTACTTCAACCAATACTGCATCTAATATACACATCACCCACTAATATCATCCACACATAGTCAAACAAATACACACAATATTGCACGTAGCACTCCACTATGTACACTATATCGTATACGGCAAAACAAGCCATGACACTTGAATACTATGAATAAAATATCGTCGCTCTTGTTGCACGATTGCTCACGTTTAAGTAGTCGCATCACATGTTATATGTCATCCAATATTAAATGCATACTATTTGTATAACGAGTGGAGTGTGGAATATTGTGTGGAACATCACGTCGAACATCTGGTAAGAAACATATACTCAATACACATAACACATCACTAGGGTTCGGGGTAACTCATTGTAGAGAGAGTGAGAGCTATGACTGGAGCCATCTCACATGTCCCGTCCCGTCCTGTTATAAAAGTATAATCTCATGCCCGTTTCAAAAGCTGTTTGTAGACGACCGGGTTAGCTCCACGTGGCAAACGAGGTGAACCATGGTTGAATACTGCACTCTCCTACGTGAGTCACATAGTTTAACTAGTTAATGCTAGCACCACAATAAACATTTAATTATTTGCACGTCCTACTTAGTACTTTACATGTTTACTATTGTTACAGTCTATGCCAGTTGTCATCACAGTTTTTGCCCGCATACATTACTCTTCGCCCCCGCATAAGTCGCTTTTACTTGCCACACTTGCATGATCATCTTTAGTTACTTCTCATAACATGTTCCATGCTCTCGCACCGCTTTTATTTCTATTTTTAGAATTGTTGTGACTTACATACGGTTCTATACTCTGTGGTACCGCAGATGATGCACATGTTGACGCAGATGCTCATGAGTCTGAGGAGCCAGAGTTCGACATCAGAGACTGTCGACTTTTGTACTTAGAGTCGTGACGAATTTCCATATGTACTTCTTTTCTTTCATGTATCTCTGTTGTAGTATATTGTACTGTTTAGATTGTAATAAATGAACCATATTTGAGTATTTTTGTATATCACTGCATCGTGGCTATGTTGTTTTCACTGGTGGTTTGCAGACCCGCGAGTGTATCAAATAAGTAATGGCCCCTGAAAGCGGGTCATTACAGCGATATGACGACCTGAATTAAATGTGCTGCATCGACTGCTGTGTCCATCCAGGTAATGCACGCCACGTCACCCGACCTCAACATTGACTGCGGCTAACATCGGGAGATGTGACCATTGATACATCACTGGGCTGACCCAATGATCACTAAGCTGATTATTTGAGCAGACAAGCCCAGAAAAGCACATGGATTCGGCCCAACAGCCCAGACACCCTCGCGTGAGGCCAACCGTCTCTTCATTTAAGGCGACAACCAAGCTGACCGTTAGACTCTTTCATCGATGCTAACCGTTAAGCCCGTTATCAATAAATGCATTCAATGGCTGACCGTTCAGTTCGGCATCAATAACGACGGTTCAGACCAAATGCTATAAAGCTCCATAAAGGCTCAGACGTTACCCTTGAACGTCTGTTGCATTGCATATAAGTAGTATATCCAACACCAAAAGATGGGACGATGCTGGGACATCATTCAAGACATTCTCTGACAACCTAGAATTCGTACTCTGGTATCTACTCCACATAAACTCTACCTTTCCTATATAGCTCGGTGCGATAACTATCGACGGGTCTCCCAATAGATCAACCATAGTTAACTTGAGCATCCCAAGTCATCATCTGACTTAAGCATCTAAAGGGATTAAGTCGGAACCCAGATCCGACTTTCCCTAACGAGCTTCTCGTGTTGCAAGAAGCTGAAGGCAGCCCCGACATAGCTTGGATAGAACTCTAACAGCTCGAAATGAGGACTTTCAACCCGAGATTAGACAACCAGTACCAGTCAGCTACGATCGACATCCTACATCAGCTGTTACAATCGAATCATCGTCCGACAACATCATTGATGCGAAAACACCAGTAAAGAGTTCCCAATAACATTAATCAGGAAGCGAGGGGTAAAAAGCTGAATAAAAATTAAATTAAACATACGTAAGCATTATGTATATTTTTACTTGCATCCAAATGTATAAGTTTAATATAATGCGAAAAACGTAAAACTCGTAACGCAAGATACCTTGTATTTTTAATATAATATTTACAAAAAAAATACTATGTGTTGTGAAGGGAAATATAGGGAGAATAGGTGTAGAGGGTTAAGAGCCCCTACCCTTGTATTTATAGATTTCAATAGTGGGTTGGATACCCAATTGGCCCAATGGGCCTATTCATAACACTTCCCCCTATCCAACCAACATTGAATAAGGGGTGGATTCTTCAGGATCTGAGTTAGGGTAACTGTCTTATTAAAGAAAGAACAGTTAACCCATAACTTCCCCTGTTTTAGGGATGTGTCTAGGGGTGGATACTTCAGGATCCAGAGTCAACGAGGTTGCCTCGTCAAAACCTTGACTACGGAAAACCCAGTGGGAAAAAACCTGTAGCCAATGGAAAAGAGTACAACTTTGCAGTTGACTCCCCCTTATCTGACCAAGCTTCAGGCTTGCAGATTTCTTATGAATCTATACATCAGTCTCCTATGTATCTATGAGTTCATAGTTCTCTCATCCTGACCCAGTTTACATTTACTCACTCTTCTCATCCCAATCCCATATACAAGTTTCTCAAAGATACTAGTAGGCAGGGATTTGGTAAGCAAATCCGCCAAGTTATTACATGATTGGATCTTCTGTACCTCAATCTGCTTTTGCTTCTGAAGGTCGTGCGTCCAGAAGAACTTGGGGGAGATATGCTTCGTCTTGTCACCTTTGATGTAGCCGTCCTGTAGCTGGGCTATACATGCTGCATTGTCTTCATGGAGTGTAGTGGGTGCAAGAACGCCGGTCGTCAGGCCGGTGGAGGTGAGTATGTGCTGGATCACCGAGCGTAGCCAGAAGCATTCCTTGCTTGCTTCGAAGATCGCTAGTAGCTCTGAGTGAGTGGATGAGACGGTCGTCATGGTCTGCTTCACAGATCTCCAGGATATGGCAGTGCCGCCGTATGTGAACATGTATCCGGTCTGAGACTTCTCTGTATGAGGATCGGACCTGTAACCTGCGTCAGCATAACCAACTAAACCAGTTGATGCCCCTTTCCTGTAGAATATACCTAAGTCTATGGACCCTTGGAGGTAGCGCAGAAGATGCTTAACTCCGGCCCAGTGCCGCTGTGTAGGTGCAGCACTGTATCTGGCTAGTAAATTTACTGCAAATGCTATGTCAGGGCGAGTGCAGTTAGCCAGGTAAAGGAGTGCACCGATAGCACTTAAATAAGGCACTTCAGGGCCTAGTACTTCCTCCCCCTCTTCCAGCGGCCGGAAGGGGTCTTTGTGTACATCCAATGATCTGACGACCATCGGAGTGCTGAGGGGGTGGCACTTATCCATCTGAAACTTTTTCAATAAGTTCGATGTGTAAGTTGACTGGTGTGACAGGATCCCGTCTTTAAGATGTTCTATCTGAAGACCTAAACAGAATTTCGATTTTCCGAGGTCTTTCATCTCGAAGGTTTCTGTCAGGCTTCTAGAAATCTTTGCGATCTCTTCAGGAGATCCGATGAGGTTTAAGTCGTCTACGTAGACGGCTATAATTACAAATCCTGTTGCCTTTGCTCTTATAAAGATGCAAGGACAGACTGGGTCGTTTTTAAATCCTTGCTGTGCAAGGAAATCGCTCAGTCTGTTATACCACATCCTTCCGGATTGTTTTAGACCATATAATGATCTTTGCAGTTTCACTGAGTATATGTCACGTTCTCTCTCTTTTAGTGCTGCAGGCAAAGAATAACCGTCAGGCAATCTCATATAGATGTCTCGGTCTAGGTTGACATATAGGTATGCAGTAACCACGTCCATGCGTTGCATATCTAAACCCTCTTGTGCTGTTAATCCAATGAGGAATCGGAAGGTGATCGCGTCCATGACTGGGGAGTATGTGGCTTCAAAATCCACCCCAGGACGTTGGGTAAAACCCTGCGCTACAAGCCTTGCTTTGTAGCGTATGATCTCATTCTGTTCATTTCGTTTTCTAACAAATACCCATTTATAACCCACAGGTTTTACACCTTTTGGTGTATGGACTATTGGTCCGAAGACCTTGCGTTTGGTGAGTGAATCCAACTCCACTCATATTGCCGCTTTCCACTTTGGCCAATCATCTCTGCTTTGACATTCTGTCAGAGAGCGTGGTTCAATATCATCGTCGCAGTAAGCGACGTTGATGGCAATATTACACGCAAATGTGTCATCTATTGTTGTGCTTTTTCTGTCCCAATACTCCCCAGTTCGTACATAGTGTATCAATACTTCATTTTCTCCCGGTTTTTCCTCTTCATGAGAGTTTGGGAGAGATGGGGTAGCAGGGCTTATATTAGCATCATGTGGTGGTATTTGTTTACCATTGCCAAGGGTCCTACTCTTTCGAGTGACTTGGTCCTTGGATCCCGGTGGTCGTCCTCTCTTTTTGAGAGGTCCAACTATTTCTGCTGCAGGCGGATTGCATCCATTTTACGGTATGTCAATCTTAGCTGGAGTGTTAGCAGCAGGGACGTGTGATTTGACAATCTTCTGGTTGTCAGTAAATTTGTCCGGCAAGAGATGGACAGTGTTTTGGATGTGGAGAATCTTCAGGACCTCCTCCTCACACTGGCTTGTTGGCGGATCAAAGTGACATAAAGTTTTTGTATCCCAAGTGATACTTTCTGAAGCTTCGGGCTTCTTTGTCTGTGAGCCTAGTCTTGGAAACGATGTTTCATCGAATTCACAGTCTTCTAGACGTGCCTTAAAGACGTCCCCCGTAAGGGGTTCTAGAAATCTAATTATGGAGGGGGTGTCAAACCCAACATAAATGCCTAGGCGACGTTGTGGACCCATCTTTGTCCTTTGTGGTGGTGCTATGGGGACGTATACTGCACAACCAGATATTCTCAAATGTGAGACAATTGGTGGGGCTCCAAGTGCTAGTTGCATTGGAGAAGATGACTGACCTCCAGATGGTCTTAATTTTATTAAAGATGCAGCATGCAAAATTGCATGACCCCACGCATTCACTAGCATCTGGGATTGAAGTAATAATGGACGAGCGATCCATTGCAGTCTCTTAATTAGAGATTCTGCTAACCCATTTTGTGTGTGAACATGCGCTACAGGATGTTCGACTTCAATTCCCTGAGCTTGGCAATAGTCTAGAAAGACTTGTGACGTAAACTCACCCGCATTGTTCAGACGAAGTTTCTTTATCTGGTGGTCGGGGAAGTGGGCCCGTAACTTGATTATCTGAGCTAAAAGCTTACATAGTGCTAGGTTACGGGTGGACAGCAGGCACACATGTGACCACTTAGTAGATGCGTCTATCAGGACCATAAAGTACCTGAACGGACCACTTGATGGGTGAATCGGCCCACAAATGTCTCCGTGGATTCTTTCCAGAAAACCGGGGGACTCCACATCCACTTTCAGTGGAGAGGGTCTCGTGATCAGTTTACCCTTGTAACATGGTGGACATGGGAATTTGCCTTTTTGAAGAATCTTCAGGTTCTTCAGGTCAATGCCCCTGTAGTTCTTTATGATGCGGTACATCATAACAGAACCAGTGTGTCCCAGTCGACTGTGCCAGAGTTGGAATTCTGGTGTTTGGGGGCACTGCAGGTGCTCCACCATGGATGTTTCTGGAGTTTGTATACTTGTTTGGTAGAGTCCCGAGGGGAGTCTCTTGAAACGTTCCACAATGGTTTTTGAACCATTTGTAAGAGCCGTTACAAGCAAGTATTCCCTTTTATTTTCCTCGACCGTCTCTAAGTGATATCCGTTTAAACGGATGTCTTTGAAGCTTAGGAGATTTCGGATGGATTTAGGGGAGTATAACGCATTTTTAAGTGTTATTTGTGTGTTGCCGAGGATCAATATAATTGCTTCCCCTGATCCTTCGATTATGTTTGCTGGTCCTGAGATTGTTCTCAGTGGGCCAGAATAGCTACTTACGCTCGTGAAGTAGTCTATGTTTTGAAGGATTGAGTGCGCCGATGCACTGTCCACTAGGCAGATAAGTTCCATATCTAAAAAGGGGAAAGACATTCAAGCAATAAATGAAGAGAAAATATCTACTTTCATAAAGATAAATGCTCAAAATATTGTTTTTGACATGGAAATAAAACTAGATACGATGCATAAAAATAGAAGATACATTGCTAGTGCATAGAAGTGGTCCAGATATAGAGAGTGTCATCTCCCATGAAGTCTTCAGGAGTCCATGAGGTCTCTGTCAACGCTGCGCTCTCAATCAGGTTTGTCTCGGCTCGAGGCTTGAGGCTTGCCTGGTAGAGGTCCTGAAGGTGTTTTGCTGTGCGGCAGATTCTGGACCAGTGGCCCGTCATCCCGCATTTAGAGCACTTGTCCTCCCAGTCTTTCTTGGGAGTGCCACCTTTGTTGGGAATCCTCTTCTGCTTCTTGTCCACGAACTTCTGGTTCTGAGGAGGAGCTGGGGGAGTGGCCTTCTTCCGCTGCTTCTGTTTTTTCCATTTCTGGAATTTTGCCTTTTTGTCCGTCTTCTTCTTCAGGGAAGACTGGAAGTGAGCCTCTGCAGGAGGTGGCAATGGAGCGGAGCCAGGAGGGCGCAGGTTGTGGGTGGCAACCAACAGGTCTCTGTTCTGTTCAGCCATAAGCAGGCATGAAAGCAGGTCAGAGTACTTTGTGAACTTCCTCTCTCTATATTGTTGCATAAGGATCATGTCCTTTTCGTGGAAAGACGTGAACGTCTTTTCCAGCAACATCTTCTCCGTCACTGGTTCACCACACAACTTCAGGCGTGAGGTGATGCGGAAGAGAGCTGAGTTGTACTCCGCTACGGATTTGAAATCATGTATGCGGAGGTGAGTCCACTCGTACTGTGCACGGGGGAGTATGACATCCCTCTGATGTCTGTACCTCTCCTCGAGTGCATCCCACAGCTCGTAAGGGTCCTCTGCAGTGAGGTACTCGTCCTTTAAGGTCGAGTCTAAGTGTTTTCTGATATATATAATGGCTTTCGCCTTTAATATATCGGAAACTTCCTCTGTATGAGGTGCTTCCACTGAAGCCTCCTTGTTTGCTGGGGCAGTACTTGTTGTTGCCTTTTCAGTCTGTGTGAGACTGAAACCATGAGAGCGCAGATGGAACTTCAGGTCCAACTGCCAACTCAGATATTTTGACCCATCGGCCTTCAGGACCGAGAAGTCGACATTTGCGAGTCTGGCCATTTACTGATCTCTAGATTCGACGAGGAATCTAGGCGACGGTTGGTGAAGGATGCCCTTTTCGCTCCCCGTTGAGAAGATTACGATCTTCTTGAATCTGAGCGATTGATGGATCTCCTTCCTCGCGAGCCGCCGTCTCCTCTAATGAGCGTGATCGTGCTGATAACATGTTGCGAAGGGAAATATATGGAGAATAGGTGTAGAGGGTTAAGAGCCACCTACCCTTGTATTTATAGCTTTCAATAGTGGGTTGGATACCTAATTGGCCCAATGAGCCTATTCATAACACTATGGTCCATTTATGGCCATTTTAGTTCCATCATGAACCAAGATATTATAGAAATCGAAATTTCGAGAGTCCAAAACGCTAAATTAAGTATGTGAGGGGTTATATTGCAAAGTCGAACACGTCGGGATTTACGATAAACAAAGAACTGAAGTTTTCGAAAAAATTTCATCGGCAAATACTCTGGCGGGCCATTTTACCGCCTGCCACCATTTTGCTAAAACGGTGGAATCCACCCCAAAAGGCATCAACACTCGGCGGGAAACATTTTTTCAATTGCCGCCACCTTGGACAAATCTGAGCCGTAGGACTTCACGGAGACATATTCAGCGGTTAACGCCGTGGGATTGATTAAGATTTTTTTATTTTCTCTCTCGATTCTCGCAAACTTGTATGCGGTGTGAAGAAAGGGGCAAAAAGATCAATAAGAGCACAGGAAGAAGGAAGAGGCAAAAAACGAAAAGGATTAAAATTCCATAAAATTAAAGAGTCCATTTCGTTTTTGTCTCCAGTCGTCGATCGGATATTGAGGTAATGCTTCCGATTTTCACGTTCTGTACATTGTTTTGATTTTAAGGTTGGAAATTGCGATAAATGAGGGGATTTTCGACGGGTTTGAAGTGGCAGACGTTGATTTGTTTTCTTAAATATGTCTTTTGGTGGTTTCAAGGGTTTATTAAACACTAGATTAGTAGAAATGAGCTGTATATATCTTAGATCTTGTTAATTTGTTGTAGGTACCGTTGATGCGAGCGAGAAGAGAATGGGACAGGGAAATGGCGCCTTGATTTATGATGTTGAAAACACCTGATATCTGGATGAGTGGCGCCATCATGTGTATTCCATTGTAGTGTACTTTAGGCATTTGGAAAAATAACTGAGATTAAAGTATTGATTTTAGTGTGCGACTAAGTAAAAACCCTAGAATTGCAATAATTTGACTTTCTCCTTGAAAATAACTGAGATTAAAGTATTGATTTTAGTGTGAGACTAAGTAAATACCCTAGAATTGCAATAATTTGACTTTCTCCGATTTCAAGGATCCAGATATTTATATTTTTTTTTGTCTTTCCGGGGTTTGGTGATGAGTGCTGAGAAAGAAAGTGATTACGAAAAGTTGAAGGCTTGAATCGATCTGTAGTAACTGTGGGCAAAATGATTCTTGATAGGTGTGCTGAACAGGCGAAACGATCTCAAAGCTGCTTGAAAGGTTGTGTAAACGATATTGAGAAACAGTCTGAAGTTGATGCGAGAGCCACGATGGTAGATGGATCCCCTTCCAATGCATCGGAATTAACATGTGTGAATGGAACACTAAATCAAGGAGAAGTAATTATGGAAGGGGTCTGTAAATCTCCTGGAGTCTGTGTCATTAACACTATCAGCCATGGTTCACTTGATGGGGCATTGAATCAGTCACAAGGATTTGCCAAAAGTAATGAGAAGGGGGTTGGAAAACCAGTGAAGAGAAAGCGGTCTTCAATAGATTGCAACGTGCACTCTACGGACAAGGGGTCTCTTGTTGCTGAGTGCCGCCGGGAGCTCGATTACTTGCTTGAGTATTACAAGGAGTTGTCGGGTCCAATGTTGAATTTGGAGGAGTGTGTGTGTACTTCAAACAATTCATTGGTTGCCTGCTTGCTGGAGGAGAGCAATCTATCATATTCTAAACTGGTAGATGTGATATATGAAAAGTTGAAGGGCAAAGAAGGGGTCACTTTAGCTTACGTACGTGGTGCAGTTCTGTCTGTTGGCCAGAGAACCCCATATGGAATCACAAATGCTGAAGCTGATGTATTAGAAGATGAATCTGAGTCATGTCTCTGGTGCTGGGAGGTAACATGTTTTTTCTTTACTTTTCCATTTCACTTTCTTCGATCATAATTATCTTTGTCTGTTTGCAAATGATTTGCTAATCCTATAATTTTCTATGTTTGCTTCGCAGACAAGGGATATGAAGCTGCTTCCTACGAAACATCGTGGGGAGTTGAATGTTCGACGTGTAGGTCGGAAGAAAATACACGAAAGGATTTCTGCTCTGTCAGGTGAGTTTCATATCATGTTCTAGTGCTAATTGATGCTGATTGTTAATAGGAGTTGATGAATCCAATTGCAATATTTGATTGTAATTAGTATTATCGAAGTTTCCAAGTGACAATTATACCACCAATTTAAACAATAAATGACAATGTGATTGATGTTTTCCTGAGTCTCTGCATCCGGGGAAGCTATCCACATTCAAACAAAAACATCAGTATTTTGTATCACAAGGAAGGTTGTAATCTTCTGTTGAGACCAAAATTTTATCTTCTGGAACTTTCATTTTGAGAGAATGAGGTCTGGAGCTAATTATCTATTTCAGTCGATGATTGAAAGTCCATCTAATTTGCAAAGTTTTTTGTGCTATAGCCAAGGGCAATTATATTGTAATTACTTTGTATGAATTACAACTTATTGCCTAAAATACTAAAATAATTAATGCACAATCTATCTGTTGTTTTATGTTTATTAGATTTCCTTTATTTTTTAAATAATCTTCCTTTTTTGCTGCCAGTGTTTTAAAACAAGTTATATGCGGCCGCATATAAGGATGCGGCCTTTGACCGCATGAAAATTAAGATATGCGGTCGAATTATGCGGTCGGCCTCATACTCGGTTGCATAAATGTTATGCGACCGCATATTCGCATATGCGGGCGCATAATCGGCAACTAAAAATCCCAATCCATTAAGAAACACGACCAGTTAAACATAAATATCGGTTTTTTAATTTGAAGTACTTATGTTTGACATGCGTTTGATTTGGACGTAAAACTAAATATTAATGTTTTGTGTGTAAATTACTTTAAATGTTAGACATTAGTTATTTTATGTATTAATCGTCATAATGGCGCTGATGTTTTAGTATCGATTAATCCATACTTTTAAAACTTGATATGATTTTTTTTGTTCTTATCTTTTTTAATTTAATATACACAAACACATATACATAATCTTATTGCTTATCTATATACTACATTATACATTTTTTGTGTAAACCGCGTAAACCGCATAATCGGCCGCATAATCCGCTTATGCGATATGCGCTCCTAAACCGCGCGCATAATTAAACCGCCTTTTATAACACTAATTGCTGCTAGCTATTTAGTTACTTGTTATCTTTGGCTTTTCACACCTTGTAATGTATAATCCTTTGTTGTTGATAAATATGTAGCATCTTGTAAGGTTGCCAACTTATTTATTGGTTATGAGTTCTTTGGCATTACAGGTCAGTAGGAAAGGCAAAATGGTTTCACCAAATGTTTTATTAACTTTTCTTTACTCTATCAATCATTCTATGTATGTTGTTTTCATTGTAGACTTTGGAGTTTATTGTAACTAGAGTTATTTGCATTTTTTCCTATTGTAGTGACGTTGTTGGCACTAGCAATTTCAGAAAACCAGGATGATTATAAAAACAATCTCAGTAAAGCATCCATGAAGCTTGGGAAGACGCTAAATATTGATGAGATTCGTTCATTAGTGGAAAAGAAGAAGCAGAAGAATGGCACTGGCATGTATGTATCTTTTATAAAATATTTTTGGCTTATTTTGGATCCTAAACCTGTCACTTTCTGTTAGTTTGCTCCCACCTATAGTAATATAATGTATGTTAATAATAGTATGCTTATGCTATGAAAGGGCCGAGAAAGCAGCTAAACAAAAGGAGAAAGAGTCAATCCGTGAGATTCAGAAGGAGAAATTGCAAACTGTAAGTGTTGTGCCATACACACATGATCCTTAATATTGATGTTCATACGTTTGACCTGGTGTAATTCTTTTTATCTTGCTTCTGTCAATGCCTATCTGACTATTATGTATCATTGTAGCCTCTTTCTACACACCAATTTTGTTTTGTGTGTGTGTGCGCGCGCGCGCGCGTGTGTGTGTGTGTTTTTTTTTTTTTTTGGGGGGGGGGGGGGGGGGGGGGGGGGGCGTTTCTAGGCAATCTGAAGTCTGAACTATATTTCTTGAGTCAGCGTGATTAGCTTTTATAATGAACATGTTTATGTATTTACAACATGAAAATCATGCTTTAAGGCTTAAACTTATTAATGTAGTATTATTTTGTTCCTTTAATCAGAGACATCAACCTTTGATCGGCTCCACATGTTGCACATGGAGTGTACTAGTGGATTACTATTGGTTTTTGTTGGATGATTGCCCTTCCTTAGATTAGAATAATCTCATATCTATATTACATTTGATTACTGTTTTTGAATTCTAGGGCTGACTAGAACAAGCTGACTAGGACAAAAAGGTTGATAGAAGAACTGGTTGAGATTTAATTTTGAGGAATGAAGGTTGAGATGAGATTTTGTGGAAAGTTTTGGAGGGAAAAGCATTTCTGGGGAAATGAAAGTTTCTGGGGAAATGAAAATTTCTAGGGAATGAAAGTTTCTGTGGAATAGCAGAGTCCACGCAATTAATGCATCTGGAAAAAAAACTTTAACTTGCACTTAATGCTGCAGATTGAATGTTGATGCAGATCGAATGATCCTCTTTCAACGTGGGGCTCACCGTATCTTCGACATATGTGACAACAAGATAAGAATAATTTTTTGAGCCGAAGGCGACAGTTAAATTTTTTTACGCTAATTTTTTGTTCCGCTCGAAGACGTCTTCGTCAAATTTGTTGTTCTACGCCTAATTTGTTATTCCACGCTGCACGTGTCGCTAAAATTTTTTACGCTAATTTGTTGTTCTACGCAATTTTGACTGAACGGTGCCCACAGGCACTGGTTATGACTAGTACATATATATTGTCTTTAAAGTTTCCATACTCTTTGATTCTTTTATCTTTTCATCAAAGACTTGTTTCCCCCACTAAGAGGTTGGCTGTGGGGCACAACTTAAACATGATGTATCTTTATGGACTGCTCTACCTTATTTTTAAGGGATTGAGCTCATTGAACATCCAATTCAGTGCAGCCAAGTTAGTTTTTGTATGTCCCATTTTGTATACTCCCAAAGCATCTTTATACATCATTAAAATTATTTGTATGGCCATTTTCATATTTTCCCAAAGCATCTTTATACCTCTTTAAAAATATAGGTATGGCCCTTTTCCTATATTCCCAAAGCATCTTCATACCTCATTGAAAATATTTCTGTATGGCCCTCTTCATCTATTCCCAAATGAGTGCTAACATCTTCCATTAAAACTAATGTTATCCTACAAAATTGTGTACATCAAAACCAGCCATGCATCCTGATGACTTCTCTTGGTCTTCTGGTGACTTCTATTCCCGATGAAAACCAATAACATGATTTGTTTTGAACAATCCATATTGGCCATCCTGATTCATAAGGACAACATATTCGTCATTAGCAGCCTAAGTCCATCATCTCTTAGCCGTTAGAACCTTGTTGGCAACCTCTGAATCATCAATTTTTGGCATTCACATGTTGGTTTAAAGTACACCCTTCATCATGAGGAGCGCAAAATTGCGGATTAAGTGGTTAACACGGAGCAATGCTAGCCACTGGAGTTTTTGAGCTCAATGACAACAATATTGAACTCTGAATTTTTGGTTGTGGTCAGAAATGTTTTGAGAAAAGGGAATGGAACTGTAGCGGGCAATTGTAACCGTAACCATCTAAGTACACGTAAGCTTGAATTGCTTTTGCAAATAGTACCTAAAGAGCAGGGTGGAAGTGGAGCCCAGTATGGTGATGGATGGGAAGGTGTGGGTGGCCAAGTTGTTATAGGCATAGGTGCCACAAAAATCGTTTAAGCTTGAGAAACACGCATTTGGACCAAAGGCAAATTTTACCAAATTTGGATGTTTGAGGAAACATTTCATAACTTGCTTCATATCATCCATGATCTTACCATAAAGGAGGGAAATCCTTGCGAACCAGGAGAGGAAGTAACATTACCAGTAGTTGTGGAGAACCACTTAGTGTCTATGAGGGATGGGTTTTATGCTACATTTCTGATAAGTTACAATTATATTTTAGAAAAGTGTAAAAGCATAAACTTTATTACATTTTTAAAAATATGCATTTTTAAATAACATTGTATTTTGTACTTTATAAAGGATTTAACTGTTATTAGCCTGTTGGTAAACTTATTATGTTTGTTCATTATTAAGCTCATACAACCAAGGCAACCCTCCGAATTTCCCTATACATGAAAATATCTGGACTAAGAGATGATTTTGTTTGCTTCATGGGATGCATTCTCGACAGCACAATATATTTGTGTAAGTCAATCACAAAAAATGAGCACATTCTTCATGATAATTTATTCTTTGGAATGACATTATGTTGGATATCCAAGTCATTCTAGGAAAAAGCCATGTTTGTTTAATGTGAATGGTTTATCAGTGGACAATCCTATATAGCTATGCTGCAGACACTTCATAGATGAGAGAACCATATGGTTAATGCATACCGAATACCTTGCCAATGAATAACGTTATGCATGTTGACTTATCTTAGAATTTGGATCTATTTTTTAATTGGATGGGTTTATTAGGACTTGGCTCGGAAATAGAAAAAAAATGGAGATAGCAAGTGTGGGATTGGAGACATAAGCTATCACGTGCTGTAATATTATAGGTTGAATCTATAATATTTTTGTGATTCTTTATTTAAATACCTTTAAGCTTATCAAGGGAATGTCTTATCCCAGTTGGTCCTCCAGAATCTCTAGCCATTCTACTTTTATGTGGCTAGATATGGCAACCTAGGGTGGCACTGGCAGGAGTATATGTAGTGTTCTAAAAGACGGTTTCATATTGCGTGCAGTCCAGAAGCGCATAACGCATATGTGCATTATGCGGTCGATTATGTGGATTATGCAGTTTACATGAAAACGAATATTTTAATAAATAAATAAGCAGTAAGTATATATACATATATATGTTTGTGTTTATTAAATTAAAAAAAATCCTAAAATATGGTAACAATAAAAAATCATATTAACGTTTAAAAACATGTACTAATTCATACTAAAACTTCAATACCATCAATGTGATTAATACATATAGTCACTACAGTCTAAAGCGATATACACACAACATAAATTTAGTTTTACATCCAAATCAAAAGCATGTCAAACATAACTATTTTGAAATAATAAAGATACATTCTATATCTACTCATCATCTTTTTTGTTGGCTTCATAACGAACATCATCATCTAACTCCCCGTCAAAAAAAAGAAAAAAAGATGAAACAAAAAACATGGGGCGAAGCCGCTGCTTCCTGATGTGAAAAAAGAAAAAAAAAGAAAAAACATGCATGCATACCTATTTCCCGCCGTCGCTTTGCTCCGTTGCTTCCATTGATCCACTGCTGCTTTGCCTTGGATAGGATGGAGAGAGTGGCTGTCGTTTTTTGTTTTGGGAAAATTCTTAAAATAAAAAACTGATTTTTATACTTAAAAGCGGAGTTTCTTAACAGTTTGATGTTCTTTAGTTGCTGATTATGCACTTGTATATTTGCATATGCGGGTGCATAATTATTGAGTAATGTGTGTGTGAGAGGAGTAAATTGGGTGTGTGTGTAAAGAAAGTGTGAAATCATATAAATAGAAGTGATAGCCTCACTTTGGAGGCTAATCACATTTTCCCCCAACTTTCTACATGGTATCAGAGCTAAAAACCCTAAAACCCAAACCCCTAGCCCCTCCCACGCGCCGCCGCTGCTTGCCGCCGCCCGCTGCCGCAGCGCGCCGCCGCTGCCGCTGCGCCCGCCGCTGCCGCGTGCGCCGCCGCTGCGCGCTGCCGCTGCGCCTGCCGCAGCCGCCAGCCGCCGCAGCTGCTGCCGCCGCCAGCTTCCGCCGCTGCCGATAGCCTTCTTCTCCTCTCTCAAGTCCTCTTCTAGCCCCACAAAGCCCTACCTAGCCACAAAAAGGGAATCCCAAAAAAACCCTAACCCTAGATCTATGGTAGAGCCATGAAAAGGACTCCATAGGTTTACGGTTAGGGTATGACCTAGAAGAGGAGAAGGAGAAGTAGATCTGCGGATCTAAGGAGGGAGAAAGGAGAGATCTGCGGATCTGAAGAGATGGGGGACAACCTTACTTCAGCGGACATGAAGGCCTTCATCGGGGAGATAACGAAGCTACTTGCTTCGAAGGAGTTGGGATCCTCGAGTGGATCGACGCCTTCACGTCCCGTGCAGAAGCTGGAATTGATGCCCAATGATGTGAAATTGGAAGGGACGAAGAATTACCTCAGTTGGTCCAGGAGGGTGCTTCTCATTCTGAGGTCGAAGGGGTTAGAAGGAGTCGTTCTGGGTTCATGCAAGGAACCGCTGGACAAGGATGTGGATGATTGGAAAGTCTGGAGCACCACCAACTCACTGGTGGCTGCTTGGTTGATGACATCGATGGTTCCACCCATTGCTGGGATGGTGGAGGCCATAGAGAGTGCTGCGGGGATTTGGAGTATGGTGGAGAAAATGTACTCAGGAGCAGGGAATGTGATGCTCATGATGGAGGTTCAGGGCAAGGTCGACACCTTGAAGCAGGGGGAGATGACTATTCTAGCCTACTCTGCGGAGTTGAAAAGGCTTTGGTCAGAGTTAGATCACTATGACCCTATTGACCTACCTGATCCTAGGAGCGCTGCGATACACAGGAAGTGGGTGGAGCGTAGGCGTGTGACACACTTTCTGAGGAACCTGAATGGAGACTTTGAGGCCAGGAGGGCGAGTATGTGCCACCTATCCTCCATCCCATCCCTGGAGGAGGCCATAGCTGCAATGGCACAGGAGGAGACCAGACTGAGGGTTATGAAGGATGAGGGTACTCAGGTCACTTGGGCTGCACTGGCTGTACCCCCAGTGGCAGTAGTGAGCGAGGATCGAGAGTGCTACACATGTGGGGTGAAGGGGCACCTGAGCTTCAACTGCCCACAGAAGGGCAGTGGACGAGGACGTGGCACTGGAGGCAGAGGAGGAGGTCGTTGGGGCCGTGGAGGCCGTGGACGAGGTCGTGGTGGCCCACGGGCCAACTTTGCTACCGCTGATGGACGACAGGAGACAGTGATGATTGAGGCTACGCCAGCTGAGGCGTCAGACCTAGAGCAGCGGAGACAGTCCAGGTCTACTACTGAGAGCTCGGAGAGCCATGCAGACCAGACTGTGGATATTGCCTCGCCATTCGGTAACTTTGCCCACTTCGCTCACACAGGCTCAGGTAACCGATTAGCCCTTTCATGTAGAGATCATATAGAGTGGATTATTGACTCAGGTGCATCTAGTCATGTGTCAGGAGCATATAGACAATTTTCCACATATAAACCACATTCCATTCATGAAACCGTTCAGACAGCTGATGGCACATCCCAACCCATTAGAGGGACTGGTACTATTCAGTGCACTCCCTCCATACGCCTCTCTTCTGTCCTTCACGTCCCATCATTTCCAGTCAACCTCTTATCTGTTGGCTCTATTGTTGATGATCTCGACTGTAGCATTACTTTTGACTCTACTCATTGTGTGTTGCAGGAAAGGAAGACTGGGAGGAGGCTTGGGACTGGCGTCAGGCGTGATGGACTGTGGTATCTTGACAGAGCTAGTGGGGATGCTGCACTGGCTGTCGTTGGTGGAGAGAAGGAAAGGGATGTACTTTTGTTGCATTGTCAGTTGGGGCACTTGCCCTTTGATATTTTGAGTAAAATGTATCCCGATATTTTAAATGGAGTGAATGAAATGAATTTGACATGTGATGCATGTGAATTTGGGAAACACACTAGGACGTCATATCCTAGTGTAGGGATGAGGAGTGTAGAGAAGTTTCATCTTATTCACTCAGATGTTTGGGGGCCCTGCCCAGTGACTTCAGTGAGTGGGTTCAGGTGGTTTATCACCTTCATAGATTGTCACTCTCGGATGACATGGCTTTATATGATGAAAAACAAAGGCGAAGCGCTGAAGTGCTTTCAGGACTTCTATAGAAGTGTCAGGAACATGTATGAGGCCAGGATCCGTGTCTTGAGAACGGATAATGGGACTGAGTATGTAAACAGGGAGTTTGCATCTTACCTATCTGAGAGTGGGATAACTCATCAAACCACCTGCCCCAACACCCCCCAACAGAACGGAGTTGCTGAAAGAAAAAATAGACACTTGTTGGAGGTAACTAGGTCACTCATGCTCACCATGAATGTACCTAAGATATTGTGGAGTGAAGCAGTGATGACAGCCACATATCTTATCAACAGGATGCCTTCACGGATCCTTGGTATGAAGGCTCCATGTGAGATTCTTATGGGAAAGAACACTTTCGTAGTTCCACCAAAAGTGTTCGGATGCACATGCTTTGTGAGGGATCATAGACCCTCTGTGGGGAAGCTGGATGCTCGGGCGATTAAATGTATATTTGTTGGGTATCCTTCAAATCAGAAAGGCTACAGGTGTTGGAGTCCCTCAGAAAGAAAGCTGTTTGTGAGCATGGATGTGACGTTCAGGGAGACTGAACCGTTTTATGGAGGACTGACAGATTCTACATCAGTATTTGATACTGGGGCCTCTCCAAGCACAGGAGGAGTTGGTCGAGAGGGGGAGACTGATGACAGGAGGGTAGTGGTTGGACTTATACCATGCCCTGTCAGGGCTACTGGTACTGGTCCTGATAGCAGGGAGGAAGGAAGGACCTTGGTGGAAGAGGAGGAAGACAGGCTGTACGGCAGGAAATATAGCAGGAGACAGAAGGATAGTCATGGCGATGGAGGACAACAAGAAGACATCTTCCCCACTGAAGAACCACTAGCTCCACTGCCCCATGTCGAGGTTGATCAGTCTATCACGCCTGCTCGAGTCCCGACCTCCTTACTGCCTTCCTCTCCTACCACGGATGGTAACCTTTCTTTGCCTTCCTCTAGTTTAGATCTTCCACTTGCATCTCGTAGGGAGCCTCGTATCAATGCCGGCAGGCCTCATGTACGGTATGGATATGAGACTGATATTGCTAATCATGTCTCCTACGCTTCTCTTACACCTGCATATAGGGCTATCATTGCATCCTTACAGTCTATCCCTATACCAAGTGATTGGCGAGTGGCAAAGCAACATCCCCAGTGGAAGAAAGCAATGCTCGAAGAACTTGAGGCACTGGAGAAGAACAAGACATGGAGACTTGTCTCACTTCCAGCAGGGAAGAAGGCTGTGGGCTGCAAGTGGGTATTCACAGTAAAGCAAACTGCAGAAGGGAAGGTGGACAGGTACAAGGCGAGGCTGGTTGCCAAGGGTTACAGTCAGACTTATGGGATCGATTATGATGAGACATTTGCCCCAGTGGCAAAGATGAGTACTGTGAGAGTACTGATATCCTGTGCAGCGAATTTTGGATGGAAATTGCATCAGTTGGATGTAAAGAATGCCTTCTTGCATGGAGACTTACAGGAGGAAGTATACATGGAGGTTCCACTTGGCTTTGGCACATAACAGACGGTGGGAAAGGTGTGTAGACTGGACAAGTCTTTGTATGGGCTGAAGCAATCTCCAAGGGCATGGTTCGACAGGTTCAGGCGTGCAGTCATCACCATGGGCTACAAGCAGAGTAATGGTGATCATACTGTGTTCTATAGACATTCAGGGCAGCGGATCACTCTTTTGGCTGTGTATGTTGATGACATTATTATCACTGGAGATGATGAAGAGGGAATCTCTCACTTGAAGGTGAGGTTGGCGAGAGAGTTTGAGGTCAAGGACCTTGGACAGTTGGGATACTTCCTTGGACTGGAGATTGCCAGGTCCAGGAAGGGTATAGTTCTCTCACAGAGAAAGTATGCACTGGATCTTCTGGCTGAGACAGGTATGTTGGGGTGTCGTCCAGCAGTTACTCCTATTGATCAGAATCATAAGTTGCATTCACAATCAGGGGAGCCAGTGGACAAAGAGAGGTACCAGAGACTTGTTGGACGCCTCATCTACTTATGTCATACCAGACCTGACATTGCCTATGCTATCAGTGTGGTAAGTAGGTACATGCATGATCCTAGGACTGAACATATGGAGGCAGTCTTCAGGATACTGAGGTATCTGAAGAATAGTCCAGGAAAAGGCATATTATTTGGTAGTCATGGTCACATGAATGTGACAGGCTACTGTGATGCAGATTGGGCCAGTTGCTTGGATGATAGGAGATCGACCTCAGGCTACTGTGTGTTTGTTGGGGGCAACTTGGTCTCTTGGCGCAGCAAGAAGCAGGATTTGGTGGCTCGTTCCACTGCAGAGGCAGAGTATCGTGCTATGGTGCTTAGTACTTGTGAGATGATCTGGTTGAGATCACTTCTACATGAGCTACGCCTGCTGAGAGAAGGACCATTGCAGTTGTTGTGTGATAACAAGTCTGCAATTAATATTGCCAACAACCCAGTGCAACATGATAGAACGAAGCACATAGAGATTGACAGGTTCTTCATTAAAGAGAGACTGGACAAGAAACAGTTGGAGATCTCCTACATTAGCTCTGGACAGCAACTAGCAGATTGCCTTACGAAGGGGTTGAGCTCTAAAGGAGTGGAGGATGCTTGTAACAAGATGAGCATGATAAATATCTTTTGCTCATCTTGAGGGGGAGTATTGAGTAATGTGTGTGTGAGAGGAGTAAATTGGGTGTGTGTGTAAAGAAAGTGTGAAATCATATAAATAGAAGTGATAGCCTCACTTTGGAGGCTAATCACATTTTCGCCCAACTTTCTACAATAATAGTTATGCGATTGATTATGCGACCAATCGCATAATTTGGCTGCATAACTGATTTTTCATGCGGCTATAGGCCACGTTCTTATATGTGGTCGCATATAACTTGTTTTAGAACACTGGGTATATGTGCAAATATAGGTATTGTTACGATAAAAGGTTGAACTAGGGAAATGAGAGTTTTGGGTGGGACTCAAAGGTTGTTAAGGTGTGATTTTTCACTTTTATGATAGTTGTGTGTGCTTGCAGCTCTCGCTAATTGTTCAACTTTTCCAAGTGTGACTTTTGTGTTATGTATGGTTGTGCCTAAATGCATATCGGTTGAAGTAGATTCTTCTTTTTTATAAATAAAAACCACTTCCCAAATCGTACACGTATTGCGAAAAATTGAAGAAAACTTTTTAATATTTATTTCACATCTCAACAAATTAAATTTCCAAAAATCTCAAAATCTCATGAGAAAACTCTTATACGCCACACAATATTTTCTCACAAATCTTAAGAACTCATTGATACAATTAGATCCATGACCCATTACTTATATTAATACATAAACTTGAACTACTATTCATAATTGTAGTCTAAAAGTTAAAATCTTACATAATATAGAACTCACCCAAAAACATAAAAAGAAACATAACTCAATTAGGACTTAGATTAGATTTGATTCGAATTCTAACATTATTCATCTGGACTCAAAATTGATTATCTCCATGGACAATCATTGTCTCCAACTCTAGTCAACCATGTTTGTGTCTTCAACAAACTATTGACTCCACATTGAGAATAAACTCCTTCAATTTTTGATGCTGACAAAGTCTTTGAATTCAACTCTTGTCATTGTTGCTAAAATTGATTGGCCCACTATCATCTCTCCTTGAAACACGAACAAATTTTTTTCTGTTCTTTTACTTTTGATGATGTCGATTGCCTTTTCGAACATTTATAAGTTACAACTATTAGATTCATAAGAACCCAGATATATGAGGTTCATCTTTAAATTAGTCACATGACGTACAATTGATAATGTTTTTATGTTTTCGTTGAATGTCTTGATTGTAGTTGTTCCAACATTGATAACATTACAAAATCCATCTTTCTTTGTAAGCATTGAATCCTTATGAATTGACATATAAGTCGCAAATAATTTTTTGTTAGGACACATGATATAAAGCATCCAAATCCGAAGTTCACCAACTGGATTAATGACATTCAATCGTATATGTTAAATCTTATTTGTATCTTTAGTTGCTCTCCATGTTTCATAAACATGATTTTCTTTCAACTTCTTTAGTTCTTATAGCTTCTCTTGTAACTGCATGTAAAACTTTTGTATGTTTTTTCTCTTTACAAAGTAGCATTCGATACTTAAGATTACTTATAAATTTCGATGGTTTTCTTTTCATCCTGCTATGAATGCTCAATTAGGTGATAATACATTAATTCTCCATCAATAGTTTTCTTTCTTAACTTCCACCCTGAGAACAAGGTGGTTCTTTTTGGGGGAGTAATGATGAGATCATCACTTATCACAGGAGGAGGCGTATGACGGATCGTGGATCAACTGATTAGGCCAGTGACATTTTTGTGAAGATTTTGGGTGCTTTTGCAAAGATGTGGGTTTTCGGGTGGTTATTTGTAATTTGGGCTAGATTTGTCATCTTTTATGTTGGGGAGAGAACTTCATCTCCTTTATGCTTGTTTTGAGAAGAAAACCCTAGATTAGAGTGTAAATCTCTAGCATAAGTGAGACTAAGCTTTCTCTCTTAGATCTAAAGCTTGTAGAGTGGGTTTCCTCTCGAAAGAAACCCTTATATTGTAATCTATTTCTCTTAAATATATATGAAAAATATATCCTATTTTCATCCTCTCAAACCCTAGATTTCTCATCATGGTACCTCCCGTATGCATCACCCGAAACTCTCATTAGTTGCGAGGTACATATACTATATCGACCACTAGCTGATACCCTGCTACCACGTTTTAAAACCTTGTTTGTGGGTTATAATTGTGATTTTATGTATGTTTAAGGGAGCTATAAAATGTATCTACAAGATGAAGTGTTAGACTTATGTAAATTTTGTATTGGAAAATTATATTTTATGTCATTTTTAATGTTTTGTTTGCAGAGTTTGTACATCAAGATATAGATGTTTATAATATATCATAATATTTTGTATAGCTGTGTCTACATACGTTACCTTTTACAAATTTACGATGTCCTATATATCTGTATTCTATCTGTATTTGTATACATACCTGTATCCATGTCACTATGTCAGTGCCATCTAAATAACCTAAAACATTAACAATCACAATAATAAAAGCCATAATCAACTGCAAATCAAAAAGTCCTCAAACTTTAGAATTCTAAATAGTCACAATCAACTAGAAATCTAGCAAAAAAAATACAAAAAGAAAGAATAACTATATAAATGAAATAATGAAAGATAACCGGAATAGAATTTTTTTCTTAAAAGATTCACCAATTCCGTCTTCGTCCTCTTTTGGTCATCGATGAATGCTGGAAAATTGTTCACTGCTGCTTGTCTTCTTGCTGTCGTCCTCTTCTCACCTTTGTCCCCTTCTCGTCTTTGTCAACGAACTGCTGGAAAGCCCTAGATTTCGATCTGGAGAAGGGGAAGGATCGTGGGAGATAAAAATAAATGGATAATGAGAGTTTGAGATGATTTTTTACTTTGGGCTAGGGCAGCGTGTTTGTTACCTTGAAAATGTTATGTATGCCACCCCGTTTCGGAGCTGAACCCATGTCCATATCCAAAATGATGGGGGTTTTTTGGGTCTGACTTGAGTGGGATGCATTTGACAGTGTCCCTCTCATGTCATGTGTCCAACACCGTGTCACTAATGTGTCGGACGTGATTCTGTGTCGGACACGTGTCGACACCTGTCCAACATAGATATGTGCCTAAACGTGCTGTTTTGTGTACCTAGGTGGCAATTATATTCAAGTTACAGTGTAACAGTCATAAAAGCTTTGCATGGAGTCTGGTGTTCAATCCCCGCTTGCACCCATCTATGGCCTATTCTCAACGAAATATTTTCTTGGTGTGATGTGCTCACTTCAACTCACGAGAAGCTTTTAAGAGCTTGAGTTTGTGATGGAGAGAAGACATTTACATGTACGATTTCATTGTTGTGCGCCAAGCGGAAGCTATCAAATCGTCGAAGTATCTAGCACGAAGAACAAATAGAGAGAAAACATACAAAAGATTAGGTCGATTTAACGACCAAGGGAACACTTCTCTGATTTCAATTAGGAGATACAAAAGGCACTCAACTATTCCTAAGAAATCCTCACAATTGACTCTCTCAAAGATGGCTCTCAATGATCCTATGGAACTTCTAATAGGATCTAATACAAGTTTCCTCAATGCTTCAGTAGAAGCTCAATTGGGTTCCCAATGTTTCGATGCAAATAATTCATACATTTGTTATCCTTTTATAGGAATAAAGGGGAAGAGGTTGGTGCACCAAGCCCACCCTTTTGTTGGTCAAAATCAAAGGGCAGCCCACATGGGGCTGCTGAAAATTTTCCGCAGCCCAATCGAGCCAACAACCACAAATCTCCACCTTGGCGAGATCTTGGGTTTGATGTCACACAATCGACCGTCAAGGCTCCTCCTCGGTGAGAATCATCTCATGTTCCCGTCATCTTGCCTCGAAAGGCTCATATGACTCTGTAGAGCCTCATTGACCCAGAAGGGGCCACCAAAGTCATCTCATATCGTCAACATACAAGTCCGAGCCATACTCGAACTTGACTCCAATATCGACCTTCATAAGCTCATCTGTCGAACAATCACTAGTGCCAAGTAGCTCTACCCGATCATTGGCTTCATCAGTCGTCGTTGATTCCATCTCATCACACCAATCTTTCCTTCGTCCACAGATCGTCATTGTGCTCCATCTCACCGAATAAGGTCGGAGACTCATCACACCTGACAAAGAAAGCAAACGAGACCCTTCTTACAGATCGACATCTCTCATACCTTGGTCTCCAAACTTTAATAGAATCCATCCGCTGTGCAAGTTATGGGGATAAGGTATCTCCACCATACTAACTTGAACCATCACCTCTATTAGCACCACCTCTCTGGAGATCATCCAATGACGTCGTCTTTGATGTGTGAGAGCTTGAGTCGGTAGCTCGCTTATCTGGAACTCTCGTCATCTTCATCATCATCGTACCATTCAAGTAATAGAGGTTACATTCACGCTTCTCCTTCATCAGGATCATTGCTCCTCGTGCCACCTTTAAAGCGCCGTCCTCCATAGCCACTTTGCAACCTTGTGCTTCTAATGAACCTAGCGATATCAAGTTGTCCTTCAGGTTGGGCACATAATGAACATCGCCTATGTCCTGTGTGACACTACCACTCATCTTTATGTAGACCGTGTCAATGCCCGCCGTCGTGCATGCTCCATCGTCTCCAAGGACTTTACATTTACTACTTTCATGGAAAGTAGTAAAGTACTCTCTGTGGGGTGTCATATGGAACGAGCAACTCGAGTCAAGCACACATCCCCCTTCATCACCCCCTCTGTCGCACCAACTAGGATCCACTCATCCACCTTCTCGTTTTTGACGATGTTGGCGGTAGCATCATTCTTCTTATTGGCCTTTGGGCACTCCCTCACCCAATGTCCTCTTTCATTGCAAAGGGCATATTGATCCATCTCGATGTCTGTGCGCGGAGCTCTACTATTGTCCCTCGTCTCGGATATATGGTTCCCTTTGCGGCCTCTACCTCTTTCATTACTCCGACCTCTAACCAATATAAGCACTTTCGACCCTTGGCCTCTTCATCTTCTCAGCATCCTTCTTTCTAAATTCATTGCTAGTAAAAGCGTTAGAAACGTCATTGAAGGTGATAGATTCTTTACCATAGGTTAAGATTGAAACGATGTGCTCATAGTCTTTATGTAGAGAGTTGAGGAGAATCGTCGCCTTGTCCTCATCTTCCACATTGATGTCGATGTTTCTCAAATCTGTGAGCAGTTTGTTGTAGTAGTTGAGGTGTTCTTCAACTGAAACTCCTTCCTCCATCTTGATGTCAAAAGGCTTTTTTTAGGTGTATGCGATTCTGAATGTTTTTCTTCATGTACTTTTTACCAACCGCATTCCATAACCCTTTCGTGTTCGTCTCCTCTATGAAAGGGTATTTCTTCTCCTTTGTTAAGTAGAGCCGGATCGTGCCGCAAGCGGTTCGGTTCATCATCTTCCACTTCGCATCCGACATCGTAGTCGGCCTCTCATCTAGTACTTGATCTTGACTAAGTGGGTTCAAGATGTCAAGTACTTCACATCTCCACATACCGAAGTTGTTACGCCCATCGAACTTCTCAATTTTGAACGTCGTACTGGATACGATAGTTCGCGTTGTTGAAGATTGCGCCATTGGAGTGGAAGAATTTTCGTCGCCATCTTTGTTCATTTTCTTTGTCTTGATCTTTGTCGTCAAAGCTCCGATACCAATTGTTGTGCGTCAAGCGGAAGCAATCAAATTGTCGAAATATCTTGCACGAAGAACAAATAGAGAGAAAGCATACAAAAGATTTAGGCCGCCTTAACGGACCAAGCGAACACCTCTTTGATTTCAATTAGGAGATACAAAAAGGCACTCAACTACTCCTAAAAAATCCTCACAATTGGCTCTCTCAAAGATGGTTCGCAATGATCCTATGGAACTTCCAATATGACCTCATACAAGTTTCTCCAATGCTTCAATAGAAGCTCAATCGGTTTCCCAATGTTTCGATGCAAATAACTCATACATTTGTTATCCTTTTATAGGAATCAAGGGGAGGGGGTTGGTGCACCAACCCCCCCTTTTGTCGGTCAAAATCAAAGGGCAGCTCACATGGGGCTGCATTCCAGCAGCCCCATCGAGCCAACAACCACATTCATGATTATAGTCGACTGTATTGATGCTAGCACACTGAGGCAATAGTTAAACACACCTTTTGTACGAGAAGAATAGAAAATCTGGTTAGGGCCCCCAATGGGTTTTCTACCATGCAGCGCTTGTGGCTGTTTTTATATCTGTCTAGCAATGAGCTCAATATAGCTAGGGACCGCAGCTGCTGACATATGCTTGGAGATGAAGTGAGAACATGGGTATTGACAGCTAATCTACATAGCATGGAAACGGCCATCTCACACAGAGGAAGCTGTGTTGTGTCAGACACAAGTATAGGATACATTGCGTTTTGCTGTCATTGCCATTTCGTAAGTAATATGCTACCAGCTGGTTCTCATGTAGTGATGTGTTTCAACATGTCAACATCTGCCTTAGCAGATAACATTAGGATCATGCTTGCTTTGTTCTTTTATCATTACTGTATTCTTTTGAGAAAATTGTTGGGATCATGGTGGTTTTCTTATGCTTGTTCTTATTTTTTTTAAAAAGGAAAAGGAGATTAAGAGGATGCAGGAAGAAGCTGAAAAGGAGGCAAAACGTCGAGAGAAAGAAGAAGCTGAATCGAAAAAACAGCTTAAGAAGCAACAAGAAGAAGCTGAGAAGGATCGGCGGCGCCGTGAAAGGGCAGAAGCTGAACTGAAAGAACAACGTTCTGTGAAAAAGCAGGCTACCATAATGGAAAGATTTCTTAAAGCCAAAAAGAGCAATGATAATTCACAGAGTGGGGAAAACCAGGCATCCATGAAAGACCCAACATGTGACTCTTTGTGCAAAGTAGAGGTGGCTAATGCAACAACCTCATTAATGGACAGTACTTTATCCAGGAAAGACAGCCTTGCTTTGGAGGACCTCCGCAAGCTGCATTCTGATGGGTGGCATAGGTTGTCTCGCCGCAATAGATCCTGTCGCTGGGGTGTTAGACGCAATCAAAAGGCTGAGTTCTTTAAGGAGCTTAAGGTGCATGAGTCCTCCACTGTATTAGGCCCTTGCAAGAAAGCTGAAACTCCAATTGAAGAAGTTGCCTCCTGTAAGGACAGTGTGGAACCAAGCCTAAATAAACTTGAAGATGATGGGTCAGAAAAATCTTTTGTACATGTAGCTGATATTGCGTCACTTCCGGTCAGATCACCAAGGAAAAAACTATTACAGTTTGATAAGAGCAATAGACCAGCATACTATGGCACATGGAGCAAGAAAAGGCAAGCTACATATTTTTCTGCTTTTGCTGTTTGATTGCATCCTTTTCCTGATATAATTCATGTTTGATTCTCAGAGTACTATACTGCCACTTATGTTTTTTGTTTTTGATAATCACTTGCTGATTTTCTTTTGGTGCTAATGGTTATTAATGGTTTTTATAGCTGTGTTGTTGGACCACGACGTCCTTTTAAGAGTGATCCAGATTTGGATTATGATGTTGATAGTGATGAAGAATGGGAAGAGGTATTTATCTTATTTCTGGTTTGTAAGTATAAAATCGAGGGAATATTATGTCAGCATTTTCCTTATATGCAGGAAGAACCGGGTGAAAGCCTATCTGATTGTGAGAAGGACGCTGATGAGGAATGCTTAGAGGAAGAAAACTTGACGTTAGCGGATGAAGAGGAAAGTGAAGATGACTTCTTTGTGCCTGATGGTTATCTCTCTGCGGATGAGGTAAACTGTTGATTGTTTACTACACCATTACAGTTGCATTGTTTCATGTATGCATGTTGGTTAAATCTTCCATTCTAATAGTTGAATAACAAACACAACATACTGGTTGTACATTCAACATCCATGTGCTTCATTTGTTTAAATGATCATGTCCATATAAGTAGTAGATATACCAGGTTTTTTTAAAAGGTCATGGTCTTTCAATGTGCTTTTTCCCTTGAAAAGTTTGTTGTGAGATGAACATTGCTTGACGGACAATGGGCAACCTATCAAGGAATTCGAATCGTAAAATAATTCAGATAACTTTTGTTTTTGATTTACACTATTTAAGTTTTAGGAAAGATTTTATTCTTGTGGTAGGCATATAGATGTTATGATAAAAAAATTAAATACGAAAAGAAACATAAGATTTAGATGACAAATTTTCTTCAATTTTATTTCTCACCTCCCCAACCAAAATGCAATTTTATATGAATTATTCAAAAATCCAAAAACTCGTATAAATTCCCACAAAACATATGATTCAATTAGAACTCAATTTAGATTTTGAGTCAAATTCTCCAGTTTTCATCTTGACTCAAAATGAGTAATATCCACCCATAAACAACTGATGTGAAATATCATGCCAGAACCCTCAAAAAATCATAAAAATTCCATCTTGTGCGGAAATCTACTCCACCTTAGACTAAAAAAGTTTCTCTGACTTGACTCGTGTCTTCATCAACACCTTGGAAGCCATATCTCAGCTTCCTTGCTTTATGGTTACTAACACTGCAGAAGGTAATTGATGAGACCGTATTTTATGGGAAAAGGACAGATATGGAATTTTAGGAGTCTTGGGGGCATTTTCATAATTTTTGGTTTTCTATGTGCTTTTTCGTAATGTTCAGTTTTGGGGTTATTTTTGTAATTTTGTATTTTCACTTTATTATTTTATGAAGGCTAAGGGGATTATGGATGGATCGTGTTGAATCTTAAGAGAAGAAACTCTTTTGCGGGAGGTTGCGGTTTCGCCTAGAATAGAAGCTTGGGAGAGTGGTCCACCTCTCGAACTTGACCAAGGGAGAGCGAGTTCCTCTCGAAAGAACTCAACTATCTTTTGTATCTCTTTATTTTCAGCCTATTATTAATAAAAATTTCATCTTTCCCCTAAAATCCCTATCTTTAACCATAAAAATCCCACCTTTCCACCCAAAATCCCACCTTTCCACCAAAAAAACATAACTTTCTACATCAAAACCTTAGCGGATTTTATCAATTTGATATCAGAGCATTATGATACGATCCATGACGGCGGCGGCGTTTTTAGATCTGAGATTAGGGCAACGATCGAAGAGCAGAGTGCACATGAGGCAAGGATAGATGTGAAGTTTGATGCCATCATGCAAATCCTAGCACAACAAAGTGTTGTCCTAGTGCAACAAAGTGCTTTCGTACAAACCCTAATTCAACAACTAGCTCAACTATTTCCAGATCTAAAAGTGGCAAAGAATTCAGATTTGATCGAAAATCTAGATCTATGGCAAAATGCTACAACTTTGATGAAAGAAAAGGAGAAGAACAAAGAATCCAGAGAAGGGCTTCTTCTCGACACAGAGGAGTCCGACGTGGAGGAAGATGTTCCATGAAGGGTGGGGACCCCAACCACCTTTACCGGGGGCCCCACGGCTGCTCGCAGGGTCGCACAGCCGTTGCATGTCTTCTGTAGGGCCGGCTGGGCCTTGCAAGCCCCAAACATCCACCTGCAAGCCCCGGATAGGAACCTTTAGACCCTAGACAGCAACACCGCAGGACTTCAGGAGTTGATGAAGGGCCTATTCGAGAGCAAAAGGGGTTGCCTTTGAACCCAAAAGGTGGGAAAGTCGACAATCTTTGACACGGATGTACATCCATATGACGAAGATCGACGCAATGAGAAAGCAACATGATCGACTACTAGCCCTCAAGGGCTCGTCGGCCCCTCTGGGGAGGCCGGCATGTCTTGCCTGCAAACATGCAGGGTCGACCCCTGCATGCTGCCTGTTGGGTCGGCGTAGCCTTGCAGGTTACCTATTGGGCTGACACAGCCCTGCAGGGCCAACACAGCCTACTAGGGCCGGTTGGGCCTTGCCCTTGCCTTGCCAGCTTGGGTGGACCTGCCCGTAGGCCCCCCATCAGGGCATGTGTGCAATTATGCTGGGCCCGCCAGGCCCATTGACACTTTTCTGGGCCCGTCTTGGCTCTGTGACACTTTTACGGGGCCCCATGGTCCGTGGTTTTTAGTCGGATGGCCTTCCAAGCTTCAGCATTCGTATTTTGGACACGAAGGACCTTTCAGGGAGCTTGACGACTACAATGGCTTCCATCCGAAATTCGCGGGGATGATGGAGACCTTGGCTGGCCTGACGATGGTGGAGGGGGCGCACAATGCTATGCCCTTTGGAGAGCAATAACGATGGTGGTGGAGACCAATCCTTTCCTTTGATCCAGAAGGAAGCATGCAACTTAGTTGGAGTGGATGATCCACGCACTTCATGTACCACCTTAAGGACAATGTAGATTTTCAGGGGTAAAGTAATGGTGGATATTGAATTTTGGTCAATCAGTGTAGTTTTTGTAATATTTGGATTTCTAGGGGGTTTTGTAATTTTCAATTTTAGGGCTCTTTTTGTAATTTGTTATTTCCAGTTTAGTAGTTATATGGGGCTAGGGGGATTATGGGGTGTGGAATTTTGAGAGAAAACTTGTTTGAGGTGGACATTATGCTTCTTTTGTAGGAGAGCGCGGCCACCTCTCGAATCAGCGGCTTGGGAGAGAAAGTTCATCTCGAAAGAACTCAAATCTATTTTGTACCCCTTTTTCAGGTTATCTTCAAAAAAAATCCAATCTTCTCCCCAAATCATCTCTTCTAACCCCAAAATTTCTTTCTTTACTCTAAAAATTCCACCTTTCTTTGAAAACCCTAATTTTCTACGATAAAAACCTAGAAGAAAATTTATATGAGTGATTTTCTTGTTTTGTGTTCAATCAACTCAATCAAATCATAGTAACTCAACAGCAATCGAAAAATTAAGGAATCTTATTAAATTACCAAAAACCCATAGTAACTCTTAACTTCTCTACAATTTTTTTCTTATCCTTTTCTTCTTTTTAGTGCCTCTTTCGATTACCGATTCGGTACCATTGCAATCTGTAGCCTTAATTTTGATATTAGTTTGTTATGGAAAAAATAAAATTCAAATAAGAAAAAATATATTTGAGAAATATATTTTCTTCAATTTTATTCATCACACATCAGACCAAAGTATATAAATCTTATCCGAATTGCTCATCACCTAAACTCGTATAAATTCTCTTAAAAACTCGTTAAAACTCATGGACACAGTTGTATTCAAGACGTTTTATTTATACTAATTCAAAGACCCTTAAATGAAATGAAATTACTATCTATAATTGTAGTCTAAATTAGAGACTAGAACTCACAACTCAGCTGGGATTCAAATTTAATTTTGAGTCAAATCCTATCAATTTTCATCCACTTAAAATGAGCCATCCCCGTCCATGAACATCAGATGTCCCTCGTGTCAGAACCATAAAACACAACCATAAATAACTCAACCTTGAGTAGAAATCTACACCTTAAGCCTTGAGCCAAAAGTTCCTCATAATTTGATTTGACTCAAGTCTTCACCAGTAGCGTGAAGCCATCATCACCACAACTTCTGGCTTAGTGGTTACTAACACATCAAAAGTTAAACTTTTTTTTCTTTGTTGGCACATCAACTTGATCAAGTCATAACTCAACATTCAAAAAGCTAAAGAATCTCATTAAATTAGCCTGTAGTTACCATTAACTTCAATTTCTTCCTTTCTTTTCTTCTTCTTGGTGCTTCTTTCGATTGCTTTTTTTTCTTTCGATCGCTTATCGGTGCCATCACATTCCATAACCTTAACTTTGATATCAATTTTTTATGGTAAAACCGAAATGTAAATAAGGGGGAAAAAAATAAGATTCAGGAGATGAGTTTTCTTCAATTTTATTTTTCACACATCAAATCAAAATACATACATCTTACACGAAATTTTCCAGAATCACCCAAAAACTCTTTCAGTTCTCACAAAAACCCATTAAAACCCATTGACACAATTGGATGCAAGATGGTTATATTAATCGAAATATTCCAAAATCAAATTGAACTATTATCTATATAATTGTGATCCAAATTAGACTGCAGAACTCACAGAAGAAAAAGCATTGAAAAAGTCCCAGTTCAATTGGAACTCAAATTAGATTTTGAGACAAAGTCTAACAGTAAGGCATCTTATGTGAAAAATCTATCTCATTTGATGTATAGGGAGTTCAAGCTGACAAGAAGTCAGATGGGATTGATGATGAGACCAGAAGTTCCCCCAGCGACCAGCCAGAGGTCGAAAGTGATGAAATTAGAGTATTACTGCAACGGCAAAAGTATCTTCAAAATTTGACTGAGCAGGCTCTACGAAAGGGTCACCCAGTGCTCATAATGAATCTGATGCATGAAAAATCTGAAAAAACGTTGGTTGAAGATATCAGTGGAACCTGTAAAAATGAGCAGATGTGTTTGCAAGCTCTCTGCATGCAAGCCTGCCCCGGATGTGCCATTGTTGATATTAATGAAGATCAGGAGGTCCTGCAATCCCAGAATAAAAGCAATATGATACTCTTGCCATCCACAACAGCAATCTTAGACTCAGATTTGCCAGAAATTGTGAGTGATCATCAATGATTTATTGAAGCTGTATCTTTATTGATAGCTGTCATGAAACACAATTTTATTTAAATTGTCATTTAATTCTTATTGTCATAATGGTTATGTTTAAATTCTCTGCAGGTGTCATCAATCCGATCAAATTCGCAGGGTATCAATAAGGTACTAGAGTCATTGCTAGGCAAATTCCCAACCACCCCAAAGTCCCAATTGAAAAATAAAGTAAAGGAGATATCAGATTATGTGGATAATCGTTGGCAGGTATCCATAGACTCGCTTCCTTTTTATCATGTTCTGCCTAACTGTTAGTTGTCATTGAAATTAATAGGCACTAATTATACACATACCCTTAGATCTCACTCTCATTGTACAACCTACTGAAAGAGTTGGTCCTGTAATTCTAAGGCAAGCTAGAATATAATGAGATATTTGGTTTGCTTTACAGGTTAAGAAAGAGGTTTTGGACAGGCTTGGGTTATCTGTGTCACCAGGTGAAAACTAATTCTGAGTTGTATGCTCCCTTTTTTTCAAATTATAACGGATACATTAACTGTCTTTATATAGGAAAGTTGCAAGATTTGACAAACACGATGCTAAGTTACAAACCATCGGTTCACTCTATATTATGTGGAAACTGAGAATATTTTCTGACTTGCTCATTTGACAGATAAGGTCTCTAAGTCAAAAGGAATAGCTACTTTTTTCTCAAAGCGGTGCCTACCTCCTGAGAGGGAGTCTATATGTGCATCTGAGACATCTCCCCACCAGTGTTCCAAGGCTATGCTCCTTCCCGGTGATGGCCCCCAATGCAGCAGTACATAGGAAAAGATGAGCAATTTTTCGGTCTGCAGTGCGTTCCTGACTGCTATTATCTGGGGGTTGCTAAGCATTAGCGCAGTGGGATTATGTAAATTGATTTCAAGAAATTATTTCGCTTGCACGAGGGTTCCCATCTATCTGGGATGTATTAATTATCAGAAGGATAGGCTTATACTAGTTTAGCACCACTATGGTTGATGAAATATGTCAAATATCATCTCCTGTGGTTGCCGAAGCTATATTTATATCGATGCTATGTGTTCATCTTAGATGTTGCCCTTTTTACTGCAGGTTACCTGAAATGGAACAGGATCAAGTTTTGTTTAAAGGATTCATGCAATATGTGATATTTATGTTCATGTCCAGCTGATATGTAGGTCATTTGGTTTCTTTATTATCTCCACCCATCATCTCCTCAATTCAAGGGTGCTCTAATGACATGCAACTTTAGGCGAACATGTAAATTAGATCATCATCATTTCAAGGGTTCTAGCATGGAGAAACAATTTTAGTGATATATAAATGTAGGAATGAGATCAAAGCTATATGCTAAGTGCTCTAGCATGGCAATTTTAATGCTATGTAAGCTTAGGAATACGCTAAATTCTCAAAATTAAAGGTTTTAGCATGTCATGCAAATATTTTTAGTGTTATATGAGCCTATAAATGAGATCGATTCTCAAATTTAAAGGTGATAGCATGTCATGTAAGCATGAGAATGAAATCAACTTTCTAATTCAAGTGTTATTGAAATTCAGTACGCAGTAAAGAATATAACGAACAGCGTAAAAGCACACAACATGTAAGGACACACAAGAATTGGTATCGCAGTTCGGTGCGCACACCTACATCTGCGGGGCCACGCCCAGAAAATTGAATACTTCACTAAAAAGATTGGAGAATACAAATTCTACAATTCACGCTTTAATAAAGGAAGAACACTCTCATCCTTAATGACAAACCGTGAGGGGATGATCGCAATCAACCCCGTGAAGTATTCTTGGCAAGCTCCCCTTGCCTGCAAGCTCCCCTTGCACCACCGACTTGATCAACTCCCTCGATCCTGCGTGTCGCAGCCGTCGGCCTCCCTCCCGGAGAATATCCTTGGATTTCTTAAACTCAAGCGTCAACCCTAGCCGCCAAACATTCCACGCCTTAAAAGGCCACGCCCCGTAATCTTTAGTTCAATCTGCACACCGGCAATCAAACCTAGATTCGATTCTATCTTCAGTAACAACTGCACCGTCTTCAACAAGAAAGAGATCCCGAAAGATCCGAAAGTGGCAGTTGCAAGAATATTGATTTGCCGAAAATCTCTCTTCAACCGATTCGCAAGAGATTATGCACAATCAACTATAAATCAGTTAATAACCACCATAACAGCAAGAATAGCAAGATAGAAAATAGCGGAATACGCAGGCTCCAGTTCCGCATACTATTGAGCACCAAAGCACCAGATATGCAAGTAAGCATATTTTGTTGAACATCCTGGTCCAACAACCTGTTCAACAAAACATCCAACATTCTCTTCTTCATACGACAGGGACATCAACCTATCCAACATTCTCCAGTGCCACATATGACAAGACGCATACAAGAATGACCACAGAATATATCCTAACAATCTCCCCTTTTGTCATTTGGTGGCACAACATACAGTATGATAGAAGAGAAGGTCATTGATAACTTTTCTGATAACTTTTCAAACCCCTGAAGCCACATTTCATCAGTAGAGACCCAACACCCAACACAATGACATTCAACAACATGTTCAACAAAACTTCCAACATAAACTTCCAACATAATATCCAACGAGGTCCAACAAAACTTCCAACATAGTATCCAACAAAACTTCCAACAAAATATCATATCACTGATCAGAGAGAGAGAGAGAGAGAGAGAGAGAGAGAGAGAGCAAAGCATACCACATAAATTCTCCCCTTTTGCGCCACCAAAGGACAAATACTTCAGAGACCAGCGGAGGGGCCACTCCGGAGAGAAGACAACTTGCTCTGCAGCAGCTCTTTGTGGCGATTTAGAAGAACCCGTTGGCTGTCGAGAACCAGAATTTGATCATCAATATTCTGAAGGGCAGTCTCGAGAAACTGAATATCAACCGCACTTGCTGAGGAAGCAGCAGCATCAGTAGCTGGACAGGGTGAAGGAGATTGAGATGCTGGAGGCACTGTGGCAGAGGGTTCATTAGTAGAAGGTGGGGAGGATGTTGAAGACACATTATGAAGAGAGGGCACCAAATCAGAGATGTCATCCACTTTTCCGGCCACAGACTTTGCCGTATATGAGATACTCTCACAAGATGATGGAAGATCGGATGAGGACAGAGACACCTTTTGAGCTAGGAGCAGCATAGAAATAAGAGTGCCATGAGGTAGCGAAGTCCCGGAGGAGGATATCTCAGCGAACGATAAGATAGAGTCAAAAATAATCCGACCCAAATTAAAAGCCTGAGCGGTTCCAGCAGAGAACAACAGTCTGCACATATCTCGAGTAACCACAGAGACATTAGATGTAGGCAGCCAGTTCCTCGTGGCAATCCGGTAGAGAATAAAAAACTTGGCCGTCAGAGCAGATGAGGGAAAGACTGAAGATTTCGTAGGCCAATTCTGGAGTTTCCCCGCAGTCACAGCACGAATCAGTTTATCAAACTCGACTCCTGTAGACTCGTCATAAGCATGAGCAGATGGGGAACATTTCCATCCCAACAATTTATTCAGAGAGGAAGGAGAAAACGTGATTATCTTGCCCCGAACATAGTTTCTGCAATGCCAACGAGAGGACCCCTCTCCAGCGGACTTGGATAAATTACAATAAAATTCCCTGACTAACACCGGATAGTAGGAACTGAAGCAAGTGGCTGCACGGAACAACCCGAGATTCTTCAATATAGTTGCAATCTGGGTCTTGTCAAACGAAGCAACGTTCAGAACCTTTTCAGGGAGTAACGATCTCTCTGAGAAAGATGGCCATCGGTTCTTGCGGGCTTTGTCGAAGAAGATTCTGCTCAAGGCATCCGAAGAAGAAAATGATGGAGAACGAGAGGATCTTGAAGCTGAGTTTTTAGGCCTCTTAGACGGAGAAGCATCAGTATTACACGAAGAGGCAAAGCGCTTCTTAGAGCACGACCGAACCTTGTGCAAAAATGAGGACAAAGGAGGTTCAGTAGGACCAGAGGCCTCAGGAGAAGCACCCTGTGTTGCAACATTTTGTGCAACAACATCTTCAACACTAGCATCCTGGAAGGAAGCAGGTTCAAACTCAGTTCCAACATTAAGTCCCACATTGTCCCCACCAATAGGTGTAGCATCTTGACACCGGGTCCCCTTTTACATAGTGACATCAACATTTACCTCACAACCAGCAGTTTCACTTCCAGACACAATATCGGCAGTGACCTTATCTGCAACTACATGCACCTCACAAACACCAGTTTCAGAACGATTGGAAAGATCCTGAGGAATATCAGCAGACCCTAAATCCATAGGGGTGGAACCAGGATCTTCAGAGACATTTTGGGACTGAACTTTCTGTGACACATCATCAGCAAGTTGCATGTCTTCCACAGTGTCTTTCAGAAATGACTCTTTAATACTGTCTGCGCATTCATGGTCAACAATCTCAGAGTCTTTTCCAGGCTCAGAAACAGCACGAGATGAGAGATCAGGCACATTTTGGGAACACGCATTCACATCACAATTTGGGTCATTGAACATGTTCTGAGATCCTTCATCCACAGACATGGGTGATGCAGAGACAGGAACCTCTTCCTGACAGGGGGCATCATGCGATTTCTCATCTCCAAGATCACCTATCTTCACATCTTCGTTGTTTCCCAGCACATCATCCTGCCCAACAGGATTCTCAGACGGAAAGGTAGACGATGACGCTCCTGAAGTCCCTCTCGACTTAGGCAAATCAGCAAACACTGGGGAGTCTTCAGAATCAGAGATGTCTATCACATCAACTTCAGAGATTTTAACAAAAGATGTCGGGTTCCAGGTGCGAATGACAACTTTTCTATCTCGAGGAACTCTCACGCTCATAACTTTCCCCAAAATCTTCTTACGCATCAGTCCTTTAAAATGAATATGAGATACATCCACATAAGAGAGATCCAATTCTTTTCCTGTTCTTCGCAAATACCAGAACCAGTCTTGAATAGTAACCGGATCAGGAAAACTTTCATCATCATCATACACATCATCATCCTCGGAAATTTTGGGAAGGGGGAATTCAAGAATTGGGGAAAAATTCACCAACTCAGAATTAGAGGCTTGGGAAGGATGCATGCCACCAAACGAGGAAGAGGAGAGAGATGGAGAAAGATTACCACTGGAAGATCTTTGCACAGGACGAGGAAACACCCCTTTACGTTTAACCGAAGAAGACGAGGAAGGCGGAGCACTTTTCCGAGCGGAAGTTGTTCGTCGAGAAGACCGGCGAGGGGGCAGAGATGACTCTCCCGACTGATTTCGGGTCATGGTAGACGAACTGGGAGAAGCTTCAACCAAGCCAATTTCAAGAACCCTAGATGCGGGAGAAGGAGAATCTTGGAGAAAAATTTGAGTTGAGGAAAAAGCAAAAATGCGCCTTGGGAACGAAAAGTAGTAGAGGGTAATAATAACGGGTAAGAAAATAAAAGAGAACAAAACCGACCCGTCAGCAGAGATTGAACGACCCTCATAATATTGCAACATGATGTTGCAACAAAAAGCACAACACAGGGGGCAACATTAGATACGACACAGCCCTAGGGCTTGCCGCAATTCCTCAAATCTGGCTGAATCAAGAGGCTTTGTAAAAATGTCTGCTAGTTGACTAGCTGTAGCAACATACTCCATAACTAGGGATTTCTTCTCAACGAGCTCTCTAATAAAGTGATGTCGGATGTCAATGTGTTTCGTTCTAGAATGCTGGACAGGATTCTTGGAGATATTTATCGCATTCTGATTGTCGCATAAAATAGTCATAACTCCTTGTTCCAGACCATAGTCTATCAACATTTGCTTTAACCAAAGCAATTGTGTACAACAACTTCCTACAGCAATATACTCAGCCTCTGCTGTAGATAACGATATGGAGTTCTGTTTTTTACTATACCACGACACCAGATTGTTCCCCACATAGAAACACCCTCCGGTGGTGCTTTTTCGATCATCTGTATTTCCTGCCCAGTCAGCATCACTATATCCTGAGACAAGAGTATTCGTATCCTTAGTATACCATATACCATAGTCTGCAGTTCCGCTGATATACCTGATAATCCTTTTTACGGCAACAATATGAGATTCCTTAGGGCTTGCTTGATAACGAGCACAGACTCCAACACTAAAGCTGATATCTGGCCGGCTAGCTGTTAGGTATAACAGGCTACCTATCATGCTTCTGTAAAGAGTAACTTCAACATCTCTTCCTCCTTCGTCCTTAGAGAGTTTTTCAGATGTACTCATGGGAGTCCTTACATGTCTGGCACTTTCTAACCCAAATCTCTTGACAAGATTTCTAGCATACTTGCTCTGAGAGATGAAGAGACCATCTGGACACTGTTTAACTTGGAGCCCAAGAAAAACATTCAACTCACCTACCATGCTCATTTCAAATTCCCTTTGCATGAGATTAATAAACTCATGCACAAGTTGTTGTGATGTTGAACCGAAAACTATGTCGTCAACATAGATCTGGGCAATCATCACACTTGATCTTGTCCTTTGAACAAATAAGGTCTTATCTGCTCCTCCTCTTTCGTATCCCTTCTTGAGAAGATATGTGGTCAATCTTTCATACCAGGCCCTTGGAGCTTGTTTAAGCCCATACAACGCCTTCTTCAGCTTGTACACATGATTTGGAAGAAACGGATCAGCAAAGCCTTTGGGTTGTTCAACATACACTTCTTCATTCAACAACCCATTCAGAAAGGCACTTTTCACGTCCATTTGGTGCAGTTTGAAATTTAAACTACAAGCAACCGCAAGTAATAGTCTAACAGATTCCAACCGTGCTACCGGAGCGAATGTCTCATCGAAGTCAATGCCTTCCACTTGGGTATACCCTTGAGCAACAAGCCGGGCTTTGTTCCCGGTAATGTTTCCCTTCTCGTCTGTCTTGTTTTTGAATATCCATTTTGTCCCGATGACATTAGTTCCTTTTGGTCTTTCCACAAGACTCCAGACATCATTTCGTTGGAACTGGTTTAGTTCCTCTTGCATAGCTGAGACCCAAAAATCATCACCAATAGTTTCCTTCACATTTTTTGGTTCGGTAGTCGAAAGAAAGCAAGCATACCCAGCAAGATCTCTGTAATTAACACGACTGATTCCTCTGGTGCGACGACTGTCGTGAACGTCACCAATGATTAGCTCCGGCAGATGATCTCGTATAATCTTTGTAACTCCCTCAGCACCTTGAGCACTTTCAGCTTCCTCTTGAGTCGAATCCATGGTGGCAGTATCCTGTGTTGCAACAATTTGTTCAACATTGTTCTGTATGGACTTGTTTGTTGCAACATCTCTTTCAACATGTACTTCATCCTCATTTCTGTCTTCTTGAACTCCTTTATCACCAGTTATAATACATTCTCCCTGATCAAAATCATCAACAACAACGTTAATGGACTCCATCATGACATCAGTTCGTTCATTCAACACCCGGAAGGCACGACTTCTTGTTGAATACCCCAAGAAAATTCCTTTGTCACTCTTGGTGTCGAACTTCCGTCTTGGTGTCCGATCTTGCAGAATGTAGCACTTGCTTCCAAAAATATGAAAGTAGGAGACATCAGGCTTTCGACCTTTCCATATTTCATATGGAGTTTTCTCAGTCTGTGGTCAAAGATAAACCCTGTTGATGGTGTAACATGCAGTATTAATCGCTTCAACCCACCACTTAGTATTCACTTTTCGGGCATTCAGCATAACACGAGCCATTTCCTGAAGAGTTCGATTCTTCCTTTCGACAACTCCGTTTTGCTGAGGAGTCTTAGGAGCCGAGAATTCATGTCCTATACCTTGTGCCTCACAGAATTCAGAGAATGAGTGATTCTCAAACTCTTTTCCGTGATCACTACGAATTCGAATGACTTTTCCTATGTTGTCTCCTCTTTCTACTTGAAGACGAGTACATAGGTTTTTGAAAGCATTGAAAGTGTCTGATTTTTCCTTCAGAAAATCTACCCAGGTGAAGCGTGAAAAATCGTCAACACAAACAAAAATGTACTTCTTACCTCCGACACTTGTTTTTGAAGTGGGTCCAATCAGATCCATATGCAGCAGCTCCAGAGTTTTTGATGTTGTGATATTCTGAATTTGTTTGTGACTAATTTTCTTCTGCTTCCCCAGTTGGCAAGCTTCGCACACTCCTTCTTTCTTCTTGGTTAACTTAGGCATTCCTCGGACAGCTCTTGCTTTGGAGATTTTCATTAAGGTCTTGAAGTTAACATGGCCTAGTTTCTGATGCCACTGTTCAGATGCATCTGTGGTGATACTCAGACATCTGTCAGGTTCTTGCAATAGGTAGCAGTTGTCACTGGATCTTTTTCCAGATAGAATACACACTTCATCACCATTAAACACAAGACATTCATTTTTGTTAAACCGAACCAGCAGCCCTTGATCGCACAGCTGACTTATACTGATGAGATTAGCCTTTAAATTTTCAACGTGCATCACACCTTTCAATTTCAGAGTTTCTGTCATATTCAGATTACCTTTTCCAATAACTCTGCTTCTCTGTCCATCCCCAAAGGTGACATGACCTTTATTTCCAGCAATGTACTCAGATAGAAGACCCTTGTTCCCTGTCATGTGCCGAGAGCACCCACTGTCAAAGTACCACTGATTTTCTGCAAAGGTAGTTAAAGAAGTGTATGCAACCATACTCACCAGTTCCGACTTCTTAATCCATTTCATGCTTGACTGTTGATGTGAATGAACAATGTTTCTTCCTTCACTCATATGCTTCATGCGCCTGAAACACCTCCAATCATTATATCCTATTTGTTTGCAGTAACCGCATATAAGCTGCCTAAGAGTAGTACCTCTTCTGTTCTTTCCTCGTGAATTGGCCTCATCATGTGAACTCCATTTAACATGTTCCTTAGCATTGAGACTACTCCTGGTCTTGGGTGTGTGAAAATTGCTTCCTCTGTTGTAACCAACTCCAGTTCGATCTCCAGCAACTTTTCCCATGTTGAGGATATCATCGAGTTTGGTTTTTCCAGAGTTCCATCTGTTAACGGTGCTTTCTGCCTTCTCAGCTCTCATTATGGCTCTCTTCATGTTTCTCTCACAGTTTCGGAGACTTGCTTCAGTCTTCAGAAGTTTGACTTGATATGCATTCTTCTCACTTCTCAACTTAGAGCATTCATCTTTCAGTTTCTTGTTGGCTTCACAGATTTCCATCCATTTGTAGAACATAGTTTGATAGGCTGTGCGGATTTCCTCATCATCAATATCTTCTTCACTCCCAACTTCTGATTCAGCTTCACTGTCAGAATTAGCTTTATATGTTGTAACATTTTGTACAACATGTTCTCCCTTGTGCTTTGATGTAGCAGCACATGTTGCAACATTATGTTCAACAAGGCTAGCGAACTTGCCTTCAGATTTGTCATTCAGAATAGCTGTGAACGCCACATAATTACTGGTTATGTCTTCATCTTCCTCGCTACCCCCAGAGTCTTCGTCGCTCCAAGTGCTGGCGAGCGATTTCCCTTTTAGCTTCTTTAGAGTGTTTGCACACTCTGCCTGTATATGTCCGAAACCTTCACATTCTCTACACTGTATTCCCTTTCCTTTGTTTTTAGACTCATACCTTTGTATAGGACGACCGGCATTCCTTTCACCTGCAGGAGGTCCTGTCCGCACCTTTTTATTGGTAGCTTTAAAATTCTGACCTTTATTGCTGATCTTTCTCATCATCTTGCTAAAGTTTTTGGTGAGCAGCGCGATATCATCTTCGAGTTCTGTCTCATCATCAGATTTTGATGGTTCACTGGCTTCAATCTTCAAGGAAACACCCTTCTCCCTTTTGTTTTGTTTGAGATTCATCTCATAGGTCTGTAGGGATCCCATGAGTTCGTCCAATCTCATGGTCGATGTGTTCCTTACCTCCTCTATAGCTGCAATCTTTGCTGAAAATTTATCTGGCAGGGACCTCAGAGTTTTTTCAACAAGCTTCTTTTGTGAATACTTCTTACCCAGTTGAAATGCCTGGTTAGCAATATCCCTCAATCTTCCATTGAACTCTGCAACCGTCTCGTTTTCGTTCATCCTTAGATTTTCAAACTGGCTGGCGAGCATCTGTAATTTTGAAGCCTTAACAGTGCTGGTTCCTTCATGCACGTTTTGAAGAATGTCCCAAGCTTCTTTAGCATGCTCACAAGTTGATATAAGCTTGAACTGCTCTTCATCAATGGCAGTAAAGATGGCGTTAACCGCCTTAGAGTTTCCTAAGGCAGCACGTTCTTCATCAGAATTCAAGTCTCTCACAGGTTTGAAGCTCTCCTTTCCTTCTTTGTTGACTTCAACCGGAGGATTCCATCCTTCAACTGTAGCAACCCAAGCTTTTTCATCCAAGGACTTGATAAAAGCTCGCATACGAGACTTCCAATAGGTGTAGTTCGATCCAGTAAGCAAAGGGGGACGAGTGACCGAATCACCTTCTTTTGTGTTCATGATCAGCGTACTGACCTACAGGATCACATCCACTTTGAAAGAAGGTCAAAGTATTGTAGATGACGGGCTCTGATACCAATTGAAATTCAGTACGCAGTAAAGAATATAACGAACAGCGTAAAAGCACACAACATGTAAGGACACACAAGAATTGGTATCGCAGTTCGGTGCGCACACCTACATCTGCGGGGCCACGCCAAGAAAATTGAATACTTCACTAAAAAGATTGGAGAATACAAATTCTACAATTCACGCTTTAATAAAGGAAGAACACTCTCATCCTTAATGACAAACCGTGAGGGGATGATCGCAATCAACCCCGTGAAGTATTCTTGGCAAGCTCCCCTTGCCTGCAAGCTCCCCTTGCACCACCGACTTGATCAACTCCCTCGATCCTGCGTGTCGCAGCCGTCGGCCTCCCTCCCGGAGAATATCCTTGGATTTCTTAAACTCGGGCGTCAACCCTAGCCGCCAAACATTCCACGCCTTAAAAGGCCACGCCCCGTAATCTTTAGTTCAATCTGCACACCGGCAATCAAACCTAGATTCGATTCTATCTTCAGTAACAACTGCACCGTCTTCAACAAGAAAGAGATCCCGAAAGATCCGAAAGTGGCAGTTGCAAGAATATTGATTTGCCAAAAATCTCTCTTCAACCGATTCGCAAGAGATTATGCATAATCAACTATAAATCAGTTAATAACCACCATAACAGCAAGAATAGCAAGATAGAAAATAGCGGAATACGCAGGCTCCAGTTCCGCATACTATTGAGCACCAAAGCACCAGATATGCAAGTAAGCATATTTTGTTGAACATCCTGGTCCAACAACCTGTTCAACAAAACATCCAACATTCTCTTCTTCATACGACAGGGACATCAACCTATCCAACATTCTCCAGTGCCACATATGACAAGACGCATACAAGAATGACCACAGAATATATCCTAACAGTTATAATTATGCTGGTCATAGCAAAAATAATTTTTATTAAATTTTAAAGCCCCGTACTGAGTCTCAAAATCTCACATAGCCAATGGAAGAGAATTAGTCTTTAGTTTTTGATTTTTGCAAGCTGTGGAGTGTTTGTTGGCTCAATCTTCTTGGTCAAAACGCTAGAAAGACAGAAGATGGTGGTGGACCGGCCACCGAGGAGGATGGAGAGGTGGCCGAAAACTAACAAGAGGATGATGAATCTTCATTCACATGATGTGTTTATTATGGGGTTTGAGCGTCCACACCCTACAATTTATTGTTTCTAATCGGATCTCAAATACCCATGTTGCAACAAAAATCATATTTGAATTTACCATTCAGCCTATTATTCATGGTTTATTCATGCTATGCTCACGTACAAGATGTGCAAAGTACATCAAGATTGTGAGGTTAATTGGTTTCCTTCAGCCATCAGCCATCATGCGTGTTTGCTAAGTGCAGGTATGTATGAATTGTGCTCATTTTATAGTCACATATGCATAATTCATGGTCGACCTCAAACATATTCTGTTACAGTCCTCCTTTTTTGTCCATTTTCTCTTGTCACAGTAATAACAACATTTTCAGTTTTGACATTTCATTGTTTTGGATGTTGGAGCAAATCGATTTGGGCTTCATTATAATAATGTAACTTATCATTTTCTTAACAATCAGGCATGCAATGCCACACAAAAAGAAACTCAAATAAATAAGATAATCGATCAGGGAAAATCAATTAAGACATTGAAACCTGAAGATTGATGTAAGATAAATGAGTGTAAAAAACTCTGAATTCACGGATACATTTATTTTTACAGATTCAATCCAGTGCAGAGAAATAAACAAAAAAGATGCATGTGAAAACATCAGTCAATCAGTCAAGCAGTGCAGAGAAATAAACAAAAAAGATGCATGTCAAAAATATCAGTCTAGCACATCCTCGATGATCAAGATATGATTTTGACAAGTCATTACACAAAAACGATAAGGGAGATTTCTATAATAGTTTGAAATCTTTGATGCTCAGTTCGGAACCAAGAACATGCCAAGAATTTGAATTTGTCGTCTTTTCCATGTACATAAAATTTAAAAACTGTCGAGAAAATGTATAAGAAAGAAGAAGTCTTTTTTTTTGCCTTTTTTGTCTGCTCTCAGTTTGTAAGTGGATCATACTGTCCGTATGTTTTTGTTTTGAATTATTTAAAAAAACAGATTGGAACAAGTCGAGATGGGATCTGTGTCTAGTTCAAGCTAAATAATTCTTGTAATGTCTAGCCCACACTCATTTTAAAACCCAAAAATACTGGAGGCATCACTTCTGGGAAGTGATTTTCTAATATCCATCACGTAAAATTATTTGGATTTTGATATTATCCTTTCATATCTTTGTATTTTAAAAATGAGAATAATGGGAAGTATATGACACACTAAACATCATATGCGGCATCTAATAATCCTATTTCTGCTATTTTTTTTTGAGGATCACAACCGTTTATTTTGATCTTTATATTCTAAAAACCCAAAACACCAAATATTGGCTAACCCACAGGATTTTGCAAGTTCATCAATCCGTCGCAAAAGTTTTATTTATGTAAAGTCGTTAAGTTTGTGACAAATGGATGAATGGTTAAAATCCATTGTGTTCACCGGACATTCGGTGTTTTGGTGTTTTAGAATATGTAGATCAAAATAAATGGTGTCGATCCTAAAAAAATAGAGCATAAAGTTTTGAAGACATATATGACATGTCATATGATACCCATTCTTATCAAAGTTTAAACATAGTACCTTAAATACTTTACATTATATCAAATACGTACTTTTTAAAACTTTTGTACTTCAAAGTATTTTAAAAATAGTTCATTTAAAAAGGCAATGTAACTTAGGTGCTGTTCTTTTGTGTTGTTTTGGGTTAATGTGGGCAGCTTCCACTATTTCGACACTATTCACTCAAGAAAACACTCACTTCAACACGAGCTGTTCTTTTGGGCTGGCTTCTTTCGTCGCTGATCTCGGCGATGTGGCAACGAAATTCCAATGCACGTAGAAGCCGGAATTTCCGGATTCTACGCGTATTGGAATGAAGCGGGGCCCGTCTCACACACACACACTCTCCAACGTAGCGGGGCCCGCCTCTCTCTATCTCTCTCCAACTTTCACAACAACATACACAACCCACTTCAACACAAAAAACACAATAAAGTTGTGTGTGCCCCCACAAAGAATTCCAACATTCACATTCACAACCCCACATAACCCCAAAAAACACAATAATCTACTTTCCCAACACTATTCACTCATTCTAACAAACACACATTTAATCCCAAAAGAACAGGCCCTTATAGGAATTGCTATTGGCCATTTTACTCGCGGACACATTCACTATTTACATTCAAAGTTTGCCATTCAAATTTAACCTCTTTTACCCTCGTTTTCTCCCCGCCGCCCCGCCAAAGGGGTTTTAGGATTTGGGATGGACAGTGGAAAAGAGGAAGAGTGGGTGAAGGAGAGGACGGAGGAGGGAAAATCGGAGGAGGGAGAGGCGGGCTGGGAAAGTCGGAGGAGGGGGACGGAGGAGGGAAGATCGGAGGAGGGAGAGGCTGGCTGGGGTAGTCGGAGGAGGGGGCGTCGGGGCTGTGGAGGTTGGAGGAGGGGCGGAGGAGGGGGAGGGGCGGAGGGAGAGGCGGAGGGGGAGATTGGATGAGGGAGAGGCTGGCTGGGGAAGTCGGAGGAGGGGACTGCGGCGGGGCTGGGGAGGTCGGAGGAGGGGGGCGACGGAGGGGGAAGGGGCCTGGGAAGAGGCGGAGGGTGGGATCTGAGGAGGGAGATGCGGAGGGGGAGATCAGAGGAGGGGGCAGCGGGGCTGGAGAGGTCGGTGAAGGGGACGGCGGAATGGCTGTCGTTCGGTCGTTTTACTCACCACGCACAACCAAGTGCAGTTTTGAAATTTTGCTATGGTTAAATGCGGTGAGTAAATTTGAGTGCCAAACTTATAAATAAGTGGTTGGCACACTGGCCGTTTCATGATGTAAATGTCAACCTTGTAAATAGTGGTTGTACCCGCGAGTAAAACAGCCTGCACGCATTGCAATTCCCGTAAATTATTTGATTGGCGATTTGGAAAATACAAAGATTTGAAGCCGTTTTTCAAAACCCTAGCTTGGAAATAGCTCTAATTAAAATTGCATTCTTTTGGTACCGAGTAAAGCCTATTTATATAAGCGAGTGACATGATACTGTGTTCTTGTGTTTTTGAGCATATATATAAAATGTTATAATCATGTATCTTGCTTTTAATTGAGAGCGAAAAGTTATCTTCCATTTCAAGTTGAGAAGTAATAACAAGCTAGATAAGCAAAGCAACACAGTTATGGACTCTATCACAACTTCATCACCATCAAAGCTAACAAATCAAATAATGAATAAAATTGTCATACAAGTAAAAAACTAAACAGCAACAAATTTTGCTAACAACTGCGGCAACAACAAAAATAAAAACATTCAAATTACAACAACATCCAAGAACCTAAAATTCAAATCAAACCACCTGAAATGGGAGCCAATCTTTCCTTGCAACCCTCTCATCTCCCCCCTGCAGCTGCCCCTTTGAACTCTCCACATAGACATAGAATCTCATCACAAAGGGCCAACACAAGCACAATCCACTCGAGAACAAAAACCACCAGCCCTAAAACCCCAACCATCCTCAATATCACCACCCCATCCTCTACTTGCACATATGACTTCATCGTTCGGAGGAAATCGCCGGTCTTTGAGAAGACCAGCAGCGCCACCGCCCCCTGGAAGATGACGATGAGGACGGTGGCGGCCATGTGGGAGGCATGGCATCTAGCCGATGAGTCTAAGGTGGAAGAGGAGCAGGCAGCGACGGAGAGGACGATGGTGAGGAGGTGGAGGAGGATGATGAGGACGCCGACCGCCGAGGGGAGGAGGTGGAGGGATAGCGTGTGGAAGATGCAGCTTGTGGCGGCTCCGATGACCACGTAGTTTGCAAGGAAGAACTTGTGGGCATGGGACTGTGAGTTCATTTTGTAAGCTTTGGGACTTCAATTCCCTTGTATGAACAAGTTATGTGACTTGGCTTTTTTTCCCCATTCTGTAAGACAGTAAAGAAAGTATTTGCATCAATTTGGACTGCTGAAAAGATAATTTGTTGAAGACACTCCATTAAATGGACATGAAGCCCAACACCATCACATTTTATGGGTAGCTAGCTGAACCCAGCAGCTTGCTATCTAAATAATCAAGGTTTATGATATTAAGTTACAACACTGAAAAAAAAAAAAGAATTTTGCCCTCGTGTGAAGTCCAGAAATGACAAAATTTCTCGGTTGCCATGACTCAGAAGAGCACAACCTATTACCTCTATTAGTGATTAAGATAGGTTAAAACAGAAAAAATGATGTTGGGTGTACATAGATGAATGTGCTAGGTAGAACCGCAAATTGGCTAGCTGTGTCTATCTAAGAATTTCTCGATAAGGACGGAGAACGTGGCGAACCCAGCGCACCCGACGCATGCAGCCTTAGGTCCACCTGCAAATTCATGAACCATGTAAGCAGTAAGTCACCAGACAAGATAGCTCATGTTTGATGCAGTTCGTAATGCTGAATAACAACAAACATGAATATTAGTTTTCTGAGGAAAAGAGTATTGTACATCGCAACAGTATAAGTCAAGCATATCATATCTTAACAACGAAGAATCTCTCCAAAATACGCTTGTTGATCGTCGATTCACATTGAGCGACAATCACAGATGTAATGCGTACATGTGGCTGGGACAATTCTTTAGTAGTAAGAAACAAGGTGGGGCTTGCTTTACGAAACTAGATTATTTATGTACTGCTTGAGGTCTGAAACTACAGCGGATGCTTCGTGCTTTGAATCCAATCTGGACAAAATGATGAGGCACTCCCCTTGGATCCAGGAACATGGAAGTTTACAATAAAACACAAGGACCAGACTCTGCGATGCATTACGAAATATCCATGTAATGGCCAATATGTCTGGATTATGGTTTGACTCTTGGCTACCAAATGGTTGGCTGTGGGGCTAATTAAAAAGGAGAATTATAGGACAGGAAAATAATGATGGATGGCGACCAGATTACAGGTTGGTATATGCAGACAAATATTCCATAATTCTTTCATTTCATACATTATGTCTATGTGGATGTTTCAGGCAGTATTGATGATCATTGGACCTGAACAAGATCACAATAGAGAAGCTGTATAAGATTATTGTTCCCAAAAGAACATATGAAGATGTCAACATTTTTGCTTGAAAACATGTGACTGGGAAAGTGAGAAAGAATAAGAAGCATCGGGAGATCATGCCAAATTAGGGCATTGCTGTATGAGTAACTCATGTAAGGCCATGGTAGGGATTGATTTCAAAGAAAATTATCCACTTAATCAAAGCTGATTCGATTCAACAAACAACATCATTGTCAATCACGTGACGATTATAAATTATAATCCTATGCTGAGTCTATATATTTATAGATGACATCTTATTTAAAATCACATTTTGAACTAAAAGAAAAATGTGTTATTATGGTAACAAAGCTTTGGAGTTTTCAATGAACATTTATTTAAAAAGGTTTAAATAAAACTTTATTTCCTGAGTGGGTCTCATCATCCTATATAATGGAGCTATGCATAGTGAATAATGATAGTTCAACCGTGGTTGCTAGACCCATGGACTCTGATTGGTGAAGAAGAATTAATATAAAATGGAGAGACTGCAACTTGTACTACTCCTTATTGATCTTCGGTCCAGACTGATCCATGTAAGTACACTGACCCTAAGAGCCTGGATGTCAGTACTCCCACATCAAATCAATCACCTTGAGTTCTTTGAACTTTTATGTGACAGTATCATCCTCAGACAATTCCATACATCCTGCAACCCTTGTGGATTCCCTTCTCCGCATCACCCTCAGACAATTCCATACATCCTGCAACCCTTCTGGTTTCCCTTCTCCGCATCACCCTCACCTACTGCCTTTCTAAGATGTCAAAAAGAAAAAAACCTCCTCTATTGGAAATCAAAACCAACCATTTTATTATTTTAAATTTTACTTACTTTTTTTAATAGTGATTAGGTCATTGCCACTAAGGAATTTACTATTAGCTCAGCACTTTGCCAAGTAGCCCAAACAAAAACACACAGAAGCTGCAAGATATTTGCTATATTCGTTTTGGGTTTCACAGTACAGAAGCAGCCATATTTCTTCATATTTATATGCCCTCAGTCTCTCTCTTCTCCTTTAATTTCTAACACAACATATGCCAACTTCTCTAGTCAATCATAATTGAAACTCCGACCACCACCAAGGTTGCTGGGAGAGAACGGAAACCACCGAGCATGAAGGCCGAAGCCGTTTATTTTTTTCTTCTTCCTCTTATCTCTCTCGTCATAACGACTGATAGCAGCTCAGCTTCATTCTTTTGACCATCCCTCCCTCTCTCTCTCTCTCTCTCTCTCTCTCTCTCTCTTCACATTCATTATCTGCCAAAGATGTGAAGCGATGTCTTGTATTCCCATTTATTTTCTATTATTTTTCATATTCAACCCAACATAAACATCTATTTCTTCCTATTATTCTAGCAGTTTTGGCTCTCGAATCCAGGTCTATAGTTAATGAGTCCTTCCATTTCCCCCATTTATGTCCGAAAATGAAATGTCGATTTGTTTTGTTTCGTTGAGTAAGGTTCTAAATTAGGAAAAGGGGAGGTAACTTTCCTTGCTTCAACTTTACTGCTATATGTGCTTTGATCTTAGATGAAAATGTGAGCCATTTTTTGGATTGGGAGATAGGTAAGAAGATGGAGATGGCAAGATGGAAAGAACTATCGCTTATCCTCTATGAATAAGGCAGGCATGAAATTTATAAATAAGATTTTGAGTACAGAACCCAAAACATCACTAGTTACTCAGTTCATTGATAAAAAAAGTGGAAGCAAAATGGATGAGAGAAACGAACTGGGTAGAATACTCTGGAATAGGAAATTTACTATAATACCCTAATCAGGCATTGCAGGCTATAAAAGTCAATCTGTCGCATATGAAACCTTGTTAAGGCTTTCTGGTTATAGAAGTTGGGATATGCCATCAGTCTTTACTTTTGTACTACCTGAGATATTAGGTTTTAAATACTTATTAAGGTCTTTAGATGGAAGATGCATTAACATTCATATATCCAACTCACTAAGGAAAATTCTTTTATGCAACTTTTGATTGAACTCCTGCTCTATATGAACTGAAAATATGTTCACTATGCAAAAATGAGTAATAATTTTAAAGGAGTTGAGCTATCAAAATTCAACCAATGAAATATGATATAATTTGTACAAGTGTAGAACCTCTACATCTTCCTTGAAGTGAAATTCCACATATCCAAATAGTTTACAAGGAGTTTTCAAAGTTCTTGTCTTTATCTTTAATTATTATTTGACTTTGATCACGAGTTTGGGATTATCTTTATTTTTTACTTTAAAATGTGAAATAATTAGTATTTTGTATTTAACATGTAGTTTCTAATTAAGTTTCTATCAATTTCCATTTGTAAAAATTGCATTTTGCAAAATGTGCACTATTATCACGAGGTTTTTTTTGAAATTTATGAAAAAAGCTAATGTTTTAATACCAATTTACTCAGTATGATAGAAATACCGATTTACTCAGCATGATAGATATGAAGGAGAAAGAATTTTTTCTATGGTTGGGATGGATTTGAAAAAAGCTTTAGCCAGGTTCCCCGGGCGACTTATGGGAGTGTTTTGTATAAGAAACAAGTCTTTAGCGACATCAATTAAGGAAATATAAGATGGTGCACCTAGTACGAGAAAAATTTGAAGAGTTACAGTTTGTTAGAGGCTTAATTAAGGATTGATATAACGTTCTCACCTCTTTGCATAAGTTATTAATGAGCCTTCGTGTTCAGGAAAAAAAATCCTATCAGTATGTTATTTTAGGAAGAATAGAGAAGGGATACGTTTCAAAGTGGATATGTTCAGAGAAGCTTATCATTTTAATTATCTTGAATTGGAACAATTGATAATGACATGTAACATTTAAAAAGTAAGAGAAATAGCAGTAGTGGTCAATTTGTTGATCAATACCAATAGTAGTCTTTAAGATGAAGCATTCATGATCATTATGAGATTGACAAGAATGTTGTTTGTCGGATTGAATCATGTTGGTCAAGTGGAAAAGTTTTTCAAAACCATGTGGCAGTAGATAACATAGTAGTTGAAGTAGAATTTTGTGAGATAACTATATCAGCAGTCATGCTTTAGTACAGTGCTATGTGTCCACAAATTCAGCAACTATAAAACATGTTAGAAATCTGTGTATCATGATGTTCCCGTACTGGGCATGCCGACACGTAACCAAACACCAACACTTCCTTGGACACTCCACCAACAAATATGTCTCTTAAATTTTCAAACTTGTTGATATATGTCGTATTTTCATGTTTAGAACACTTTCTTGTTTAGAACACTTTGTGAAAATAATTGACACATGTTTATATGATGCGTACACTTCTACACATTACATGTTCTTTTACGTTTGAAATGTAAAGTGAATTGTATTTATATATGAATAGCAATGTCTTAGAGAAAAGGTTATAAAAGTGTAGTAAAATTATGAAGATTTTAAGTGAGTTTTGAAAAAAAAAGCAAGGTACATTAAGCTACTATATACGACGAATCAGTTCCCAAAATCATGAAAATGTCTACTATTATAATTAGAAAGGGGGGGTGTGGTTGGACTAAGCCAGCCAACCTTTTTTTAACTTTTTTAATTCATGGACCCCGCAAAAACCTAACCCTATCAAAGAACATTAGGCTGACCTCTGTAGTGTCCCTGAGGTTCAAACATTTCAACTTCTCTTAAGTTTACTCTTCATTCCAATTTTTCAAGAACAAGCAAAACACTATCCTCTTCCTCCTTTTGCTATGGAAATAATAATGGCCATGGAGAACCTAACAGTCATATTTTGATTCTCCCGCAATTACTATGCTCGTCCCTCTTCTCACAGCATAAACCTTGTTCACCCTGATGTCCTTTATTTCTCGTCTAATTGCTCTTTTTCTTCAACAACAATCAGTTTTCTCTCCTATGTGCTTTCATAATTGTTACAATTTGAACTAGTGGGTGAGTATGCTGAAATTCAAATTTGGTGATGAATTTTTTAGTTTTGGGTTTTTTTAAAATATATGTTTTATGTGAGTTGCATGTTTGGATGATATGGACGAAATTGGAATAGTTAAAGAAAGGGAAATGGTGAGATTGCCTTCAAATGTTTTGTATTTGATTTTTTTCTTGGTCTATCGATGACATTTTCAAAGAAATCTCTGCAAAAACAAGTTTTGACTTCTCATTCAACCTTTATTCATCACTCCTAGACATTTAGTCAGACTTAATTTAAAGGAAGTGAAATATTAACAATTTTTAATGAGTATATATTGAGTTTTCTGTCATGAAGGTCTTTTTGGGAGGTACCAGGATATCACTTGGTGATCATAACTTTTACCTATTTTGGTGATATAATAACTGATATGTAAACCTTCAAAAAAAAGAACAAATTGTTGTAAGCTTGGCGGCTACGGAACCCCGTAGCCTTGTATTTATAGAACTAGTGTTACATAATGGGTGGATACCCAATACATTAATAGGCCAACAAAAGCGCGCTCATAACACTTCCCATTATCCATCCATTGTCGTAAGCTGAGCATATGAGCGCTTCAGGGTTCATAAAGCTTATCTGGCCAAGTGGTATGGATACTTCTGGATCCTAAGTTAAAAGTTCTTGCCTCGTTAAAACCTTTGACATGGAAAACCCAGTGGGAAAAACCAATGTCTAAGGGAAAAGAGTACAAGTCTCTTTAACTTTCCCTGATCGATGGATATCATCAGAGGTGGATACTTCTGGATCCAGAGTTGATGTGGTTGCCTCGTTAAAACCATTGGCTATGGAAAACCAGTGGGAAAAACCAATAGCTAAGGGAAAAAGAGTACAACGCAACATTAACTCACACTGTTGCGTACAAGCTTCAGGCTTGTAGATCTTTCAACTGTCTCATCCCAATTCCTATTACAAATTTTCTAAATGTACATCGAGGTAAAGATTTAGTAAATAGATCTGCCAGATTGTTGCAAGACTGGATCTGCTGGATGTCGATCTGGTTGTCTACTTGTTCATGCGTCCAGAAGAGTTTAGGGGAAATGTGCTTCATCCTGTCACCTTTGATGTAGCCACCTCATAGTTGAGCTATGCAGGCAGCATTGTCTTCGTACATGGTGGTTGTTCAAGATCTCTCGTCTTCAGGTCGGTTGTCACAAGGATGTGGTGGATGACTGAACGGAGCCAGAAGCATTCTCTGCTAGCTTCGTGTATCGCAATGAGTTCGGAATGTTTGGATGAGGTTGCTGTTGATGTCTGCTTCACAGATCTCCATGAGATGGCTGTTCCACCGTAAGTGAATACGAAGCCGGTCTGGGACTTTGCGGTGTGAGGGTCAGACATGTATCCTGCATCAGCATAACCAACTAAGTTGGAGGATACGCATTTCCTGAAGTATAATCCCAGGTCAACTGACCCTTGGAGGTAGCGCAGAAGGTGCTTCACTCCGTTCCAGTGGCGCTTTAAGGACGCTGAACTGTATCTGGCTAGTAAGTAAACTACGAACGCTATATCGGAACGCGTGCAGTTTGGCATATAAAGGAGTGCTCCAATTGCACTCAGGTAGGATACTTGGGACCCAGTGCTTCCTCCCCCTCTTCCAGTGACTGGAAGGGGTCCGTATTTACATCCAATGATCTGACGACCATTGGTGTACTAAGCGGATGACATTTGTCCATAAGGAAGTTTTTCAGCAACTTCCTTGTGTAGGTGAATTGATGCAACATGATTCCTCTGCTAAGATGTTCGATTTGTAAGCCTAGGCAGAACTTTGTTTGCCAAGGTCTTTCATCTCAAAAGTCTGTGAAAGTCTTTTGGATATCTCAGCTATCTCTTCAGGAGATCCGATGAGGTTTAAGTCGTCTACGTAGACGGCAATAATTACGAATCATGTTCCCTTTGTTCTTATAAAGATGCAAGGGCAGACTTCATTAATTGTGAATCCTTGTTGCACTAGGAATTCACTGAGTCTGTTATATCACATTCTCCCCGACCGTTTTAGACCATACAGTGATCTTTAGAGTTTGACAGAGTAGACGTCCCGAGGTCTTTCTGTCATTTTCGTCGGTAGTTTATAGCCGTCCGAAAGTCTCATATAGATATCCTTAACTATATTACCATATATGTATGCAGTCACAACGTCCATAAGCTGCATATCCAGGCCTTCCGTAGTAGTTAGGCTAATAATGAATCGGAAAGTGATCGCATCCATGACCGGAGAATATGTATCATCATAGTCTATTCCTGGTCGTTGGGAAAAGCCTTGTGCAACAAGGCACGCTTTGTAGCGTACGATCTCATTATTTTCATTCTTTTTTCTTACGAATACACATTTATATCCCATAGGTTTAACACCCTTCGGTGTTAAGACTACATGTCCAAAAACTTTGCGTTTCGAGAGTAAGTCTAGCTCTACTCCTATTGCCTCGTTCCACTTTGGTCAATCCTCTCTGCGTTTACATTCTGCTAGAGAGCGTGGATCGATGTCATCGTCATATTCAGTTACGTAATTAGCAATAATGAGCGCGAAGTTATCATCGATGATTGTGCTTTTTCTATCCAGTACCTCCCCAGTACGTACATAGTTTATTGATATTTCTCCTATATTTTCCTCTTCAAGGGTTTTTAAGAGGGGGAGATGTATCTGGGCAGAGCTCAGCTTCCTGTGGTGGTATCGTTATCATTTCTCCAGGAGTTTTCCTATTTCAAGGGAATTTATCCTTGGAGCCTGGGAGTTGTCCTCTCTTTTGTTGAGGTACGGCCGCTTTTGCTGCAGGTGGATTGCATCAATCTTTGGGTATGTCAATCTTAGCTGGCGTGTTTGCAGCAGGGACGTGTGATCTGACAATCTTCTGGTTGTCAGTAAATTTGTCCGGTAAAATGTGAGCTGTATTCTGTATTTGGAGGATCTTCAAGATCTCATCTTCACATTGGTTTGTACGCGGATCAAAATGAGATAAAGTTTTGGTATCCCATGAAATGGTCTTTGGAGCTTCCGGCTTCTCTGTGTTTATGCCTAGTTTGGAAAAGGTACTTTCGTCAAACTCACAATCTGCTAGACGTGCCTTAAAAGTGTCCACCGTTAGGTGTTCCATGTATCTAATGATCGATGGTGAGTCGAATACTATGTAGATACCCAGGCGACGTTGGGGACCCATCTTAGTCCTCTGCGGTGGTGCAATAAGGACATAAACTGCGCATCCGAATGTCCTCAAGTGAGAGATGTCCGGTGGAGTTCCATATGCGAGTTGCATCGGAGAATAAGATTGACTACCTGACGGTCGTAGTCTTATTAGCGATGCAGCATGCAAGATGTCATGTCCCTATGCAGTCACAGGCAACTGGGATTGCATCAACAATGGACGAGCAATCTATTGTAGTCTTTTTATAAGAGATTCAGCTAATCCGTTCTGGATGTGAACATGAGCTATATGATGTTCAACTTCCACGCCGGTTGCTTGGCAGTAGTCTAGAAAGACTTGTGATGTGAATTCGCCAGCGTTATCCAGACGCAATTTCTTGATCTGGTTGTCAGGGAAATGTGCCCGTAACTTAATGATTTGTGCCAGTAGTTTTGCGAAGGCTACGTTGCAGGTGGACAGGAGGCACACATACGACCATTTGGAAGATGCATCTATCAGTACCATATAGTACCGAAATGGACCACTTGCGATGTGAATAGGCCCGCAAATGTCTTCATGTATTCTCTCTAGAAAGCTGGGAGGCTCTGAGTCCACCTTAAGTGGAGATGGTCTCGTAATCAATTTCCCTTTGTGACAAGGGGGACAAGAAAATGCACCCTTTCGCAGTAGCTTCAGGCTCTTCGAGTTAATTCCACGGGATTGGATATGATGCGGTGCATCATTGCCGATCCAGAGTGTCCGAGTCTATTGTGCCAGAGTTAGAATTCTGGTTGATTCTTGCACTTCTGGTGCTCAATTGCGTTAGCTTCAATTGCACGTATCTTTGTATGGTAGAGACCCGATGAGAGTCCCTCGAAACGCTCAACGATGGTTTTAGCACCGTTTTTAAGAGTCGTTACATACAAGAATTTTTTATTTTGTTTGTTCACCGTTTCTAGGTGGTATCTGTTTAGACGGATATCTTTGAAACTTAGCAAGTTTCTATGTTAGCTTGGAGAGAAAAGAGCATCTTTTATTAATAGTTGTGTTTTATTGGAGAGCAGAAAATGTGTTTCCCTTGATCCTTCTATTATTCCCGATGGACCGGAAATAGTATTCACGGTTCCATCATATTTGTGTATGTTTTGAAAAAAGCAAATATCTTGAAGGATCGTGTGCGTAGAAGCACTGTCCACTAAGCATTTATAATCCATCTAGAGTAAGAGAGAAAAGCATAGCAGTATAAGGCACAAACATAACTAAATTTCATTCAGAGTCCGAAAAATAACTAACATGCTGAAAAACAAATAACTGGAGATTAAATTGTTTCAACTACAATGCAGTGCAGAAAAATAGATAAGGCTTCGGTCGAGCAGGTCATCGTTTGAGAAGTCCTCAGCGATGAACCTGATTGGTGCCAGGTCTTTATGTTCCACCAGGTTTGTTTTGGCTGGCTTCTGGCTAGCTTTGTACAAGTCCTGGAGGTGGCGTGGAGTCTGACAATTTCTGGACCAGTGTCCAGTCATGCCACACCTGTGGCATTTGTCTTCCCAGTCTTTTCTGTGGCAGATGTCTGGTCGTTGTCTTTCTTCTTCCACACAGTTCTCCTCTCCCCCTCAATATAGGTCTTTGGATGGGGTCCTCTAGCCTGCTTCTTCATTACCTGTCCCTTCTGGGGTTTGCCTCTGAAGTTGATCTTCTTCTTCTAGGAGGAGATGTGGTGCGCTTCAGGCACAGGTGCAGTACCGGCAGGGCGCAAGTTATGGATGGCCAGTAGGTCTCTATTCTGTTATGCCATCAGAAGGCATGAGAGAAGCTCCGAGTATTCGTGAACATTCATTCACGATACTGTTGCATGAGTATGACATCCTTCTCGTGAAAGGATGTATAAGTCTTCTCCAACATGCGCTCCTCCGTCACTTTCTCACCACACAACTTCAGGCGTGTGGTGATACTAAAAAGTGTCGAGTTGTACTCGGCAATGGACTTAAAGTCCTGAAGACAGAGGTTCTCCCATTCATATCGCGCTCGAGGAAGGATAACATCTTTTTGATGTTTGTATCTATCCTCGAGAGCGGTCCATAACTCGTAGGAGTCTTCCACTGTGAGGTACTCAGTCTTCAGGGTCCGATCGATATGACGTCTGATATAGATAATTGCTTTCGCTTTATCTATGTCAGAAATCGTATCGCCTACAACAATGGCATGACTCAGTCCCTGTGAGCGCATGTGGAATTTGATATCCAACTACCAGCTCAGATAATTTTTGCATGTAGCATCCAATACGTCAAAGTTGACGCTCGCAATTTTTGCCATTATCTAAGCATGTTAAAATGAGCAATAATTAGATATTTTAAAATAAAACAAGTAATTATGCATTACAGACATAGATATTTGTTGTGTGGATCGGCTAGTCACCATTTTAAAAGAAATAAAGTCCATACAGTCCCATAAAATAGAAAATACAACTCGAAACCCCTCGTGGGGCCCCTATTCTTCTGGAAATAGATCTTCATCTTCATGGGATGTGCGCCAGTCTTGGAGTTTATACAATTTTATCATCACTACAATTTATCTCAAAATTAAAAAAACGGAGGAAAATGATGGTGATAGCAAGCCGATCCAAAACCACAACAAATATAAACATACGTCGCACAAAAATGCAGCAGGCATTTATTTCATCACAGGCAATTAATCATCACATGCATTTAATCATCACAGACAGTTTTATAAGGGAAATGAAAACTTTTCGTTTAATAATTATTGGACCACTTGGCAACGTCATACACCGTTAGTTTTACTAAACTAACGGCAGAGCGGTCGCAAGATCTTCCTAATTATTAAACGTTTAATAATCAAAAAATTCAAAGATGCGATGATTTATAATGCATGTAATTAATCAGGATTTAAAGAAGAAAAATCTTAATTAAATCTGAAAAAAAATTTGTAAAAACGAAATTTTTGGAGAAAACCCCTAGTTTGGGTTTTTGGAGGCGATCGGTCATGCGGGCCCGTGCGGGCGACTAGGTTTTGAGCCGCGGGGGCCGCTGCTTCGGGCGGCTAGGAGGCGTCGGCTCCCGCTCGGGGGCGGCAGCGGCATGTCGCCGCTTCAGGCGGCGTTGAAGATCGCAAGGGGGGTTTCGAAGACTAAAACTAGATTTTATCTCAAATCTGCATGCTAAATCAACCTTTTAATGAAAACTCGACGTTTTTATTACTAAAAATCAAATTTTAACGATCAAAAACGATGTTTTGAAGACTAAAAATAGTTTTTTAATAAAATTCCTGTTTTTATGACCTTCTTCCCCAAATCTTCAAACCCTAGAGGGGATTTTTCGTCTCCACGAGGCCAGAAGCCACGAACACACGAAACCCCCTCCCTCATTGCGATCTCCCCGCCGCCAGGAGCGGCGTCGTGCCGCTGCCGCTCCGGCGACAACGGCAGCCGACGCCGCCGCCTAACCGCCAGAAGCGGTGGCGGCGAAGTTAACCCCCCCCCCCCCCCGCACGTACGGGCAAACACTAGTCGCCAGAAGTGGCTGCCCACGCGACGCAAACCCTAGCAAGTTCAGGTTGCACGGGATCACACGACAGATAGCCTCCAAAAACCCTAACTAGGGGTTTTCCTCAAAAAAAATTTTACAAATTCTTTTTCAGATTTAATTAAGATTTTTCTTCATTAAATCCCGATTAATTACATGCTTTATAAATCATCGCATTTTAGATTATTTGATTATTATATGTTTAATAATTAGGAAGATCCTGCAACCGCTCTGCCGTCAGTTAACTAACCTAACGGTGTATGACGTTGCCCAGTGGTCCAAAAATTATTAAACCAAAAATTTTCATTTCCATTATTAAATGCATGTGATGATTAATTGCATGTGATGATTAATTGTCTGCGATGAAATAAAATGCCTGCTGCATTTTTCTGCGACGTATGTTTATATTTGTTGTGGTTTTGGATCGGCTAGTTATCACTATTACTTTCCTCGCATTTTTTCATTTTGAGAGAAATTGTAGTGATGATAAAATTGTATAATCTCCAAGACTGGCGCACGTCCCAAGAAGATGAAGATCTATTTCCAGAAGAATAGGGGCCTCACGAGGGTTTCCGAGTTGTATTTTCTATTTTATGGGACTGTATGGACTTTATTTCCTTTAGATGGTGATTAGCTGATCCACGCAACAAATATATGTGTCTGAAATGCATAATTACTTGTTTTATTTTAAAATATTTGATTATTGCTCATTTTTAACATGCTAGAGATAATGGCTAAAATCGCGAGCGTCGACTTTAACATATTGGATACTACAGGTAAAAATTATCTGAGCTGGCAGTTGGATATCAAATTCCAACTGCGCTCACAGGGACTGAGTCATGCCATTGTTGTAGGCGATATGGTTTCTGACATAGATAAAGCGGAAGCAATTATCTATATCAGACGCCATATCGATCGGACCCTGAAGGCCGAGTACCTCACCGGGGAATACTTTTACGAGTTATGGACCGCTCTTGAGGATAGATACAAACATCAAAGAGATGTTATCCTTCCTCGAGCATGATATGAATGGAAGAACCTCCGTCTCCAGTACTTTAAGTCCATCGCCGAGTACAACTCAGCACTTTTCAGTATCACCTCACGCCTGTTGTGTGGCGAGAAAGTGACGGAGGAGCGCATGCTAGAGAAGACATACATCCTTCCACGAGAAGGATGTCATACTTATGCAACAGTATCGTGAATGAAAGTTCATGAAATACTCGGAGCTTCTCTCATGCCTTCTGATGGCAAAACAGAATAGAGACCTCCTTCTGGCCACCCATAACTTGCGCCCTGCTGGTACTGCACCAGCGCCTGAAGCGCACCACATCTCCTCCCAGAAGAAGAGGACCAACTTCAGAGGCAACCCCTAGAAGGGAAAGACAATGAAGAAGCAGGCTAGAAGACCCCCTCCAAAGTCAAACAATGAGGGAAAAGAGGAAAAATGTGTGGAAGAGGAAAGACAACGGCCAGACATCAGCCCCCCAGAAAAGAATGGGAAGATAAATGCCACAGTTGTGGCATGACTGGACACTGGTCCAGAAATTGTCGGACTCCGCGCCACCTCCAGGACTTGTACAAAGCTAGCCAGAAGCCAGCCGAAACAAACCTGGTGGAACACGAAGACCTGGCACCAATCAGGTTCATCGTTGAGGACTTCTCAAACGATGACCTGCTCGACTGAAGCCTTATCTACTTTTCTGCAATGCATTGTAGTTAAAACAATTTACTCCTCGGTTATTTGTTTTCTATCATGTTGAATAATTTTCAGACATTGAATGATATTTAGTTATGTTTGTGCCTTATACTGCTATACTTTTTTCTCTTTTACTTTAGATGGATTATAAATGTCTAGTGGACAGTGCTTCTACGCACACGATCCTCCAAGATATTTGCTTTTTTCAAAGCATACACAAATATGATGGAACCGTATATACCATTTCCGGTCCGTCAGGAATAATTGAAGGATCAAGGGAATCACATTTTCTGCTCCCCAATAAAACACAACTATTAATAAAAGATGCTCTTTTCTTTCCAAGCTCACATAGAAACTTGTTAAGTTTCAAAGATATCCGTTTAAACGGATACCGCCTAGAAACGGTGAACAAACAAAACACAGAATTCTTGTATGTAACGACTCTTAAAAATGGTGCTAAAACCATCGTTGAGCGTTTCGAGGGACTCCCGTCGGGTCTCTACCATACAAAGACACGAGCAATGGAAGCTAACACAATTGAGCACCAGAAGTGCAATAATCAACTAGAATTCCAACTCTGGCACAATAGACTCGGACACCCTGGATCGGTAATGATACACTGCATCATATCCCAATGCCGTGGAATTAACTCGAAAAGCCCGAAGCTACTTCGAAAGGGTGCATTTCCTTGTCCCCTTCGTCACAAGGGAAATTGATTACGAGACCATCTCCGCTTAAGGTGGACTCAGAGTCTCCCAGCTTCCTACAGAGAATACATGGAGACATTTGCGGGCCTATTCACCCCGCAAGTAGTCCATTTCGGTACTATATGGTACTGATAGACGCATCTTCCAAATGGTCGTGTGTGTGCCTCATGTCCACCTGCAACGTAGCCTTTGCAAAGCTACTAGCACAAATTATTAAGTTGCGGGCACATTTTTCAGACAACCAGATCAAGAAATTACGTCTGGATAACGCTGGGGAATTCAGATCACAAGTCTTTTTAGACTATTGCCAAGCAAATGGCATCAAATTTGACCATCATGTAGCTCATGTTCACACCCAGAACGGGTTAGCTGAATCTCTTATAAAGTGACTACAATGGATTGCTCGTCCATTGTTGATGAAATCCCAGTTGCCGGTGACTGCATGGGGACATACCATCTTGCATGCTGCATCGCTAATAAGATTACGACCGTCAGGTAGTCAGTCTTATTCTCCAATGCAACTCGCATATGGAACTCCACCGGATATCTCTCACTTGAGGACATTCGGATGCGTTGTCTATGTCCCCACAGCACCACCGCAGAGTACCAAGATGAGTCCTCAACGTCGCCTAGGTATCTACATAGAATTCGACTCACCATCGATCATTAGATACATGGAACCCCTAACGGGAGACGCCTTAAAGGCACGTCTAGCAGACTGTGAGTTTGAGGAAAGTACCTTTTCCAAACTAGGCATAAACACAGAGAAGCCAGAAGCTTCAAAAACCATTTCATAGGATACCAAAACTTTATCCCACTTTGATCCGCGTACAAACCAATGCGAAGATGAGATCCTGACGATCCTCCAAATACAAAATACAGCTCACATTTTACCGGACAAATTTACTGACAACCAGAAGATAGTCAGATCACACGTCCCTGCTTCAAACACGCCAGCTAGGATTGACATACCCAAAGATGGATGCAATCCACCTGCAGCAGAAGCGGCCGTACCTCAACAAAAGAGAGGAGGACCCACAGGCTCCAAGGATAAATTCCCTCGGAAGAGGAAAACTCCTAGAGTAATGATAACGATACCACCACAGGATGCTGAGCTCAACCCAGATACATCTCCCCTCCTAAAACACCTGAAGAGGAAAATATAGGAGAAATATCATTAAACTATGTACGTACTGGAGAGGTACTGGACAGAAAAAGCACAATCATCGATGATAACTTCGCGCTTATTATTGCCAATCACGTCACTGAATACGACGATGAGATCGATCCACTATCTCTAGCAGGATGTAAACGCAGAGAGGATTGGCCAAAGTGGAACGAGACAATAGGAGTAGAGCTGGACTCACTCTCGAAGCGCAAAGTTTTTGGACCTGTAGTCCTAACATCAAATGGCGTTAAACATGTGGGATATAAATGGGTATTCGTAAGAAAAAGGAATGAAATTAATGAGATCGTAAGCTACAAAGAGCGCATTGTTGCACAAGACTTTTTCCAACGATCAGAAATAGACTATGATGATACATATTCTCCGGTCATGGATGCGATCTCTTTCCGTTTCATTATTAGCCTAACTACTACGGAAGGCCTGGATATGCAGCTCATGGACGTAGTGACTGCATACCTATATGTCAATATAGATAAGGATATCTATATGAGACTTCCGGACAGCTATAAACTACCGACGAAAATGACAGAAAGACCTCGGGACGTCTACTCTGTCAAACTCCAAAGATCACTATATTGTCTAAAACAGTCGGTGAGAATGTGGTATAACAAACTCAGTGAATTCCTAGTGCAACAAGGATTCATAACTAATGAAGTCTGCCCTTGCATCTTTATAAGAGCAAAGGGAACATGATTCGTAATTATTGTCGTCTACGTAGACGACTTAAAGCTCATTGGATCTCCTGAAGAGATAGCTGAGATATCCAAGAGACTCACAGACTTTTGAGATGAAAGACCTTGGCAAAACAAAGTTCTGCATAGGCTTACAAATCGAACATCTAAGCGAAGGAATCATGTTACATCAATCCACCTACACAACGAAGACAATGCTTCCTGCATAGCTCAACTACGAGATGGATACATCAAAGGTGATAGGACGAAACACATTTCCCCCAAACTCTTCTGGACGCATGAACAAGTAGACAACCAGATCGACATCCAACAGATCCAATCTTGCAACAACCTGACAGATCTATTTACTAAAGCTTTACCTCGTTGTACCTTTAGAAAACTTGTAATAGGAATTGGGATGAGACAGTTGAAAGATCTACAAGCCTGAAGCTTGTACGCAACAGAGGGAGTTAATGTAGAGTAGTACTCTTTTTCCCTTAGCTATTGTTTTTTTCCACTGGGTTTTCCATAGCCAAAGGTTTTAACAAGGCAACCACATTAACTCTGGATCCAGAAGTATCCACCTCTAATGATATTCATCGATCAGTGGAAGTTATAGAGACTTGTACTCTTTTCTCTTAGCCACTCGTTTTCCTACTGGGTTTTTCATGGCAAAGGTTTTAACGAGGCAAGAACTCTTAACTTAGGATCCAGAAGTATCCATACCCCCATGGTCAGATAAGCTCTATGAACCCTGAAGCGCTCATATACCTAGCTTACAACAATGGATAGATAAGGGGAAGTGTTATGAGCGGGCTTTTGTAGGCCGATTAGTGTATTGGATATCCCCTTATTATGTAACCCTACTTCTATAAATACAGTGCTACGGGGTTCCGTAGCCGCCAAGCTTACAACAGAGTTATAATTCAAAAGTTGATTTTGCATATAGATCTGAGATAAAAAATCGATCTAATTTAAGCAAACATTGATCCAATCATGTAGATCTAAGATAAAAAATCTAGATCTAATTAAACAGATATAGATCTAATCATATGCGCATAGAGTTTTAGATATAGGGGACGAAAATTCCTCTAGATCCTACCCTCCGGATCTAGCGACGTTTGGTGAAGAAAGCCATTTCGCATCGCGATTCGTCCGTCGGCAGAGGTTCGGCTCAGCTGTGAGCATGCTGATAACGTATTGTAAACTTGACGGCTACGGAACCCCGTAGCCTTATATTTATAGAACTAGGGTTACATAATGGATGGATACCTGATACATTAATGGGCCTACAAAAGCCCGCTCATAACACAAATAATAATAATCTGACAAAAGAAATTTGATCATCTGATTGCTTCTGGACAATGTGGTTGGTGAATATGTATGATGAGAATTAGATGGCGTCTATGTCTAACCGGGGGGGAGGTTGAGCTTTATTCCTGTTGTTCAAATTTGATTGTGTCGGCTACTTGGAACAATTCTGTCACTTATGTAACATTTCTCTTTTTAGTTGTTTTAGTGGTTACAGCTGGTTTAATAATTGTTAGTGTAATCAGGGCGAACATAACATTTCTCTTTTTGGTTGTTTTAGTGGTTACAGCTGGTTTAATAATTGTTAGTGTAATCAGGGCGAACATAAACCTTCAAGTTTCGATTCAGTTAGCCAGATCTGATATCATTCATTTTCCATCTGCTCAAAGAAACACGGGTGGATTTCCGTCCGAGCATGGAGACGATTTACTGCACTCCTTTCTCTCCTTTCTCTGAGAGATAATATGGGTTAGCAAGAATCGTCCGAAACTTTGTGACATTAAGGATAGTAGTCAGGAGAACAGATTGATTCCTGGTGGTGATAAAATGAACACTCCATTACCTGGTGAAATTCTCACTCTCTCATATCTTAAGCTGGAAACTGTTTCTGATCTGAATCGGCTTAGGAGTAGATACATTCTTGCTTTAATCAACAGAGTAAAAGAGGTTGACGGTGTAGACGCAGACAAAAAAACATACCTGATTTTACAGTTTGACCTGCACATATCATAGATATTGGCGGCAACATGGACATGTGTTGCTATGCAATTTTCTTGGGGTCAATGTCACAACAAACTGTCAAATTTGGTAGGCATTTGGGCATGGTCAAGGGTTGACACTGCATACAAACATCAGTAAGAACTTCTTTCAAGTGACTCTTCATTAGTGTGTTTTCCATAATATTTTATTTACTTTAAAAGTAGTATTATTTCTTTTTTTCTTGGAAGTCTTCTATGGTCGCTGGTAGGCATTGTTGGACTTAAAATTACTAATGTTTTTTACACTAAGAGGATGGCATGATAGGGAAATTGAGTGCCGTGTGCATGTATAGTCAATATCATTTTGGACATGGAATCATTTTGTCAATCAATTAAATGTCAGCATGTTTGAGTAAAATTGTTTCAATTCTCTCTAGTCAGTGTATGACTTTATTTATACATCTATAAGTTTTGAGTTATCAGAATAAATTTCTATGGTGGTATAATATTAGTAAAAACAAATAAAGCATTTATGTATTTCATGTTTCTTTGTCATTTATTTAGTATGAAATGATAATATTGGACATACGGCACGCACATGCACTGTGCGTGCCAGAATACTAGGTTGTGATGTGATGTAATTATTGCATGCATTTCACAATCAAAAATCTATGGGCTTTTGCATATATGGACAAGTGATTGTATGCATGCGCACATGTGCACATGCTCACACTCGCTCTCATCATCTCATGTCTATACATATTTTGGTGTCATGGCAACATGTCCATATATCTTGCATTTTAAGGAATTGTGGTCATCAATTTGTCTATGTCGTATCCATATCCCATATCTGTCTTCATACATCATCATGTTTGTATCACATGTCTGTGTCCTTGCTTCTTAAGACTTATCTAAATTATACATTTAACAATTATATTGATTGTACCCCTTTTATTTTTTGTTTGTTGTGTGTGTGTAATAATATATTACAATATTTAATATAGCTATCCGCGTACCCTACCTCCTATATATTTTTTGTGTTTCGTATCCATAGTTGTACTGGTACAGATACATGTACAAGTGTCTATGTTGCCTAGCTATAAATATTATAGCTGAATAAAGTTATGACAGATTGACAACAATATGTTAAAAATAGAAGATGAAATGTTGAATTTACAAGAAACTAGAGGTATCTTTAATCGAGAATGTAATGATAAGAAATAGATCGAGTTGGTTTTGACGTGTAACAAATTTCAATGACAATATAAGTAGGACTGTTCGGAGGATAGTTAAATAAATAGCATAAGGTTAGAGTAAATTGAATGTGGATGAGGTAGTAAAGAAATGATATGGTTTTCTTTTAGGTACCATTTGGCAATGGGTTAAGGCCAAAAGCTAACCCGGACTAGCAAAAGAGCAATTAGTGAGATTATCCGAATCAAATTAAATTTTATGTAGTTTTGGCATTTGGATGATGTGTTTTAAAATTTATTTGTGTTTGATAAGATGAAAAGGTTATGTGCTTTTTAAGAGATATGTGATAGGATTTTTATGGGTTTTTGATATAGAAAGTTAGAGTTTAGGTAGAAAGGTGGGCTTTTTATAAAAAAGGTGGGAATTTTTGGGTTTTGATGAGAAGAATTGAAGAAAATAAGGGAATTTTATTGATGATAATTTGAAAATAAAGGGGGATATAATTGTTGGGGTAAGTTCTTTCGAGAGGAACTCTCTCTCCCAAGTCGCCAATTATAGAGGGCGACCGCACTCTCTAATGGACGAGAGAATTCTCAACCTCACAAGTTTGTTATCTCCACAATCACGCATGCGAATTTCTAACCCCTAGCCTTCTTTAAATAACAAACTGAAAATAACAAATTACAAAAAAATCCCTAAAACTAACAATTACAAAAAAAACCTCAAGAAATCCGAAAATTACGAATACACTTCTGATGTGCCAAAATTACATATCTGCCCTTTTTGTGTGGACTCGTCATTACTCCATTCCCGAAAACCCGCCTTGTCCTAAAGGTGTGCATGAAGTGCGTTGGCATATCCTTTTCGACTAATGGTGCTCGTTCTCTCCTGGGTCAAAAAATATGATTAGTCTCCATCACCCTTAAAGACATCTGGAAGGACGCAACGGTAGTCGTCAAGCTCATGGAATGTCACTTTAAATAACACTTGATACCACTTAATAGGATTTTTAAGGGTTTTTGGTAAAAAGTTAGGGTGTTGATCGGAGCTCTGATACCACTTGATAAGATGTTAATGGGGTTTGATGTAGAACGTTAAGATTTAAATAGAAAGGAGATATTTTTATAAAAAATGTGGGTTTTTAGGGTTTTGATGAAAAGAATTGGGGAAAGGAAGAGAATTTTATTGGTGATAATCTGAAAATAAAGTGTGTACAATTGATGGTGTGAGTTCTTTTGAGAGAAACTCTCTTCCAAGTCGCCAATTATAGAGGCCAGTTATAGAGGACGACCGCACTCTCCATTAGACGAGGAAATTCTCAATCTCACAAGTTTCTTCTCTCCACAATCAAGCATGAGAATCCCTAACACCCTAGCCCCCTTCTTTAAACAATAAACTAAAAATAACTAATTGCAAAGACCCCTAAAACTGAAAATTACGGAAAAAAACCATTAGAAATTTGAAAATTACGAGAAGGCCCCTAATGGGCCAAAATTACAGATGTATCCTTTTGTTCGGTCTCATCAATATGATCCAGTTATATTTTATCAATTTTATGATTATTATAATCCAACTTGTATGCAAAGATTAGTAAGCCACATTTAACCCCGTTTAAATAGCATAATCTCTTCACCTAGATTATTTAAACCCATTTATTCAAAAAGTTGTTTGGTAATATTAACCCGGGTTAAACCTACTTAACCGTTACTTTAACTCGTTGCAAAATAGAGCCTTAAGCTAAAGTAAATTTCCTTAACATAGAGTACAGAACATATAACTATGATCGTATGATATCATTTGGTAAGAGCTTTTCCCCCAAAATAGCAATCCATTTCGGTAAGGAAAGAACCTTTGTCGTTGCCACCATAAACATAGACTAAACTCCTTTAGAATTACTATTCATGTTTGCATCGTGAAGAACACTTATCAGTCCACATAGAGCATGAGTTTACTCAAGAGGTACATATTAGAATTTCCTCTAATGAGTTGGACCAGTGAGTTGGACACAAGAACGCTAATACATCTTCTGTCTAAAGACCATGAGTAAACATTTGAGACATACTAATATATCAGATAGTACAAAATCTTTTCTTTAATACTTAAAAGCTTTAACAATGCTTCATGCATGGTACATCAACTTTTTGCAGCCAAACACTGTTAATTAGGTAGGACCCAATAAGAAATAAATGGATTTAAGAGAACAATAAATTTCCTACTGTGAAGTCTTTGATCTGGTTTGTTTCTCTCGTTTGTTCGCTCCCACTCCTTTAAGAAACAAACTAAATAACCCATGAAATTTTGAGTTTCGAATTCAAAATCTTATCTAGAAATTTCATCCCCCCGAAAAAAGCTCATTTATAAGAGATAAGATATGGTTCTTTCAATCTTGACATCTCTATATATTTACTGTATATCCCAATCCAAAAAATTAGCTCAAATTCTCAGATTAAAGCCAAGAAAGAATATCAGAAAAGCAGATGCAAGGACAGTTATTTCATTTTCTCCTTTGGGCCATTGTCAGCCCTTGTTTTGTGTTTGAATTTAACTAGATACCACGACGGGGTTTCCTTGGGGCCCTCGTGTTATTTAATTTGATCACACATGAGGCTTCCTTTGAACCCTCATTACATTGAATTTGACTTGGCCGTGCAATGCTCCCTTCGGGCCCTCGTTGCGCTGAATTTGACATGACCGCATAGGGCTTCTTCCTAACCCTTATCAAATTTGAATTTAACTCAGTCACGCACAAGGCTTCCTTCGGGCCCTCGTTGTGCTGAATTTGACACCACTGCATGAGGCTTCTTTCTAACCCTCAACAAATTTGAATGTAACTCAGTCACGAACGAGGCTTCCTTCCAGATCTAGTTGATTGGACTTTGATCCGATCGCACAAGACTTCTTTCAGGCACTCATTGCATGAAACTGACTCAATCGCAAAAGGGTTCCTTTGGGGCATCATTGCACTAGACTTTGACTCACCAGCACAAGGTTTCCTTCTAGCCCTCATTGTGTGGTAAATTCTCCAAGTCAGGAAGTGCGCACCGAGGCTTTCTTCAGGCTCTCGTAGAGTATCAGATTCTTCAAGTTGCAAAGCACTCAACGACACTTCAATCGAGCCCTCATCGTATCGCAAGATGTCCAAATAACAGAATACCCTGCTTATAAAGAGTTTTGAATACATAAAGTTTCTTGATGGATTTGGAACACCTTAAATGAATTTGAGCACCCTTGGTATCTGAACTGGTCTTAAGACCACCAAAGCTTTAATGGTTTGTGAATGCCTATGCAATTCTCAAATACCTTGAAACGAGTCTGAAACCCATGAAATTTCTAACTACTTGCAGACCACAAAGTTATTTGACGGGTGCTAAGCCCTCGATTTCAAACACCACGAAATGAAACGGAACTAAAATTCCGTGCATAAGAATGTCCCAAATTGGCCTATCCAAAAGATCCAAAGGAATCTAAACTAAATTCCTTGCATAAGAATGTCCCAAATTGGCCAATCCAAAAGACCCAAAGGTATCTAACTAAAAGAGGAAGTCAAAATTAAGTCCAAATCCAAAAGTCCAGAAGGTTTATAAATCAAAAAGGCAAAGTCAAGATCAAGTACAAATCCAAAAGACCGAAAAACATCTAAACTAAAAGACAATGTAATTAAATCAAAAGTCAAATCTCTAGTCGGGAATGTTGTTAAACATGTCACTCAATAACAGGAATGTTTTTAATCTATATAATCAAACCAATGGTTCAAATGTCATTAAACTAAAATCAAATCTAAGACCATAATATCGTTAAACTGAACACAAATCAATGAACGAAATATCTGTAAAGTAAAATAAAAAATTAATGATCGAAATATCTTTAAATTAAAATATATTCAACGACCACAATATTGTTAAACTAAATCATATCGATGACCAGAATATTATTAAACTAGAATCACTTCAATGACAAAAATTCTTTAAACTCAAATCAAACTCAAATCCATATGGACCAGAATGTCTCTAAACTAAAATCAAATCAAAATCTCTAATTAAAAAAGGACCCTTCAATTCCTAAACTAGCAAAACATCACACTCAGTTAAACAGAAATGGAAATTGAAGCACCCTAGAGAAAAGTCATCTTATGTTGAAAAATTTATAAATTGCTCTTCTAATAGTAAAGCCCTCTATCTAATAGAGATTGTCAAATATGTATCCCTCCAAATAAGAATGGTCTCTCCATACCAAAAATACCAAAATTTCATCTAATAGGTAAGTCTTCTCCATATAAGAAAATTCCAACACTCCCCTCTACATATAAAAGGACTTCCCTATTAGAATTTTTAAAAAAGCAAATGAAAATACAAAAAAGTAAATGCAAATGCAAATGCAAAAACAAGGACTTAAACTGAAGGGCAAAGAAGAAAACCCTTTAGTTGAAGTCCAAAAACAAAGCATATGCATATATGTTTCTGAACTGAAAATCAAATCAATCTATTTGCAGTTGGATTCAAATTAAATCTCAGATGGCACCAAATTTCCAAACCTTAAGTTCAAGATGAACCAGCACATTTTTAAAACTGAAATCAAGTTTGAAATTCAAGCATGAACCACAAGTTGCTAATTGATGTGAAGTCTCCAAAGAACAATTCAAGATCATCATACTTTCAAATAATTTGTATGCAAAAATTAAGCCAAATAAACACAAGCAGGAGGTATGCCCTCGGTTAAGCCATGAAATGAGCAAGAAATATATATAAAATGTTTCTTTTACTCCATCTTTCATTCATTCATTCTTTCTTTCTTTCTCTGTTTTGCGCTTATTTGTTCTTAATCGAATATTTCTTCTTTAAAAGAGGGTAATTAATAATTCATTCTTGAGTTTATTGGAAACATCTAACCCACACATAAAAAATTTAAGTTAATGGGTATATGCCCAACTATTAATTTACGTCAATCACCTCTATGTAAGTTTTTCAATGTGGGACTATTCTAATCAAATGATCTTAACAAATCTCCATTTGTATCTGATCTACAGAATTTACATATGCCAACAAGTCATCACATTCATGGAGGTACAAGAGTGCTTTTTAATATGGTATGAACAAAACGACATTAGGCTTCACCAATAATATCTTAAACATAAATTGCACACAAGAGGGCTTGGACATATGGCTCAATCATATAAAACCTATGATAACCCAGCTTTGTCGGGACACATATCGTACTCCAAGCCTTTCCATGGATCACAACCAGCATGTAACATCACTTGTTGCAGTAAGATCGCAGCATAGAGGAGTTAAATTGGTGAAAACATAAACTTAACTGAAACCTTATGTACCCTAAAAGTTTAAGCCAATATGTAGATGCTCAACAACTAACCTATACCCATCATGTTTCTCTAATTTTTGCAATGGGGACCTATTCTAATCATACATGATCTTATCAAAATAAAGAACTAACAGACAGACCTACATCAAGGTGCGGTTTGGCATCTAAGTCCATAAAACCAAAAAATCTGCATATGTTTAGATTACAATTCCTTAAAAACAACTAATTTTGCATGCCTAACATAAGGCACATCTTCTATGATACAAAAAGTAAATGATGAAGCTCAAATTTATCTTTTCTACAAGTGAAGATAGGACATTACATTTATGCCCCTCGCACTAGCAAAATTTATATCCAAATCAAAGGGGTATTCACAAAAAAATACACTAACGTTTGGGTTATCTTTCAAGTTAATATCATGAAATTTTAAGTAGTACATATTTAAACCCTAACGTTATATGTCGGGTTTAACTTGATACCTTTTTTCTATTTTCCGTCTAAAAGACTGAAATCTGGACGATTTTACACCTTCCCTCGTTTCTCATAGGGGAAATCACAAAAAAATACCCTAACGTTTACGTTATATTTCAATTTAATACTCAAAACGGTAGAACAATTGCATCTTATGACCGTCAACATAGCGGTTAATCCTACTCTCCTTTGCTTTATGGAAAAGAATTCCAATGAATCTTGTTGAAAACAAGAGGATTTATATGCCAATGAAACAAAATTAATACACCAACATCCATATATCCCTCGGAGAAAGGCTACTCAAAATTGATAGCACCCACCAGATGGCACCATGACGTGAACATCTTGCTGGAGGAGGTCCTCGAGCGAAAGGCTGTCTAACTCTATCTCCAGGATCGGGTCAAATGACCAATCTTGATCAAAATCGGGCTAATGTTGGACATGATCAGCTTCAGTCATCAATGGAACCGAAGAAGATGGCCACGCCTTGACATCTGATGGTGGTGGTAGTACTAGCAGCAGCAAGCTAGGCAAGGCATCAATGCTGGGTAGTAGTTCTTCGAGAGCAAATACATCATTGGACGACGACGACAATGGATTACTACTGTCGCCGCTGCCTGAATGATTCGTGGAATTATCAAACACCACACCACCGCTCCAAGTTTCATAACCATCAGCCACAATCACCATGGAGCCATGTTGCTGTTGATGATGATGTTGTTGTTGTGCTGTGGTTGCTCGACTCGCCTTCTCTTTCTCCTTCCCCAGAGATGATGATGCTCGTGGTGATGGACTCACTGCTGAGGCTCTAGCCAGGGGTCACGAAATCATTGCCAGCCTGGACATGCCCATGAAGACCAATGACGCAGAGCTCCATACGATAGAAGAATATGTCATTGATGTGGAGCCCTGGGATGAACGGTGGGGGATGGTCGAGGGCATCGTCTCTCTCAAACGAAGAAGCTCTGCTCCCCCCAACAAAGGGGCCAAGAGGGTCCACCCATCTCCCCACCCCCGCCTCCCTCCCATCACTCAGCATGCCCGTCCGCTCTTATGGTCATGGCTTCAGACATCTTCGCCGAGGAGAAGGAAGTGCTTGCTTATCTCTTAGGCTGCTGCTCCGACAAGAAATACATGGACTAACAGAAGAATAAGAAGAACAAGGACAACCACCCCCACTAAATTGGGTTGCTCCTGCTTCAGCTTCTACAAGAGCTTCTGGGCTTGCTGGGATTCTTTCCCTAACCGACATGACATTCACGCCATCATAGATGCGTTTAAGGATACCTTGGCAGCGCCTGTCGAGATGAAGAAGACGAAGAACATCAGACTGTTCACGTGCAACTGTCACTCTTTTGTAGCAAACAACCTTAACAGAATGGGATATGGTGGGCATGCCAGATGGAATGTGGTGAATTTAGTGGTCTTCATGTTCTTCAAAGGTACTTGGGTGAGCAATACTGCAGTGGCGAGGTTTTTGTTGTCTTTTGGGGTCGTCTGCTCCATATGGCTTCTTTTTGGCGGTTCAAACTTCTTGATCTTCATGGTTGCCTTCGTGTCCATTCTCGTTGGTTAGTTAATCGTCGGTACTTACTGCCTCAAGAATCTCATCCAGTTATAGCGTTCATGTTTTGAAATATATTTTACCCTTGTAATGTAATGCATGATACCTCTGATTCTCAAATTGAAAGAGCTTAGTGTTTTTCTAGATGGTGTGGACTGTGATGCTACTCGGCATCTGATGCTAATGAAACATTCATGTAGTTGATATATGCAGTAAATTGTTATTTATTTTCCCTTTCAATGTTCATTTTTGCTTGCTTTCATTGTCTTGTTGGCTTAATTTTGTGTGTTGCTTTATTGTTCCGTGTATGCAGCGAAAATGTTTTTGCTTGTTGTCATTTTTCTTTCTTTTTCTGTGTGAGAGCATAAATGAATATTGAACTAGTTACACAAGCCAAAGCCAACCCTAATGGATCTTCATGGTAATCAAATTGTAGTGCAGAAGAAGCCCTCTTGATGCACAAATGTTCGCTGTAAAACGGAATGGTTGATGGTGGCGGTGTTGGAGGAAGAGGATGAAACGATGGAATAGAAGTAGGTATGAAATAGCGATCGCTAGGGTCACAAACGAGTTGGTTTTTTGATTGAAATTGAGGGGAAAGAATTGACTGTGAGAGAATTGGTGATACTTGGGATGATCTTCTATTTCTTGGTGGAAGCCTTGGAACGAGAAGCTGAAGCCAGTGAACAAGCTTAAGAAGGCAGCAGTGCAGCATCGGTGACATGAGCAGACGGCACGCTGCTTTTCGGCTGAGGTCATAATCTATAGCATCCTCCCTCGGATTTCCTTCAAATCATTGTGTCGTCTCAAGTCCGTGAGCAAGAATTGGAGTCGAGCCATCTCCGACGATCATCTGTTCAAGATGCTGCAACATGGGCTCGCAGCTAAACATGGGCCCGAGCGGGTATTAACTTGAAAGATAACCCAAACGTTAGGGTATTAACTTGAAAGATACCCCAAACGTTAGGGTATTTTTTGTGAGCTTCGATTAGGGGCAAAACAGGTATAATTTAATGACGTTGTCCGTTAGCCAAAACACGCAAAAAGGTATTGTTGTGTACGACTTAAACGTTCAGGGTATTAATTTGAAAGATACCACAAACGTTAGGATATTTTTTTGTGAATACCCCCCAAATCAAATATATCTTTTATAGAATTATAGAACAAAGCACCGATATCCACCAAATATATTCTTCTGACAAATATACTATTCAAATTATCGTGTGCATGTGCACATGCCCAGTATCTGGTCAGAACTCATGTTAAAGAAACAGTTTGCTATATGGAAATTTCCACACTGCATTGCCTCAATTTGGAATCAGAACAAATATCATTATAAACAATGACATTTTTAATGGTCTGTTTCTAATGTTAAATCCTTTATAATTAGCTTATTGAAGAAAGTTACCTCTTGCAGACATAGCCCCTCCTGTGACACAGCCAGCAACAACTGTATTTGTCATATCATGTTTTGCACGTGCCTAGAGGAAACACATGCCCCATCAATATGGAAACAAAGACTTGATAGAAAAGGAGTTTAGTAAATTTTGTTATTTTTTCGACTTCATAACTTACCTTCTCTACAATGCATTCAGCGGCTGAGAAAGTCAGACCCATAATTGCAAATGCCTTTGCAGATCCCCAGCTTCTTCTTCCCATCTGCTTTGCAGTAAAAATAAATTGCTGCTTTGCAGTCATCTCTTCTTGCATCAGAGGATTATCCAGAGCTCCAAGAAACAAACCCATAAATAAACCAAGCCCGCCTCCTAGAAAATCCACATAAAAGCATAAGTCACAAAGCCTAATGAACAACTTATTAGAAAATGTGTGAAAAAGGATCAAGCAGTGAGTAAAATAGGTTTAAAAAGACAATAAATGAAGTAAAACAAATTTCTTTATTAAAATGGTCATCAAAGCACTAACACATCATAGAGAGCAACCAACTAGACTAGAAAAAGGCAGCATATTCAGGATGTACCACCAGCACTGAGGAGGGGTAATTCAAGTTATTAATGAGTATTAGTTATGGTCATTTGATTAGAAATGAGATTGACAAGTCCTTACTGACAAGGGAGAACAATAACAACAGTAACAATCATCCATAGAAGCCACTATCAGGAAGCACAAAGACCAATTCAAGATAGAAAATGGACTAAGAGGGATCAAGTAATGAGAAAAAGGTGATGAAATAACAATAAAGAGCTATCAATGAAGTGAAACTATCTTCTTCATTAAAATGACAATACATCAAATGACCAAAAATATCATAAAGTACAACTAGCTTGGATAGAAAACGGCCAGTTAATAACAATTTCAGGATGTTCCATGTGCATGAAGAAATAATGATTGAAAGTTGAGTCATCACTGAGAGATTACATATAACCATTTGATCAGGAATGATGTTGAAGAACCCCATGTGGAGAACAACAAAACCAACAATGACCATAAAAATGCAGATATAAAAAGCTTGCTCAATCTTACAGGGTAGTTACAAGCCAATGTAACAAGGTCACATGCTTGCCCACTGTGAGTCCAGATTGAACTGAACATTCAAACTGCAAGTTTTGAGAAGCCTCGAGAACTGACAAACCAATGAGTAAATGCAGCAGAATCAATTTCAGATTACAGGTTTATCTCATTAATGGTAAGACATATGAATGCAGGCATGCACATTTACCTTATTGCACTTTTTGCCATGAAAATATGGTTAGTTGGTACATAGTTATGACCCAGATTCCAACTGAATTATCATACATTCCATTAAACTAAAAAAGCCAAAGTGCATTAGCTCCTATATTGATACAAATGCAAGATGACAAAACCAAGTATTCAAATTTGCAGTTCCATGATTGCAAGTGTTTTTCAAAACTTACTAATATAGGACAGGGTGGAATTTAGGTATTTTAGTGGATGATATGTGGTAGATTTGGGAGAAAAACTAGATAACTAGGTTTTCCTGGCTTTGCACCAAGGATTCCAAGGCTTCGCGCCAAGGAAGTGGAACCTTTCACAGGTTTCTGACAAAATTTCTCGTTGATTTCTTTTCATTGATTCATCGATTGAAAAATAAAACAAGTCTAAGCCTTTATATTGGCTTACAACTCAACACTTTTCATATTCCACCCGGTGTGGTACTAAACTCAACCAAAAGACTAAAACTCTTAAACACTCAAACTAAACTAAAAACTCAAACTAAAAATTAAATTAAAAATTACAATTGTGATCCCTATTATTCTCCCCAACTTGAAAACTTCACCTCCTGGTGAAGGACAACCATCGTAGCATAGCTGGACAGAAATCAACAGTCCTTTACGGTTATAAAAGACATGTCCTCGAACCTTGAAGTGTAGCAATATAAAGACCTGTCGATGGACGTCTTCTGAAAAATTCTCCCAACTCACAAATGACAGAAAAACATTCAGCGCATGTTTGTTAGTTAAGAGATGAAGATCTGGTATAATAAATTCGATGTGTTTAATTTGAATCAGTGATGCTTCTTTCGACATCTCTGGCGCATGTTCGACAGATGGCTTTAGGTCAGGCTCTGGATCGAAATATGGAACTGGATCAAGCTCTTACTCTGGCTCTGGCTCTACCTCTAGCTCATGCTCTGACTCTGTCATGTGCACAGGCTCTTGCGGGGACTCCAATACTGGCTCAGGCTCCAATTCGGGCTAAGATTATAATTCAGGCTCAGGCTCAATCTTTGTCTCAATCTCATGTTTAGGCTCTGTCTTAAACTCATGTTCATGCTCACACTCTACCTCAGGTGTTGGATCAATCTCTATCATGGATTCTGACTTGAGTTTATTCTTTTGATATAGTGTTGTCTAGGCGTTCCAAACGGTCTATAGTCTGACAAATCTCGGTGGTACCATCATGAACAGCGGATGTTAAGGAAGTGAGCCGCTTAAGGAGATCTTTCGCCCATTGTGGTGGATCATTCTCAATCTTTGGACTTGAGATTTGCTGGGGTGTCTGTGAAATATATTGATGCTTGGAAGAAAACCTATATCGAAGAGCGTATCTGAACATAGACCATTGATGATAAAGAACTACAAGATCCGAACACCAAGATCGTGCTTCTCCACCTCGCTTGATATATGCATACTTATATTTTGCTTCATTTGAAAAATCAAAACAGGAGAAGAAATATTGCAGATGATACTCCCAATTATCATAACCATGTCTATCATTGAAGCCATAAAAGATTGGTACTCGTCCGAACGCCTCAAGATCAGCAGATGTTATAAGAGAATAATCATAGTAATCATTGTAGTATCCCATAATTTAGAGCAAATCCTCTTGTATGGAGGATGCCTATGCATAGGTGGTTGAGTCAGCTATCCACTGATGCAAACGGCACTGAATTTAGGTTTCAAACGGATCCAGAATCTTTAAAATAGAAAAACTACGCAGAAATTCCCAGATAATCAGCCGAAAATTTGCTAAAGATCGCATGAATAACTGTTGAGACGTTGATCTGGGCAATCAACTTGGCTGAGCCATTGACCGTTCAATCGGCTTAGCTAAGACAGCTCGGGGATCGGCTAGCCGGCTCAATCAGCTAGAGCCGGCTCTCGGTCAGCTCGGGATCGACTCGTTCGAGCTGATGAAAAGTACCGGCTCAGCTCGGGCATGGGTTCGGCTCGACCAAGCCGCTACTATAGCAGCTTTGGCTCAATTAACGCCGACACTTTTTCGACAAAATTTCACGGCGATTCGATGCTAGCTTTGTTGTTGTGGCTTCACCTGGGAGTTGGTGGGATCGGATCCCCTAATTGGCACCAACGATCTCTCCGACGAGCGTCAAACTATTTGCGAATGGCGACATAGTGAACAGTTTTCGCCGAGGGTTGTGTGGGTGTGTTCGCACAGCTTCTTCGTGATGTGTCATGCTTTTGGACGTGAATTCGTCTGTCGTTGGAGGTGAATTTGCTTGCCGTTGGAGGTGAATTTGCTTGTCGTTGGAGGTGATTTCGTCACGATGGCGTGATTTAAATTATGAGGAAGGGCCCAGTGCGATTGAAGAGGTGCCTGGTGGGCCTGAGAGGAAACGATGAGGTCAACCTGAGAGGAGTTGGAGGATGGCGTGGACAATGGTGGCAACAACGTGGGATCGGAGGTAGGGTTTTGAATGGCAACGGGTAGAGTTTGATGTGACGCTTTTGTGGCAGAAGAAAGCGGCAACTTGTAAAATTAGGGCTAGGGTTTTGGTTTTTTGAGGAAATTGATAAATCGAAATTTTTTTGTGGATCTAGAAATCGAAGAGCGAAGATAGGATCCCCGACTCTGATACCAAATTGATGTAGGACGTGGTGGGATTTATGTATGTTAGTTGAGGATTTGGAAAAGAATTCGGAGATTTGGAAAAAAACTAGATAACGAGGGTTTCTTGGCTTCACACCAAGGATTCCAAAGCTTCGCACCAAGGAATGGGAACTTTCACATGTTTTTGAGAAAATTTCTCATTGATTTCTTTTCATGGATTCATCGATTGAAAAATAAAACAAGTTTATGCCTTTTCAATTCAATTCAAGTTGTGTTTTACACTAAGCTAGTCAAGTTTTGAAAATAATTGAATCTGATACATTTGTGGCACAATCATAATATAAATTCACGTGTTATAAAATCTCTTATATGACATACTACAGAAGAATGCCTTTTCAATTCTGAAATACAGTTTGCATAGTCACAATAGGGTTCTCTATGGCATATCTAACAAGACCTGAGAGCCAATGTCTATAAGAGGTGACCAATATTAGATCCTTTACCCAATGGTGAACATTGATGACTGTATGCATGGACATACATGTGGAAATGCAACTACACTAAAAAATACAAAACAAAATGAAATCAGTCAATTGTTGGGAAGTAACCGTGCCTTAAACGTGACATGTTTTGATAAGTAACTATGACAAATAGAAAATGTGATGAGCATGAAAGTGCTCGCCTTTTAAAGTTCTAACCATAGCATGCAGTCCAGGATTAAGAGAGATTGTGGAACCCCACTGGAGATAACTAGCTCAACAACAGTCAGTCACTCAAACTAAAACTTTGGCATAGATTAAAAGTTTAAACTATTAAAACAGAAAACCAGACAACATGTGCTTATAAAAGCCAAAAAAATTCATTCAAGCTCCAAACAGTATAGCATCATATGGAAGATGAAAATATGAAGTATATCTTTAGGGCCATTTTGGATTCTTAGGAAGAATATCCTACAGACTTTACTTGTGATGAGAATCCCTATGATTACACTAGGGTTCCTTAGCATGACAATCCTACCCAAAAATGCTTGTTTGGATAGGATACATCATCCATTGTTTTAAAAAAATATAATCAAAACAAAGGACATATAGAGATAAAGAAAAGAAAACGAAAAAGAAGAAGTGCACATGAAGAGAGATAGAGAGGTATGTTATATATGTAGTAGAGCAGCTCTGGAAGTTAAAAACAAAAGAAAAGCGGGGAAAATAGGTCTAGACTTAACTTTTAAAATCCAAACGATAGACCCTATAATTGGGATTTATGATTTATCTAGATGATACTTGAAAAGTTCTATCCAAACAAAATATTCAAGATCAGCCAATCATCTGGGAGAAAAAGGGATCTTGGAGCAAAATAGTTAGGATTATCCACATCCAAACAATCACCAAAATAAGGTCAAAGTTTAAGAGAATGGCACAAAGTCCAGGACATTTAGTTACCATGTCTGTTTCGGCAATCGACCTTCTCCCAAGAGCATAATCATTAGTTTTGGCATTTTCTCAATGATAGACCCTCAAATTAGAAACATTTCAAATGTTAATATTTGATATCTTAGTATTATGACTTCCCAATCCAGATAGATACATCAGATGAGAATTTCACATTTTGCCTTTAGGATTTAACCTAAGTCCCTTAGGGATTGTTTGGATGGCTGGAATAAAAATCCATCAGATTGCATCTTGGTGCACTCTTGGATGAGAATCCATTGGATCACACCTATGTTCTAAGGGGTAAAAATCCTTGTATTACAATCCAAAAACTTTGTTCAGATGCCATATTGATTTAATCAAATATCATTAATTTTGTCGAAATTCCATCAACAAGTGAACTCCTTTAGATTAAAAAAGAGGTCAATCTCTGTTTAATGCAAAGGATTGACCTTTACATTATAATCTTTTGACCTTGTAGTCAAAAAATGACATACAAACTAGTAGGTCCTTTGGGGTAACCACTTTTTTAATCCAAATGAATGACCTTTAGATTATAACCTTTTGGACTTGTAGACAAAAAAGGACATACAAACAAGCAGATTCTTTGGAAGACCCCAATCCAAATGAAAAATGGCATCTAGATTATAATCCTTTGGATTAGAGCTATCCGAACACATCCTTAAGGATTAAAAAGTTGTAAAAATGCATAAATACCCCCCAATAGCACATTGGGATAAGATTTTTATCTTCACCGTGTTTCTTTTAACCAAACACCTAAATTTCAAATTCTTGCTCTACTAGCTAGAAACCCTAGAAATATGAGCGCAATCGGTAAATCTCAGAAGGGGAAACCACACAGATTCTTTGGAAGACCCCAATCCAAATGAAAAATGGCATCTGGATTATGATCATTTGGATTAAAGCTATAAGAACACATCTGATGGGCTTTCCGGCCCATCTAATACCCTGCGGGTTTATACCCGCAGGAAAGGGGTGCGGGCCCAGGCCCAAGCCCAGGCCGCACCCCTTGCCGCACACCCTAACCCTAGCCGCACCCCTTTGGCCGCATACCCTAGCCCCCTTTGCCCTAGTTTTGATTATAAATAGGGGGTAGCCGCTTGTTTTTACCTATGCTATGATTATTGTGATTTGTGTGATTCCATATGTAGACGAGTGCGGACGTCTTCTTTGACGTCTTGGGAGGAGAGCGCACCTATTTTGCGTTCAATTATCTTGTTCTAGCTACTATTATCTCAATAAAAATCGTATCTTTTATTAGTTCCTAACAATTTGATATCAGAGCTGCGCCAAAAATAGGGCCGGTGGATATGGTGTATCCGAAGCTGAGGTCCTACAGGCAGAGGTCGGTGGCTCATAGGAGAAATGAAAAGCTGGCACCGCGGTATTTTGGACCTTTCGAGGTCGAGGTGAAAGTAGGACCGGTGGCCTACAGGTTGCGCTTACCCTCAGGATCCACCATTCACCATGTCTTCCATGTTTCACAGCTGTACCAGGCCATTGACAACCACACCTCTTCCACTACATTACCGGAAACCCTGACTGCTGATATGGAAATGCGGATGGAGCCCGAGGTGTTGAAAGGGGTTCGGCGGAGCGACACAGGAGGGCAGCAGGTGTTGTTGCAGTGGAAGGACCTGCCAGAGCATGATAGTACGTGGGAGGACACGGATGAGATGGCGGCTCGTTTTCTAGACTTCTACCTTGAGGACAATGTGGCTCTTTGGGGGGAGTATTGATGGGCTTTCCGGCCCATCTAATACCCTACGGGTTTATACCGCAGGAAAGGGGTGCGGGCCCAGGCCCAAGCCCAGGCCGCACCCCTTGCCGCACACCCTAACCCTAGCCGCACCCCTTTGGCCGCATACCCTAGCCCCCTTTGCCCTAGTTTTGATTATAAATAGGGGGTAGCCGCTTGTTTTTACCTATGCTATGATTATTGTGATTTGTGTGATTCCATATGTAGACGAGTGCAGACGTCCTTTTTGGCGTCTTGGGAGGAGAGCGCACCTCTTTTGCGTTCAATTATCTTGTTTTAGCTACTATTGTCTCAATAAAAATCGTATCTTTAGTTAGTTCCTAACAACATCCTTAAGGATTAAAAAGTTGTAAAAATGCATAAATACCCCCAATAGCACATTGGGATGGGGATTTTTATCTTCATCGTGTTTCTTTCAACCAAAACCCTAAATTTCAAATTTTTGCTCTACTAGCTAGAAACCCTAGAAATATGAGCGCAATCAGTAAATCTCAGAAGGGGAAACCACACAGGCTGGAATGGAACACTATGTTAAATGACTATGACTGTTTGTGATGAGGAGATGATTATGTAATCATGTTTACAAAAGATGTATGTGGTTTAGATTGTCTGCAACTGCGTGTTGAAGTGTTTGTACGTATAACTGCAAGTAAAAGTGCAATATTATAGACAATAATTGTGATTGTACCCTCTCTTCCCCAAGAGTGCAAGGGCGGTGCACAGGCATGAAACATTATTTTGGTTCGATTTCCATTAGCACACAAATCAGTGATACAATTGCAGTCTTCAATAATAACTAGCATCTCAATGCAAATATGCCAGGTTTGATATAAATCATTCTAACAGATAAAGAAACTCCCAATGCTGCGATCTTCATGTAAAGCAATCAATCTCATGTTGATCACCATAACTTCCTCCGTCGCCCTGATGGCATCATTTTTTTGCATCTTCAACCCATTCAAAAATAACAACCACAGAATTAAATCCATCAATTTCACAATGAAATCTCATATCTTGCCAATCTAAGTAATAGTTGTATGTCTCCCTACTTGATGCATTGCATAACTTCTCAGCAGTGGACCAACTGACGCAATGCTCATGTGCAGTTATCAGAAAATATCCAAATTTCATGCAATATAGGTCATAAATCAGTATGCAACCTAGTTATCCTGTATTTGGGTGGGTGGGTGGGTGGGTGTGGGGGGGGGTGTGTGTTGGTGGGGGGGGGAGGTCATAAATCAGTATGCAACCTAGTTATCCTGTATTTGGGTGGGTGGAGTTTGTGTGTGTGTGTGTGTGTGTGTGTGGGGGGGGGGGGTGTGTGTGGGGTTTTTTTTTTTTTTTTTTTTTTTTTTTTTGGGGGGGGGGGGGGGGGGGGGGTGTGTGTGTGTGTGTGCGCGCGCGCTAAACTGTTGATGGTTAACAAGAAATTAAGGAATCCAATTCATAAATAAACACAGCCACTATAGTGCTTAAAATAAAGACCCAACAATAAAAATCCAATTTTTTCAATTAAAATAGAAAAATTAGGGGAAATGAGAGTTACCCATGACTCCACTAACGACACTTCGAACTACGCAATTGTTCCAAATATCTTGGCCGCGAATTTCCTCTATCGTCGGCAGCCGTATGGGCTCTACCGCCGGCTTCTCCGCATCGGTTGGGACCGATGTAGGCTCAGAATCCGTGACGGCCATTGACGATTTTTTTCAGATCGAAACAACTGGATCGTGCACTAAATTCGTGGAGCCAAGTATAAAATAATAAAAATGAGAAAAAAATTGAAATTATGATTTTATTTCGTTCTATTTCCTCTCCCTCAAGCAACAGGTAGGAGGGAGAGAGAAGGGGAAGGGTTTCGGGGTTCTGGATCAAAAGCTTTTAGGGTTTTTGCTAAAAAGCGGGTCCAGATTGGATCCGGCCCGATCCGTTTGTGGGCTTGAACAAGGTTCAATGTCATTTACGGACCAACCTGGACCCGATTGGAAAGGGGCCCAAACGGGACCTAATGCACGGAAAGTTTGGTTAGCTTGCATGAAGTCTGGTGTTCAATCCCCACTTGTACCCGTCTATGGCCTCTTCTCAAAGAAATATTTTCTTGGTGGGATGTGCTAATAACACTTCTATTTATGAGAAGCTTTTAAGAGCTTGGGGGTGTGAATGCGATGGAGAGAAGACATTTACAAGTACAATTCGTGATTATAGTCGACTGCATTGATGCTAGCACAGTGAGGCAATATAGTTAAACACACGTTTTATACAAAGTACCATGCAGCTCTTGTGGCTGTTTTTATATCTGTTTTTACATCAGCTGCTGACGTATGTTTGGAGATGAAGTGAGAACATGGGTGTTGACTGCTAATCTACAGGGCATGTGTTGTGTCAGAAAAGGCCATCTCACACAGGGGAAGCTGTGTTGTTGTCAGACACAAGTATAGGATACACTGCGTTTTGCTGTCATTGCTACCAGCTGGTTCTCATGCAGTGATGTGTTTCAACATGTCAACATCTGCCTTCTTAGCAGATAACATGTAGATGTAGGAAAAAACTATTACAGTTTGATAAGGGCTTGTTCTTTTGAGTGGAAGTAGGGGAGGGAAAGTTGGGAAGAAAAGGAATTTTGGAGAGAGAGAAATGGGGTTTTGTGTTGTTTTGGGGGGGAGAAGTTGAGAGGAATTTGTAGTGGAAAAGTTATGTGGGTCCCAGAAAACTTTTTTGTGTTCTTTTGATGTTGGGAAAGTTGGGAATGAGAATTGAAATTGTGGTATGTGATAGGGAGAGGTGAGAATAGGCTAATTTAACCCCCCCAATGGATATCAAATGAAAATTGAAAATATCAAACAACACAATACGAAGAGCATATAGGGTATGGCAGCAAGGACCAAGCGGAGAAAAAACATCAGATTATCAACTGAAACATGCACATATCAACATGGCATGAACAATGAGCATATAGGGTCTGGCAGCCAGGAGCAAGGGGAGAAAAAAATTCGGTTTCATATGGATATCACAGTAAACTTGCACATATCAACTTTCACAGAGCAATGAGCATATAGGGTATGGAAGACAGGACCAAGGGGAGAAAAAAAAAATCAGATTCACAGGGATATCAACTTAAACTTGCACATATCAAACAACACAAAGCAATGAGCATATAGGGTATGGCAGCCAGGACAAATGGGAGAAAAAACATCAGATTCACATGGCTATCAACTTAAACTTGCATATATCACATTCATACCAAAAATAACAGTTTCATATCCAAATCAGTACAAGTTATCCGACAACCCATTCATACATTCTTCGTGTTCACGACCAACAACATTAAAATGATTAGGCCTAATATAGAAAACAACAAACACTTAATGGTGTCAATATCTCCGATAATCCTATTCATTTTCTCCGTGTTTCTCTCAAGTTGTCCAACTACCGTACCCAACTGCCCCTCTAGATCGTAAACCCTGATATCCGACAATGTGCTTGAAGAGCTATCCAAAATCTGTCCCCTTTCATTCGCATCCTTCAAAAGAAGTACAACGTTTCGCGACCAAGCATTGTGAGGGAGGTCCTTCCATTCGTAGAATCCGCAGTGTTCGACACGAGACGAACAAGTCCAATATCTCCTCCCAGGGTCGCGCCGGGACCAACAAGTCTGCCTTGGGCACCTCAGGCCACAGTGGCAAAGCCGGTAGTCTGATGGATCACATTCCAACTCATCCCGCGGGTGTGATCGTTCTGACGGGTTAGAGCTTGCACTCATTAGACCCTGCACAATTACAGATTAGTAATGGAAATATGAAAGATACAAGGAACTGATGTGATAATTGTCAGGGAAATACGTACCTATGATGGTATAAGAAGGATGACAATGGAGACGACGTCTTGGAGGAACAAGAACGAGAAAAAATTCTTTGCATACCCACAATATGACAAAACAACGTAAATGCAAAAACAACATAAATGCAGAAACCATAAAAGAGTCTATACAATTATAGAGTCTGAAAGACAGACACAAGGCAAGCAAAAAATTTCAGATTCATATGGATTTCAAGTCAAACTTGCACATATCACCCTGAAAAAACCATAAAAGAGTATATACAAGTATAAGCCCTCAGAAATGGAGTTAATCATATCCCAATTCTGGTTGCTGGCGGTAGCTCAATTTTTATATACCGTTTACATGCATGACCTTCACAAGCGAAAATTCTTATAATTTTATAGACTTGAAAATATCAAACAGCACAAAGCAAAAGACATATAGGGTATGGAAGCAAGGACCAAGAGGAGAAAAAAAATTCAGTTTCATATGGAAATCAAAATATACTTGCACATAATACAGATAATAAAATTGAGCCATCCAGCCAACCTTCCTAGAAATTGGGAGTAGGATGACAAGCGGTCATATGTGAACACCCTTCATCATTGGGCATGAAGTAAACATAGCGAGCCTATATGGTATTGCTCACATAACAGTGACAAAGGGGAGAAAAAAAATCAGCTTCACATGGATACCAACTTAAACTTGCACATATCAAACTGCACAAAGCAATGAGAATATATAGGGGCTGGAAGCAAGGACCAAGGGGGGAAAAAATTCAGATTCATATGGAAATCAACTTAAACTTGCACATATCAAACAGCACAAAGCAATGAGCATATATAGGGTAGGGCAGACATGACCAATGGGAGAAAAAAAAATCAGCTTCATATGGATACCAACTTAAACTTGCATATATCAAACAGCACAAAGCAATGAGCATATATAGGGGCTGGAAGACAGGACCAAGGGGAGAAAAAAATCAGCTTCAATTGGATACCAACATAAACTTGCACATATCAAACAGCACAAAGAAATGAGCATATATAGGGTATGGCAGACAGGACCAAGGGGAGAAATTGTATCAGCTTCACATGGATACCAACTTAAACTTGCACATATCAAACAGCACAAAGCAATGAGCATATAGGTGCTGGAGGACAGGACCAAGGGGGGAAAATTCAGATTCATATGGAAACCAACATAAACGTGCACATATCAAACAGCACAAAGCAATAAGCCTATATAGGGTATGGAAGACAGGACCAAGGGGAGAAATTGTATCAGCTTCACATGGATACCAACTTAAACTTGCACATATCAAACACCACAAAGCAATGAGCATATATAGGGTATGGAAGCCAAGACCAAGTGGGGAAAAAATTCAGATTCACATGGATACCAACATAAAATTGCACATATCAAACAGCACAAAGCAATGAGCATATATAGGGTATGGCAGACATGACCAGGGGGAGAAAAAAATTCAGATTCACATGGATACCAACTTAAACTTGCACATATCAAACAGCACAAAGCAATGAGCATATATAGGGTATGGCAGACAGGACCAAGGGGAGAAAAAAATTCAGATTCACATGGATACCAACTTAAACTTGCACATATCAAACACCACAAAGCAATGAGCATATATAGGGTATGACAGACAGGACCAAGGGGAGAAAAATAATCAGCTTCACATGGATACCAACTTAAACTTGCACATATCAAACTGCACAAAGCAATGAGCATATATAGGGGCTGGAAGACAGGACCAAGGGGAGAAAAAAAATCAGCTGCACATGGAAACCAACTTAAACTTGCACATATCAAACTGCACAAAGCAATGAGCATATATAGGGGCTGGAAGACAGGACCAAGGGGAGAAAAATAACCAGCTTCACATGGATACCAACTTAAACTTGCACATATCAAACAGCACAACGCAATGAGCATATATAGGGTATGGAAGACAGGACCAAGGGGAGAAAAAAATTCAGATTCACATGGTTTGGAACTTAAACTTGCACATATCAAACACCACAAAGCAATGAGCATATATAGGGTATGGAAGCCAGGACCAAGGGGGGAAAAAAATCAGATTCCCATGGATACCAACATAAAATTGCACATATCAAACAGCACACAGCAATGAGCATATATAGGGTATGGCAGACAGGACCAAGGGGAGAGAAAAAATGAAATTCACATGGATACCAACTTAAATTGCACATATCAAACACCACAAAGCAATGAGCATATATAGGGTATGGAAGGAAGGACAAAGGGGGAAAAATTCAGATTCCCATGGATATGAACTTAAACTTGCACATATCAAACAACCCAAAGCAATGAGCATATAGGGTATGGAAGACAGGACCAAGGGGAGAAAAAAAATTCAGATTCACATGGATATCAATTTAAACTTGCCCATATCAAACATCACAAAGCAATGAGCATATAGGGTATGGCAGCCAGGACCAAGGGGGAAAAAATTCAGAATCACATGGCTATCAATTTAAACTTGCACATATCAAACATCACAAAGCAATGAGCAGATAGGGTATGGAAGCAAGGACCAAGGGGGAAAAAATTCAGATTCCCATGGATATGAACTTAAACTTGCACATATCAAACAACACAAAGCAATGAGTATATAGGGTATGGAAGACAGGACCAAAGGGAGAAAAAAAATTCAGATTCACATGGATATCAATTTAAACTTGCCCATATCAAACATCACAAAGCGATGAGCATATAGGGTATGGCAGCCAGGACCAAGGGGGGAAAAATTCAGAATCACATGGCTATCAATTTAAACTTGCACATATCAAACAGCACAAAGCAATGAGCAGATAGGGTATGGAAGCAAGGACCAAGGGGGAAAAAAATTCAAATTCCCATGGATATGAACTTAAACTTGCACATATCAAACAACACAAAGCAATGAGCATATAGGGTATGGAAGACATGACCAAGGGGAGAAAAAAAATTCAGATTCACATGGATATCAATTTAAACTTGCCCATATCAAACATCACAAAGCAATGAGCATATAGGGTATGGCAGCCAGGACCAGGGGGAAAAAATTCAGAATCACATGGCTATCAATTTAAACTTGCACATATCACCATGAAAAAACCATAAAAGAGTATATATAAGTATAAGCCCTCAGAAATGGAGTTAATCATTTCCCAATTCTGGTTGATGGCGGTTGCTCAATTTTTATATACCGTTTACATGCGAAAATTCTTATAATTGTATAGACTTGAACATATCAAACAGCACAAAGCAATGAGCATATAGGGTATGGAAGACAGGACCAAGGGGAGAAAAAAATTCAGAATCACATGGATATCAACTTAAACTTGCACATAATAAAGATAATAAAAATGAGCCATCCAGCCAACCTTCCAAGAAACTGGGAGTAGGATGACAAGCGGTCATATGTGAACACCCTTCATCATTGGGCATATAGGGTAAACATATCGAGCCTATATGGTATTGCTCACATAACAGGGAGCATATATGGGCTGGAAGCTAGGACAAAGGGGGGCAAAAATTCAGATTCACATGGCTATCAACTTAAACTTGCACAAATCAAACAACACAAAGCAATGAGCAGATAGGGTATGGCAGCAAGGACAAAGGGGGAGAAAAAAATTCAGATTCACATGGCTAGATACTTACACTTGCACATATCAAACAGCCCAAAGCAATGAGCAGATAGGGAATGGAAGACAGGACAAAGGGGAGAAAAAAATTCAGATTCATATGGTACTTTATCAACATATCAACATGGCATCATATAATACGTAGTCATACAGATATGTTATCATATAGTACGTGGTCATACAGACATGGCATCATATAGTAGGGCACAAAACATCATGGCAGCATATCGGACTTGGTCAAACAAACCCACACACCAAAAGTATTGTACCAAGTCAAACTACATAAGCTACATAATACAAAAAGAACAATTGTCTTCAGCACCCATTAGTTAATACTCTCATTCTCCCACCCTCCATCTTCGTAACCGTCATCTCCCTTCTTCTCAAGCTCCGCGATGATGAGCTTTATCTTCATATCCATGGCCGCTGGAGGCATCCCAAGAAACTTCCGACCCCTTGGCTCTACATCGGCGAGATGGTCGTACACCTTTGCCAACATCTCCAACGGATACTCGTTGTGTGAAAAAATACATGATCCCAAATCCTTCTGCCAGGAGTTCTTTAAAGCTTCAGCAACATGGTCAACGGCCATACCTACTTTGTCCACTGATGTAACCATTTTCTCCATAATGTCTTGAACATCATGTAGGCGTTGCCGACGGGTTGTCTTCTTCCCCACAGATGAAGGTGTACGCGGGGAAGGCCCGGGTGGAGTAGAAACCCCCGAAGAACCCGGTGGGATGTACGGTGGACCCTCAGCGGCCGTCGAATCATGCTCTTGCTGATAATTCGCTGCTTGATCCCCTTCACCATCCGGGTATGGCCCTCCAAAGTTTTGGAATATATCCTTCATATGGTCCCCTCTTGCCGCATCGTCTCCAACGATTTTCCGCAGGTTCGCAAGCCACGGAATGGGTTGATTCACATACTGAATCTTTTTAGGATTGGCCTGCACAAACACATTGGCGTATTTAATTGTACGGTTTGTAAAATACATATGAAGACGATGTCGCCTTATGTATAAAATTGGAGTTCATACCGCCGCCCACGGGCCATAAGTTTCCGGCTCCATTGTAATCGTATGCGTAACATCACACCATCCTGCGCCACTAATGGCCAAGCAATCATTCACTTCGGCAAGACGAGTCCGGAGGGTTTTATAGTGGTTCTTGACATTTAGCCCGGTATATGTTGTTTGGAATAATGCATTGATGTGGGCCGCTGCGGAGTTGAAGGCAGTAAGTTTAAAGGACTTATCGCCTTTATTTCCTTCATCTACTTGCTCCGCAAGGTAAGGAATAAGTTCCAAATCGTGCTCCCACGGCCACACTTTGTTCACAGGTGACTTAGACTTTTTCCTTGGGCTTTCCACCGAAGGCTCCTCCGAATCATCGTGACGACTCGACTTACGCGATGAGTCACTTCCCCTCCTCATCGAGTCATTCCCGCTGGGCGATGACGTCATGTGGATACCCATAGGGGGGACGGGGTAAAATAATGGGGGTTCCCCATTCCTTCCACCATCTCCCCCCCTTGTAGCATATGCATGTACCCAGGGGGAGAAGGAATTTGCATTGGCATGCTATATTGCGCGTAGTTTTGATAGGGCATACTCGACCCTCCACCTTGCATGCCTTGCGTTGGGTATTGGTAGTCTCCAACCCTACGCGCCATCGGTCGCAACAGCGTATTCTCACTCCAACTTTGGTTTGGATTTGATCGGTCATTCATACGACCTTGGTTCGGATTCCCAGACATGACTGCAATAATAGATATGAAAATATCAAAGGCGAAATGAAAATTTAATATCTCAAATTTAAAATTCACTTGGTGACATTATAGCATGACATACCCATATATAAGACAAAATTAATGTATTGAGGACACATACATACATGTCATACACATAAATAAAAAATAAAGTGTTGCATGCCATACCTATAAATACCACATTATTAATGTATTGAGGCCACAGACATACATGGTCATAAGCATAAATAAAACATAAAGTCTTACGGGGTCCACATCCTTGCATGCCATATCCATAATTAAAACATCAGAAACACCTCACATGCCATGTTCACTTGTGTTGCCATTATTATGAATTTTACAATAGTCAACCCACATATCCCATGCAATTAAATCCCTCCGCATTTTCCACTGGTCCCTTTGTTGGGTTTGTTCACGTAATGGCACCTGTTGTGACATATCCATAATCGAATCATCTTGCTCATTGATAACATCACCGTCTTCCTCGATCCCAACACCATCATCTAGGAGATGAGGGTCATGCGGATCTTGTATCTGGATATAATTATGCAAAACCGTGCATGCAAGGACTGTGTCAACCTGGCTTGGGAAGGGATAGTGGGGCTTCGATGTCAAGATCTTGAACTTGTTCTTCAGGATACCAAAGATAGACTCGATCTTCGTCCTTAAGGAAGAATGGCGCAGATTGAAAAGTTCTTTGCGATTTCGCGGAACTCGATCGGTATGGTCCTTCAAATGGTATCTAACGCCCCTGAACAGAGATATGAAACCCGGCATGGTAGTATAACCAGCATCACACAGGTAATATTTTCCTACACACAGAAACGCACACCAACTATTCCATCAAACGACCCCTTTAATATTGGAATATATAAAGTAGGTTTATGTATGAATATTACCTTCATAAACTCGCAACCCGTGGGGGGTGGTAATGACAAGGCATCGTTAAGGACAGTAAAATCATTTGCGGATCCTTCCCACCCAGCCATGACGTATGTGAATCTTTTGTTTGGTGTCACGGCCGCAAGGACATTTTGTGTCACCCCCTTACGACCTCTAAAACGGGGTGCGAGATGTGCTGGGAGCATGGCATCGATGTGTGTCCCATCGATGAGCCCTATGCAATCCTACATCGTATTAAAGCAGCCAAATGTTACATTTACATTCACGAAATGAAGTCTTAAGGGCCCTATACACGCATACAAGCATACCTTGAAATATGGAAACCACTTTGGATTATTGGCAACCTCGGGAGGAGTCTCATTTGGCGCTTGCTTCATGAACATATCCCTAAAGGCACACACTGCTTGCATTACTTGGTTGAAGTAACGACTGACTGTTGACCCGGATCGGATGAAATCAATTTGCATGACTCTATTCTTTGACTTGTGACCTACGATATGAAGGAACATTGCCAACTGCTCCTCTATGGACACACGAACAGTGTCTTTGAGAATATTCATATCCCTGATTAATGCTGCCAGGTTAATGAATGCAGTTGTCCTCATTCGTAAGTAGTGCAAACAACTACTCTCACTCCCTAGAAGGATTCTACGCATATGCGATTTCCTATGCAGATCACGCATAACCGAAGGCTCCCTAGGGACTCGCGTACCCATAACATCATCGTAGTATAGGAGAAATTGTATGACAGAAAAAACGACCGTCGCCGCGGCCGCGCAACATGTTTCAACAGCCACTATTTCATCATTGTGGTCCATCTAAACAAATGTAGGTTCATAAGGATATCATCTTACAAACACGATTATCAACACAGCAGAACACAGTGTGCAAACAAACGAGAAAAATAATCAGTTTCATATGGATTTCAATTGAAATAAACACGGATAACCAAAGCAAAAACATTGAGCAGGAAGGGTATGACAAACAGGCCCAAGGCCACAACAAAATATCAGATGCATATAGAAAGAAATTTGAATTATGGTCATATAAACAAGCCAACAAAAATGAGCATATAGGGTATGGGGTGTTCTTTAGCATTATTTTGAGAGGGAATCCCGAAATTTACACTGTTGTGCGCACTGTATCGCGAGAAAGTTGGGGTAAAAAAACCCTTGGCCGTTCGATTGCTGAAGCGTGAGAAAGCAATTCCCATTCCCCGCTGGCACACTTTTTCACCATATGGATATACATGGGTGTTCTTTTGGGGTATCAGATTCATATGGAAATCAAATGAAACATGCACATATCACCATGCAAAGCAGACATTGAGCATACAGGGAAAGGCAGACAGAACCAAGGGGGGAGAACATATCAGATTCATATGGAAATCAATTGATACATGAACACATCAGCCTGCACACAAGATATGGAGCATATAGAGCCTGTCAGACAGACCCAAGGGCCTCAAAAACATCAGAATCATTTGGGAATCATTTGAAACTTTGACATATCACCATGCACAAGACAGTGAGCATATAGAGACTGTCAGGCAGACCCAAGGCCATTTAATCCTCTTTTGAAATCCCGAGAAAATGATGCTATGTCAAAATACCGTTATAACATTTTGACTCAATATATTTAGGGGCCCTCAGACATTTGATGTATTTCATTTTCACGAAATGTAGGTGGCTTGGCGTGTGCTCCTTCATTATATGTTCCAAAACGCATTAAAATATGATTTTTTATAGCTTGAAAATAAACATATTACCAAAACCAAAACATGTACCATGTAGTTGATAATAACACACACCAAAACATATCACCAAAATTTGTTTATAGCTTGAAAATAAACATATCAACAAAACCAACACCCAATTTAATATTGAAGGAACCTTCACGCCAACCATTTTTTATTATCATAGGGCTCGACGCACACAAAACATATCCATATCATTTCATACACCATGTATCAACATCCAACAATGCCGTACCCATAGCAATATTCCGTCCATTGAATCGCAACAATCCACCGTGCCCTCAGAATAACCCACCAATATCCCTTTTTTGATGCTTTCTTGTTATTTATCAGGCGTACCATATCAAGAACCGACCGTATCATCCACATTTAGCATGTGTCGATTTAATTTCTTGGCTTTCATCATAGGGCAACTTCTCAAATGGGTCACCATCTTAAAATTGGGTCAACTTGCTAGGATTGCATTGGGTTGATGAAACATGAATGCACAAAATCATCGGATTACATTTTGCATCTACTGGGAAAACTTGCATACACTTTGCAACTGAAATTATTGGAGCCATCAATGCTGTCTGACAGACCCTATATGCTCATTGCTTTGTGCAAGTTGATATGTGCAAGTTTAAATGGATATCCATATGAATCTGATTTTTTTTCTACCCTTGGTCCTGTGTGCCGTACCCGAAATGCTCATAACCCCCCCCCAAATTTTTTTGCATGCATCATAGATAATAATCTCAGCTAATGGCAACCTAATTCATCACAGAAATTAGCCAAATATTCAGAGAATTTCTTGTAGGTATACCTCCCAATGGATCAATCAAAGCCGAGCAGACAAAACCCCCAGAACCTGGCAGATCGTAGTGGCAAGGGTAGGCAGGAGCTAGATCAAAGTCGGCAGCCCTAGAATCCACGGGAAGAAGAAGCACAGCTCAGCAACAGCAGCTCCATGGCGGCTAGGTCACCAAAGCGTAGATCATCCGCTTGCAACCCAACCAATCTCCTTGGAGCTTGCCAAACCAGGAGCTAGGGTTTGAGAACGGAGCAACCGCGGCCAAACAGGAACGGAGACAGCGCCGCTGCCCTCAGATCCCCTCGCTAGGGTTTGACGTAGGAGCAAGCGAGGCGAAAACGGAGCGAGGGGAGGTGAGAGTAGGCGGCGGGACCCACGAGAGGACGACCGCTCGTCAGAAATCCCTTCGTTTCGAAGGGATTCGAGAATCGCAAAATTCAGCTGCCAGCGGGGCGATGGAATTGCTTTCTCACGCTTCAACAATCGAACGGCCAAGGGGTTTTTACCCCAACTTTCTCGCGCTACAGTGCAATCAACAGTGTAAATATCGAGATTCCCTCGCATTTAACCCGAAAAGAACAAGCCCTAAGAGCAATAGACCAGCATAATATGGCACATTGAGCAAGAAAAGGCAAGCTTCATGTTTTTCTGCTTTTGCTGTTTGATTGTATCCTTTTCCTGATGTAATTCATGTTTGATTGTCAGACTACTATTCTGCCACTTTTGTTTTTTGTTTTTGATAATCCCTTCATGATTTTCTTTGTGCCCGATGGTTATCTATCTGCGGATGAGGTAAACTGTTGATTGTTTACTGCTCCATTACAATTGCATGTATGCATGTTTCCATTCTCGAAGTCGAATAACAACATTCAAAATCCATGTGCTTCATTTGTTGAAATGATCTTGTCCATATAAGTGGTAGATATGCCAGGTTTTTTAAAAAAGGCATGATCTTTCAATGTGCTTTTTCCCTTGAAAAGTTTGTTGTGAGATGAACATTGCTTGACAGACAATGGGCAACCTGTCAAGGAATTCGAATCGTAAAATAATTCAGACAACTTCCGTTTTTTATTTACACTATTTAAGATTTAGGAAAGGTTATATTCTTGTGGTAGGCATATAGATGTTATGATAAAAATTAAAGAAGAAAAAACAAACACAAGATTTGGAAGACGAATTTCTTCAGTTTTATTCCTCACCTCCCCAACCAACAGGGACGGAGCCAGGAATTTTTTCCGCCCTGGGCTATCGACCAAATACAAAAAGGACGCAAATTAAGTTTGGGATATTGGATTCTGATGGTTGGCGGGCAAGCCTTTTAGAAACATTTTATTCAAAAGGGGGGGATTTTTGTGGTGACATGGATTCTGCCTTTTCTTTTCTTTTTGTTAATATGCTTCATTTCTGGATCTTTTTGGCACAGGTTTTTGGCTATTTGGGCAAAGTACAGTTGCAAATACAATTTTAATATTCAGTTATCTTTAAATAGTGTTTTATTATGTGCAGAATGAGAATTACAGCTTAGATTATGTTTGATTGCAAGAAAATATGTTGAAAGATTGAACTCAATTTTATAAAAGTGACTTCTTTAGATCACAAATCGGAAATGTTTCATGTTATTCACTGTATACATTCATCCAAAAACAACATTGATAGTGATCAATAGGTTAATATGTAATCTTGATATCAATTTGTTAGAAAATATTACACATTGGTCTTTGAACTATATAAATTTAACAGTATATACACTAAATTATTCGGAATTTTGGTGATGCTCTGAGGAATTTGTAGGAAATTGGATAAGAGAATTTGGATAAGAGAAATTGGATACGAGAATTTGGACATGAGAAATTGGATAAATGATAAGATTTTAAGGGATAAGAGACTTTTGCACATACAACCCTGGTTTTTGCATTTTTGCCCCTGGACCCTCCTCATACACACATCTTCACTTTTTATTCTTCCCCACCTTTCCGTCCGTTTTTTCCCAGTTCACGTGCACATGTGCACGGGGTAATTGTTGTACTAACACCGCGCTTTTATATATTTGAATAATGTAATTGTTGTACTTGTTGATTGCGGCCATACTAGGCCTATGTTGTACTTTACTTTTAGACGCTTTGGTATTGTAATAATGTCATCTGTACTATTTCTTATAAGCATGCAAGATCCTGCAATCTTATTTCACAGACGCTTAGTGTGTTTAAACCAAGGAGGAAGAAAAGAAAAAGAAAAAAGCACTCCTCCTTGTTTTAAGCACGTCGCGGACATGCTCGCGTCCTCGCTTCCGGTAAAATGGGAAGCGGGGCGTGACAGGTTTTAGTGGTGGCCCATGCAGGTCTTGCTTATGCGAATACCTTAAGAAATGGTTTGGACAACATTGATATCAAAGTATCTAACTAGAATTTAATTACCGAACTTACTTTGTGGTTTGTTTTGTAGCATGGCAGGTAGACCCAACACCAGGAACGCCAACGGCATTACTAGAACGACATCATGGGGATCATCATAGAGATGTTGGACATCCAACATCACATCCTTGAGCGTGAACCTAGAACTGATCACCGAGGAGATGTCGGAGTTAAACAATTCCGTGAAATGCATCCTAAGACATTCTCTGGAAAGGAAAGTCCATTGGAAGCTGAAGAATGGGTACGTAGCACTGAAGGTAATTTGGGCGATGCCCACATCCCCCAGGCAGGATGGGTAGAAATAGCTAGGCTCCAACTGACTGATTATGTCCAAACCTGGTGGGACACTGAGAAAAAGCGTATAATGCGGCCTATTGTTTGGGCCACATTTCGCGAACGTTTCGACATGAAGTTTTTCCATAAAGCAGCAAAAAGGGAACTTCAACAACGTTTCGTCAAATTGAAACAGGAATCAATGACTGTTGACGAGTACGATGCTGAGTTCTCCATGCTAAGTCGATTCGCTCCTCACATGGTCTAGAATACATAAGATCATGCCTTCCAGTTCCGCCAAGGTCTGAATTACAATATTCAAGCTTCAATGACCTCGGCTGATCTGACCAGCTATGAGAAGATACTGGAGGCTGCCTGCAACCATGAGGCTGTTGACAAACAGCTTAAAGCAGCCCAAGGAAAGCGCCCGATGGAACCACCGAGGAACAATCTCCAACCGATGCACTACTACCTTCAAGAGGCCTACTGCTCCCAACAACTACAGGCCTATTGCTTCAGCCAACAACCAGACCGCTGCTCCTCCAAATAACAATCGAGCTACAATGACATGCTTCCACTGCAACCGACCGGGCCATACCAAGAAGGACTGTCGCCAACTGTTGAACCAATGCTTGGCATGTGGATCACCGGAGCACACTATTAAAGACTGCCCTCGGCACATCAACAACTCATTTACTACTGGAGCTCCTGGATCAACATCCCGTGGACCACCCTTACCCCCACAGCAGAGGGTTTTCCAACAGGCCCAGCCTAAACGCCAAGCTTTTACCCTGACTGCTGAAGAAGCCGAGGCGATTGAACCAGTGATCACAGGTAACATCTAAGACATCATCATTTACTTTACTAGATGCTCATAGCTTTACTTTAGACTGCTAAGTTTACTTTATCATACTCTAGGTATCGTTTTAGTAGTATCTACACCAGCCTTATCCCTCTTTGATTCTTATCACTTAAATTCGCTACAACACATTCCATTCTTGTTGACCCCCTCTCTAACCGATGGAACATCAACACCGGGAATGGCATAGTGAAGACTTCCGGTGGCTGTCGATCGTGCCCTTTGGTGATATGTGGTCGCGAACTCTTCGCTGACTTCATGATAATCGACATGCCAAACTTTGATGCTGTATTTGGAATGGATTGGTTAGAAACTTTTTACGCTGCCATCGATTGTCGCAAAAAGAAGGTAGTGTTCGAAATTTTCGACCATCCAGTGTTCGAATTTACGAGCAGAAGCCAGTCGCTTGGACCTATTCAATTCTGGGCCAAGCCTCTGAAGATGATGATGGTCTCTATGCTAGCTGAACCTGAGAAGCCTAGAGTAGTTTGAGAATTCGATGACGTATTCCCTGAAGAAATTTCTAAATTACCACCCGATCGAGCTCTCAAATTCACCATTGATCTGATGCCAGATACTCAACCTATCTCCAAAGCTCCTTATCGTATGGCACCAGCAGAATTGGAGGAACTTCGTACCCAATTAGACGACCTGTTGCAGAAAGGATTGATACATCCCAGCATATCTCCCTGGGGTGCACCAATCCTATTGGTTAAGAAGAAGAACGTCTCAAGAAGGATGTGCGTGGACTACCGAGAGCTGAACAAGGTCACCGTGAAGAACAAGTATTCATTGACGCGCATCGACGACATCTTCGACCAATCTAGAGTCTTCTCCAAGCTTGACCTCCAAAGTGGATACCACCAAGTGAAAGTCAAGAAGGACGACATATCCAAGACTGCTTTTCGAACCAAGTATGGACACTACGAATTCGCAGTTATGTCCTTTGGCGTAACCAATGCGCCAGCAGTATTCATGAACCTAATCTTCTATGAGTTCTTGGATAAATTCGTAGTGATCTTTATTGATGACATTCTGGTCTTTTCAAAAAGCAAGGAAGGTCATGCTGACCACCTGCGGCTCGTATTGAAGACGATGTGCCATCATCGACTATACGCCAAGTTCAGCAAATGTGAATTTTGGCTTGACCGCGTTGCCTTTCTTGGGCATGTGGTATCCGGAGATGGTATTTCTGTCGATCCGGAGAAAGTCGCATCTGTTAGAAATTGGCCAACCCATCGGTCAGTTTCGGACATCCGGATTTTTCTTGGATTGGCTGGCTACTACTGCCGATTCATCCAGGACTTCTCCAAAATTGCTGAGTGTCACGCCCCGATCTCCAGAATACCCGAAACTTCTAAATTTTTTTCTAATTGTCCTGAAGAGTGAGGGTGATAAAAGATGTAAAGAAGGAGAAAGGAGAAACAGATCAAGCAGGCTACTGCGCACATGCTGGGATAGTAAAAGTGAAGCTCCACAGTAATATCAAAACAACATCATAAATAACATAGATCAATAACAACATATCATATATAACAACTTCCATTAATATACATGGTCCAGGTACACTACCACATATACACCATCACTCTACACCTCCAAGACAACCATGTCACTACACAAGCTACATTTCACACCAAGTGCTGCCCTTGAAACCCAATTCTAAGTCACCGCCAACCCTGCTACCTCTGCTACCTGAAAAATAGGGAGGATCACGTCAATGCGTGCCCCAGTAGGAACCAACTTGGATTTGAAACACTGTGTTAAGGTTATCAATTCACAAGGTAACATAAGACATGCAAGCTAAGAAATATGGCGTAAAGTAAATAGCCAAGGAAGAGGATTATACATGTGGCCCAATGTCGAGCTACTGCAAGAAAAGGGTTAGCAAGAGTAATAAAGCAAGTGCTCATACCAACATAATTTAAAAGGGAAGGTATTAATGCCACAAGTGTAATTCAATATACGTCATCACAAGCATAGCAGATAAGGACAAAGGAAGTACATTAAGCAGAAGAAGTAACATGCAAGACTTTTATCTTATTATTGAATTAATTGGAACTTGGGTAAAATGTATGATACCAGTACCTGGACATCACCCCAAATTTGGGGTGAATATAGCACACTCATTAGATGATCTTCATGACTTCATCCAAGCTTGAGCACACCATCACTCTTGGAGGTCTTTAAGATATCCCTTGTAATATCCTCCAAGCCTTATGCTTTGTCTCATCAACATATAATCATTAAGATAAACTAAGACTAAAACATAAGATTGATTAACACACTAACATAATGTATTGATCATAATCAAAACAACGTTAGTCTTGAACTCAAGAACTAACATATCAGTGACACTACTCATGTGGTTGACCGCTCAGAATCACAGTACGACCAGATCTTTCATATGAGCAACAGCCAGTGCAGATTTTGGATCGACGTCAAAAGACTCTCAGGAATAGTGTAGTCAATCTCGTTAGAGTGACGTGGCGACATAACTTGTAACGCCCCGATTCCCAAAACGACGGAAGCGAGAGCGTTACTGAGGTCCGCTTGAACCGGAGCGGTGAAACTCAGGTTCATGAAGCGTCTGTGGTAAAACGCAAGGGCAAGTCCTTTGCACGATTTTCAGAACAACCAGAATTATTCATACATTACAAGCCACATCCAGAAATAATAAGCGTCCACACACGAAATGAAAACAACAAGCCTCAACTGGGCCGAAATACAACAATAATAATGTACACGCAACAACGGAAAGACAACTACGGCAAGCAGCAACGGAATCGACCACTAGTTCTCCGCAGGGAGAAACTCGGCGTCTACAGCGAACTCCTGACTCTCCAAGTCAGGTGTCTCGGAAGGAACCTCCTGATACTCAAGCTCGGGATCTGACATACATCCAAAAACATGAATGTATGTCAGCAAGGGTCTGCAAGAAGATGTTAGAACCCAAGGCAAGATATACAAATTTATACTGAATTTAAGAGGCAATTATAATTTAAACGAGATAACAATAAAAGTTTGAGCATGCTGATTTTAAAGTAAAAACATCCTATCATGCAGTTCTAAACAATCTGACGAGTAAAGTAAAACATGTCAATTTCACTGAAATAACAATTTCACTTTGCAAATTTCGAGTTAGTTTCACACATCTATAATAGGGTTCTCGCCGGTAGGACGTGATGAGTGGCTCGTTCTTCACACGGGGGCTTACCGTGCTTGGCGCTAACCCACCGCATACGGGTGGTGCCCTTGAAGAGAGTACCCCGTCATACGCCTAGTGGCCGCACAACCCTAACCCCACCCCAAGATTTGTGCTGGAACACGAGCCAGCCTAGTCAACTCACATGACATCACGAAAGTCACGATTTCGCCTTCGAGGCGCACGATTTCACGATGTCACTCTCTTGTTAGTCATTTTGAGACATGCAGCAATAATGTGACCATTTATCTTTACACAATAATTTCCATGGTTACAAGAGTATCCAGCAATATTTACAACAATTTAACAAAATCCTGAGCATGTGAATTTAACGAATGCGACTTGAAAATTTAGTTATGGAACTTTGCATGCAGAGAGCTAAAAGAGTATTTACATTAACAAATTCACTATAAATTGCATACTTGCCTGTTTTTGGCGGTTTTGGTGCCGCTGGGTTTGTCCCGACGGTTATTTCGTTACAGTGGTAAGGGTTCTCTGTTTTAAGTAAACAAATAATTGAATTAGACATTTCGCAACATACGTGCAATATTAAAATAACACACAAACTGGGTTCGCCTAGGTTCTACAGCTTGTGTAACGTTGTATAGGGTCATACTAACATGGCACGCCTGATTTTATTCTAATTTAATCAACCTAGCATTATTTAATTATACTAACATGGTGGAATCAAATAATACAAACAAATTAACATTTGAATCTCAACGCTAACAACCTATTTATTAATTCCACTAAGCTAGTTACAAGGGTATCATGTTAATTGAACAGGTTATTAGCATGTTAATATTACAGTAAAGGGGTATGCCTACTATCGCAAGTAAAGACCCTTCTAACCCAAATATCATGACACAAATCAAATTCTCTTACGCAAACTGGGTTCTTATTATTACTCTGCCAACTCCTCTTCCCCTCATTTATCTTCACAAAACTTGTCCTATTCAATCACTAGGCTGGCACACACCCATACTATCTTTATTATTATTATTCTTGTACTTAAGGCCTTGCCATACATTTACAACCCTTTATTTCTAACCCTCTCTTTCTTTCTCTAGTCTCTGTCTTTCTCTCTACATCAGTTCTCAGCTTTCCCTTTTCTTTTTCTTCTTCTTTTTTTTGTGTTTCATGTTTGCAGGCAAGAGGGGACACGCAAACGAGGGGGGGTCTCACCTTGCAGCGACGGGGAAGAAGCACGGCGGGCGGGATCCTCCGACGGAGGGCGGGATCCTCCGGCGGAGGGCGAGATCCTCCGGCGGCGGGCGGCTACGCGCGAGGGGGCTGGGCGGCGGCGACGGGCTTCCGGCGGCGGCGCGCGCGTTGCTCTGGCGGCGGGCTGGTGATTCCGGCGGACGGCGGTGGCCTCACGGCGGCTGCGCGCGCGTGAGTTGGGGTGGTGGCCGGCCTAGGGAGAGGAGGAAGGAAGAAGAAGAGAAGGGGATGAGAAATTGTAGGGTTTGTGGGTTTTGTTTTCAGATCTTTCTTTTGGGGTTTCAAATCTGAAATTCCATCTCAGTTTTGATTTCTTGGTTGTTCGAATCTGAGATTTGGCTTGTAAGAATCTGAATTTGATTTCAGTTTGGGTTGATTTTGATTTCTGGTTTTGATGGAGTTGGTGGAGAATTTGATTTGGGACGAATTTGTTTGAGGGTTGTTTTTGTGTTTGATTTCTTGTTGATTCTGGAAATGGGTATTGGGGTTGGGTTTGATGGATGTTGCAGGGGAAGAGGAAGTGTTTACATGGAGATGCTGTTGTTGGCAGGAGGAAGGAGAAGAAGACTGTTGGTTTGTTTGCAGGAGAAGTGGAAAACGTAGTTTACTGTTTTAAGAATAGTGGGAGAGACAGTTTGGTGGGGGGAATAGCTGGTTGTGGGGAGAACGAATTGAAGTGTGTTGGATCTCACCCACCCAAACGGTGGAATTCATTAGGTGTTAATTAGTGATTTGATTTTTAGCCAATAATAATAAGTTAAAAAAATAATTAAGTAATTTAGTAAAAAGTGATCATTAAAAATAAATGAAGTAATTAGTGAATTTAATAGTGATTAGAAGTTTGAAATTAGTGGGATAATTAAATTAAGGTAATGTGTTTAAAATTAATAGTCAATTACGACGATACGGTAAAACGAAAAATGAAAACGCGCTCGCGTTGACGCACAAACATAGAACACGCGTACGAAAACATCCGGATGGTCAAAACGAAAATACGGGCGCGCACAAAAAATACGCCTAGAAAATACTGGCCGTTACACTCTACCCACCTTAAGAAAAATTCCGCCCTCGGAATTCTTATCCGCTAAAGAGTAGGGATCAAATAAGGATAACGCTCCCGCATCTCATCTTCCCGCTCCCAAGTAGACTCTCCTGGCGAGTCGCGACGCCACATCACTCTGACTAGTTCGATAGTCCTGTTCCTGAAGACTTTCTGACGTCGGTCTAGGATCTCCACTGGTTGCTGCTCATAAGTCAGATCCGGTCGGACCGTGATCTCAGAGTAGTCCACAGCATGAGAAGGGTCGCTGATATAACGACGGAGCTGGGACACATGGAAGACGTCATGAACTCCTTCTAAAGACGGTGGAAGTGCTAAGCGATAAGCTACCTCTCCAACTCGCTCTAGCACATCGAAATGTCCAATAAATCTCGGGCTAAGCTTGCCTCTCTTCCCAAATCGGATTACTCCACGATTCGGAGAGATCTTCAGGAACACATGATCTCCCGGCTGAAACTCTAGAGGACGCCGTTTAGCATCTGCCCAATGCTTATAACGGTCCTGAGCGATCCAAAGCCTGTCCCTGATATCACGCACAACATCAACTGCTTCCACTATCATCTCAGGCCCCAATAGCTCTCTATCACCGACGTCATCCCAACTCAGTGGTGATCGACATTTCCTTCCGTAGAGAGCAACAAATGGCGCCATGCCAATGCTCGCCTGGTAGCTGTTGTTGTAGGAGAATTCCACCAGGTGTAGATGATCCTCCCACGAACCCTTGAGATCTAACATGCAAGCTCTCAACATATCCTCCAATATCTGGATAGTGCGCTCCGATTGTCCATCCGTCTGTGGGTGATACGCAGTGCTGAACTTCAGACTGGTACACAGATTGGTCTGCAGACTCTTCCAGAACTGAGATGTGAACCTCGTATCACGATCGGATACAATACTCACGGGGACTCCATGCAAGCGCACGATCTCCTACACGACATAATCCATATCACGACTAGTACTAGAAGGAAATTATTAAGGCATGCGTTAGGTCATTACCTCCATATACTTCCTTGCTAATATCTCCGTGGATTGCCCAACTCAGAAAGGTATAAAGTGCGCAGACTTGGTCAATCGATCAACGATGACCCAGATCGCGTCATTCTGCCTGGTGCTCCGAGGTAAGCCAGTCACGAAGTCCATCGTGATGTGCTGCCACTTCCACTCTGGAAGCGGCAGGGGTTGTAGTAGTCCAGCAGTGCGATGATGTTCAGCCTTCACTTGCTGACACACAAGACACTTGGCAACGCTACGTGCCACACTTCTTTTCATCCCATGCCACCAGAAATTCTGACGAAGGTCCTTGTACATCTTCGTACCTCCAGGATGAATAGAATAAGGCGAACTGTGAGCCTCATTCATCAATTCTTCTCTGATATCTCCTGCAGGCACGCAGACCCTACTACCATATCTCAAAGATCCATCCGCGTGAATCAGAAAATCAGTCCGAAGTCTTGCTTCAACCTGATCTCTGATCTTCTTCAACTTTGCATCTCCAGACTGAGCAGTCTTGATCCGATCCACAATCGTCGATTGAATCTGCATGCTCATCAACGACGATGTGACTCCAGGTAGGACAGCCTCAACATCCATCTCTCGCAGATTCTGCTGCAATCTTCACTGAGCTGTGAGAATCATCACTTCGGGTAGTCGACTCAAAGCATCTGGTACGACATTCACCTTCCCTGGATGATACTGAAGATCGATGTCGTAGTCCGCCATCAATTCCAACCATCTGTGTTGTCTCATATTCAGCTCCTTCTGAGTGAATATATATTTCAAACTTTTGTGATCAGTGAAAATCTTCACTTTCTCACTCAGTAAGAAATGCCTCCAAATCTTCAAAGCAAATATGACGGCAGCTAACTCCAAGTCGTGAGTCGGATAATTCTTCTCGTGGATCTTCAACTGTCGAGAAGCATATGCGACTACATGACCGTGCTGGTGTAAAACGCATCCAAGTCCCTTGCCTGATGCGTCGCAGAAAATCTCGAAGCCTCCGCTTCTATCCGGAATAGCTAAAACTGGTGCAGATGTCAGTCTCTCTCTCAAAGTAGAAAGAGCTTGCTCATAAGAGTCTGACCAACTGAACTTAACATCCTTCCTCGTCAATCTCGTCATAGGCTCAGCTATTCTCGAGAAATCCTTAATAAATCTGCGATAGTACCCAGCCAATCCGAGGAAACATCTGATGTCCGATGCCGATCGGGGTGTAGGCCATTCGTTGACTGCTCTGACCTTCTCCGGATCCACTGAGATGCCAGCTCCTAATACTACATGCCCAAGAAATGCAACTCTGTCCAGCCAGAACTCGCATTTGCTGTACTTGGCATATAGTCTATGGTGACGGAGCGTCCCCAATACCATCTTCAAGTGCTCTGCATGCTCCTCCTCGCTTCTCGAGTACACCAGGATAACATCTATAAAGATAACCACGAACTTGTCGAGGAAGTCGTAAAAGATAAGGTTCATGAGGTTCATGAACACAGCAGGAGCGTTGGTCACACCGAACGGCATGACAACAAACTCATAGTGCCCGTACTTAGTACGAAAAGCTGTCGTAGGCACGTCTTCCTTCTTGACTCTGACTTGATGATATCCGCTTCGGAGATCCAACTTTGAAAATACTCTCGATCCACCAAGCTGATCGAAAATATCATCAATACGGGGTAGCGGGTATTTGTTTTTCACTGTAACATTGTTCAGCTCCCGATAATCCACACACATCCTTCTCGATCCATCCTTCTTCTTCACCAGCAAGACGGGGGCACCCCAGGGAGATACGCTGGGATGAATGAAACCCTTCTGCATTAGTTCATCCAACTGCTTCCTCAGCTCTTCTAACTCTGCAGGAGCCATACGGTAAGGCGCCTTCGAAATTGGTTGAGCTCCTGGCATAAGATCAATGCTGAACTCCAATGCTCGGTCGGGCGGCAATCCAGAAATGTCTTCAGGGAAGACGTCTTCAAAATCTCTCACTACTGTAGGCTTCTCCGGCTCAGCTATCATGGATGCAATAGTAAGTCTGCACGGCTGGGCTCGAAACTTGACATGTCCAAGCGAACGTCCTCCGCTAACAAACTCGAACACTGGGTGGTCAGGAATCTCGAATACCACTTTCTTCCGGCGACAGTCGATCGTGGCATAAAAAGCTCCTAACCAGTCAATGCCGAGAATAGCATCAAAGTTGGGTAGATCGTGGACAATGAAGTTGGCATACAATTCGTGTCCACTAACCACCAACAGACATGGTCTACATCCCAGTGCAACCTTCACTACACCGTTCCCAGTTGTAATATTCCAACACTTGGGAAGTGTATAGGTGGGTATCGAGTGTTCGACTACGAACTTCCGAGATAGGAGGCACATGGAAGCTCCAGAGTCGAACAGGGTCAAGGCCGGGTGGGACGAAACTAAGGTGACACCTAAGGGTAACATACAACTAGATTAAACATGGATATAACTAATCAAGCGTAATGCATAAATAAGGAAGACTAGTCTAGGGGTTACCTGCAATCACGTCGTCCTCAGCTTCAGCATCAACGGCTGTCATATTGAAAGCTCTGCGCTTCGGCGGATTGGCCTGCTGAAAGGCCCGATCCTGTGGAACCAGAGGTGGTCCTCGCTGTCCAGGTGCCGGTGCGGTCCTCTGAGCGGGTCCAGGTGCTCCAGGAGGCACGGGTCGAGAACCGCGGGTACAATCCTTTACAGCATGAGAAGGCGATCCACAGACCAAACACTGATTCAGCATCCTCCTACAGTCTTTCTTCACATGACCGAGCTTGCCGCAGAAATGGCAAACCAACTCAGCTCGGTTGGGGACAGGTGCAGCTGGCCTTTTGAATTGTGTGGTCTGAACAGGACGAAAACCAGGCCTAGGTGCACTCCTCTGTGGCTCCATCGGGCGCTTGCCCGCCTGACGTGCCCGCTTTTGATAAACTACCTGCTCGCGCTGCTTCGCAGCCACTAGGACTTGCTCATGAGTAGTAAAGGTGTGCCCGGACAATATCTCCTGTATGTCCAGGTCTAAGCCCTGCAGAAAGCGGTGTGCACAGTCCTCCTCGTCTGCTACCAGTGTAGTGGCGAATCGACTCAGCATGGTAAATTCGGCCTCATACTCATCGACTGTCATGGTGCCCTGCTCCAGGTTGATGAAGCGCTGTTGCATCACCCTCTTTTCAGCCTTCGGGAAGTACTGGGCGTCAAACCTCTTATGGAAGGTAGCCCAAGGAATCGGCTTGATCAGCCTAGCCTCTTCAGCATCCCACCAGTGACGTGCATTGTTTGTCAGCTGCTGTTTGGCGAGGTCCACCCAATCGTTCGGGTTGATTCGGGCAAGAGCCAAGTAATCAGCAGTGATGCGAAGCCATTCCTCGGCCGCTAGTGGGCCCTCTCGTCCAGAGAAGCTCGTCGGATGCATCTCCTTGAACTGCTTGGCTCCAGGCTCATAGCGAGGTGGTGGAGGAGCTGGTGCAGCCTGACGTCCCTGCTGGACCAAGTGGTGCTGAACTACAAGCATTTCCTTCATAACACCAAGCATCTGGCGGATGTCGTCACTTCTGCCTCCAGCAGGTACGGGTCCATTTTGGGTGCTTCGTTCCTCAGCCATTCTGAGATAGGAAAACCCAAATTAATCTCGCGTATGTGATTCTGTAGATGCTTGGCCGATGAAAATATTCTCATTGTTCTGAATTTGCAAACGCAAAGAGACTGACCTGCATGGGCCACCACTAAAACCTGTAATGCCCTGATTCCCAAAACGACGGAAGCGAGAGCGTTACTGAGGTCCGCTTGAACCGGAGCGGTGAAACTCAGGTTCATGAAGCGTCTGTGGTAAAATGCAAGGGCAAGTCCTTTGCACGCTTTTCAGAACAACCAGAATTATTCATACATTACAAGCCACATCCAGAAATAATAAGCGTCCACACACGAAATGAAAACAACAAGCCTCAACTGGGCCATAATACAACAATAATAACGTACACGCAACAACGGAAAGACAACTACGGCAAGCAGCAACGAAATCGACCACTAGTTCTCCGCAGGGAGAAACTCGGCGTCTACAGCGAACTCCTGACTCTCCAAGTCAGGTGTCTCGGAAGGAACCTCCTGATACTCAAGCTCGGGATCTGACATACATCCAAAAACATGAATGTATGTCAGCAAGGGTCTGCAAGAAGATGTTAGAACCCAAGGCAAGATATACAAATTTATACTGAATTTAAGAGGCAATTATAATTTAAACGAGATAACAATAAAAGTTTGAGCATGCTGATTTTAAAGTAAAAACATCCTATCATGCAGTTCTAAACAATCTGACGAGTAAAGTAAAACATGTCAATTTCACTGAAATAACAATTTCACTTTGCAAGTTTCGAGTTAGTTTCACACATCTATAATAGGGTTCTCGCCGGTAGGACGTGATGAGTGGGTCGTTCTTCACACGGGGGCTTACCGTGCTTGGCGCTAACCAGATTGGTCCCTCGACGTCCGAAAATACTGGGGCGATCACGCCTTCGAGAGTATCGTGAATATGGGGTCCGGTCACACGTCTGAGCTACGGAACAATAATAATAAAACCGAACGCGAAAAATACACAATGAAACAACATACGTGCTAAAAAATACACGACCGGAAAGTGGCCGTTACATCCTACCCACCTTAAGAAAAGATTCCGCCCTCGGAATCTACATCAACTAATGCTCAGGAAATAAATGCGGGTAGCGCTCTCTCATCTCTTCTTCGCGTTCCCAGGTAGACTCCCCGGGTGAACCATGATGCCACTGCACTCTAACCAGGTCGACGGTCGTATTCCTCAACTGCTTCTGCCGTCGGTCCAGAATCTCAACTGGTTGCTGATTATAGTTCAGATCCGGACGAACCGTGATGTCCGAGAAATCTACAGCATGAGACGGATCACTAACGTATCGACGTAACTGAGATACGTGAAACACGTCGTGAACTCCCTACAGTGACGGCGGCAATGCCAAGCGATAAGCCACCGCTCCAACTCTCTCCAGGACGTCAAAAGGCCCAATATACCTTGGACTCAGCTTGCCTCTCTTTCCAAATCGAATAACTCCCCGATTAGGAGAGATCTTAAGAAAGACATGGTCTCCAGGCTGAAACTCCAAAGGTCACCGTTTAGCATCTGCCCAATGCTTGAAACGGTCCTGAGCAATCCTCAGCTTCTCTCTGATGTTCCTCACAACATCCATGGCCTCAACAATCATCTCTGGTCCTAACAGCTCCCTGTCGCCATTATCATCCCAGCTCAGTGGCGATCGACATTTATTCTCATAAAGTGCGGCAAATGGCGCCATGCCAATGCTTGCCTGGTAGCTGTTATTATAGGCAAACTCCACATAATGAAGATGATCCTCCCAAGATCCCTTGAAGTCCAACATGCAGCTCTCAGTATGTCCTCTAAAATCTGAATCGTCCTCTCGGACTGGCCATCTGTCTGCAGGTGGTACACGGTACTGAAACTCAGACTCGTACCCAGACTCTTCTGCAGACTCTGCCAAAACTGAGATGTGAATCTTGTGTCTCTGTCCGACACGAAGCTCACGGGGACTCCGTGAAGTCACACGATCTCCTCCATATATCTCCTCGCTAGCGTCTCAGTGGACTGTCCCACTCGGAAGGGAATGAAGTGCGCAGATTTGGTCAAAGGTCAATCGGTCTACGATTACCCAAATCGTGTCGTTCTGCTTCGGACTCCGAGGTAGTCCAGTCACGAAAACCAAATCGCGTCACAGATTTGGTCAATCGGTCTACGATTACCTATATCGCGTCGTTCTGCTTCGGACTCCGAGGTAGTACAGTCACGAAATCCATAGTGATGTATTGCCACTTCCACTCCCGAATCGAAAGCGGTTGTAACAACCCAGACGTACGCTGATGCTCCGCCTTAACCTGCTGACACACCAAACACTTAGCAACGCTCCGTGCCACACTTCGCTTCATGCCATGCCACCAATAGTTCAGGCGAAGGTCATTGTACTTCTTGCTGCCTTCAGGATGCACAGAATACGGCGAGATATGTGCCCGTAAAAGCAACTCTTCTCTAATATCTCCAGCTGACACACAAACTCTGGCTCCATACCTCAGCGAGCCATCCTCATGAATCAGAAAGTCAGTCCGCAGACCAGCTTCTACCTGCTCACAGATCCTCTTCAGCTTCGGATCTCCAGCCTGACCTGCCTTGATCCGATCCACGATCGTCGATTGTGTCTGCATACACATTAACGGCGAAACCTCTCCAGGAAGTATGATCTCAATACCAGACTCGCAGAAATCCTGTTGCAACCTCCACTACGAAGTCAACATCATCAACGCTGGAATTCTGCTCAGCGCATCAGGAACTACATTCACCTTGCCAGGATGGTACTGCAAGTCGATCTCATAATCCGCCATGAGCTCCAATCATCGACGCTGTCGTATGTTGAGCTCCTTCTGCGTAAAGATATATTTCAAGCTTTTGTGATCAGTGAAAATCTTCACCTTCTCACTCAGCAAGAAATGCCTCCAAATCTTGAGCTCAAATACAACTGTAGCCAACTCCAAATCATGAGTCGGGTAGTTCTTCTCATGAGCCTTAAGCTGCCGAGAAGCATACGGGACCACATGCCCATGCTGATGCAAAACACAACCGAGACCCTTGCCAGAGGCATCGTAAAAGATCTCAAATCATCCAATCCGATCAGGTACTGCTAGAACAGGTGCAGACGTCAACCTCTCCTTCAGAATAGAAAAGGCCTCCTCACAAGCATCGGACCAAATGAATAGTATATCCTTCCTCGTCAGTCTGGTCATCGGCTCTGCAATACGAGAGAAGTCCTTAATGAAGCGACGATAATATCATGCTAGCCCAAGAAAACTCCTGATCTCAGACGCTGTCTGCGGAGTCAGCCACTCTCTGATAGCCTTGATCTTCTCTGGGTCCACGGCTATGCCATCTCCTGACACCACGTGTCCAAGAAAGGCAACTCTATCCAACCAGAACTCGCACTTGGAATACTTCGCATACAAACGATGCTTCCTCAAAATCTCCAGAACAGTCCTCAAGTGCTCAGCATGCTCCTCCTCCGACTTTGAATAGATCAAGATGTCGTCAATAAAGATAACGACGAACTTGTCTAAGAAATCATAAAATATCAGGTTCATCAGATTCATGAAAACTGTGGGTGCGTTGGTCACACCGTTCTAAAGTTATTAATCCACTAAACAAGGCAAGGAAACTAATGCATGCAAACTAAATAACGTAATGAAAAGTAAATAGCTAGATAAGGAGATCATACCTGCGATCCAATGTAGAGCTGCTGCAAGAAAAGAGTTAGCACGAATAATAATAATAATAATAATAACACGAATGTTCAAGCAACCAATATCAAATAAGATAAATGCAAGTGCCTGAGGCATGACACAGAGCCACAAAGTACGGGCAAAGGGGAAGGGTAAGTGCTGCCAGCAGTAGAAGTAACGCAAATCTTATTTTATTATTTCATAATTGAGTTAATTGGAAATTGGGTAAACTATGTAATACCAGGTCCTGGACTTCATCCCAAATTTGGGGTGAACTAGCACACGACACAGTGGACACGGGCACTGTACGCCGGGCCTCTTAGCTCCCCCGTCCCTGGTAGGAGTGAGGCTCTACAACCTCCTTACCCCTCCACTCCCGATAAAGGCGAGTGGGTATAAACTCCACACATCACATAATCATCTCCCAACTTCACAGTCCAGGCCTCATATCCACAATTTACTCAAACCTCACCTAAAACCCGGGCCTTGTTAACTTACCCTCATTAGAGAGGATTGCGATTTATTCGATTTTATAAGTTAACATCATAAGTGACATGTTAGGGGTCTTGATGGCATGGGTATGCACATATCACCTCAACTGTCCATCATCAGACATAGGGTCATGCACTCACGTGACATGCCCACTATCACAACACATCATCCACTCACAATTTCAATGTATCCATGACATTCAAGCCTCTAACTTTATCAATTATCAATGTGGCTCAAGGCCAACACTAACACATACACGTTTCTCAAATTACAGGATAGTGCCTTCATTGAGGCATTTCATCGAACACATGATATGCATCATGTTCCACATATCAATCACATTAGAAATTTAATAGTATATCACACCAATCAACTTCCTTTTAGGTAATAACAACAATCATGGACAATAGGAGTATAAATGGCAATATTACACAAATCATATCACCGTGTAAAAGCTTCAGCTTGTAGGAAATGCACATGATTTCATAACAAGTGGCTGATATCATCCATTTATATACATAATTTAGCAAACCTTCCTGAAGGAAACTTGTAGATATGATAGTTATGGATTCACAGATAAAATGCAAACATATTAAGTATTTGATTTATGGTGAATTATTTGGTGAAGTGTGTCAAATCTGTTTTTCAGACAGATTTTAGAGCCTGTATTGAAAGCCAATTTTGGACATGTTGGAGCCAGAAATTCGACATATAAGCAATCTGATGAATTTTTAGAAAAACTTGTTAACTTTCCAACAAGACCAAGATCATAAAATTCCATGATGTGTGCTAGTGTTTAGTCCAATTTTACTAAAGTGTGTCAAACCTGAAAATCAAACAGACATGTTGTAAAGATGGAATTTTAGCTCCCAAATTCTGAATTGAACATATATCAAAGTTTATATGATTTTGGAGTATAACTTCATGATCTACAAGCTTATATTTTTTATAACCCTAATTCGAGCTACAATAACAGTAATTACAACCACAACATGAAATAGAATTTCAGGAATTCAAAAGAGGTAATTTTGCTTGGAATTTAAAGAGAATATTCATGAAAATTAAATCTTGGCACATCAATTTGATTTTCCCTAATTCATATTGGTAAAACATGATATAATAACATGAAGAAAAGAAACCCTAAATAGTTTCCAAAACCAAGTTAGTATCCTACCTCAAAATTTCATCTTTCCTTCTCTCCTTTTCTTTCTCTTCTTCTTCTTCTTTTTTTTGTGTGTGTGGAGAATTTCGGCCATGGTTAGGGGAGGGCCGGCCAACATAGGGGGGAGAGGGGAGAAACGAAATTGGAAAGGAAAAGAAAATAAGAATTAAGAAGAGAGAAGAAAAATCTAAGGAATTTTCTCTTCTTATTCTTATTCTTTTCTTTTCTTCCAAGAAAGGAATATTCCCTTGGAATATTCCATGAGGAAATGACCAAAATACCCCTCCATCATCTATGTATTTACAAGTTTGCCATTACTTTACATACACACCATTTAAGTATGTACGCACAGCAAATTTAGTCCAAATGACCGTTTTGCCCCTAACCTTTCTAAAAATTTACGGGGGTTGCCATTGACCCATAACCCCTTTCACACTTGCATGGCTCTTTCTACTCACATCCACGCACACCCATGCATGCATACATGCTTCACACACATACGTCTAACACATTCCTGTTGTTTTACACCCATGACGTCATGTGCGCTTCTCCCGCATTCGTATTTCACATTCTCTACCCTAGCCACGAATTACGACCAAATCTCCCTTACACTATGTCACATACATTGATATCTACACTTATTTCATGCCCACGCATGCATCGTAGGTAGAAATACCACGTGTATGCAGTAGAATACACGTATATGTCGAAATAGGGCATGACATAGTCATAATCCTCGTGACGATATGAACCAGTGGCTATGTTTTCGTTATTTTCCGGAGTCGTTTGACTTTAGCGGAAAAATTGTAATTTCACTAATTACATTCACTAATTACTGTTTTACTTTACCCTAATTACCATTCTAATTACCCACATATGTCGACAGATAAAACCAACACAAGATACATGGCAGCCCATGTGGTATATGAATTCTAAAGTTAGTCTTAAAGCTAAACTTTGCATTAAATCCTTTGACTAAATAGCTATTGCACTCTCATTAGACTAATATTACTTAAACCCTATTTAAACCCTCTAATTACTCTTCTCCTTCAATCAAACCACTCCCAGGCAAACAAAAACTCAACGCACCCGAACCCATTTTTACACGATCTCTCACTCTCTCTCCCGATTCTCCTCTATCCGCTCCGACTCCCCCTCCATCGTGACTGCCGGAGGTCGCCTCCGAGCGCCGCAAAAACACCCGCCGCATCTCCCCACGGCGAGCTCGTCGCAGCGAACCCCCGAAACCATGTCGCCGTCCCTCCTTGCTGCAGCACCGCCCGACGGCAAACAACCACCGCAGCAGCCCCCTTCGACTTCCTCTCCCTCCCGCTCACGTTCCCTCCAACAAAGACGCCCCCTCGCCGTCCGTTTCCGCCGCTGCTTCTAAGAGCCCGCCGCTCCCTCCGTCACTCGCAAGGGCGGAGCCATGCTTGGGCTAAGGTGGGCTATAGCCCAGGTAAGTATTTGAATAAACCCTTGTACACTACTATTCAACATCATAAAGTAGCCCAGTTGGTTGAGCACTCATGTCTTTGACTTGAAAGTTAGAGGTTCGTTTCTTGGCATGCTCAGTTGATAGAGAATTCACTTTTTTCTATACATTATCGAAAAAATTATCTAAAAATTATCCTAGCCCTTGTACACTTTTTTTTGTTATGAAATCCAGCTTTGAAAAAATTATCATTAGCCTGTCGTTACAAAGCACAATTTGATCTAGCACATATTTTAAGTTCAATTAAACACAATTATCTAAACCCACGGGTTAATGACAACAACGTATAACAAGCAAACTTAATTGTGTACGGAAAAGATGAATCGAACGGTGGTCAGCCTAAAATTTTGATACTTCAACCATCAAGTCGTGTCGTATTGGATATGTGTCCGATACGCATGCCAGATACACCCATCAAACATGATGTTTTTCTTGTTAAAGTATATCGTTATAAAGAAGTTGCTAAAGTATCACCGCATCGTATCGTGTAATTAACCATGTTTGATGGCAATTATTGGTAATTCAAAATCTATGAACAAGCAATTAAACACGGATTCAGGCCAAGACTAAGCCGGCTAATGATGTGCGAGTTGGTCATCAGAAAGACCCAGACTTTGGACCATATTTTAACCGGGTCAAATCCATTTCCTACAAATTCCTCAGAGCATCTCCAAAATCCTGAATAATTTAGTGTATATACTGTTAAATTTATATAGTTCAAAGACCAATGTGTAATATTTTCTAACAAATTGATATCAAGATTACATATTAACCTATTGACCACTATCAATGTTGTTTTTGGATGAATGTATACAGTGAATAACATGAAACATTTCCGATTTGTGATCTAAAGAAGTCACTTTTATAAATTGAGTTCAGTCTTTCAACATATTTTTTTGCAATCAAACATAATCTAAGCTGTAATTCTCATTCAGCACATAATAAAACACTATTTAAAGATAACCGAATATTAAAATTGTATTTGCAACTGTACTTTGCCCAAATAGCCAAAAACCTGTGCCAAAAAGATCCAGAAATGAAGCATATTAACAAAAAGAAAAGAAAAGGCAGAATCTCTGTCACCACAAAAATCCCACCTTTTGAATAAAATGTTTCTAAAAGGCTTGCCCGCCAACCGTCAAAATCCAATATCCTAAACTTAATTTGCGTCCTTTTTGTATTTGGTCGTAGCCCAAGGCGGAAACAATTCCTGGCTCCGCCCATGGCCGTTCGTCAAGCCTCCGACGAAGCACCCCACCGTCGACGGCGACCGGCAGCTTCGCCCGACCCCCTCCACGCTCCGACCATCCTCTCAGCCCATCGCCGTCGTCTCCCTTCCCGAGCGCCGCCCCATGCCGCCGCTCGTTCTCTCGCTGTCGTGGGTCAGAAACAGAGATGAGCTGTTTAAATACGAAAATACATTTTGAAATACGTATTTTCGTATTTTCGTATATTTATAAATGATATTATTAGATTTTAATTGTTAGTAATTCGTACATGCCTCAGAAAATTACGAGACTAGTCACAGAAAATCAGAAACGTCGAAACGAATCCATTGGCGCTAGTTTCATCGCCAAAAGGTAAGTATATTTCTCACAGTAAATTTACAAAGGCAAAACTTAAATAAGTTAAATTCTTTTTAAAATTCGTAGCTTGTTACTTTTACGTACACCGACGTACGATAAAAATATATGATATAGTACTAGTAAATTCGATCATTTTGACATCTTGTTTGAAGAATTCTGACGTACGGTTTGCTCTAAACAATTCTTCGAACATACGTTTAAAAATGATTTATCAATTTAAAAATTGTTTTTGGCACCTTAAAATTGCTTAAAAATTATTTAATAATCTTGAAAAATAGTTACTAGCATTAGAAAATATTTTAAGCTAATTTAAACCTATTTGCTTAGTTAAATCGTTTCTTACTCGTTCTTCCATTTATTTAAGAAGTTTTACGTTTTCGTTTAATTGCCAAATTAAGTCGTGAACTTTTGTGAAACTATTGTAAGACTGTTGATACACCAAGACTAAATTGACTTAGTGGAAGATGGAACTTCAACAATATTGAATGGAAGATTGAACTTTGACACTATAGAATTGAAGATGGAATTTCAATAATAAACAGATAGTACACATCCTTTTGACCCGACACTTGACTTGACCTAGGATTAGGGTAGTCTATGATCACAAGTGTCACAGAATGACTGGATGCGCCATATTAAATTACCTCTAACACATTACTGGGGTTAGATCTTTGACAGTTGCCATATCGGAACGGTGGGTACAGCCTCGGAGTTGCTCCTGTCGCAGGCTGCATGTTGGTAATTTCTAGTACTCTTGGACATGGACTCATCACTATGATAGACTGGTTATTGATTATTGTTCTAAGCTCTTTTTCTACAGGTTGCTACAGTGTGATTATTAAATTGTAAATTGTCACAGGTTACAGATGGCTTTGCAAATTATTATTGAATAATGAAACTACAGCAGGTTGCAATTGCTGGAAATATTTAAACTGCCATAACTCTTTTCTATTTATCTTATCACTTGTCTTTTTAGCTTTATTTAATTTAAATGTCTAACGTTTTGGTTTTGAGATTATCTTGCCGAGTATACCTCGCTGATGGACATTTCATTTTGTTGTTTTACGAAATGTCCGTCAGGTACCGACAGTGAGTTCGTTGAAGTCTTTGCTGCAGGAATTGAGCCAGTGCTCGAAGGCTACGTGGAGTACTGTAACAACCCGCTCTCGGGGCCCGTTACTTATTTGGTTTATTCGCAGGTTCCGCAGTTTACCAGTGAAATCAGCATAGTCACAACGCAGAGATGTACCAACAACACTCAAACCAGCTTACAGACATTATTACAGTCCAAATTAAAGTACAACAACAACCAACACTCTCACACACCAATACATGAAAGTAAATGCAAAAAAGGAAATACATAGTACAATACACACTCCGACAGAAAAGTAACTAAAACTCCACGGCCTCCGGGTCGTACACAGGCTCCTCATACTCTGGAGCAATCACCTCAACCAGATCTTCGTCTGTCGGTGCCACAAGTGGAACCGAAAGTAAGTCACAAAGATTCTAAACAAAGAAAAGAAGTACTGTACAAGTATGACAAGCAGAAGTAAAGTAAAGTACGGTGTAGTGTCTGTACAAGTGCAGAAAGTAAAGTGCATGACTGTAAAGAAGTAACTGTGCAAGCTCTGCTAAAATTACGTGACTCAAGTCGGAGAGTACAATATGTGACCGTTCAGTTTGTCTCTTGCCTGGGTGCTACCCAGACGAATGCCGGTAGCCAGGCAGCAGTATGGTTTGTCGAAACGCAGGCAGCAGGACAGGGCGCCGAAACACAGGCGACAGGACAGGTAGACCAAACTCTAGTCACTCACGTACTCTCGCAAACTATGAGTTACCCCAAAACCCGGTGTTGTGTCAAGTACAAGTTCTTTACATGAACGTTCCACGGGATGTTCCAAGTCAATTCCAACACAAGAAAATGGCGTATGTTTCCGTGCTTCGAGCACGTAGTAGTGCGGTGCTACAAGTTCGTACGAGCACAGTGGCTAGATTTCTAAGGTTAGAACCTATCGTGACTTACCAAAATTAATACCGTTGTAGTAAGCCGAAAGAGGATCTAGGGCTTCCTCAGAAGTTGGTACACCAGAGTCTGTACCTGCAACACAAAATACTTATTTTAGAAAAACACGACTTTTTCCTATTTAATAATTAGGTTAGTTTGATTTTTAAACTCGTTAAAACGGTGTCGGAAAATATTTAAAATTTTTATATAAACCTAAAATAATTATTTAGATTTTACTGCAAGAGGGGAGAATTTTCAGAAGCTTCTGTAATTTCTTATAATTTTTAGAAACTTAGAAATAGCTTAAAAATCCTAAAAACTTAAGGAACGTGTATCTTCCGTAATTTCTTACGGGAGCAATACAAATCGGAATTACATGAATGAGTAGTCAAAATGACCGTCTCGAAGTCTATTGTCACATATAATTTTATCAAATATTAGTGTAGGTAAAACCAGCGAGTTACGATTTTTAGAATGAATTATACGTATTTATTTTTAAGGTTCAAAAATTGATTCTGTGAAAATTAGGCATCTGATCGAGGTGAGACCAGCGCCATTGGATCCGAAATGTCGTTTCTGATTTTCTGGGGCTATTCACACATTTTTCTGGGCCCTGTATAATTAGTTATGGACTAAAAACCATTAAACTCTATTAAATAATTAAAAATTACGAAATTTCAAAACAATACTTAATATTTACAAGTTTGCCATCAGACAAACTCACGCAACCCACCGTTGCACGTCGACGAGGAACGGCGAGGGGGGCTGTGGGCGACGGCGGCGGGGTCGGGTGGAGCGGCGAAGTCGTCGGCGGCGGCAAGCGGGGTCGCCGGAGGTCGGAGGAGGCGTCGGCGGCCGCGTGGAGGCGTGGGAGCGGCGGAGGGCGGCGTGTGTGGGTGCTGCTGCGTTGGGGCGGCGCTGTGGACGGCGGAGGCGTCGTCGGCGTGGGCTGGGCAGCGGCGGAGCGCGTCGGCGGCGGCGGCACCCCACCGGTGGAGGGAGAGAGTGAGAGCGTGAGAGTGAGAGAGAGTACGAGAGAGAGAGTGAGCGGCCTGTGAGTTTTTAAAAAAAAATAACTTAGGATGTTAATTTTATTATCTGGGTTTATAGAATTAGGGGGGTATTTATAGGGTTAATGGGTAATTAATGGGGTGGTTAGCTTAGTTGACTAAGCTAGACATTTTTAATACGGTAGGTTAGGGCTTTTGACTAACCTAGGAAATTTTTGGAATGTGTCTAAACGTGTTTATCATGTGGGGTTAAAGTAAATGGTAATTAGGTTATAGTAATTAACTAGGGTAAATGGTGACGGTAAAATTGTAACGAAATTACGATTTTGCCCCTACTAGCAAATGTGTCCGAAAAATTACGAAAACGTACTCACGGGATCGTATCGTCGCGAGGATGGCGAATACGAAGTCCGTTTCAGGGTTTGGGCTACGGGGATACTAGTTTTTGGCCAAAACGTTTAGAAAGCGGGTTTGCGAGTTCTCTATTGAAATGATATCAGAAAATTACAAAATTAATTTGGGGAGCCCTAAATGCTCATAGGAAGCTATTGTAGAAGTTTGAAAACGTTTTGAAGACGTTTGAATAGAAAATAAATTCATCGAATCAAAACGGTAATTTTTGAAAATGAATTTTAACAGAAATGTTTTGGGCATTTGAGGAAATCTGAAAATACTAAAATACAATACAATAAGTCTAGTGCTTTAAAATATTTTTATAGAATTTTTTTTGAAATCATTTAAAACTCCTGACAAACCATTACAAAGTATATTAAATTTGTAATTAAATGTTATGAAAAATTTCGAGTCGTTACAAGTACCTCCCCACAGAAGACTAGACATTCCCCTTCGCGACCGCACTTTTATATATTTGAATAATGTAATTGTTATACTTGTTGATTGCGGCCATACTAGGCATATGTTGTACTTTACTTTCAGACGCTTTAGTATTGTAATAATGTCATTTGTACTATTTCTTATAAGCATGCAAGATCCTGCAATCTTATTTCATAGACGCTTAGTGTGTTTAAAAACCAAGGATGAAGAAAAGAAAAAGAAAAAAAGTATTCCTCCTTGTTTTAAGCACATCGCGGATCCGCTCGCGTCCTCGCTCCCGGTAAAATGGAAAGCGGGGCGTGACACCCATTGTTATCAAATTTTAAATGTAGTACCTCAAATACTTACATTATATCAAATTAGTACTTTTTTAAACATTTGTACCTTAAAGTATTTTAAAAATAGTTCATTTAAAAAGGCAAAGTAACTTATGGGAATTGCAACGTGCACTGGCCATTTTAATCCGCACACATCCACTATTTACAAGTTTGCCATTCAAATTTACCCTCTTTTACCCTCGTTGTCTCACAGCTGCCCTCGTCAAAGGGGGTTTAGGGTTTGAAATGGACGGTGGTAAAGATGAAGAGTGTGTAGAGGAGGGGACGGAGGCAGAGGGGGATGACAAAGGAGATGTCGGCAAAGGCGAATGGGTGAGATAAGAGGCGGAGGGGGAGATCAGAGGAGGGAGAGGCGGGCTGGGGAAGTCGGATAAGGGTGCGACAGGGCCGGGGAGGTTGGAGGAGGGGCGGCGGGGCCGAGGAGGTTGGAGGAGGGGCGGAGGAGGGGGATGGGCGGAGGGAGAGGCGGAGGGGGAGATTGGATGATGGAGATGCTGGCTGGGAAAGTCGGAGGAGGGGACTGCGGCGGGGCTGGGGAGGTTGGAGGAGGGGGCAGAGGAGGGGGAGGGGCCGGTGAAGAGGCGAAGGGTGGGATTGGAGGAGGGAGATGCAGAGGGGAAGATCGGATGAGGGGTGGCGGGGCTGGGGATGTCGATGGATGTCATGCCCCTCTTCCCAAGATATCCAATAAGTACGAATCCATATCAGGTATTTCCAGAGCTACGGGTGTGAAGAAGAAAGACGAAGAGAAAAATAATAGTACATCAAAAAATTCTGCAGGCCATTGCACACGTACTGGGAAGTACAAACAATGCTCCAACTCAAGCTAACCAAGACAACACATTACAAAAGACAAAAAGAGACAAAAACATAATTCCATTTATATATATTAAAGATTTACATCATTTCTTTTATAATATCTTCATGTAAAAAATATCATATACCACACCTCACAACTCTCACCGAACAAAACCTAAAAGGTACAACGTAGTCTCGACTCCTCTCACTCACCAACTCAAATCTCAAGGTTCATAACCCTCACATAAGCTCTACTACTCCAGCCCCCCTTATGCAGCTCTTTGATTCGAGATATAAATTGCATATTTCACCCCCTAACTATCCCCATTTTGTGCCAAAGATTAGGCTTAATTGTGCTCTTTTTGAGTATATTTTCAATTTATGCCTTTTTCGGGGCTTATTCTCATTCTTGGCACAAAATATGGTTTTTATCGTCTTTATTGGCTTCCTATTATTTTTCCTATGCTCCTGCCATTATTTTGATCATATCTCCATTTTTTGGGAATTATTTGAGCATTGGAACATTTTATATGGATTATTGGAGGTTAATATTGTTTTTTTAATAGTCATTATATTTATTTTCACATAAAATGGACTAATTTTTGCTTCTCCTATTTTTCAGGTACTCCTAGGAGTCGTTGAGATTTTCCAGACTTTTCTGAGATTTTTCTGGGATTTTTAGGTATTTTTGGGGATTTATTTGGAGCAAAAGAGGCATTAAAGGCATTTCTGGGATTTTCAAAAAAAAAGAAAAATAAAAAAAACGTTTTTTTTTAATTTTATTTTCAGCGGGCCGGCCCGCTTGGTTTTTCGCGGGCTCAGCGGCCCGCTCCTTTGGAGCGGGCCGTTGTTTTAAATATTAAAAAAATTAAGTTTTTTTTTTAAAAAAAACTCAGCGGGCCTCCGGGGCCGCTCGAAAATTTCGCGCGGGCTTCGCCCGCTCTTTCAGCTGCAGGCGCGCGCAAAAAAAAATTTAAAAATCAATCGCGCGCGCAGCGGGATGCGGGGCACGTGCTGAGCGCGTGCCCCCATTTGCTTTTGCGGGAGCGGGTTTGGCGGGTCGGGTTTCATCAAACCCTACCCGCAATGCTGTTATTTGGGCTGGGGAGTGCGAAAATGGGGGGGAGCTCTCGCTTTTTGACAGTTTTTGGGGCGTTTTTGTGTTTTTAGGGCTTGGGGAGCTATTCTTCTTCCCCAAGGGGCTTGGAGGCCATTGATGAAGCTTGGAGCTTGGAGGAGGCATTTGGGAGTGGAAGAACTCGTCTAGGAGTGACACTTGGGTGAAATTTTCCTATTCTCTTGTGTATTTTGATTTAGGGTTTTGAGTTGTAAATTGGATGTTAATTTTGAGTAAAGATTACTCCTTTTCATCATGAATCTCTAAATTTTGCTTGTGTGGATGTGTTGTTTGATTGTTGTTGTTGGGTTGAGAAATTTCATCCCTAGCACTTTTTCACTTCCTAAATTTGTGTATGAAACTTGAGTTAACTTTGTTTATTGGAACCCTAAGGGGAAATCCAAGAAGAGGATTATCCTAGCGGACCCTCTCTGATGCGCTTATTGTCTATTACTCGCTTGAGTTTCATTCACTACTTATTGCACCCCACTCGTTCGATGAAATGCCGTATTTTCCGATTGAGCTCCCTTATTCGGGAGATCAATTGAGTTATATTTGGGGATGATTTCTTGCGCCCACGGCCTCATTCACACACACACACCACACGAGTCCTCCTTGTTACTTGCCTATTCGGCTCTACACCCTTAGCCACTTGGGTTAGATTTTTAATTTTCACCACGCTTTTTCCCACACTCATCCACCGTAATTGAGGTGGTTGTTTTCACACTTTATTTTTCTTTATCCATCAAACTTGTGAACGTAGAACGACTTGTCCCTGTGATCCGACCCGGTACTCACCGGTTATTTTTATATTGCATTGACGCTCCTACGCTTGGGAGCGGAAGGCGTGCACTTGCACGTTTTCCGAGTCAACCAATTGGCGCCGTTGCCGGGGACAACGGTTTTTATTAGTAGCAATTTTTGATTGATTTTGAAATTTTTAGTGTGATACTTCTATCTCTTAGTGTTGTGTCTTTTCATTTTCTTTATTCTCCACTTATTGAGTCTTTTGGTTGTTTATTTTCATTTTCTTTGGATTTTTTTTAAAAAAACAAAATGGCAGCATCTTCAAATTTTTCGGACATTGATTTGGAGGATATCCCACTTCCGCCATACTTTCATGGCTCGGAGTGGGAGAACCCTCATTTACATTTAAAAAAATTTGAAGAGTGGGTGTTTTCATGTCTTGGTGGGAATATTGATGATGATTGCATATATTTTAGATTCTTTCCCGATTCTTTCCAAGATGATGCTAGATTGTGGTTTGACTCATTGTCTCTCGACTCACATTTTACTTGGTTGTCATTTCAGGCTGAATTTCTCCGAGTATTTTTGCCTACTTTTTTGGAGCAGGTACAGGGGCGACAGGCCATGGAGCAGTATATAGCGAGCTTTATCCAGGCTGATGGAGAGGCCTACCATCAGGCTTGGCATAGGTTCACTGGTTTGATGTTTGCGTGCCCACACCAGAGCTTTCATGAGGATCATCTTCTGCAGATCTTCTACACAGGGTTATCGCCATCTGGGCGGGATTTTGTGCAGATGAGTTGCTGTGGGGAGTTCTTTGATTATTCGACCGAGGATTCATGGTTGTACCTGAGGGACCTTGCAGAGTGGGAGCAGACTGCGCCATCTGAAGAGCCGTCACTTGGATATGAGGATGATGGACAGTCACTGGTTCCATTTCAGGAGACAGAGCAGCAGGTCCAGTGTCAGCTTGAGGAGCCACCTTTGGGCTCTTTTTCTTGCGACCCCATGGGATACAGAGCAGATCAGGAGGATGGGTTGCATGCGAGCCAAGTAGAGGACATTGAGCATATATATTTTGATGAGTCAGAGGAGACGGGTGATGGAGTGTGTGTCGACCACGACGGTGACACGATGCATTTTCACTTTGAGGTTGAGGATGAAGCGGATGTGCATGATGGCCCCGAGCAGATTGAGGACACCATGGAGCCTGAGCCACAGTCCACTTCAGAGTTAGCCTCACAGGTCGAGGCGGTTGAGTACTTAGGGAGGACGACTGAGATGAACTATTTCTGGGATGACGAGGGTGATGCGTGCTTGGATTTACCCGAGACGAGTCTACCTCCAGTCCTGTCACATATGTCACTTCCCTCGCCTCAGGATGCGCACTTGCCAGTCATTGAGGAGGTTTGTCAGGAGCAGTTACCCATTGTGGGGAGTGCCGCAGAGATCGTTGATGTTGATATTGATGTCGAGGAAGAGGATAGCGACGGGGATTGCGAGATGGTATATATTGAGCCCAAGCTCCCTCTTACTCCAGTTTTCTCTCTGCAGCCACTTCCACCTCCTCCTGAGGCAGCGTATCATGCCACACCTAGCGACATTTTTCAGGGAAGTTCCCACCATCTCATGCCTTGCATTTCTGAAACCAAATTTTCACTTCCATATACATTTGTTTCAGATTGTCGTCCATTGCATTTAAATTCTTTTATTTGTTTTGACGACCCGTTTTGGAATGCTTTTACAGGGCATGAGGACATGGCTTGGATTGATGCAGCTCGTCTCCCACATGATCCATATTATCCAAAGGAGATGCTTGGAGTTGCATTGCTGGAATCCAAGGAGGCCGGTGGCGGCCTAGCTCCAAAGCAGCTGGCGGAGGAGCAAAAGGATATGATCGAGCAGTTGCCACCGCCGTTATACATTCGGGATCCGCCTTTTGCTAAGGTGTACTCTTTCCTTTAAGTAGTGTAAATAAATAAAAAAATTAGTTAGTTTGCTTTTGCATGTTTGCTTTCGTATTTTTTTCTCTTTTCTAGGATCTTTTGCCAAGATCTAGTACTCTCCCATCATTGAGGACAATGCTTATTTTAAGTTGGGGGAGAGTGTTAGAATCTTTAGGATTTGTAGGTTTTTGGTGTTAAATTTTTTTTTTGAGATCCCTCCATGTTTCTCCATCACCCATTGATTTTCATTGCATATCATATTTGGCCTTCTCGTTCCTATGCCGCTTGCTTTGTTTAGTCCCTACATGCTTTCATGTTATGCTATTTTTTTCGGATTATCACTTTGGTATCGATTTCTCGATGTTTGATTGGCACGTTTTCATTTATTTTCCAATTTGGAGTCAAATGCTAATATGACATGTATGAATCTAATTTATACGTCGTGATATCTTTTTGCAATAATTTGGGAAAAGTTTGGTGTAAGTGGTCGCATGAATTGGGATGAATGGTGTAGTTTTTGGTTGGATTGGATTTGGCCAATTGTGCATGCTTTGTTTTCTTCTTAGAAGTGGGTGTATGAGTTGATAACTAGTGTTGGAATGAAAAAAGAGAGTAGTATAAGTGAATGCTTCTTTCTAATCGAATTGAGTAGCCGATGCCCCACGAAACATTGGGGAGGAAGCCAAAAATGAGATTTAGGAGATCATTCCATCCATTTGCATATATAGCGTCATCGCGTGTATGTAAATGTGGTCGTGTTTGCATTTATAGCGTTATCGCGTGAATGCAAAACAGAAACAAAAAAAGGAAAGAAAAGAAAAATGAATGAAAAATGAAAGAATAAGCAACATGAGTGATGCAATCTCATCTCCCACAACTTAGAGGAATTTCTTTTGTTTTGGCCATATTCAAGAAAATTGAAAATTTTGACATCGTGATAATTTCCCGATACGTGTGATACAGTGCTTATTACCTTACTTTTCGTTGAATTGGATCGAGGGGAGTGTCATTTGTTGTTTATTTTCATACATTGGGTATATTGACGTTGAAATCATTTGGAAATACTATTTTGGAGTGTGCCATGAGAGTATCTTGGTTTGGTGCATGTTTTTCAATTTAATCCGAATTTATCGCATATTTTGCTAGGGACTAGCAAAAAGCTAGTTGGGGGGTGTGATTCGGGATATAAATTGCATATTTCACCTCCTAACTATCCCCATTTTGTGCCAAAGATTAGGCTTAATTGTGCTCTTTTTGGGTATATTTTCACTTTATGCCTTTTTCGGGGCTTATTCTCATTCTTGGCACAAAATACGGTTTTTATCTTCTTTATTGGCTTCCTATTATTTTTCCTATGCTCCTGCCATTATTTTGATCATATCTCCATTTTTGGGAATTATTTGAGCATTGGAACATTTTATATGGATTATTGGAGGTTAATATTGTTTTTTAATAGTCATTATATTTATTTTCACATAAAATGGACTAATTTTTGCTTCTCCTATTTTTCAGGTACTCCTAGGAGTCTTTGAGATTTTCCAGAATTTTCTGGGATTTTTCTGGGATTTTTAGGTATTTTTAGGGATTTATTTGGAGCAAAAGAGGCATTAAAGGCATTTCTGGGATTTTCAAAAAAAAGAAAAATAAAAAAAAAGTTTTTTTTATTTTATTTTCAGCGGGCCGACCCGCTTGGTTTTTCACGGGCTCAGCGGCCCGCTCCTTTGGAGCGGGCCGTTGTTTTAAATAATAAAAAAAATTAAGTTTTTGTTTAAAAAAAACTCAGCGGGCCTCCGGGGCCCGCTCGAAATTTTCGAGCGGGCTTCGCCCGCTCTCGCGAGCGGCGGCCCGCTCGAAATTTTCGATTTGCTTTTGCGGGAGCGGGTTTGGCGGGTCGGGTTTCATCAAACCCTACCCGCAATGCTGTTATTTGGGCTGGGGAGTGCGAAAATGGGGGGGAGCTCTCGGTTTTTGACAGTTTTTTTGGGGTGTTTTTGTGTTTTTTAGGGCTTGGGGAGCTATTCTTCTTCCCCAAGGGGCTTGGAGGCCATTGATGAAGCTTGGAGCTTGGAGGAGGCATTTGGGAGTGGAAGAACTCGTCTAGGAGTGACACTTGGGTGAAATTTTCATATTCTCTTGTGTATTTTGATTTAGGGTTTTGAGTTGTAAATTGGATGTTAATTTTGAGTAAAGATTACTCCTTTTCATCATGAATCTCTAAATTTTGCTTGTGTGGATGTGTTGTTTGATTGTTGTTGTTGGGTTGAGAAATTTCATCCCTAGCACTTTTTCACTTCCTAAATTTGTGTATGAAACTTGAGTTAACTTTGTTTATTGGAACCCTAAGGGGAAATCCAAGAAGAGGATTATCCTAGCGGACCCTCTCTGATGCGCTTATTGTCTATTACTCGCTTGAGTTTCATTCACTACTTATTGCACCCCACTCGTTCGATGAAATGCCGTATTTTCCGATTGAGCTCCCTTATTCGGGAGATCAATTGAGTTATATTTGGGGATGATTTCTTGCGCCCACGGCCTCATTCACACACACACACCACACGAGTCCTCCTTGTTACTTGCCTATTCGGCTCTACACCCTTAGCCACTTGGGTTAGATTTTTAATTTTCACCACGCTTTTTCCCACACTCATCCACCGTAATTGAGGTGGTTGTTTTCACACTTTATTTTTCTTTATCCATCAAACTTGTGAACGTAGAACGACTTGTCCCTGTGATCCGACCCGGTACTCACCGGTTATTTTTATATTGCATTGACGCTCCTACGATTGGGAGCGAAAGGCGTGCACTTGCGTGTTTTCCGAGTCAACCACTCTTGCTATCAAACCAGACCTGAAACCACAAGATGGGACATGTCACAGCGTGACCCAGTAGGAAGTCTAACAGCACTAGATAGAGACCATTCTCAGAGTTGCTCTACACTACGAAGGTCTAACTACTGGTGATAATTATATATACAGAATTATTGCATAAAGTAAAACAGAAAATCACAGGCATATACTGAAAAGAAAGAATTGCGTAAAGTAAAACAAACAATACTGCATGAAAATCCACAAGTTTAAATAGATCAATCTACATTCATCTTCAAGGGTTGTATTTAAAAATTAGTATTTGGAAACCCGTATAAAACATAGGATCCTATGGAGATGGACTTCACCCAGGGTGGGTGAAAAGTGGTACACCAACCAGCGACACGAGCACTGGAGGAGCCTCTTGTAACTTTCCCTTATAGGAGTGAGAAAATTCTCGGCTTTTATCGGGACAAACGGAGAAAACCAACAATTACCGAATGATGCATCACGAGTACACCACCGGCCTCTCTAACTCTAGCCAACTCCTCCTTACGGGAGCACGAGTGAGAATCAAGCAATATCCACGCTTAGCCAACTCACTCGCTCAGGATCGCAAGTGGGAGCCTCAGCTGGGTCCGCTCCTTAAGACCTACTTTTTACACGTGTTCCCCCATGGAATCTCACCTATCTCGAGATAGACCGAGAATTCCAGGTTGTTGTTTACACTCATTTCATTACTATCAGTTTATAAATAAATTCCTCATTTCAATATTCGGCGGTCTCAATTACCGTATTCACATTTCCACACTTTTTATCATTCTTTCGATGTCGAGATTTAACCACGACCATCATTTTATATAATCATCTCAACATTTCCAATTCATATCAAGATTATTACGATGATACATTCATCACATAATAACATTAACACAATCCACAAAAGACGACAACATAACTACAGAATCACGAATGTCCACATAGTAAGATTATGGCTAATGATAACTTTGATAACGAAAAACACATGGAATCTACTTAACATGGAAGCCTACAGTACAACATGGAGCATGGAGCATACATAATATGATTCTAACATAACAAGCTACTATCATAAAATCAAATGAAAACTATTAGAATGAATTAATAGTAATCATTAATATGAACTAACACGAGCCAAACCTATTCATGTAAATGGGCACCACCTTTAAACACAACAAGGAATACTAGTTTGCTATATGTTAAAATTTAATATGATAAAGTTAACATGATGTGCACTATCATACTACAAATTTACATGCTACAATTTATCATAAGAAATTTAATCATAACTTTAGCAACTAATATAAACACGGAGCATAACATTACTAGCATGAACCTATGCATTTTAACATGGGAGGAATGGAGCAAGGTATAAACATAGAGATGTACACATAGAGCACGAGTTTAACTATAAAACATGAAACATGACTTAAACATAGAACATGGGTATGAACATGATTATAAACATAAACATATAGACCTATGCATGATTCTACCAACACGGAGTAACATCAAATATCAAATGGACAATAAGCATAAATTACATAGCGTAAATTTCCACCATACTCGACACCATAAAACATGGTGTGATTTGAATACAAATTAAACATAATCATGTGGATAGCCTCAAGCCTACTAATTTAGTTTACATTTGAGTATAATTAATTCCTTCATGAAAATTTGCACTTGAGCATGAGAGCATGCAAATTATTTTAATATGGACATTGTTAACATAACTACCATAAGCATGAAACTAAGATTGTTCCCACAACATGGATTACAACATAGGTTATACTAGCATGGAGTACTACATGGAACGGTATGCCATAAACATGCATACTATATTAGCATGGAATACTACATGGAACATTTTGCCATAAGCATGCATACTAACATAATTATTAGCATACTAACATAATTATTGGAACACAACATGTTGACCCAACCAATGAATCATATCATGATACTAATCATGATTAATGAGACATGGTATACTAACTATAATTAGTGAAAATTGCATACTACTAACATAGCTAATGAATCATAGCATGCTAATATAACTAATGGTATATAGCATACTAAATGAACACTGCATACTAAAAAGGGACTTAACTACTACTTATGGCATAACACCATACCATTAACAACATAGGGCATGCCTATAATATACTCATAGTGCAAGCTACCAAATTGATAATATGTCTAACATTAGCCTTTACAAGAATATAAACTAGAGCATTCCAATACAAATATGAGTGTTAATCCTAATTTCCATAGACACGTAGATTCATTTATTCTAAGGGTTTTTTGCATATTCATCCCTTAAATCTTGCATATTTTGATATCTGTCCCTATATTCTTCGTATTTTGAGTTTATTCCCTCAAAACATTAACTATAACCAAAATAGTCCCCCATTCTATTTTTCTATTAAAAAACTCCGTTAGTACTGACGTGTTTAGTCTGTTTGCGGCGGCAACAACTGTGATGAGGGGGAGGTGGAGGGGCAACGACGGCGATGAGAGTGGATGTGGGGATGAAGGGAAAGGAGGAGGATCGGTGGCAGGGAGGAGGGGGGAGATCAGCGGCGGGGAGGAGGGGGATGAAGGGGGGAGATCGGCGGCAAGGATGAGGGGGATGAGGGGGAGAAGGCGAGGAGGAGGATCGGTGGCATGGAGGAGGGGGGAGGAGGGGGAGGAGGGGGATCATCGGCGTGGAGAGGGGATGGTGGAGATCGGAGGCAGGGAGGAGGGGGACGAGGAGGGGGAGATTGGCAGTAGGTAGAAGGGGGGCTGAGGGGGGAGATTGGCGGCGTCGAGTAGGTGTAGGGGGAGATCGGCGGCAGGTAGGAGGGGGGAGATCGGCGGCGGGTAGGAGGGGGGATGAGGGGGAGAGTGGTGGCGGGGCGGTGGGGGGAGAATGGGGAGGAGCCGCCCCCACCCCCCCCCCCCCCCCGCCCCATGCCCCCTCCCCCCACACTGCCTCCCCCTCCTAACCGCCGTCCCCTCATCCACCACCGCCTCCCTCCCCATTAGGGATCAACTTAGTTAATTAACACTAATTGTTAATCAATCGTTAATTAACATAACTATTTAACAGAATATAGGATGTGTGGACTATTTAGTTTACGGCTTAAGATTTGAGGGATTAAACTCAAAATATGAAGAATTAAGGGACAAATATCAAAATATGCCGGATTTAAGGGATGAATATGCGAAAACCCCTTTATTCTAATGAAATTTTCTCTCATACCTTATTCTAAAAATGGCTCCTAACTAGAGTTGTGAGAACCCTGCCTCAATGACCTTCTTCAAGCTTCAGCCTTCCTCCTAGCTTCTCCTTCAAACTCCATGCATCTAAGCTCCAAGCATCCAAAATAGAGTTGTGGGATGAAATTGATCAAAGAAATGGAAGGGGTGGTTCGGCCTAGAGGAGCGGGCCATGGAGGTGGTGTTGGTGGCCGTCCATGGAGGTGGAGGGAGGAGCGAGGGAGGAGAGAAGGAGGGTGGGCCGGCCGGCCATGGGGAAGAGAAGAGGAGAGGATGAAGTTTTTTTGTGAAAAAAATAGTTTCTTTTCTTTTCTTTTTTTTCCTTTCTATTTCTCCCTTTTCTTTTTCCTTAAAATTAATAATACTCATCATCATCACCACTCATTTAGTCAAAACCAAGACAAGTATAGCTCTAAGTGACATGCAAGATGACACTTAAGTGGGTTATGTGTCATGGCTATGGATTTTCCAAAGTTTAATTTTTTAAGAAAATAGGAATACATCATTAATTCTACACACAATAATAATACATAGTATTTCATCCAAATACGTCATTTATATTATTCAAATGATGTTCTAAAAATTATTTAGTTATTAGAAAATTAATAAACATTCATGAAATACCCAAAAATTTCTTACGTACAAATACATCCAAAAATACATTATACTCAGAAACGAGATATTACAGTGGAGGGGGCGGCGGGATGGCTGCAGTTCAGTCGTTTTACTCACCCTGCTCAGCCAAGGATATTTTTGAAATTTTGCTCCGGTTATACGCGTTGAGTAAATTTGTGTGCCAAACTTGTAAATGGTTGGCGCACCGGCCGTTTAAGGGTAAATGGCTGTTGTGCGCCATGCGGAAGCAATCGGATCGTCGAAGTATCTAGCACGAAGAACAAATAGAGAGCATACAAAAGATTTAGGTCGCTTAAACGACCAATGGAACACTTCTCTTAATTTCAAATAAAACGCTCAACCACTACAAAGAAATCCTCACAAATGGCTCTCTCAAAGATCGCTCACAATGATCCTATGGAACTTCCAATAGGATCTCATACAAACTCTCCAATGCTTCAATAGAAGCTCATTGATTCCCAATTTTCGATGCTAAATAACCAAAACATGCCCTCTCTTTTATAGGAATGGAGGGGGAGCGGGTTGGTGCACCAACCCCCCTTGGGTTGGTGCACCAACCTGTAGGAAGATATATGCCCATAAGGCAATTTATCTTGATTATACGTCTTGTTCATACCGTATATGGTACGTATTATTCTAAGTATAAAATCATTTGTATTAATATACTTAGATAATATCCATAGACTTATAGTTAGGTCCTCACATATCTAGATGAGATCTCGATTATGAGTAAGTAAGAGACCGAATAGAAACGTAAGTCTAAAACGGTTCGTGATCGTAGATGTGTCGAGAACTGGATATCGACACATCGGATAGATCACTGTGTCTTAGTCTTACCTTCGAGTAATGATGATCTCATAGTCATTCGACTTGGTGAAGTCGGAGACGAGACACAGGTGCTCATTGGAGAATGAGTTCACTGAACGACCAAGTTAGAGTTATTAAATGGTTAACTTTAATGATCTGTCTTTAATAACTCTAGGGTGATGATAGGTTAGTTGATCCTTAAGACCTGAAGTCATCTGTACAAACCTGTGAGCGGACGGTATAGCTTAGACCCATGATCTAGCTTCGAGGACCAGTCCTGATGAAAGATCTTAGGTTGGGTTGCACCAGAAGCTCTCTAGGTGAGTAAGTGACTAAGATGGGATTCGTCACTTCCATTAAATGGAAGTTAGTGTTATAGGCTCAGTACGGTCTTTATGTTAATCCTCGGCCGGGGGTACGTTGCAAGTAGTACAACGTGTATACAATAAAGACCGCCGTATACTGACCAATGTTGTCTGATAGGGTTGACAGTAAACCATACCCTAGGCCAACAATAACACAGTCTTGACGAAGGGATTTTAGCTAACGGAATTCATCACTGACACAGCCAATGCTAACCCTATGATACTTTTTCAAAGGGTCGATCACGTTATGATGACTCTGAAATAGGGACGACAGCTACTGCTCGTAGTGACCGTCGTCTAGGGGTTTCGAGCCCCAACCTGTAGTAAGGTCAGGCTGTAGGGTCTCACACCGAGGAGTGTTCGTGTCTTAGTAATAGGAATATAGAATAGAGAGAAATATCATTTGATGATATTCACAAGTTGAGTTGTGAAAGTTAGTCGCATTAGCAATAGGGGCACAACGTTGCATTAGATGCTAACTTTAACTAAACGTGTTGTAAATTAGTTACGACGAATTTTGTAGGAACAAACTTGTTGGAAAGGGTTACCTGGATGACGGGATCGTCCCGGTCTAAACACAGGTTCAAACCGCGTCCAAATCGGAGCTCAAACGAGCCCAGAAACGCAGAAAGAGTTCAAGGGGAAGTGGGTTAGACCCACTGGGCCAAAAGGCCCATGTGCAAAGGCAAACGGGCAACGCCCGCTGGCTGCAACAGGCGCACGCCCGTTGCACAGCGGGCGTGTCCCGCTGCAGCAGCGGGCGTGGCCCGCTGTGTGCAGCGGGCGGGCGCCCGCTGATGCAGCGGGGACGGCCCGCTGCACGCAGCGGGCGGGCGCCCGCTGCTTGCAGCGGGCACGGCCCGCTGCGGCAGCGGGCGCCCGCCCGCTGCAGCAGGGGGCGGGCGGCCCGCCCTTGCCCCCTTGGGCGGGCGCGCCCGCTATGTCTAGCGGGCGCGCCCGCAACTTAAGTCAATTTAGGGTTTTTGAAAACCCTAATGACGGCTACGAATTTTGTGTAAATTGCTAAACTTTGAGCAATTGTTTGAGGGGTCAAACGAAGTCGAAATTCGTCACCGTCAGTTCCTACGCGTTCACCATTCCAAGCTTTTCTGATTGATAGCTTGTTTGGTGTCTGAAGTTTAGTATGTGAGGAGAATTAATTCGTTAAAGTTTGACTTTGTGAAAGGCTAACTTTAAAGTTGAAATTAAGCCAAATGACTTAATTTGTTTTTTCTCTTCATGGGGATTGTCCCACATTGCCCGCAACGAGAAGTTGAGTGCTCACTCCCTATATAAATAGGGGTGCACTCTCCTCGTTGAAAAACACACCAGTCAACGATCGGGTAGCTCCAGATTTTTAGAGCAAGCTCGATCCGTGACTAATCTCTCTCTCTCTATTTTCCTATTCTCCGGAGTAGTCCTAGCACGACTACGAAGGGGGTTTGGATCTGATCCGGACGTCTAAGACGCGGGTTCTTCTCAAGTGAAACTTTCTACCGCGTGTGATCGGCTCGGAGGCGAAAGCGGCTCGGGCGGATCGGTGCGAGGGTGCGAGGCGGCTCAGGGAGATCGGGTCAACGCGGCTCGGCTACGAGGAGCTTCTCAAGACGGTGCGGTACATCTTGCCTGCTCCAGGGCCAAGATTCCGGGTATGTGGTTAAGCGTTTTCTAGCGTAGATTTTAATTAGTCGCTTAGTGTAGATCCTTCTTGGGGTGGCAGACCCACTCCAAGTCGGCATAGATCGGGCTAGGTTCTGGCTCCCCAGAGCCTAGCTAAAATGTTTAGCTAGTGTAGAAATTTAGATTTCTGGTTTTTCCGCTGCGCTTATGTGCCTCCGTGGTCCGTCCGACTTAGGACGGATACGGATCCCAGCTCTGGGGGTCCGCCAAAAACCCCAACAGTGGTATCAGAGCCACGGTTATGCTATAGATCTACTATAGCGACTTTTTAAAATAGTTAAAAATGCTTAGCTTTCATGTACAAACTATTTTGCTTAATGTTAAATAGTTTTTAAAATTGTTTCGTGTTTTTTTTGTTTATGCAACACTAAAATTTTATTCACTTTATGCGATAAATTTTAAATAGGTATCCAACATTTAAATACTGTATAAATTTTTTTTTGAGATATGAAAAATTTTAAAGAGTGTTTAAAGTTTATGTAAACTTTAGAAAAATTTTATTTTTTGAAATTTAAGAATTTTTCTTTAGTTACATAAAGTTAGAGATCTTTTAAACTTTATTTGAAAGCTTCTAAAAGGTTTATAAAAGTTTTTAAAAGGGGTTTTAAATTGTTTTAAAATATGTAAGCATAGAAATGATTTTATTTCATGAGATGAAACATAAATTATTTTCTTTTTGTTACATATAGGTTTCTAAAATTATTTTGTGACATTTTAATTTTAGAAGTAAGGTTAAAATTTTAAAGGCCTATGTTTAAAATTATTAGATAATTTTGTACGACCTAGTTTTATGCGATAAAATTTTTTATGAAGGCTTTAAAATTTTAATCTTTAATTTTAAGTGTTAAAATTTAGATTTGCATGTTTGTATTATATAGATAATTTTTTTTTTAAACTTGCAAATACCTTTTATATGTCACTAAAAATGAAACTTTCTTTTATGCGGATAAAGTTAGTTGCTTCATTTCATGTTGTATAATGTATACACAAACCTTGTTAGGTTAGCCATTAAAACATGATAGTGACATGATATGTTTGATAAAACAAAACAACATCGAACCTAATACCTGATTAGGGTAGTCCTTTTGTTTTGTAAATCATTTCATTAAAACGTTCAATTAAATGATTTTCATAAAAAAAGACTAAGTTGAATTGTTTTATTAAAATCCTAATTAGATTGGGGTAGTGAGTTGAACGTAGAACCTTATAGTTGATAAGGACTTAATAAAAGATGTTCAACCAATCTAATTTTTTTTTGAATTTTTAGGATCAACTAGTTGATAAGGATTAACTAGTTCTCTTAATTAAAAGCCATTTAGTTGTTTGGAAAACATAAGATTGATGACAACTCCTTCAATGGATCATGATGTCGGTCAATGTGCTTGGCTAAAGTTTTTGGACCAACCTAGCTAGACTGGGTAATAAGTGGTCCTGGCTTAGTCAATTCCCTGGCCGCGTCCGCTGAACCGCAAGGAGTCGATTCATGACTATGTAAGTCCATCGACTATACCTAAGTCAATACGATAATAATCTTGTTCAAGATAAATCGTAGCCCTCCTTGTTTTAGGAGTTGGCAACTGAAAGAAACATGTTCCGGTTGTTGAGCTACACTCAAGCCAAGACATGTCAATCTTATAGAAACCGATTTCTTGATTGACATCTTAACCTGACTGAAACCGTTGTCTCATCCCTCGAGCTTCGGCGTAAGTCTAACCAAGAATGTAGTCTAAGACCTGACCCAAACCGGCGCGTCGTGCATACACCGAGCAAAGGGGCAAGTCAGGCTAGACACGAAAACAAGGGTCCGACTAGGCTAGCCATTGTGATCCGGTTGAGCACACTCATGATCACAAATGACTAGGGGTAAAAATCGATAGGGAATCATAGTAAATATGATTGATGACGAGTTCGTCTACCGACTGCAGAGTCGGACAACTTGTTGAGATACACTCAAGGTTGTCAGACTCAGGGTAGTCGGATCCCTCTCTCACAAATATTATTTTATAATAAATTGTTTATTATTATGGCTTTAAATAAATTTAGTGGGAGAATATAGTTTTATTAAAACCATTAAAACTATACTACGAACATATACTAACTAAAGTATCTATAAAATGCAGAATGGACTCAGGTCTAAAATACATGGTAGAAAAGAACGTGCTGGATGGAACCAACTACAAAGACTGGCTTAGGAACATTAAGTTGGTCCTTTCCCTAGCTGGGATTGGATACATATTGTTCGAGGACGCTCCGGATAAGCCCGATGAGGATTCGACCCACGAAGAGAAAGAAGCCTTCAAGTTGTACCAGAGGGATGCTGAGAAGGCAAGATGCCTTGCTCTAGCTTCGATGACCAACGAGCTGCAAAGGAAACATGAACATATGGATGTTCAGAGCATACCCCTTAATGCGCAAGAGTTGTATGGCAAGCGATCCAGAGCTGCCAAGTTCGAAGCTACTAGTAACCTCTGGGGCACGAAGATGACGACAGGACCCGTACAAGATCATGTTATCAAGATGATCGGGTACGTAGAGGACGCCGCCCAGTTAGGATTTGTCCTGGACAATGAGATGTCCACGGACATTATCCTAAAGTCTTTAACTCCCGAGTTCAAGCCCTTTATAACTGGCTTTATAATGAACAGCCTTGAGACGGATCTTCCTGGTCTCCTCAATATGCTCCGGCAATTTGAGGAGATTGAGAAGAAGCCGACTGCGCTAGTTGTTGGCTCTGCTACTTCCGACCAGCCGAAAGGCAAAGGGAAGAAGAGGCAGGTCCCACAACCTGCGAAGGCTAAGAATGGGAAGAAGAAGAACAAAGGGGCCCCGTCGAAATCTGAGTGCTTCCATTGCCACAAGATTGGCCACTGGAAGAGGAACTGCAAGATCTATCTTGCAGAGAAGAAGAAGGGGCATACTGATGCCTCTACCTCAGGTACAAATTAAAATTCAATTAAATGCAATTATTTCCATTCATATAGTGTGAGACACTTATAGACATCTGTGTACTGTATACAGGTGGCTGATAAGAACTGGAGATTGGAGAAGCACGGAGATCGGTCGGTAATTAAAACAACAGTTGCTGCTGGGACCGCTCAAAGACTTCTGGAGACGCTGATCGTGATGGAGATGATATTTTTCTTATTTGAATAAAATGTATCATCTTTAAGGATCGAAAACAATGAATGAGTGCTTTGCACTCAAGGTTTATTTTTTAATAAACAAATTAAGGTTCTTTTAATGAACCCGTTGTTTTGGAATGGATGTCTCGATTGTTGCAATTGAAATTGAATTGGCTTAAATTCTGTGGATGTGACTTTTCTGTGATGGTTGCGTATATTTTCGAATGATGGTGTATAGCTTCGATAATATTGTTTTTGGAGCTGACTAAATGCTAGAAGTCAATCAGTAGTTAAGTATAGGTTCCAGGGGGCGTATAAATTGTGTGCGATCACAACAATACGCATATCAAGATTAATTCTTGATTATCTGCATTTAGTTATTAAAAGAATTAATACTGAATGTGGTTAAAGGAATAAAGTACAATGTAGGACGTTTTGATTGAACGAGTCAATGTCAAGTTTCCTTAAAACGATCTTGACTTGACTCATTCGTCAAATCGAATCTAACACTTGTACATTCCATCTGAGGCACTTACCAAATGGTTATTTTTGCTCATAAATCTAAATATGATTTAGATATTATATTGAAGAAATTTGACCAGGTAATTCTTAAAGTCAGTGGGAGCGTATTAATATACTTAGTTCCGTTTTTCGGACTGAGTAAAAAGGATTTTTCACTTTAATGAATCTTCTATATAAATCATTAAGTCAAAATTGTTTTGATTTAATCGTATATATATAGAGACTTAGGGTGTCAAATATGTAATTGACATATTGACACAATAAAGTGAAGTGAGCTAGAACTGACTTACGGAAATGTTAGACCCCACATCTAAATCGTATAAGCCAACTGTTAGCTATATGAAGTTAGGAAAATTGATCCAGATCATTTTTCAAAGGATCAACCCTGTGTGATCAAGAGATGTAATTTCAATCCATTAAAATTCGTTGTAGATACTTATTAGTAGAACCATTCTTAGGTTTGCCATATCAAATGTCAAAGTGACTGATATGCTATAACGGCATGAGATACCGAGATAAATAGCCTAAGTGCAAGTGGGAGATGTAGGAAGATATATGCCCATAAGGCAATTTATCTTGATTATACGTCTTGTTCATACCGTATATGGTACGTATTATTCTAAGTATAAAATCATTTGTATTAATATACTTAGATAATATCCATAGACTTATAGTTAGGTCCTCACATATCTAGATGAGATCTCGATTATGAGTAAGTAAGAGACCGAATAGAAACGTAAGTCTAAAACGGTTCGTGATCGTAGATGTGTCGAGAACTGGATATCGACACATCGGATAGATCACTGTGTCTTAGTCTTACCTTCGGGTAATGATGATCTCATAGTCATTCGACTTGGTGAAGTCGGAGACGAGACACAGGTGCTCATTGGAGAATGAGTTCACTGAACGACCAAGTTAGAGTTATTAAATGGTTAACTTTAATGATCTGTCTTTAATAACTCTAGGGTGATGATAGGTTAGTTGATCCTTAAGACCTGAAGTCATCTGTACAAACCTGTGAGCGGACGGTATAGCTTAGACCCATGATCTAGCTTCGAGGACCAGTCCTGATGAAAGATCTTAGGTTGGGTTGCACCAGAAGCTCTCTAGGTGAGTAAGTGACTAAGATGGGATTCGTCACTTCCATTAAAGGGAAGTTAGTGTTATAGGCTCAGTACGGTCTTTATGTTAATCCTCGGCCGGGGTACGTTGCAAGTAGTACAACGTGTATACAATAAAGACCGCCGTATACTGACCAATGTTGTCTGATAGGGTTGACAGTAAACCATACCCTAGGCCAACAATAACACAGTCTTGACGAAGGGATTTTAGCTAACGGAATTCATCACTGACACAGCCAATGCTAACCCTATGATACTTTTTCAAAGGGTCGATCACGTTATGATGACTCTGAAACAGGGACGACAGCTACTGCTCGTAGTGACCGTCGTCTAGGGGTTTCGAGCCCCAACCTGTAGTAAGGTCAGGCTGTAGGGTCTCACACCGAGGAGTGTTCGTGTCTTAGTAATAGGAATATAGAATAGAGAGAAATATCATTTGATGATATTCACAAGTTGAGTTGTGAAAGTTAGTCGCATTAGCAATAGGGGCACAACGTTGCATTAGATGCTAACTTTAACTAAACGTGTTGTAAATTAGTTACGACGAATTTTGTAGGAACAAACTTGTTGGAAAGGGTTACCTGGATGACGGGATCGTCCCGGTCTAAACACAGGTTCAAACCGCGTCCAAATCGGAGCTCAAACGAGCCCAGAAACGCAGAAAGAGTTCAAGGGGAAGTGGGTTAGACCCACTGGGCCAAAAGGCCCATGTGCAAAGGCAAACGGGCAACGCCCGCTGGCTGCAACAGGCGCACGCCCGTTGCACAGCGGGCGTGTCCCGCTGCAGCAGCGGGCGTGGCCCGCTGTGTGCAGCGGGCCAGCGCCCGCTGATGCAGCGGGGACGGCCCGCTGCACGCAGCGGACCAGCGCCCGCTGCAAGCGGGCGCCCGCCCGCTGCGGCAGCGGGCGGGCGCGCCCGCAACTTAAGTCAATTTAGGGTTTTTGAAAACCCTAATGACGGCTACGAATTTTGTGTAAATTGCTAAACTTTGAGCAATTGTTTGAGGGGTCAAACGAAGTCGAAATTCGTCACCGTCAGTTCCTACGCGTTCACCATTCCAAGCTTTTCTGATTGATAGCTTGTTTGGTGTCTGAAGTTTAGTATGTGAGGAGAATTAATTCGTTAAAGTTTGACTTTGTGAAAGGCTAACTTTAAAGTTGAAATTAAGCCAAATGACTTAATTTGTTTTTTCTCTTCATGGGGATTGTCCCACATTGCCCGCAACGAGAAGTTGAGTGCTCACTCCCTATATAAATAGGGGTGCACTCTCCTCGTTGAAAAACACACCAGTCAACGATCGGGTAGCTCCAGATTTTTAGAGCAAGCTCGATCCGCGACTAATCTCTCTCTCTCTCTCTATTTTCCTATTCTCCGGAGTAGTCCTAGCACGACTACGAAGGGGGTTTGGATCTGATCCGGACGTCTAAGACGCGGGTTCTTCTCAAGTGAAACTTTCTACCGCGTGTGGTCGGCTCGGAGGCGAAAGCGGCTCGGGCGGATCGGTGCGAGGGTACGAGGCGGCTCAGGGAGATCGGGTCAACGCGGCTCGGCTACGAGGAGCTTCTCAAGACGATGCGGTACATCTTGCCTGCTCCAAGGCCAAGATTCCGGGTATGTGGTTAAGCGTTTTCTAGCGTAGATTTTAATTAGTCGCTTAGTGTAGATCCTTCTTGGGGTGGTCAGACCCACTCCAAGTCGGCATAGATCGGGCTAGGTTCTGGCTCCCCAGAGCCTAGCTAAAATGTTTAGCTAGTGTAGAAATTTAGATTTCTGGTTTTTCCGCTGCGCTTATGTGCCTCCGTGGTCCGTCCGACTTAGGACGGATACGGATCCCAGCTCTGGGGGTCCGCCAAAACCCCAACATAACCCACCACCAAACCCCCTTGTGTTGGTGGGCAGCCCACACGGGCTAATTGAGCCAACTACCACAAATGTCTACCTTGGCGAGATATTAGGTCTATGTCACACAATCGACCGTCAACGCTCCTTCTCGGTGAGAATCATCTCGTGTTCCCGTCATCATGCCTCGAAAGGCTCATATGGCTTTGCAGAGCCTCATTGTCCCATAAGGAGCCACCAAAGTCATCTCATATTGTCAACATACAAGTCCGAGCCATACTCAAACTTGACTCCGATATCGACCTTCATAAGCTCTTCCGTCGAACAATCACTAATGCAAAGTAGCTCCACCCGATCCTTGGCTTCATCAGTCGTCGTTGATTCCATCTCATCACACCAATCTTTCATTCGTCCACATAGGTCGCCATTGTGCTCCACCTCACCGAATAAGGTTGGAAACTCATCACACCTGACAAAGAAAGTAAACGAGACCCTTCTTGCAGGTTGGCATCTCTCATACCTTGGTCTCCAAACTTTGATAGAATCCATCCGTTGTGCAAGTTGTGGGGATAAGGTATCTCCACCATACTGACTTGAACCATCACCTCTATTAGCACCACCTCTCTAGAGATCATTTAATGATGTCTTTGTTGCGTGCGAGCTTGAGTCGGTAGCTCGCTCATCTGAAACTCTCGTCGTCTTCATCATCACCGTACCATCCAAGTAATAGAGGTTGCCTTCACGCTTCCCCTTCATCAGGATCATTGCTCCTCATGTCACCTTCAAAGCGCCGTCCTCCATAGTCACTTTGCAACCCTTGGCTTCAAGTGAACCAAGCGATATCAAATTGTACTTCACATCTGGCACATAATGAACATCATATATGTCCCGTGTGATACCATCACTCATCTTTATGCGGACCGTGCCAACGCCCGCTGTCGTGCATGCTCCATCGTCTCCAAGAAGGACTTTACGCTTACAACCTTCATGGAAAGTAGTAAAGTACTCTCTGTGGGGTGTTATATGGAACGAGCAACCCGAGTCGAGCACCCATCCCCCCTTCATCACCCCTTCCGTCGCACCAACTAGGACCCACTCATCCACCTCCTCGCTTTTGACGATGTTGGCGGTAGCTTCCTTCTTCTTATTGGCCTTTGGGCACTCTCTCGCCCAATGTCCTCTTTCCTTGCAAAAGGCACATTGATCCCTCTCGATGTCTGTGCGCGGCGCTCTACTACTGTCCCTCGTCTCAGTTCTATGGTTTCCTTTGTGGCCTCCACTCATTTCATTGCTTCGACCTCTCACCACGGTAAGTGCATCGGACCCTTGGCCCCTCATCTTCTCATCATCCTTCTTTCTAAATTCATTGCTTGTGAGAGCGTTAGAAACTTCGATGAAGGTGATAGATTCTTTACCGTAGGTTAAGATTGAAACGATGTGCTCGTAGTATTTATGTAGGGAGTTGAGGAGAATAATCGCCTTGTCCTCATCTTCCACCTTGGCGTCGATGTTCTTCAGATCTGTGAGGAGTTTGTAGTAGTAGTCGAGGTGTGCTTCAACTGAAACTCCTTCCTCAATCTTGAGGCCAAAGAGCTTCTTCTTTAGGTGTAGGCGATTCTGGATATTCTTCTTCATATACTTCTCACCAAGCGCATCCCATAACGCTTTCGCGTTCGTCTCCTCCATGAAAGGGTACTTCTTCTCCTTTGTCAGGTAGAGCCGGATCGTGCCGCAAGCGGTCTGGTTCATCATCTTCCACTCCGCATCGACATCGTAGTCGGCCTCTCATCTAGTACTTGATCTTGACCAAGTTAGTTCAAGATGTCAAGTACTTCGCATCTCCACATGCCGAAGTTGATACGCCCATCGAACTTCTCAATTTCGAACTTCGTATTGGATACGATAGTTCGCGTTGTTGAAGATTGCGCCATTAGAGTAGAAGGATTGTCGTCGCCACCTTTACCCATCTTCTTCGTCTAGAACTTCGTCGCCAAAGCTCTGATACCAATTGTTGTGCGCCGTGCGGAAGCAGTCGGATCGTCGAAGTATCTAGCACGAAGAACAAATAGAGAGCATACAAAAGATTTAGGTCGCCTAAACGACCAAGAGAACACTTCTCTTAATTTCAAATAAAACACTCAACCACTACAAAGAAATCCTCACAAATGGCTCTCTCAAAGATCGCTCACAATGATCCTATGAAACTTCCAATATGATCTCATACAAACTCTCCAATGCTTCAATAGAAGCTCATTGATTCCCAATTTTCGATGCTAAATAACCAAAACATGCCCTCTCTTTTATAGGAATGGAGGGGGTTGGTGCACCAACCCAGGGGGTACCAAACCCCCTGGGGTTGGTGGGCAGCCCACATGGACTAATTGAGCCGACTACCACAATGGCAACCTACAATAGTGGTTTTGCGCGCGAGTAAAATGGCCTGCGCGCGTAGCAATTCCCGTAATTTGATTGGTGATTTGGAAAATACAAAGATTTGAAGCCGATTTTTAAAACTCTAGCTTGGAAGTATTCTAATTAAAATTGCATTCTTTTGGTACTGAGTAAAGCCGATTTATATAAGCAGGGAGTGACATAATACTATGTGTTCTTGTGTTTTTGAGCTTATATAGAAAATGGTCTAATTTTGTCTCTTGCTTTTAATTGAGAGCGAAAACTTATCTTCCATTTCAAGTTGAGAAGTAATAAGAAGCTAGATAAGCAAAGCAACACAGTTACGGACTCTAGCACAACTTCATTACTATCAAAGATCACAAAAATCAAATAATTAATATAATTGTCATACAAGTAAAAAACTAAACAGCAACAAATTTTGCTAGCAATTGCGGCAACAACAGCAAAAACATCTCTCACACAAAAACACCACCATCAAATTACAACAACAACATCAAAGAACCTAAAAATTCAAATCAAACCACTTGAAATGGGAGCCAATCTTTCCTTCCAACCCTCTCATCTCCCCCCTGCAGCTGCCCCTTCGAACTCTCCACATAGACATAGAATCTCGTCACAAAGGCCAACACAAGCACAATCCACTCGAGCACAAAAACCACCAGCCCTAAAACCCCAACCATCCTCAATATCACCACCCCATCCTCTTCTTGCACATAGGACTTCATCGTTCGGAGGAAATCGCCGGTCTTTGAGAAGACCAGCAGCGCCACCGCCCCCTGGAAGATGGCGATGAGGACGGTGGCGGCCATGTGGGAAGCATGACATCTAGCCGAGGAGTCTGAGGTGGAGGTGGAGCAGGCGGCGACGGAGAGGACGATGGTGAGGAGGTGGAGGAGGATGACGAGGACGCCGACCGCCGAGGGGAGGAGGCGGAGGGAGAGCGTGAGGAAGATGCAGCTGGTGGCGGCTCCGATGACCACGTAGTTCGCGAGGAGGAAGAACTTGTGGGCATGGGACTGTGAGTTCGAGAGGCCCATCGAGAAATTTTGGAGGGAAATTTGGGGATCTGTGGGAATTTTCTTGATGATGGAGGTTGGGGAGCTGAGGGTTTAAAAAGAAGCGAGGGGGGCGAAAATTTGAACGTTGGAACTTTGGGAGATGGCCGTTGGGAAAAGGATAGAAACGCAACGGCTAGTTTTTTTTTGGGTGGGCATTGCTGCAAATAAAGTCTGGGCCTTTGGTGTGGATTTGGATCTTGGGCCTCAATCAGTTAATGTCCAGATGAATCTAGTCAACAAAGGACAACTGCGAGCAAGAGTAAACTTTTGTTGGTCTCTTCTTCAATTATATACTTTTCTTGCCGTTGAATCTCTCCTCTCTTTCTGTTAGAACCCCAAAGATTCGATTTTTCCTTTGATCTCCAATCGTTTGTCATTTTTGCATTTGATTCTCCAATTGTTTTATGAACTGAGACGGGCAGTCATGTAAGTTATGAAATGCATGTGAAGTGTTTGTTTAAATGCGTCACTCAATCCTGGGTTGGCTTCATTCGATGATTTCTTTCCAAATTTTCAGTTTTTAAATTTTTTAAGGATCATGCGGCATGAATGTCAACATCATGATTTTGTTCACGAGTTTTATTTATTAAAACTGGGCTATGACCCTTTGCATGTCTTTCAAATTTTGTAGTTTCTGGAATTGAAGGAGCTCATAATTCTGTTGTGGGCCGATTTCGATGGGTCAAACTGACAGCATACCGGCTGCAGAAGACACGAGCAGCCAGGCAACTCCGCCTGCAGCAGCGCCGACTGCCGAACCCTCTTCCTCAGCTTCGCCTACTTCCTTCGAAGTTCTCATTACTGGTCAGTTTCCCATGTTTCTTTCTGTATTGAACAATACCATATTTCGTATTGAAGTTCGGAGTGTTATTTGCTCTTTACGCAGTAAACACATGTTAGAGAGCCTTCCCCATTCATGTTAATGTTCTTATTGCATCTGACCATATATAAATAGCTGATGGTGGGGGGAGCGAGCGCGTAGCTCGGCCCGTGCCCCTCTCTGGTTTGGGTGGCGGGGATTTGGCCTGCCCCGGAGTCTTTGAGAGGACGGGTATTAGGCCGTTGCCTCCCCGGAGTCTTTGAGAGGACGGGTATTAGGCCGTCGCCTTCCCGCAGCCTCTATAGTCGGACGGGTATTGGGCCGTCGCCTACCCCGCATATGGCGCTCCGATTTGGGTGGCGAAGCTCCGTAAGCTTGCCCCGGAGGTCTTCATTGGTGGGGGAGCGAGCGCGTAGCTCGGCCCGTGCCCCTCTCCGGTTTGGGTGGCGAGGATTGGTTCTGCCCCGGAGTCTTGCGTTTTAAGCTGAAATTTTCAGGTGGAAATGGCGAAATTCGAAGATGCAAAAGGGAAAAAGATATTTCATTTGGGACTTACAGTTTCCGATTACATTACGACTGGTGTTCCGCGTTTCTTAGAGGGATTAGCCTGCCCTCTTCTTTGTCTGGTCTCCTGCCTCCGACGAAGCCCCCGAGGTGACCCGTTTGGATCAGCCGCTCGATTTCCCTCTTAAGGGTGAAGCAATCGTCGGTGTCATGGCCGTGGTCCCGGTGGTACAGGCAATATTTTTGGAAATCTCTCCGAGCCGGGTCCGATTTCATTTCCCTGGGTGGCTCTGGCAGCAGTCCAGCTCTCGTTGCCGCGGCCAACACCTCTATCAGGGGGACATTGAGCTGCGTGTAGTGCGCCCGCAGGGGACCTTCCTGCCTTGGGATGGCTCGGGTGGGTCCCTGGGCCGGGGCGAACTCTCGGGCCGGGCCAGGGCGATCTTCTGGGCGGCGCCCCGTTGGGTCGCGCCTCGGTTGGACCAGTTGGTCGCGCCCCCTGATGCCCCTCCTCTTGCCTTGGTCGAGGGTGTGATCTAGGCTCGCCTTGGAGCGGCTTCTCCAGGGGAAACAGTGCCTTCGTGCCGAGAGTCTCTTCGGCCAACGCATGCCTCTCTGCCATAGCGACCAGTGCTTCGTAGTCGATCGGCGGATCTCGGAGAAGGGATTTGTGGAGGCTCCGAGTCCGTAGTCCCGTTTGAAAGCCAGCATGAGCACCTCGTCATTGCAGGTCACCACCGCTCGTCTCTCATCCTGAAAACGGCGCAGGTATTTCCCCGTCGTCTCTCCTTCCCCTTGGACTATCGTGCTGAGATAGTCCAGGGGCTTCTTCTTCGTCCGCCCGGCCCGGAACTCCTGGCAGAACTTGTGGGACAGTTCGCCAAAGCTCCCAATGGATCTCTCGGGTAGGCCGAAGTACCAATCCAACGATGTGTCCCTCAGACTTTGCGAAAAGAGCCGGCATAGGAATGCCTCATCCACATCATGCGCCTCCATTGCCCCCGGGTATTATTGCACGTGCGTGAGAGGGTCGCCTCTTCCGTTGTAGGTGGCCAGGTGGGGGGGGGGGTTTGAACCTTACGGGCCTCGGGACGGACGTGATCCACCGTGCCAACGGTGTGGCCTCCGGGTAGGCAGAGCGCTCGGGCGCCCCTTCGCCATTCTGGGGTCTGGCTCCGGTCGCGCCTTGGCTGCTGACGGTCTTCTCGCCCCGGGGAATAGCGTAGTGGTCGCCTGGGGGACTCCTTCCACGGGTAGAGGATTCAACGGGTTGCGGGCTACGGTCCTCCCAGTACCACCGCCCTCCGGCCGTATCCTCCCGGACCTCCCTCCGCTCCTGATTCTCCCTCAGGAGCCTTTCGCGCTCGACGGTGAGGAAGCGTAGTTGTCGACAAACGGCTTCCTCGTTCAGACGATCGGGGGAGTGGTGCTGACGAGGCGGACTCCCCCCGGTGGAGATTTGGCCAACGGCGGGCCGCGCCCGTCCAGGGGCCATCGGCCCATCGCCGACGTCTCCGGGATCTCCCGGTTTTCGTTCTCCCTCCGGAGCCTTTCGCGTTCCGCGATGATGAAGCGGAGCTGGTGTCGGGCGGTCTCTTCGTCCAGGTAGGCCCGCCGGGCGGTCTCGGCCGCTTCGTCCAAATGCCTCTGCGCGGCGGCCGCCTCCTCCCGGCGCCTCCGCAGCCGCGCGACCTCCATTTCATCCTCCAAGAGCTTCCGCTGGGCTGCAATCTCCTTGGCGAGCCCCTGGTCTCCCCCTCCTCCTCGAACTGAGGGTGAAGATTCCGTCTCACGTTCGGGGGCTCCGAGGGGCCGGGAGGTGCCTCTGTTCCTGTCGCTGCGCAGCCTCCCATCGCCTTAGTAAAGGCCTCAAAGTTTTTCTGGATCGCGCGGGCCGAGGCCTGGACTGTCTCGGCCTCTATCCCCGGAGGGGGGTCAGTCACCGGAGTGATTGGTAGAGAGAGTGGCTCCTGACCCATGAGGTCCTTGCCGTGGTCAGGGTTCCGGGCGATCGGCATGGGGTCTAACATGGGTGTGACCCTTCGTTCCCACAGACGGCGCCAATTGTTGTTGCGGGGTGGAACTCGCGTACAATGAATTTGTATTAGGGGGAACCAAAGACACGGTGGTTATATTGATAAGAGGATTTAGGTAGGCTTTTTGACAAGTGATTAATGGGGTGATGAGGCTAAACTTGCCACTGGAGCAGACCACGGAGTCGAATCCCGCCGGATGCGGGGGAGGAGGATCGGACTGCGGGAGCCGAAGGCGAATCTCGGCCAAGGGGCGAGCTACCCTGCACAATGAGCAACTCGTCAGAAAGGTCTGAAAGGCCGGGTTGGGGTCCAACCCTTAGCCTCTCCGATGTCTAAGTCAGCGACTTGGGCCTAAAGCGGGGCTAGACACGCAGGTCGAACGGAGGGTGTGTTGACCGTACGTGACGAGCTATGAGTGGGAGAACAAAGATATGGACGACCTTTACTCTCGTGTGTGAATAATTGGATTGAGAGTGAATTTGCCAACCTCCTCACCGTAAGAAGTGAGGGGGTATTTATACCTGGTGGGAGACGATTAGGTGGGGCTGACCTGGCACGCTGACTCGACGTGCTGAGCTGGCTTGACTGTCAGCGGAAGCTTCTGACGTGGATGTCAGGAACAGGAGTGTCAGCCTCGCTTTTGTCAGATGGCGTAACGGCCAGGGGCGCTTTTGTCAGGGTGTCAGGGTCGAAAGCATTAAGTGTCAGGGGGCGCAGCGGCCAGGGGGTGCTTTTGTCAGATGGTCGGACGGCGTTAGTGTCAGTCGCGTCCTTATACTATGTTGTTTGTCGTGTGTGATGAATCAAGGGTCCTGTGGTGCTATTCCCCACGGCGGGGGTCGCATGGGGCCGCCGGGCCGACCTGTTCGCGGGTCGTTCGGCCTGGCCGCACACCTTTTCGGGTGCGGATCATGGACCGCTGGCAGGGAGGGGTACGGATGCGCCTCTGTCAGCATCCAAGGCTGCGCTGTCCGGGTATATCCCGAACGCACTGCCCCTGGCGGGCCGAGCGAGAGCGGTTATACGCCTCTGCCGGGAAAGGGGCGCTGCGAGGCGCGCCCATTCCCATGTAGCCTCGGACCTCCGGGCTGGCCGTCCGTTCGCAAAGGGGCGAGTCAGTGAGGTATATTAGTGGTTCTGGGCGGGAGCCGGACTCCCACGATCTTTAGGTCGTAACAGGTCAAACTGAGAGCATACCGGCTGCAGAAGACACGAGCAGCCAGGCAACTCCACCTGCAGCAGCGCCGACTGCCGAACCACCCTCTTCCTCAGCTTCACCTACTTCCTTCGAAGTTCTCATTACTGGTCAGTTTCCCATGTTTCTTTCTGTATTGAACAATACCATATTTCGTATTGAAGTTCGGAGTGTTATTTGCTCTTTACGCAGTAAACACATGTTAGAGAGCCTTCCCCATTCATGTTAATGTTCTTATTGCATCTGACCATATATAAATAGCTGATGGTTACTTCTAACCATATATAAGTATACTAGAAATAACCTGTGTATGCACGGAGCGAAAAAACCCCGACGAAGAGGATGCGGTGAACGAAAATGAGCGAAAAGTGTGGGTGTGCGTGCCGGTATTGTCTGGGGGGGGGCAAAAGTGCAAAGTCTGCGGGTTAAAACGCAAAAAACCTAACATGTAAATAGGTGGGTGCTTTTTTGGTTTTTTTGGGGTGAATGGCAAACATGTAATTAAGTGAGATTGTGATTTTTTTGAGGGGATGACAAACATGTAAATTAGTGGCTTGATGGGGGTGAGGTTTGGATGAGGTGGAGGATGAGGTGGAGGGGGTGATGGGACATTTGTCCTAGTCACACTTTTAGTGCCACCTAGGACAAATGCATCAAATGTAATATAGATTCTAACAGTTAGAGAATCCACGGTGAACAAAGGAAATAACATTTTCAACATTGCCCCAGTATTGTCTTGGTTCTTCTCATCGGGTTCTAGAACTGTGATTTTTTTATCTACCGAAGTCCGGTTAAACAGAAGAGGAAAACTACAAAATAACAACATAGTCTTTTTCTTTTCATTCCTCAGGAGCTATACCATATACTCCTTCGAAGTTCTCATTACTGGTCTGTTTCCCTGTTTCTTTCTGTATTGAACAATGCCATAGTTTGTATTGAAGTTCGGAGTGTTATTGCTCTTTACTCAGTAAACACATATGTTAGAGAGCCTTCCCCATTCATGTTAATGTTCTTATTGCATTTGACCATATATAAATAGCTGATGGTTGCTTATAACCATATGTATACTAGAAATAACCCGTGCACGGAAAACCCCGACGAAGAGGATGCGGTGAACGAAAATGAGCGAAAAGTGTGGGAATGCGTGTCGGTATTGTCGGGGGGCAAAAAGTGCAAAGTCCGGGGGTTAAAACGCAAAAAACCTTGGGGGTGGCAAACATGTAAATATGTGGGTGCTTTTTTGGTTTTTTTTGGGGTGAATGGCAAACATGTAATTAACTGAGGTTGTTATTTTTTTTGAGGGGATGACAAACATGTAAATTAGTGGCTTGGTGGGGTGAGGTTTGGATGAGGTGGAGGATGAGGTGGAGTGGTTGGAGGGGGGTGATGGGACATTTGTCATAATCACACTTTTAGTGCCACCCAGGACAAATGCATCAAATGTAATATAGATTCTAACAATTAGAGAATCCACGGTGAACAATGGAAATAACATTTTCAACATTGCCCCAATATTGTCTTGGTTCTTTTCCTCGGGTTCTAGAACTGTGATTTTTTATCTACCGAAGTCTAGTTAAACAGAAGAGGAAAACTACAAAATAACATCAACTTAGTCTTTTTCTTTTCATTCAGCAGGAGCTATACCATATACTCCTTCGACGTTCTCATTACTGGTCTGTTTCCCTGTTCCTTTCTGTATTGAACAATGCCATAGTTTGTATTGAAGTTCCGAGTGTTATTTGCTCTTTACTCGTTAAACACATATGTTAGAGAGCCTTCCCCATTCATGTTAATGTTCTTATTGCATCTGACCATATATAAATAGCTGATGGTTGCTTATAACCATATGTAAGTATACTAGAAATAACCCGTGCACGGTGTGCACGGAGCGAAAAAAACCCCGACGAAGAGGATGCGGTGAACGAAAATGAGCCAACAGTGTGGGTGTGCGTGTCGGTATCGTCGGGGGGCAAAAAGTGCAAAGTCCGGGGGTTAAAACACAAACAAACCTTGGGAGTGGCAAACATGTAAATATGTGGGTGCTTTTTTGGTTTTTTTTGGGGTGAATGGCAAACATTGGGTTTTTTTTTGAGGGGGATGACAAACATGTAAATTAGTGGCTTGGTGGGGTTGAGATTTGGATGAGGTGGAGGATGAGGTGGAGGGGGGTGATGGGACATTTGTCATAGTCACACTTTTAGTGCCACCTAGGACAAATGCATCAAATATAATATAGATTCTAACAGTTAGAGAATCCACGGTGAACAAAGGAAATAACGTAGTATCGTCTTGGTTCTTCTCATCGGGTTCTAGAACTGTGATTTTTTATCTACCGAAGTCCAGTTAAACAGAAGAGGAAAACTACAAAATAAACAGCAACATAGTCTTTTTCTTTTCATTCAGCAGGAGCTATACCATACTCCATCAATCACTTTGCATATGTATACTAACCAAGACTGTTTTAGGTGGCGAAAGCCAAGCTCCACCGAATTGTGAGTAAGGAGATGATTAATTCTGGGCCGAAGAATATCATCCTGTTGGGTCAATGCAATGAAAATTTTGGCCTTTGATTAACATATTTATTTGACAATATCTTTTAAATCATGCAAAAGGCCTGGAGATTAAGATCTGTTGCTATTTGCAAAGGATCATTGGTGTGGCCTCGGATAGGGTATGTTGATTTTGATTTGGATATGTTATTATTAAATACTGTCCATGGCACAATATCTTCCCTGGTTTTCGTAGTGGCTATTTGTGGTGTTTGGAGAGTGAATGCCTTGTTTTCTAGGTCAAACATGTTGGATTCAGGAGGATATGAATGGATAATTGTTGGGGATACTAAAATATTTAAATAGGAGAGGATGTGATTAAATAAATTTTTATTCATTCTACTAATATAAAGATACAAACTTTCTTCAAGGAACTTGGATGTTGTGTCTATAATTTTCTTAAACACTCGGCGATCTCTTTTTCTCTTCTTTTTCTTTTACATTTGCTTTAAAACTCAGCACAAACACTTTTTATATGGCCTCACTATATTAGTGTTCTTTAAACAAGGTTGGTTTTCTTTCATGCATCAAGGGAAGGAGCAAAGTTCTTCTCTTTGGCCTTAATAAGGACATGGCTCTCATCCACTTTGTTGCGGGGTAAGTTCCGCGTACAATGAATTTATATATAGGTGAACCAAGGGCACGGTGGTTACAAGTAGATGTGATTTGGTAGGACGTTTACAAGTATTTCGGGGAGTGCAGAGGCTAGGCGCACTTCAGAGGATGATCTCTGTATCAATATTGCAAGTTCACTGCTGGTATGCCGCTCTCCTAGAATGGGTCGCCGGTTGCTCGCTGCTTGGACGGGCTCACCTGCGCAAATAGTAGCTCGTCAGAAAGGCTGGGTTGGGTTCCAACCCGTAGCCTCTCCGATGCCTAAGTCAGAATTAGGGCTTATAAAAGTGGGTCAGACACGTAGGCCGAGTTAGGAGTAGGTCGACCTTACGTGGCGAGCTTGGATGGAAGAACAAAGATATGGACAATCTTTGCTCTTGTGTGAGTGAGAGTTTGAGAATCAATTAGCCAACCCCCTTCTCGATGGAAGTTGATGAGTATTTATAGATAAATGAGGCGGTTAGGTAGGGCTGAGCTGGCGTATCAGACTGCGGAAGGTTCGACCGAGGATGTCAGAGCTGTGCGTGTCAGCCTTGCTTTTGTCAGACGGCGCAACGGCCAGGGGTGTTTTGTCAGAGTGTCAGAGCCGAAAGCACCAGGCGGTCAGACGGCGGTCAGGGGCTGTCGAGCGGCGGAAGTGTCAGTGGTTGTGTTTGATAGGCTGAAGGATCGTCGAGTTACGTCCAAGGAGCGGGGCCGCACATGGGTCGTTCGGTCGCTCCTTGAGGATGACGGGCGACCTGGTTGTTATCTTGGCGAGCATGGAGGGAAGCGGACGACCAACTGGTAAGGTTCGGGGCGAAGCGCATCCTTTCCACTAGTCGAGGTGGATTTTGCGGAGGACGGGCGAGCTTGCCGTGTGTCTGACGAACTTGAATGGAAGGTCGAAGTATCATGATCTTTAGGTCGTAACAATTGCCCCATCATTCGAGCTTGAGGTGGAAGCCCGGCCTAATTCGGATGATGCACTATCACCCCATCTGCCCGGAGGGGGAAGGGACGGCCTTCGGTCGAGGCGGTAAATAATTCGAAAAGCATGCCCATCGTTTCGCTGAAATCATTTCGATTTGAAGGCGGGAGAATATCGAAGCATTCCAGCCATCCAGAGGGCGACGCGTGGTGGACGACTGTGGGTGGCAGTCGAGGCGTCAGAGGAGATCGGATCCTCGCCAAATGGTAGAGCTTCGACGGCGGGGATCAGTCGACACTTCCTATAAATATGGGAGGGAGAGATCGAGCGAGAGTTTTCCTACTTCTGATTTCCTTCGAGCTCTCGCCTTCTTCTGAGTTTTCGATCGCCGTTGCTGTCGTCGCCGTCGCCGGAGTTCATACTACTGTTCCGACAGCTTCATGGTTTCTTCTAGTTTTTCTCGCTCCACCGCCTCGAGAGAGATAGAGGAACATGTTAGAGGTGGCGGAGCACGGACAGCTCCGTAGCGGACACTGTGGAGGGGGTGGAGGAGACTTCTCCGGTCAGTCAGGGCCGCATTGAGAGTAGGCCGCGGCCGAGCTTACTACGGGTTCGTCGTCGGCGGTCCCCATGGATCCAAGGAAGGGAAAGGGGCCAGCCACGATGAAGCCCAGACTATCCGATCGGGCCGTCGTATCCATGGCTGAGACCGTGAACGTCTCCGCTAAGATCTCAAGCATGGAATCGGTAGCGTTGAACTCCTTCATACCTCTAGCCCACGCAAAATACATCATGCTGCCCCTACACGGTCCGTCTCCTGACCGCTACCGAACAGGTGTGCTACCCCAAGGACTACGAGGTTGAGGTCTACGTCGCCTGCTTCCACCAAGGACTCCGCGTCCCCCTTCACCCTCTGCTTCTCCACATCCTGAACTTTCTGGAGCTTCCCTTTTTTCAACTGACGTCGAACTCCATCAGTGCGATCGTCGGATTCCTCGTCCTCTGTGCGGAGAGCGATATTAGTCCTCCCCCTATTCCGATGCTTCTTTGGGATCAAGAAGCTGGGGTCGTACTACTAGCTTTCGTCGAGGAAAATGCAGCCTCTAGTCTTGGGCTTACTGGGGAAGATTAAAGGGTGGAAGGAGAGGTACGTATTCGTCTCGACGTCCAAGGAGCTAGCGTTGAGGTCGAACTGGGGCATACTAAACCCGGAGGCGAACAGGGATGTCCGTCTCGATGCGGATGATGCAGAGCGGGATTGGATCTTGTAGGAGATCCCCGATGCGGACATGCAATAAGAGAAGCTTACCAAGGAGGAGATGATAGTCCGGCACATCTGACCGGAAGGTAATCCGAGCTTTGTAGTTGTCGCTCCTAATTTGCTCACCCTATATTTCCTTCTTGTAGGTGAAACGATGAGCTTGCCAATGGAAGAGCTTATGAGGCTGGCCTCGGAGCCAGCAGCCAAACAACCGGCGAAGGGCGGCCCGAAGAGAGCTCGGGAGGGCACGTCCACGGCGAAGGCTGAGAATCTTGTCCGGACGAAGAAGTTCAAGGTGGCGGAGGCCACGGCTGTCTCGGGCCCGCTGATGAGGCTAGCCGAGAACAGCCTCTTTCCCCGACATAGGGAGTCTCTGTTGAGCGTGTACGCAGAGAGGTTGTGTGCCTCGGCCATCTGGCACGACATGCAGGTCAGTCCGGCTCCTCTCTTAGGACAACTTCTATTCGAGTGTGCTTGACTCTTCTTTCTATCTTCTGTGCAGGCTAGTGCAATGATGGTTGCCCTGAGACGCTATACCCCCGCCATAAACAAGGCCGAGGCCGCGCTCGGAAAGAATGAGGCTGAACTTACCGCTTTTAAGAAGGCAGCTGAGGAGCGGGCGATGAGGCATAGTGCCAAGTATGCCAAGCTGCAGGGATCGTTTGCCGAACAGCAGGCGACGATCCGGAAGCAGGAGGTATGCTTGAAGGAGTTTGAGGCGAAGGTCCAAGCTGAAGAAGCTCGCCGGGTCGAACTGGCTTTTGAACGGGAGAAGGCACGGGTGACCGAACTGGAAGCCCTGGTGGAGTCTGGGAGGGCTGAACTGGAAGCGAAGCAGGCAGAGGCGGTCCGCACTTACCAGATGACAGAGTTCGTCCCAGCCATGTCGGCGATGAAGGACGACATAGCGAAGGGCTATGAGGCGTGCCTCCAGAGGATCAAAGAGAGGATGGGGAGCCTCTATCCTTCAGTCGAGGTGGACTTCTCGAAGCTGGCGGCCTCAGATGATGAGGAATAGGAGGAAGAGTTTACGCCGGTTGATGAAGAAGCGTCGATAGCCGAACAACAAGTGGGGGGCGAAGGTTTGTGGGAGGTGACGCAGGGGAGGGCGGCCAGGGCGCCGTATGAATGGTTGGGGTAGGGGATTTAGGGGCCGGTCTAGGGGCCTTGGTGTAGGACTTAGTTTATTTTTTTAGAAGTTTTGACTGTTTAGTGGTGTCAACCGAGGTGAGGCCTTGGTGTAGGACTTAGTTTATTTTTGTTTTTAAAAGTTTTGACTGTTTAGTAGTGTCGACCGAGGTGAGACCATTTTTGTAAGGCCGGCACCTGGGCATACTTGTACAAATTTTTGCCATTTTGATGATCAATGAAGATTATTGTCTGAACTTCATTTTCTCCATTTGTGACTTAATGTGGCCATTTAGCTTTGCCCTTGTGTGAACTGCCCCTGACATTCGGGGCGAGCGAGAGCTGAGGAGAGGTTGTGCCGGATGTCGAGAGTATAGACCGACGGTTGTCTTCCAGAGTTTGAGGGTGGGGATGGTACGAGCCCGTAGCTCGGCCCTAGTCCTCCATTGTCTATCAAGGGCGAAGCTCTGTAAGCTTGCCTCGGAGTTTGAGGGAGGGGAGGGTACGAGCCCGTAGCTCGGCCCTGGCCCTCTGGAGCCTATCTGGGGTGAAGCAGCTTGCCCCGGAGTTTGAGGGAGGGGAATGCATGAGCCCATAGCTCAGCCCTGTCCCTCCGGAGTCTATCGGGGGCGAAGATCCGTAAGCTTGCCCCGGAGTTTGAGGGAGTGGAGGGCACGAGCCCGTAGCTCGGCCCTAGCACTTCTCCGGATCGGGTAGCAAGACTCGACCTGCTATGGGTAGCCAGGACGTGACCTGCCTCGGAGTCTTTGTGGGAGGGGAGGGTGCGAGCCCGTAGCTTGGCTCCCTTCTCCGGTTTGGGTATCAAGGCCCGACCTGCTATGGGTAGCCAGGACGTGACCTGTCCTGGAGTCTTTGAGGAAGGGGAGGGTGCGAGCCAGTAGCTCGGCCCTAGCCCTTCTCCGGTTTGGGTAGCGAGGCCCAACCTGCTATGGGTAGTCAGGACGTGACCTGCCCCGGAGTCTTTGTGGGAGGGAAGGGTGCGAGCTCGTAGCTCGGCTCTCGCCCTCGGCCCTAGCGCTTCTCTGCTTTGGGTAGCGAGGCCCGATCTGCTATGGGTAGTCAGGACGTGACCTGCCCCGGAGTCTTTGTGGGAGGGAAGGGTGCGAGCCTAGCCCTCCGGAGCTTGTCGGAGGCGAAGCTCCGTAAGCTTGCGCCGGAGTTTGAGGGAGGGGAGGGTACGAGCCAGTAGCTCGGCCCTGGCCCTTCTTCGGTTTGGGTAGCGAGGCCCGACCTGCTATGGGTAGGCAGGACGTGACCTGCCCCGGAGTCTTTGTGGAAGGAGAGGGTGCGAGCCCGTAGCTCAGTCCTAGCCTTCCGGGGCCTATCGGGGGCGAAGCTCCGTAAGCTTGCCCCGGAGTTTGAGGGAGGGGAGGGTACAAGCACGTAGCTCGGCCCTAGCCCTTCTCCGGTTTGGGTAGCGAGGCCCGACCTGCTATGGGTAGCCACGCCTCGGAGTCTTTGTGAGGGGAGAGGGTGCGAGCCTGTAGCTCGGCCCTAACCCTCCGGAGCCTATCGGGGGCAAAGCTCCGTAAGCTTGCCCCGGAGTTTGAGGGAGGGGAGGGTACGAGCCGTAGCTCGGCCCTGGCCCTTCAGAGCCGTAGCTCGGCCCTGGCCCTTCAGAGCCTATCGGGGGTACGAGCCGTAGCTCGGCCCTGGCCCTTCAGAGCCTATCGGGGGTGAAGCTCCGTAAACTTGCTCCGGAGTTTGAGGGAGGGGAGGGTACGAGCCGTAGCTCGGCCCTGGCCCTTCAGAGCCTATCGGGGGTGAAGCTCCGTAAACTTGCCCCGGAGTTTGAGGGAGGGGAGGGCACGAGCCCGTAGCTCGGCTCTGGCCCTCCGGAGCCTATCGAGGGTGCAGCTCCATTAGTTTGCCCTGGAGTTTGAGAGAGGGGAGGGCACGAGCCCGTAGCTCGGCCCTAGCCCTTCTCCAGTTTGGGTAGTGAGGCCCGACCTGCTATGGATAGTCAGGACGTGACCTGCCCCGGAGTCTTTGTGGGAGAGGAGTGTGCAAGCCCGGAGCTTGGCCCTAGCCCTCCGGACCCTGTCAGGGGCAAAGCTCCGTAAGCTTGCCCCGAAGTTTGAGGGAGGGGATGGTACGTGCCCGTAGCTTGGCCTAGCCCTCCGGAGTCTGTCGGGGGCGAAGCTCCGTAAGCTTGCCCCGGAGTTTGAGAGAGGGGATGGCACGAGCCCGGAGCTCGGCCCTGGCCTTTCGGAGTCTATCGGGGGCGAAGCTCCGTAAGCTTGCCCCGGAGTTTGAGAGAGGGGATGGCACGAGCCCGGAGCTCGGCCCTGGCCTTTCGGAGTCTATCGGGGGCGAAGCTCCGTAAGCTTGCCCCGGAGTTCGACAATGTTGCATGATTGATCCAAATATCATCCTTTGAAGTGCGCCTAGCCCCTCTGCACTCCCCCAAATACTTGCAAACATCCAACCAAATCACATCTACTTGTAACCACCGTACACTTGGTTCCGCTCTATATAAATTCATTGTACAAGGAACTTACCCTGCAACAATTGGCGCCGTCTGTGGGAACGAAAGGTCACAACCATGTCAAACTCCATACCTATCAACCACAGTCCCACTCGTGGCAAGGCCCACATGGATGAGGAGTCGCACTCTCACCAGATGACTCCCTCGACTGACTTACCCCCTGAGGGGATGACTAAGACCATTCACACCTCAGCCCGTGCTCTCCAACAAAGCTTCGAGTCCTTCGCTAAGATGATGAAAGACTTCGAGGCGGCTAGAGCTGAGGCACCCCCGGGCCCCTCTGAGCCCACAAACTTGATGCGAAACCTTCGCCCTCAGTTCGAGGAAGAAGCGTCCGCTCAGTGAAGAAGGCTCGCCGTAATACCTCGTTTCTGTATATACGTGTATAATGTACGTATTTTTTGAAGTATTTGTACGTATGAAATTTTTGAGTATTTTCATGAATTTTCCATAATTTTTCTAATGACTAAATTATTTTTAAATAATTTTAGAACACCATTTGAATTATATGAATGTAGTATTTGGTTGAAATACCATGTATTTGGAATGGTATGATGTATTAATTAGGTAATTTTATTTTCTATAAAAGTTAAATTTAGGAAAATTAGTGGGATGACACATCACTTGGTTTGGTGTCATCTTACATGATGAGAAGAGGGACACTTGTCTTTAGGCCTTGACTTAAAGACAAGTTTGGTGTTTTTTATTTTCTATAAAAGTTAAATTTTGGAAAATTAGTGGGATGACACATCACTTGGTTTGGTGTCATCTTACATGATGAGAAGAGGGACACTTGTCTTTAGGCCTTGACTTAAATGAGTGGATGAGATAATTTGGGGAGAATTAAACAAAATACCAAAAAAGAAAACAAAGAAAGCAAAAACTCTCATCCTCTCATCTATCCCCCTCTCACTCCTTTCATGCCATGGCCGAATTCTCCAAGGGGGAGCATTGGGTGTCCAAACACCCAAAGGGCTTCTCCACCTCAACTCTGCATCTTCTAGTGTCATCCTTTTCTTCAGTGGGTGCATATGGGTCATTTTGGAAACTTTAGAGAGGAGGATTCCAGGGCAAGTTGGGAGCTTGAAGAAGGGAGACTATGAGGCTCAAGTTCTTCAAGGACTAAGAAGGGCCAAAGACTAAGGGAATCTCTTACCATTCTAAGGGGATTTAGTTTAGGACTTGGTTTAGATTTGGTTAGTGTAGAATATGAGTACCATGCTATACAATTTGAATATGTTCATGCCATGGTTATGTTAAATCTTTTTGTTGTCAAAAAGAAAAGTATGCGGTAATAATGCATGTAATAGATTTTGGAAGAAATTTTAGATGCATGTTGAATGTTGGATAATGGTTACTGTTGCGGGGTAAAACTCGCGTACAATGAATTTGTATTAAGGGGAACCAAGGGCACGGTGGTTATGATTAGGAGGTGATTAGGATGGACTATTTGATAGGAAATGAGTGTAGTGACGAGGCTGAGCGTACTACGAAGGCCGACCACAGGATCGATCCCGCGAGGACTATGCCCCACGACCACACTGTCGGAGGTGGGAGTTGAGCGCGATCTGTGAAGACGAGCTTGCCTGCACAAGGAGCAGCTTGTCAGAAAGGCCGGGTTGCGGTCCAACCCTTAGCATCTTCGATGCCTAAGTTAGTATTATGGCTTAAAAGCGAGGGATAGGCACGCAGGTCGGACTAAGAGTGAGTCGACCTTACGTGACGAGCTATCAGTTGTGGAAGAACAAAGATATGGAAGACTTTTGCTCTTGTGTGTGAGTAATGAGATTTTTGGGGTTAATTTGCCAACCCCTTTCCCTGATGGAGGTAAAGGGGTATTTATACCTGATGGAGGCAGTTAGGTGAGGCTGACCTGGTGTGCTGAGTCGACGTGTTGAGCTGGCCCATCTGTCAGCGGAAGCTTTGGACGAGGATGTCAGGGTCTGGCACGTCAGCCATGCTTTTGTCAGACAGCGCAACGGCTCGGTGCGCTTTTGTCAGGGTGTCAGAGCCGAAAGCAACGTTGTTTGTCGTGTCCGATGTGCCAAAGAGTCGTCGGAGCGCGTTTGAGGGACGAGGCTGCAAATGAGTCTCTAGGTCGCTCCTGATTGGCGACGGGCGATCTTGGCGAGCTACGCCCGGTAAACTCGGAGGGGAACGGGCGCGCAACCGGCAGTGATCGTGGTGAAGTGCGCCCTTCCAACATGTCAAGGCGGACTGTGTCCTTTCCCCAGTCGTGTTGGACTCTTGGGTCGGCGGGCGCTTAGCGGACCTGGGGGAACAAGTGAGCGGCCTACGAAGTTGGGGCAAAGAGCGCCCTGCCGCTGGATATAGGTGGCCTTCGTGAAGGAGGGGCGAGCCGGCCGGGTATCCGGCGGGCTTGGATGATGTGACTATCACGATCTTTAGGTCGTATCAATTGCCCTCGTCATTCGGGCTCGAGGCGGAAGCCCGGCTCGGTTTGAATGACGCACCATCTCTTCATGGAACCGGGCGGCCTAGGTTTCAGGCCGTGCTCGGAAGCGGCAGCGGCGGTCTCGGAGTACCCGCCCCGCTAGCCATTATTACGATTTGAAAGGGCGGGAGGAAATCGAAGCGTCTCCGCCACTGAGCACATGACGTGTGGCGGGCGGCAGCGGCGGTCTCGGAGTACTCGCCCCGCTAGCCATTATTACGATTTGAAAGGGCGGGAGGAAATCGAAACGTCTCCACCATTGAGCACATGACGTGTGGCGGAAGTGACTGTCGCGCCAGTCGAGGCGTCAGTGAGGGCCCCGCTAGCCATTATTACGATTTGAAAGGGCGGGAGGAAATCGAAGCGTCTCCGCCACTGAGCACATGACGTGTGGCGAAAGTGACTGTCGCGCCAGTCGAGGCGTAAGTGAGGCTCAGATGGGCTGTACGTGACGGCGCGTCAACGGTCAGGATGGCCTGTAGCTTGCTATAAGTACGTGTGGCGGAAGTGACTGTCGCGCCAGTCGAGGCGTAAGTGAGGCTCAGATGGGCTGTACGTGACGGCGCGTCAACGGTCAGGATGGCCTGTAGCTTGCTATAAGTACGAGAAGGAGGGGATTGATCAAAAATTTCTCCCAATTTCAACTTCCCTTCGCGCTTTGCAGTTTCCGTTTATCATTTGCTGACGTCGTTGCCGTTGCCCTTGCCGATAGTAAAGGAAGAGTCAGTGGAAGAGGATATGTGGCAGTGGATGCAAATGCAGCGTGGGCAGAGGAGGTGCCGAACAGATGTGCCGAGGTCGATTGCGGCCATCTGGTGTAGATCGGACATGGTTAACATTCGGAAGATTCGAGTGCGGTTCGCCCGTCCGCCTTATGAAGTGCGGCTACCCGGGCCCGACGAGAGGGTATGTTGGCCCGACGATAACGAAGTTGGAGTCTATGTTCGGTCCTTCGAGTTAGGGCTTCGCTTCCCGATCAACCCCTACCTACTTCATCTTTTGAATTTCCTGGAGCTGCCGGTCTTCGCGTTGACGCCCTGCTCCTTTGGCTTCCTGGTCGGATTTGTTGTCCTATGCCTCACCAGCTCCTTGAGCCCGTCCCTGGCACTGTTCCAGCATTTCTTTGAAGTGAGGAAGAGGTGGACGTACTATTGTGTCTACGCGAGGAGGGGACGGGAGCTCATTGTTGGGGTGCCGGCCGATGCGAAGGGGTGGATGGAGAGTTTCGTCTTCGTCACGATGCCGGCCGACGTGGTATTGGTGTTGAATCGGGGGAGCCTGAACCCTCTGATGAACGAGAAGGCGAAACTAACGAGAGAAGATCTGGCGAAGGCCCAAATTTTGGCAGAGCTACCCGAGGCGGACCGCCGACTGGCGAGTTTGACGCAGGACGACCGGCTCGTCCAGAATTTTTGGCCCAAAGGTACTTTGACTTTGGCAGGCCCTCATGCAGGCTTAACCTGATCTCTCTTTCCTTTGTAGGTGAAGACGCGATGCTCTCGCGGGAGGAAGTGCTGAGGGCGGCCGGTGTGCCAATTGCGAAGAAGACCGACCCTCTGGATAAGGGCAAGGGAGTGATGGGCGAGGAAGGGCCAGCAAAGGTGGTGGCCCAAAAGCGAAGCGCCGAGGTTCCGGTTGTGGAAGAGGCGAACAGGAGACGACAGACGTCCGAATCGAATGCGGGGATGCACCGGAGAGATCGTCCACCCCAGGAGTGGTCGCCTCGGCCCCTACGCGGATCCCGACCGCGGATAAGCCTCGCAAGGGACTCCCCATCCAGAAGTGGCCTTATGGGATTCCTATGTGGGAGATGGGAAGAAAAGCGCACCCGAGAGTTGTGAGAGAGCGCTTGCCCACTTTTAGTTGACAAAGGCTGAGGCCGAGGCTCTGCCAAATGAGGATCTTCATCGGCCGACCTACTGGGTTGGCCGAAAAGAGTCGGTATTCGAGGATGCTGGGGTGGCGGCCCGTCTGGCGGAGTACTGCATGCTGCCATGAGATCGTGAGTCCTTGACCAATGTGGGCTCGGAGCGGTTGTGCGACTCCGCGATATGGCACACTATGCAGGTAGGTCGAACCCTCACTTCGCCGTCAAAGTTTTCTCGCTTACGTCTGACTGTGTCGGCTCTTTTTGTAGGCGATGACGGCTATGGTGGCCCTGCAGCGCCACACCCCGGCGGTCGTAACAAAGGCCGCACTCGAGTAGGCGAGGGCCGATCTTAATGAGGCAAGGGAGAAGCTGCGAGAAAAGGAGGCAGAGCTGGGGCGGGTCATGACGGCCCATGATGTTCAGAAGGCGCGTGCCTACTTTGAGGCGAGGCAGGCCACGCTCGAGGCGGAGCAGGGCACGCTCGCGCCTCAGCTTCGGAAGGAAGAGGGTAAGAGGGATGACCTCCTGAAGAGGCATGTCGAGCAGGCGGCCAGCAAGAAACGGGTGATCAATATTCAGCAGGACAAGATAGCCGAGCTGAAGCAGGCGATCGAGGCGAAGAAGAAAGAGAAGGTTGTCCTCAAGAAGCAGCTGGAGGAGAAGGGGAAGGCCGACCGGGACATGATCGAAGCCGTCGTCCGCCGTTACTAGGACGAGGAGCTCATCCCGTTGATGCAAGAAGCGAGGGAGGCGGGTGTCCTCCAAGGGATGGAGAAGATGAAGGCTCGGCTGGCGGAGACGCCGGCTCCCGGGGGCGGCGACCGAGGATGAGGCGGCATAGTCGAGGAACTCTTAGTCGTAGGGGAATTTTGTACGGCTGGCTATTGGCCGAGCTTGATGTCGCATTGTATTCTTGACGGGCTCTGTGTTAGCGAAAGGTTGAATAAACAAAGTATGTATTTTTTGTTTTCCTTACCTCTTGTTCTCCTTGTTGGTTCTGAGGTTGGTGTTCTGGCCTAGGTATGACTGATGAATGCCCCCCACGTTCCCTATAGGACGAGTGTTCGGACGAGGAGGAGGGAAAAGTTGTGATGATGTTAGTCCGACTAAGCTCCGAATGTGGCATTTAGGCGAGCGTATGGAGTAAAGATGGCTCGCCCAGGCATGACTTGCTGTGCAGAACCTTGCCTCAAATCCTTTAGGCACGCCAGCGCTAACCTAGCCGATCAACTTAGTCCGCATTGTTAGCTCGAGCGTCGTGATAGTGGGCGCATAGTCCAAGCGTTGGGAAAAGGCGGGAAGTTACTTCGAAGAACCCGCCCCCCCAAATCTCAGCCGAATCGCAGCCGTCATTTCAAAATAAAGGCGGGTGGGTATCGAAGTGTCCCGAACGTTCCTTGGGCGACGCGCGTGGGACGTGATCACGGATGTCAGGCAAAACGTCAGGTGGTCTGGATTGGCGACGCGTGGCCGGGTTTGTGCGGCGGGGATTGGCAGGCGATTTCTATAAATATGGGTGGGGGGTGTTGCGGAAGAGTTTCTCACTTCCGAAAATTCCCAGATCTCTCGTCTGTCTGAGTTCATCGTCGTCGCCGCCAGTCGCCGCCGAAGCTTATGTCGTCTCAGTCGCCGCATTCGCCATCGTAGCCGTGATTTGATAGGTATATTTCTCTTCCTTTTTCTGAGATGATTTCTTCAACTTCGTGTTGGTCTCTAGAGTCGACGGATGTTGAGGAGAGGGTTAGTGGCGGAGGTTCGGCGGAAAGCTCTGCCACAGGAAGAGAGGTAGGAGGGGGAAATCACATGCGAATCAGGGCCGCGTTGAGATAGGGTCTGCGGTGGGAAGCGGGGACCCAAGTAAGGGAAAGGGGCCCCTAGAGTTGACGACGAGGTCGCCCGCGAGGGCCCGCGTGACCGTGGCCAAGGCAGGTGGCGTGCCTACCGAGATAACGAGTCAGAGGTCGGAAGCACTGACTGACGTCGTCCCCACCGTGCGCGCGAAATACCTTCGGCCGCCGTACGCAGTCCGCCTGTCGACCGCTTCAGAACGTGTATGTTTCGCGAAGGACAGCGAGCTCGGGATCTATGTGGCGTGCTTCGAACAGGGATTGCAGTTCTCCCTTCACCCATTGTACCTCGAGATTCTGAACTTCCTCGGGCTACCGTTCTTCGAGCTGATGCCGAATTCTGTTAGCGCAAAAGTCGGGTTTCTCGTTCTCTGTGCGAGGAACAACGTTAGTCCGACTCTTCCCCTGTTCCGCCACTTCTTCGCGGTCAAGAGGTTGAGGTCGTACTGTTATTTATCGGCGAGGAAGAGTCATCCCCTCATCCGGGGCCTGCCGGGGAAGATCAAGGGCTGGTGGAAGTCGTTCGTGTTTCTCCACGCCCGCCGACCTGGTGATTAAGTCGGACTGGGGCGCGCTCAACCCCAAGGCGAGGAAGAGAGTCCGTCTGAACGAGGTTGAGGCAGAGCAGGCGATGCTATTAGAGGCGGTACACCCGGAGGGCCGGCAGTACGCTAGCCTCGCCAAACCGAAGATGATAGCTCGATTCATCTGGCCCGAAGGTAACCTCAGTAAAGTGGCTTCCATTTCTAATTCGCTCACCCTGAACTCCTCTTTTGCAGATCCGACGATGAGTCTATCCTTCGAGGATCTGGATAGGATGGCCGACGAGCTAATGGCAGCAGAACAGGGGGGCCGACGAACAAGTCGCTCCGCCGCCCGTTAGGAGCGATAAGAAGAGGTCAAGGGAGGGGAGAGTCCAAGAAAGCCGAGAAGCTTAGCAGGCAGAAGAAGACAAAGACGAAGACGGTGAGGAGTCCGACCGTCGTTGAGGCTGGTGCTGGGGGACTGTTGAGGACGTCGAGCACGTCGACATCCCCCAGACCATCGGCCTCGAGGAGGGGGAGGCGGAGCACTGTCGCCCGGTAGGCCGAGTGTCTCCGAGCAAGGGGAACATCAGAGGCGGGCCGCGTCATCGTTGGCTCCTAATCCAACCTCGGTCCCTCAGGGAGGCCCCGCAGGGTCGAGCTCGGGGGTTGGGTCGACCGCTGAGGAATCGTGGCCCTATGGCTGCCCCCGGTTCGCTCTGGAGAGGCCCGCCCACCCGAGCTGTGAGGAGAAGCTGGCGATGTTTCGGTCGAAGAAGGCCGATGTCGATAAGTTTCCGGCGGACGCCCTCTTGGGGCGACCTACCCGGTTGGAAAGGGTGAGTCTATCTTCGACGAGGTCAGCGTGGCGGCGAGGATCGCCGAGAACTACCAGCTGTCCAGGGACAAAGAATCCCTGTCGCACGTTGGTTTGGAGCGGCTGGGAGCCATCGTGACATGGCATCTTGCACAGGTTTGTTGACGGGCTATTCTGTGGGTGTTTTAGTGTTTACCGCTGTCGAACCTAACTTTCCTTTGTTCGGGCGTGCATGCCACTGCTTCGATGGTCGCCCTGCAGCACCGCACTTCGGCCATCATCAAGGCAGATGCCGCGGTAGCGAGGATGAAGGGGGAGCTTGACCAAGAGAAGTCTCGGTATGCCAAGCTGAAGAAGTCGTATACCGAGCAGCGGACGTCGATCGAGGAGTACCAAGCGTACGTGGCGGAGCTGGAGAAGCAGGTCACCGCCGGACTCATCCGCCAGGCTGAGCTTAGGAACGAGGCCGAGCAGGGTAGGGTCAGGATGGGCGAATTGGAGGGGCAAGCAAATGCCGCGAAGGAGGAGCTATTGATGAGGATGGAGGAATTCCGGTAATTCTAAGTGAAGACCTTCGCTCCCCAGCTAGCCCAGGCCAAGAAGAAAGCGCTGAAGATAGGCCGGGGAGAAGGACTGGAGAGGGGTCGAGAAGAAGGATGGGAGGCATGCCTCCAGAGGATCACGGAAAGGGCTCGAGTTCTTCACCCTCCGCTCGAGGTTGATTTTGAGGCGTTGGCGGCCTCAGAGGGGGAGGAGGACGAGGAGGACGAGGGAGCCCCCGAGGTTAGCACGGAGGGGCCGAGAGCCGGAGATCAAGTGTTGGGCAACGCTCTACAGGGCGGCCTCGAAGATAGCGAACGGGCGGCCTCGTAGGAGCCCTATTAGGAATTTCAGGACTTTTCTGCCCTTTTTTGTAACGGACTGGGGGGCAAACTAAGGGGATCAATTTTGTAAGTTCGCTCCCTCGATATTTGCATAGATTTGTAAGTTTCGATTTGGCTTTTGAAGAAATACGAAACTTTGTTATTTTGCATTCTTTGCCTGGTTTAGAGTGCGTAGCCTAAGTACCAGTAAGAGATACCCAATCGCGCTAATGGGGGGCGAGTACGTAGCTCGGCCCGTGCCCTTCTTCGGTTTGGGTGGCGGAGCTCCGTATGCTCGCCCCGGAGTTCGATAGAGATCGTAGACAAGTTAATTTCTCATAGGCAGAATTTAACAACTTGCTTGGAGGGACATTTCCTTATTCTTTACAATCCGTCGATAAAGACGATAGTGGTTGAGTGAGTATGATCCGATCCGCGGACGGGCCGGTGTGTCGTTCCACTTTACTGTAAACTGCATCAGGATGAGCGAACTCTGGATTTCAGGAATGGCGTCCTTTATCTAGCGGTGATCATTGCGTCCTCTTTCACCTCCTCGATGATGGTGGGTTGCTTGATCTCTTCGGGGAGTTCTCCGACTCGGCGGAAAATCCTGGGAGAGGAGCAAGAGGCATCATGGTGGCGTAGATCCCACGGGGGGTCGAGGAGTGGAAGGCGGGTCGTTGGAGGGCGGGTCGTTGGAGGCCGATATGCCCAGTGGGGTGATTTGGGGTGGCGGCCCCCTACCGGCGATTTCGAGCGTCGCCGCGTGGGCGTCGCCGCCTTCCCCGGTGGCGGAGGTCGCCGCGGAGTGGGCGCTGGAAGGGAGGAGCGGTCCGCCGTCGGTCCCCTAAGTTCCCTGTCTCAAGTTGTCCAAGGGAAGTCGAGGAGTGGAAGGCGTGACATGTCGTCGACCGAGGGCATATCCAACAATCGGGCCCCTGGGGGACGTTTTGAGAAGGGGGGAGTGTCTAAAGGCAAACCGACCTTAACGCCCTGGGTTTGTGAGGATAGATCGACTATGTGGGTATCTTGCTCCCTTTCGACCTTCATTGGAGGCGGACTAAAGTTTACTCGCTCTCCCATTCTTCTCTCCTTCAAGGGAATGAGGGGAGTATTTATAGATGGCGAGAGATGATAGCTTCTGATAGGTTGATGCGATGAGCTGGCACCATGAGCGTCAGGGTCAAGTCATCCGAACCCACTTTTGCCAGGCGGTGTCAGACGTGAAGCGTCAAGCATGCGCCTCTCAGGGGGCGTGTTGTCATTAATGGCGGGCTTCCCGAGTGTCCTTTTGTTATAACTGGTTGCATCAGTGGCTTACTTTATCGGGACCGTGTATTGATCGGAGGTTTTAGCCCTGCGCGAGGCCTGTCCCGATTATTGATCGGTGGTTTTAGCCCCTGCGCGAGGCCTGTCTCAAGTTGTCCAAGGGAAGTCGAGGAGTGGAAGGCGTGGCATGTCGTCGACCGAGGGCATATCCAACAATCGGGCCCCTGGGGGACTCGTTTTGAGAAGGGGGGAGTGTCTAAAGGCAAACCGACCCTAACGCCCTGGGTTTGTGAGGATAGATCGACTATGTGGGTATCTTGCTCCCTTTCGACCTTCATTGGAGGCGGACTAAAGTTTACTCGCTCTCCCATTCTTCTCTCCTTCAAGGGAATGAGGGGAGTATTTATAGATGGCGAGAGATGATAGCTTCTGATAGGTTGATGCGATGAGCTGGCACCATGAGCGTCAGGGTCAAGTCATCCGAACCCACTTTTGTCAGGCGGTGTCAGACGTGAAGCGTCAAGCATGCACCTCTCAGGGGGCGTGTTGTCATTAATGGCGGGCTTCCCGAGTGTCCTTTTGTTATAACTGGTTGCATCAGGGGCTTACTTTATCGGGACCGTGTATTGATCGGAGGTTTTAGCCCTGCGCGAGGCCTGTCCCGGTATGGATACCCGTGCCCTTCTTTGGTTTAGGTGGCGTAGCTCCGTAAGCTTGCCCCGGAGTCTTCGTTTGAGGGGGGAAAGCGAGTGCGTAGCTCGGCCCGTGTCCTTCTCCGGTTTGGGTGGTAAAGCTACTTAAGCTCGCCCTGGAGTCTTCAACGGAGGGGAGCGCGAGCGCGGAGCTCGGCCCGTGCCCCTCTCCGGTTTGGGTGGCGAAGCTGCGTAAGCTCGCCCCGGAGTCTTCAATGGAGCGTGAGCTCGGAGCTCGGCCCAGAGTTTTTAATGGAGGGGAGCGCGATCGTGGAGCTCGGCCCGTGCCCTTCTCCGGTTTGGGGTGAGAAAGCTCCGTAAGCTTGCCCCGGAGTCTTTAATGGAGCGTGAGTGCGTAGCTCGGCCCGTGTTCTTCTTCGATTTGGATGGCAAAGCTCTGTAAGCTTGCCCCGGAGTCTCTGAAAGGGTGGGCATTGGGCTGTCGCCTCCCCGCAACCTGTATAGTCGGACGGGTATTGGGCTGTCGCCTACCCCGCATTTGGCTCTCCGGTTTGGGTGGCGAGGAAGGATCGTGCCCCGGAAGTCTTCATTTGAGGGGGGAGGGAGCCATGGCTCGGCCCATGCCCTTTTTCTCCAGTTTGGATGGCGAAGCTCCGTAAGCTTGCCCCGGAGTCTCTGAGAGGGCGGGTATTGGGTCGTCGCCTACCCCGCATTTGGCTCTCCGATTTGGGTGGCAAGGAATGATCATGCCCCGGAGTCTTCATTTGAGGGGGGAGGGAACCGTGGCTCGGCTATGCCCTTTTTCTCCAGTTTGGGTGGCGAAGCTCCGTAAGCTTGCCCCGGAGTCTCTGAGAGGGCGGGTATTGGGCCGTTGCCTTCCCGCAACCTTTATAGTCGGACGGGTATTGGGCCATTGCCTACCCCGTATTTGGCTCTCCGGTTTGGGTGGCGAGGAAGGATCCTGCCCCAGAGTCTTCATTTGAGGGGGAAGGGAGCCGTAGCTCGGCCCATGCCCTTTTTCTCCAGTTTAGATGGCGAAGCTCCATAAGCTTGCTTCCGAGTCTTTGAGAGTGTCCGTGTAGAACTGAAAATTTTCAAGCGGAGACAACAAAATTTGAAAATGTCCAGGAAAAAGAGTATGTTATTAAAAACTCACAATCATTGATAATATTTCAGTAAGTGTTCTCCATGGTAAAGCTAGCTTGCCTCCGTCCAGGGTTGCCATGATATAAGTGACCGGACCGACGATGTCGATGATTTCGTAAGGCCCCTCCCATTTTGCTGCCAGCTTCACTCGGCGAGCGGTCTCTGGTTTGAAGGTGGCGTCCCTGAGGACTAAGTCGCCGATCCTGAAGCTCCGCTTCTTGACCCGGGAGTCGTAGTATCGGGCCATCCTTTGGCTGTGACGGACGTGGTTCGTCAGAGCTCGATCTCTTACTTCGTCGACGAGCTCGAGGCTGAGGCCGAGGCTCTCCACATTGATGTCTTCGTCGAAGTATCGAAGCCGAAGAGTTTCCTCTCCAATCTCCACGGGAATGACCGCTTCCGACCGCTTCCGACCTAAACATTAGCATGAACGGGCTTTCTCTGGTCGCAGCTTTGTGGGTTGTGCGATACGACTAGAGAATACCTGGCAGCTCGTCCACCCAAGACCCGAGAGCGTCGTCGACCTTCTTCTTCAGGGGGCCCAATATGCATTTGTTCGCTGCCTCTACCATTACATTGCACTGAGGGTGTGCAACGGATGCGAAATGAAGCTTGATCCCCCAACCCGAACAGAAATCTCGGAAGCCCTCGCTGTCGAACTGCCTGCCGTTACCGGTCACTATGGAACGGGGTATCCCAAAGTGGCAGATCACGGACTTCCAAATGAAGTTCTTCATGTCCGTCCACGCGATGCGCGCCAAAGGTTCGGCCTCGACCCATTTGGTGAAGTAATCGACGGCGATGACCAGGTATTTCCTCCCCCCGGAGGCCTTTGGAAAGGGTCCGAGGATGTCGAGCCCCCACTTGGCGAAAGGGACCGGGCTTAGGATAGGCACCAGGTTTGCCGGAGGCACCGACGTGTGTCTGCTAAACTTTTGGCACGCCTCGCACTTCTTGACGTATCGGGCCGCGTCGTGAATCATGGTTGGCCAGTAGTACCCCTGACATACTATCTTATGGGCGATAGTACGCCCGCCGTAGTGGTTTCTGCAGAAGCCCTCGTGCACCTCTCGTACGACTTGTTCGGCTTGCTCCGGCCCAGACACTTCAGGTAAAGCAGGACGTCGAAGCTCGCGTAGCGCCAGCGGTACAGCACTCCGTCGAAGAGCACGAACGACAAGGCCCGCCTCTCGATCTTCTTGGCTTCCAGCCGCTCCTCGGGCAGGGCCACCGTCTCCAAGTATCTCATTATTGGGCTTATCCACGTTGTCTGGCCGATACACATCAATTCCTCTTATTCAATGGTAGGCGTCAGCAGATTCTCGACGTAGATGGCCTTACCAATTTAGGCCGGGGAGGAGGAGGCCGGCTTTGACAGGGCGTCGGCCCGAAGATTGTTTGAGCGAGGTAGGTGCTGGGCCTCCGCTTTCTTGAATTTCTGGAGCTCGGCCTGGATGCGCTTAAGGTAACGCTTCATCACCTCCTCTTAGGCCTCAAAGCTCCATTGGATCTGTTGGACGACGAGCCGCGAGTCACTTAGCAACAGCACGTTCGTCGCCCATACGACAAAGCTTCAACCCATTGACCGCGGCCTCGTATTCCGCGACATTGTTGGTTACCGGGAAGTTAAAGCGCAGGGCGTATGCCAGCAGGCATCCGTCGGGTGTTTGGATGACGATGCCTGCCCCCGTCCCGAATCCTGTGGCCGACCCGTCGACGTGAACGGTCCATAATCTGCCCACTTCTTCCTGGACCGGTCTCGAGGGTCCGGCCACTCCCATCGCTCCTTAGGACGCAACCGTCGGCAGAGCGTCCGGCGGTTCCTCTGGGAGGTTTTCCACAGTGCATTCTACCACGAAGTCCGCAAGTGCCTGGCCCTTGATCGCAGTCTGGGCTTTGTATACTATATCGAACCCGCTGATCTCGACGCTCTAGTTGAGCATTCTGCCCGACCGCTCTAACCTCTTCAGGTTCTTCTCGAGGGGCAGGTTGGTGTGGACAGCGATGGGGTGGGCCTGAAAGTACGGTTGGAGCTTCATCGCCGTTGTAACTAGACAGTAGGCGACCTTCTCTATTGGGCTGTAACGGGTCTCCGCCTCTCGAAGCACCCGGCTCGCATAGTAGACTGGCCGTTGCACGCCTTTCTTCTCCTTGATTAAGACTGAGCTGACGGCCTCTTCATAGGTGGCCAGGTACAGTCTCAGCTGTTCTCCCTCATCTGGCTTTACGAGCAACGGGGGGCTCTACAGAAAGCTCTCAGCTCTGCGAATGCTCGGGTGATGTGTCCATATTTTCTACTATTTTTATATTATCATTTCATTGTATCCCATACTATTTTCGCATCCAAATCCCACATTTTACTACGATATTGCATTTCTGACGATATATTCAAGTTTCGTAGTGTTTTATGAGTTTTAAGGGATTTTGGAGCGATTTGGGACCCCACTTGGGTATGGACACATCCGACGTGCCCGTGAGCTCATTGGTGGAGCTCTGGAGGAGTTCGCCGTACTTTCGGAGCCATTGGAGGAGAAGAGAGAGTAGGAGGAGAGGAGAGAGCCTCAGGAGCTGTTGGAGAGTTTTTCCCAGACTGCTCGGTCAAGCAGTCCAGTTGCTCGGACCGAGCAGCTTCAAATGAAAGAAAGGAGCTGATACGTGCCGGCTTGGGCCGAGCAGTTCATCTGCTCGGTCGAGCAGCGTCAAAATTCCAAAGCTCAAGCGACACGGCCCGAGCACGGCTCGACCGAGCAGCTCTTCAGTGACCGAGTCAACCCCTGCTCGGACTGAGCAGAGCTGACTCGGTCCGGGCAGGCAGAGCGACGATTTTGAAGATTCTCGTTTCCCTGTAGTGCTCGGTCGAGCAGCTCATCTGCTCGGTCCGAGCGACCGAACGAGCAACACATTGCTCGACCGAGTCACCTACTCGGTCGGCAATGCTAGGGCCATTTTTGGGAAGTATTTTCTGAACCGTGTATTGCGCGATTTCGAGGGACTGAAGATGGGAGCTCGCGACGGCCAGGGCAGGACTCATTTTCGAAGAGATTTTTGAATAGTTTTTCGAGGGGAGCTGAGGCGAATTTCTGTATGATTTCTGAGATTAATTTTTGTAAGAGAATTTTGGATTGAAACTTGGAGATTATTACTTTTATTCTCGATTGTTCTTACGCTTGGAATCTGGAATTATTTCTAGATCTATAAATTGCAAATCTTTTCTATCTCCCGCTGTAAGTCTTCTACTTTGATTATTCTGATTTCTATGATGTCTTCTTCTTTAGAAATGATGATTTTATCTGTTACTATCGCCATGTGTGAGTAGATTATTATAGGGTTGATGGGTTAGCCCTAAGATCCTAGGGGGAAAATGTAGATCTGAATCTCCGCATTGAATTAGGGATTTAGGGGAGTATTTCGGTCGATCCAACCGAATCCATAGATAATCTACCCGTACTGAGATCATGCCCACGGTCTGTGGAATTGATGTACTTAAGGGGTATCTAGGGATTTGAATAGGGAAATCGGTGGATCCAATCGATGCTCATGACCATGCCCGGCTCGTGCATTGAGGGGATCCATCGACGAACTACCGCTATGTTGACGGCTACCGCCATTGTGTCAACAAGAGCCACCGAAATACCTCGCAATTCTAACCCACGAGAGTGGTACGAATTGTGAGATTTTTTCCCTAACCCTAATGCAACGTGAGGATTCTATTCTAACGTCGACTCCCGACGATTTTAGTGGCAATTCCTAATGCCTTAGTCCTTTTTATTAGTGAAACAACAACACCCAACCAACAACTCCGTACACACTATCACCGTCCCTGTGGGATTCGATATCATTTATACTATAACTCGACACCGTCCGCTTATGGATTGAGCTCGGAATTGAAGCCTAGGGGGCCATACCACGCCTGGCGATCATGACACTGCCGGGTGGAACCTAAGTGTAGGTTTCAGGTGCATCATCGGGCGCAGGCGTCATCCCATCAGATCACTTTTCTATTAATTTTAACTGCGCCGAGGGCTTACCGCAAGACTCTGAAGAAAGGGAGCGACCTCTCCGCAGACTTCGACAGGAACCTCCCCAGCGCGACGATCCTGCCGTTCAGCCGCTGCAAGTCTCGGATGGTCCGAGGCTCTGCCATATTGACGAGGGCCGGCACCTTGTCGGGGTTCGCTTCAATTCCTCGCTTCGTTATCATAAAGCCAAGGAATTTCCCTGATTGCACGCCGAAGATACACTTCGTCGGGTTCAGCCTTAGATCATATTGGCGCACCTTCTGGAACGTCTCCTGTAGGTCGGCGAGGTGGTCCGGGGCCTTCTTGCTCTTAACCAGCATGTCGTCGATGTAGACCTCCAGATTCCGCCCGACCTGCGAGCTGAATATCCTGTCCACCATCCGCTGATAGGTTGCCCCGGCGTTCTTCAGTCCGAACGGCATCTTCGTGTAACAGAATGTGCCCTTATCGGTGATGAAGGACGTCTTCTCCTCATCCTCCTCCGCCATCGGGATCTGGTTGTAGCCCGAGAACGCGTCCATAAAGCTCAGCAGCTCGTAACCGGACGCCTAGTCGACTATATGGTCGATCCTCGGTAGCGGAAAGATGTCCTTTGGGCACACCTTATTGAGATCCGTGAAGTCGACGCCCATGCACCACTTCCCATTGGCTTTGTTTGCCAAGACGACGTTGGCAAGCCACTCCGAATAGCTCACCGGCCTGATGAACTTGGCCTGAAGAAACCGTTCCATCTCTTCACCGGCTGCGCTCATCTTCTCTCCTCCAGCGCTCCTCTTCTTCTGCCGGACCGGTCGAGATTCCGGGTCCGCATTTAGCTTGTGGGAGGTCACTGCGGGATCAACTCCAGGCATGTCCGAGGGCGACCATGCGAATATGTCCACGTTCTCTCTGAGGAGGTTGATGAGGTCCGCCCTCAGAGAGGCCGGGAGCTTCGTGCCGATAGAGACAGTCTTGCCATCCTTCGCGGTCACGGGTACTTCTTCGACCTCTACAGGAGTTGGTCGCAGGTCGCAATAGTCCTCTCTCTCATCGAGGAGGTCGACCGATAAGGCCTGCTCCGGACCCTTATGCTTGGTCGACCCCACGTAGCAGCTCCGTGATAGCTTCTGGCTCCCCCGCACCAGTCACACCCCTCGCGGAGTCTGGAATTTAACCATTTGGTGCAGCAGGCTGGGGAGCGCTTCGATGGCCGTCATGTAACCCTATGATCCCGTTGTACACCGACAAAATGTCGACGACAACGAACTGCATCATGCGCGTGACCGATAAGGCCTGCTCCGGACCCTTATGCTTGGTCGACCCCACGTAGCAGCTCCGGGATAGCTTCTGGCTCCCCCGCACCAGTCCCACCCCTCGTGGAGTTTGGAAATTAACCATTTGGTGCAGCAGGCTGGGGAGCGCTTCGATGGCCGTCATGTAACCCTATGATCCCGTTGTACACCGACAAAATGTCGACGTCAACGAACTGCGTCATGTGCATGACGACCCTCGGCTCCTCCTCGAGCGACACCGGCAAGGAGATCACCCCGACAATGGGAACCGAGTGGCCGGTGAAGCCGACGATGGGCCCCGTGCAAGGCCTCAAGTCCACCTGCTTCAGCCCCATCTTCTCGACCGTCGACATGAACAGGATGTCGCAGGAGCTTCCGGTGTCGACCAGTAGACGGCTGATGATGACCGTCCCGATCTGAGCTTCGATGACGATGGCGTCGTCATACGGTAGCTCGACTCCCTCAAGGTCGTCATCAGTGAAAGTAATGGGAGGTCGAGTCGTCCTTTTCCGCTTCGCCTCGCCGCCCAAGTCCGCCGCCATCACCTGCCGCGCGTACGCCATCTTGCCCGATGACGACGCACCCCCTGAGGACGGTCCGCCGCATATCATATCTATGCGCATGACCGCCCTTGGCGGGCGAGGCTCTTCCCGCTCGTTGCTTGGGGGTGGGTCCGGCCTTCGCGCTCCTCGCGGAGTTCTCTCTTCCCGGATCGGCCTCTTGCCCTCGACGAAGCCTCCAAGGTGACCCGCTTGGATCAACCGCTCGATTTCCCTCTTCAGGTTGAAGCAATTGTCGGTATCATGACCGTGATCCCGGTGGTATCGACTATACTTCTGGAGATGATCCTACTGAAATGCTATCAATGATTGTGAGTTTCTAATAACAACTCTTTTTCCTGCATATTTTCAAATCTCGGAAGCCCTCACTATAGATAACTATAGATAACTGAGAGCTTACCTGCGCAAAGCCTGATGAGGGAGAACAGCTGGGACTGTACTAGGCCACCAATGAAGAGGCCGTCAGCTCAGTCTTAATCAAGGAGAAGGGCGTGCAGCGGTCCGGTCTACTATGCGAGCCGGGTGCTTCGAGAGGCGGAGACCCGTTACAGCCCAATAGAGAAGGTCGCTTACTGTCTAGTCACAACGGCGAGGAAGCTTCGACCGTACTTTCAGGCCCACCCCATCGCTGTCCACACCAATCTGCCCCTCGAGAAGAACCTAAAGACGTTAGAGCGGTCGGGCAGAATGCTCAACTGGAGCGTCGAGCTCAGCGAGTTCGATATAGTATACAGAGCCCGGACGACGATCAAGGGCCTGGCACTGGCGGACTTCGTGGTAGAGTGCACGGTGGAAGACCTCCCGGAGGAACCGTCGGGCGCTCTGCCGACGGTTGCGTCCGAAGGAGCAATGGGAGTGGCCGGACCCTCGAGGCCGGTCCAGGAAGAAGTGGGCAGATTGTGGACCGTTCACGTCGACGGGTTGGCCACAGGATTCGGGACGGGGGCATGCATCGTCATCCAAACACCTGACGGATGCCTGCTGGAGTACGCCCTGTGCTTTAACTTCCCGACAACCAACAAAGTCGCGGAATACGAGGCTGCGGTCAATGGGTTGAAGCTTTGTCGAGCTATGGGGGCGACGAACATGCTGTTGCTAAGTGACTCGCGGCTCGTCGTCCAGTAGATCCAAGAGAGCTTTGAGGCCCGAGAGGAGGTGATTTTGGAAAATATTTTTAAAACTGGTCGATTTTTGTAATTAATTATAATTTTGGCCTTTTTTCGGAAAATTTGTCCACTAATTAAGTAATTAATATTATATTATTAACCTTGCACTATAAATGCTCTCACCCTTCACTCTCTCAGCTCACCTCTCTCTCTCCCCCCTCTCTCTTCCAAGCTTCTCCCTCACTTTCCACCGGCGCCCCTTCCCTCTCTGGCAAACTCTGTCGTAAGCACCTAAATCCCAGTCGTGCCGTTGTCTCCACCTCCGGTAACCGCCACCATTGTCGACATAACCATCATCATCTCCCATTCTCTCTCCCAACATCTTCCTCTCACTTCACACACATCCATGCCGATCCATCGCTGATAACGCCGCTCTGTCGGCAACAGCTCTGTCAAGACCTGTCGATGACCTTGCTTCCCCTCCTACTCGCTCACGTTCTCTCATGCGATGAGGCAGAGCACATGGGAAAGAAAAGAAGAAGAAAGCGGAGGAGAGAGAAAAAGAAAGAAAAAGTAAAAGTAAAATGAAATGAAATTCAAAAAAATTAATTATTATATAAATAAATAAAAATTACAAAAAATCATACATATTGCTAGGAGCGTCCAGGTACCTTGAACGTCGAAATTAAGTAAGTGTTTTACCAGATATTTAATTTCCTCTATTATTGTTGTTCATGTTAAATTTAGAAAAATAATTTATTTATGTAGTAAATTATGAATATTTACATGCAAATATATGATGTATTCTTCCAGTCAAGAGATATATTTTGGTAACTTGTGCATTAGAATCTGACGTGCAGATTCCTGGGAGTGTCCAGGTACCTTGAACGTCGGAATTAAGTATTTTACCAGATATTAATTTCCTTTATTATTGTTATTCATGTTAAATTTAGAAAAATAATTTATTTATGTCGTAAATTTTGAAAATTTACATGCAAATATATGATGTATTCTACTCGTCAAGAGATATATTTTGGTACCTTGTGCGTCAGAATCTGTCCGAGGGCGACCATGCAATTATGTCCACGTTTTCTCTGAGGAGGTTGATGAGGTCCGCCCTCAGAGAGGCCGGGAGCTTCGTGCCGATAGAGACGGTCTTGCCCTCCTCTGCAGTCATGTATACTTCTTCGACCTCCTCCGCAGGAGTTGGTCGTCGGTCGCAATAATCCTCTCTCTCATTTGGAGGTCGACCGATAAGGCCTGCTTCGGACCCTTATGCTTGGTTGATCCCACGTAGCAGCTCCGGGATAGCTTCTGACTCCCCCGCACCAGTCCCACCCCTCGCGGAGTCTGGAATTTAACCATCTGGTACAGCAGGCTGGGGAGCGCTTCGATGGCCGTCATGTAAGGTCGCCCTATGATCCCGTTGTACGCCGACGAAATGTCAACGACAACGAATTGCGTCATGCGCGTGACGACCCTCGGCTCCTCCCCGAGCGACACCGGCAAGGCGATCACCCCGGTAATGGGAACCGAGTGGCCGGTGAAACCGACGATGGGCCCCGTGCAAGACCTCAAGTCCGACTGCTTCAGCCCCATCTTCTCGACCGTCGACATGAACAAGATGTCGCAGGAGCTTCCGGTGTCGATCAGTAGGCGGCTGATGATGGCCGTCCCGATCTGAGCTTCGATGACGATGGCGTCGTCATGCGGTAGCTCGACTCCTTCGAGGTCGTCATCAGTGAAAGTAATGGGAGGTCGAGCCGTCCTTTTCCGCTTCGCCTCGCCGCCCAAGTCTGTCGCCATCACCTGCCGCGTGTACGCCTTCTTGCCTGATGACGACGCACCCCCTGAGGACGGTCCGCCACATATCATATCTATGCGCATGACCGCCCTTGGCGGGCGAGGCTCTTCCCGCTCGTTGCTTGGGGGTGGGTCCGGCCTCCACGCTCCTCGCGGAGCTCTCTCTTCCCGGATCGGCCTCTTGCCCTCGACGAAGCCCCCAAGGTGACCCGCTTGGATCAGCCGCTCGATCTTCTTCTTCAGGGCGAAGCAATTGTCGGTATCATGATCGTGATCCCCATGGTATCGACAATACTTCTGGAGATCTCTCCTCCTACTGAAATACTATCAATGATTGTGAGTTTCTAATAACATACTCTTTTTCCTCCACATTTTCAAATCTCGGAAGCCCTCGCTATAGATAACTATAGATAACTTTTCAGAAACTTGAAAATGTGCAGGAAAAAGACTATGTTATTAGAAACTCACAATCATTGATAGTATTTCAATAGGAGGAGAGATCTCCAGAAGTATTATCGATACCACCGGGATCACGGTCATGATACCGACAATTGCTTCGCCCTGAAGAGGGAGATCGAGCGGCTGATCTAAACGGGTCACCTTGGGGGCTTCGTCGAGGGTAAGAGGCCGATCCGGGAAGAGAGCTCCGCGAGGAGCGCGGAGGCCGGACCCACCCCCAAGAAACGAGCGGGAAGAGCCTCGCCCGCCAAGGGCGGTCATGCGCATAGATATGATATGCGGCGGACCGTCTTCAGGGGGTGCGTCGTCATCGGGCAAGAAGGCGTACGTGCGGCAGGTGATGGCGGTGGACTTGGGCAGCGAGGCGAAGCAGAGAAGGACGGCTCGACCTCCCATTACTTTCACTAATGACGACCTCGAGGGAGTCGAGCTACCGCATGATGACGCCATCGTCATCGAAGCTCAGATCGGGACGGCCATCATCAGCCGCCTATTGATCGACACCGGAAGCTCCTGCGACATCCTGTTCATGTCGACGGTCGAGAAGATAGGGCTGAAGCAGGTGGACTTGAGGCCTTGCATGGGGCCCATCGTCGACTTTACCGGCCACTCGGTTCCCATTGCCGGGGTGATCGCCTTGCCGGTGTCGCTCGGAGAGGAGCCGATGGTCATCACGTGCATGACGCAGTTCGTTGTCGTCGACATTTCGTCGGCGTACAACGGGATCATAGGGCGACCTTACATAACGGCCATCAAAGCGCTCCCCAGCCTGCTGCACCAGATGGTTAAATTCCAGACTCCGCGAGGGATGGGACTGGTGCGGGGGAGCCAAAAGCTATCCCAGAACTGCTACGTGGGATCGACCAAGCATAAGGGTCCGGAGCATGCCTTATCGGTCGAACCTCCAAATGAGAGAGAGGACTATTGCGACCGACGACCAACTCCTGCGGAGGTCGAAGAAGTACCAGTGACCGCGGAGGAGGGTAAGACCGTCTCTATCGGCACGAAGCTCTCGGCCTCTCTGAGGGCAGACCTCATCAACCTCCTCAGAGAAAACGTGGACATATTCGCATGGTTGCCCTCCGACATGTCTGAAGTTGATCCCGCAGTGATCTCCCACAAGCTGAATGCGGACCCGGAATCTCGACCGGTCCGGCAGAAGAAGAGGAGCGCTGGAGGAGAGAAGATGAGGGTAAGGAGAGAAGAGCAACTTCTTCAAGCCAAGTTCATCAGGCCGGTGAGCTATCCGGAGTGGCTTGCCAACGTCGTCTTGGTAAAGAAAGCCAATGGGAAGTGGCGCATGTGTGTCGACTTCACGGATCTCAATAAGGTGTGCCCGAAGGACAGTTTTCTGCTACCGAGGATCGACCATCTAGTCGACCAGGCGTCCGGTTACGAGCTGTTGAGCTTTATGGACGCGTTCTCGGGCTACAACCAGATCCCGATGGCGGAGGAGGATGAGAAGACGTCCTTCATCACCGACAAGGGCATCTTCTGTTACACGAAGATGCCATTCGGACTGAAGAACGCCGGGGCAACCTATCAGCGGATGGTGGACAGGATATTCAGCTCGCATGTCGGGCAGAATCTGGAGGTCTACTTTGACGACATACTGGTTAAGAGCAAGAAGGCCCCGGACCACCTTGCCGACCTGCGTGAGACGTTCCAGAAGGTGCGCCAATATGATCTAAGGCTGAACCCGACGAAGTGCATCTTCGGCGTGCAAGCAGAGAAATTCCTTGGCTTCATGATAACGAAGCGAGGAATTGAAGCGAACCCCGACAAGGTGTCGGTCCTCGTCAATATGGCGAAGCCTCGGACCCTTCGAGACTTGCTGCGGCTGAACGACAGGATCGCCTCGCTGGGGAGGTTCCTGTCGAAGTCCGCGGAGAGGTCGCCCCCTTTCTTCAGAGTCTTGCGGAAAGCCCTCGGCACAGTTAAAATTGATAGAAAAGTGATCCGATGGGACGACGCCTGCGCCCGAGCATTCGCGGAGCTGAGAGCTTACCTGCAGAGCCCCCTGTTGCTCGCAAAGCCTGATGATGGAGAACAGCTGGGATTGTACCTGGCCACCAATCAAGAGGCCGTCAGCTCAGTCTTAATCAAGGAGAAGGGTGTGCAACGGCATGTCTACTGGTTAAGAGCAAGAAGGCCCCGGACCACCTTGCCGACCTGCGTGAGACGTTCCAGAAGGTGCGCCAATATGATCTAAGGCTGAACCCGACGAAGTGCATCTTCGGCGTGCAATCAGAGAAATTCCTTGGCTTCATGATAACGAAGCGAGGAATTGAAGCGAACCCCGACAAGGTGTCGGTCCTCGTCAATATGGCGAAGCCTCGGACCCTCCGAGACTTGCTGCGGCTGAACGACAGGATCGCCTCGCTGGGGAGGTTCCTGTCGAAGTCCGCGGAGAGGTCGCTCCCTTTCTTCAGAGTCTTGCGGAAAGCCCTCGGCACAGTTAAAATTGATAGAAAAGTGATCCGATGGGACGACGCCTGCGCCCGAGCATTCGCGGCGCTGAGAGCTTACCTGCAGAGCCCCCTGTTGCTCGCAAAGCCTGATGATGGAGAACAGCTGGGATTGTACCTGACCACCAATCAAAAGGCCGTCAGCTCAGTCTTAATCAAGGAGAAGGGTGTGCAACGGCATGTCTACTATGTGAGCCGGGTGCTTCGAGAGGCGGAGACCCGTTACAGCCCAATAGAGAAGGTCGCCTACTGTCTAGTCACAACGGCGAGGAAGCTCCGACCGTGCTTTCAGGCCCACCCCATCGCTGTCCACACCAACCTGCCCCTTGAGAAGAACCTGAAGAGGTTAGAGCGGTCGGGCAGAATGCTCAACTGGAGCGTCGAGCTCAGCGAGTTCGATATAGTATACAGAGCCCGGATGACGATCAAGGGCCTGGCACTGGCGGACTTCGTGGTAGAGTGCACTGTGGAAGACCTCCCGGAGGAACCGCCGGGCGCTCTGTCGACGGTTGCGTCCGAAGGAGCAATGGGAGTGGCCGGACCCTCGAGGCCGGTGCAGGAAGAAGTGTGCAGATTGTGGACCGTTCACGTCGACGGGTTGGCCACAGGATCCGGGACGGGGGCAGTCATCGTCATTCAAACACCTGACGGATGCCGGTTGGAGTACGCCATGCGCTTTAACTTCCCGGCAACCAACAATGTCGCGGAATACAAGGCCGCGGTCAATGGGTTGAAGCTTTGCCGAGCTATGGGGGCGACGAACATGCTGTTGCTAAGTGACTCGTGGCTCGCTGTCCACACCAACCTGCCCCTTGAGAAGAACCTGAAGAGGTTAGAGCGGTCGGGCAGAATGCTCAACTGGAGCGTCGAGCTCAGCGAGTTCGATATAGTATACAGAGCCCGGATGACGATCAAGGGCCTGGCACTGGCGGACTTCGTGGTAGAGTGCACTGTGGAAGACCTCCCGGAGGAACCGCCGGGCGCTCTGTCGACGGTTGCGTCCGAAGGAGCAATGGGAGTGGCCGGACCCTCGAGGCCGGTGCAGGAAGAAGTGTGCAGATTGTGGACCGTTCACGTCGACGGGTTGGCCACAGGATCCGGGACGGGGGCAGTCATCGTCATTCAAACACCTGACGGATGCCGGTTGGAGTACGCCCTGCGCTTTAACTTCCCGGCAACCAACAATGTCGCGGAATACAAGGCCGCGGTCAATGGGTTGAAGCTTTGCCGAGCTATGGGGGCGACGAACATGCTGTTGCTAAGTGACTCGTGGCTCGCTGTCCACACCAACCTGCCCCTTGAGAAGAACCTGAAGAGGTTAGAGCGGTCGGGCAGAATGCTCAACTGGAGCGTCGAGCTCAGCGAGTTCGATATAGTATACAGAGCCCGGATGACGATCAAGGGCCTGGCACTGGCGGACTTCGTGGTAGAGTGCACTGTGGAAGACCTCCCGGAGGAACCGCCGGGCGCTCTGTCGACGGTTGCGTCCGAAGGAGCAATGGGAGTGGCCGGACCCTCGAGGCCGGTGCAGGAAGAAGTGTGCAGATTGTGGACCGTTCACGTCGACGGGTTGGCCACAGGATCCGGGACGGGGGCAGTCATCGTCATTCAAACACCTGACGGATGCCGGTTGGAGTACGCCCTGCGCTTTAACTTCCCGGCAACCAACAATGTCGCGGAATACAAGGCCGCGGTCAATGGGTTGAAGCTTTGCCGAGCTATGGGGGCGACGAACATGCTGTTGCTAAGTGACTCGTGGCTCGTTGTCCAATAGATCCAAGAGAGCTTTGAGGCCCGAGAGGAGGTGATTTTGGAAAATATTTTTAAAACTGGTCGATTTTTGTAATTAATTATAATTTTGGCCTTTTTTCGGAAAATTTGTCCACTAATTAAGTAATTAATATTATATTATTAACCTTGCACTATAAATACTCTCCCCCTTCACTCTCTCAGCTCACCCCTCTCTCTCTCCCCTCTCTCTTCCAAGCTTCTCCCTCACTTTCCACCGGCGCCCCTTCCCTCTTTGGCGAACTCTGTCGTAAGCACCTAAACCCCAGTCGTGTCGTTGTCTCCACCTCCGGTAACCGCCACCATTGTCGACATAACCATCATCATCTCCCATTCTCTCTCCCAACATCTTCCCCTCACTTCACACACATCCATGTCGCTCCATCGCTGACAACGTCGCTCTGTCGGCAACAGCTCCGTCAAGACCCGTCGATGACCTTGCTTCCCCTCCTACTCGCTCATGTTCTCTCATGCGATGAGGCAGAGCACATGAGCACATGGGAAAGAAAAGAAGAAGAAAGCGGAGGAGAGAGAAAAAGAAAGAAAAAGTAAAAGTAAAACGAAATGAAATTCAAATAAAATTAATTATTATATAAATAAATAAAAATTACAAAAAATCATACATATTGCTAGGAGCGTCCAGGTACCTTGAACGTCAAAATTAAGTTAAGTGTTTTACCAGATATTTAATTTCCTTTATTATTGTTGTTCATGTTAAATTTAGAAAAATAATTTATTTATGCAAATATATGATGTATTCTACCAGTCAAGAGATATGTTTTGGTACCTTGTGCATTAGAATCTGACGTGCAGATTCCTAGGAGTGTCCAGGTACCTTGAACGTCGGAATTAAGTAAGTATTTTACCAGATATTAATTTCCTTTATTATTGTTATTCATGTTAAATTTAGAAAAATAATTTATTTATGTCGTAAATTATGAAAATTTACATGCAAATATATGATGTATTCTACCCGTCAAGAGATATATTTTGGTACATTATGCGTCAGAATATGACGTGCAGATTCCTAGTAATTAAAATTTTAAATCTTGATTTTAATTATAAATAATTCATTTTTAAATTGAAAAAATTGTTGAAACTAATTAAATTATTGTTAAAAAATACCTGTTAGTCATGGAAAATTTAATCATTATAGAATAAATATATATTCTGTTAAAATTTCTGAATCAATTCTTCTGTAATTTTGATCGATTAAAATAATAAATGTTGTCATGTACACACATTTATGCTATCATGATTGAGAAAATTGGATTCTAAATTTTACTTTTCATATTGGTATCTTGGAAAGACATATTTTGAGAGGTTATTTAATTATTGAACATGGTTTTAGTCACAGAAAACCTCTTTATTATACAGCTGGTTTGGCCAATTGATGAGCGTAAATTTTCGATCCAATTAAATTTTCTTGACCTAGCTTTTTTGAATGTATCAAATCCAGAAAGTTTAAATCTTTCAAGACTTATCATAAATGATTGGTTGGACCACATGGACAAACATGGACTATCACATGTAGAATATATTAGATTTAACAATATATACTTGTTTACCTAACACTATGCTTGACACATGAGACTGAGATAGTCTATTGTCTCAGAGGGTGCGTGAGTGACTAGGTCCATCGAGATTGAACTCACACTAAATGGAGGTAAGTGCTAACCATCACTCGAAACATAGTGTCAAAAATTTGGTGTCACGGAGTGCTTCTCTGATGGTAGGATGCACTTGAGTTACATATTGTGCCATCAGATATAGACTTATCACCATATTAAGTTATAGACTTGTCACCATTTTAAGTTAACCAGATTGGTAATGAAGAGAAATAGTTTTATATAGATTTCATGGCATAGTTATGGACTATTATAGTCCGTTGGAATTGACACATGCTAGACTTGGTTATTGCTATATTGTTAGTGACAGCTAATAAATGTTTATAAGTGCTAGTTACTTTCTATAATGCAATCTTCGTATTTATGTCGTACCTTTCTCACATTGATATGGTACTGCTTTGCCATTTATATAGTGTATCTTGTGTGTATATATATTTCTAGTCTGGAAATACTTGCCGAGTGATCCTCGTTGACGTGTATTTCTTTATATATTGCCTTGTGAGAAATGTCTGTCAGGTTTCGAGGGTGATCTTTCTGGAGAGGCTATTCCAGAAGTTGACCTCGTGGTCCAAGATTACGCTGAGCTTTACACTGCTGAAAATTAATACAACTCTTTGGCGCCAAATTTTTATTAGTAGACATTAAGTTGTATTGTTACAAATTATGTATTGCGTTGTAATGGTTATTGCTAGGCCTATTATTGTGTATTTTATTCTGAGATGATTTGATTTTAATGATATTTATCTATGCTGTTTTTAAGTATGCATGCACGAATATGTGCCTAACGTTATGTATTTTATTCTGACATGATGTGATTGTAATGATTGTAATGATATTTTAATGGTTATTGCTAGGCCTATTATTGTGTATTTTATTCTGAGATGATTTGATTTTAATGATATTTATCTATGCTGTTTTTAAGTATGCATGCACGAATATGTGCCTAACGTTATGTATTTTATTCTGACATGATGTGATTGTAATGATTGTAATGATATTTTAAAGTAAGTGATTGTAATGATATTTTATGCAAAAACATGTGATTAAGTACAGATGCTTAGTGTGTTATAAAACCAAGGAGGAAGGAACATCATAGCAATAAAAAATATACTCCCTCGTTTTGAACGCACAGTGGGCCTGCTCGCATTCTCGCTCCCGGATAGAATGTGAAGCGGGACGTGACAGTGCGGGAGCGACGATGGTCCTCTCAAGACCGTACCCATACGGTGGGTACATAAAGGTATTATTGGACATTATTTATTGATCAGGATCCACATTTGTTGCCCAGAGTGTAACTGTGGAGAAAGATACGCACGATTTCAGTGCAGATCCTGGTTTTGAGGGAAAGATTATGACCCATGGTGGTAGACCGGTGGCTACACCATGAGGATAAGTTATTAAATAGTCCATGTTGATCCTTGTTTCGAGCGAACGGAACACCGAACTTGCATATCGTATCCTGGGGCATGAGTCACGCACTTGGGCTAGACTTGACATTATAGATTAGTGACATCATATCGTATTGATATTATAGTTTGAGACCTACATTTTACCTTACTTTTATGTACACATTTGATTTATTATTATGCCATCATTCAGTTGCATGATTTTGAATATTGTATTTACTACGTGATTTTGTTATATAGTTGGTAACTCTAGCATCTATAATGGTATTTAATCACCATCCATCACCCACACCCACAAAACAACAAAAAATTCGACCCACACATCCACCCCCGCAACCAAGAAGATAATAATAAAAATAATAATTCTAACCTTCAGTCTAATGACCTCTGTGGCACGGCAATGGTGTCCTGGTTAACTTGGTGTCAATTGAGTTTAATGTTTTGAGCTCAATTAAGTTGTATGCTACTGATTATTTCGTCCATTGATATGTACCTAGGGCTGTTGATGAACAAAACATTTGACGAACTACTCGTGAACAAGCTCGGTACATTTTCGTTTACATTCGTTTAGAAGCTTAATGAACAAGCTTGAACAGATTTTTAGAGCTCGGTTAGTAAACGAACAGAGCTTGAACATAATTGTGTTCGTTCATTTATGTTCATGAATAAGCTCGTTAAGTGTTCATAAACAAGCTCGTTAAGTGATGTTCATGAATAAGCTCGTTAAGTGTTTGTGAATGAACATGAACCGAAAATAGTAAATTTAGACAAATACTATATTTTTTACTATGCTTGGAATGGATGCTTGTAATGGGATCTATGGAGCTATTATGCTAGATTTATTTGTTTTTGTCCTACAAATATTTAATCCTTTTATTTAATTGATTTAGTCATTGGCAATTATATTTAAATATTATTATTCCTAATTAAAAATTGACGTTCGTTTGTTTGATTGAAAATCTGTTCATGAACAAAATTGACTGTGTGTTCACGAACATGTTCCTGAACATGTTCACGAACAAGCTTGATAAATCTTGTTAACAAACAGAATGATCGATTAACTACTCGTGAACAAGCTCGGTAAATGTTCGTTTACGTTCGTTCGGTAAGCTTAATAAACAAGCTTGAACATGTTTTTAGAGCTCGGTTAGTAAACGAACAGAGCTTGAACATGGATTTTGTTCATGAACAAAACCAAGCTCCATGTTCAAGCTCGTTCAAGCTCGTTCGTTAACAGTCCTATATGTACCGGATTATATTAGCAAGTGCGGGTTGTGGAAAAACCCTTTGGTTCTTGTTCTTATCTGTGTTTTGCACATGGATGTCAAGCTTCAAATTTGCACATTTCTACCATGTCTTCAAACAGAAAATATTCAATCAAACAAGTAGCTGCATGCACAAAATGCATAACCAATTATTTGTGATGTGTTTTCATACGTGGATTATTAAATTTTCCTGTTTTCAACTTGTCCAAGCTTTGCAGACTTATGAAAAACTTATGATTCTTGAGGGGAGGATAATCATGAACAAGCTTTTATAATTTAGATGTGGCTACTTGGGAGAGGTGGTGATCTTTTAAGGTGGTTCAATGTTTGGAAAAAAACCGTCTCATCTGGTAACCACCTATGTCTCACATCTAGAGGTGGCAATTCGGGCCAGCCCGTGCTTGTCGGGCCGTGCCGGCCCGGTTTTCTTGAAGGACTGGGCTAGCCCGGCCCGATAAGACTTCGGGCCATTCCAGTGCGGCTCGGGCGCAGTCCAATAAAAATTCGGGCCGCTCGGCTCGGTCCGATAGGGTTGAAAGAATTTATGTTGTTAGCCCATGAATTTATGTTGTAGTAGTATTGCACAATGATCGTCATTTGCTTTTTTGATGTTCATTTTTCAGCAAGGAAGTTAGGTCATTTGATTGGTTATCTGCTGGCGTGAATTGTGAACTCGTCATTTGCGTTGCATTTTGTAGTCAAGGAGCATGTTATGTGGGTTAAAACATCGGTGGATCTTCACTAGGGCATTTTGTTGCCACATGAAGTAATGAGGAAACACACAAGCATGTTTGTGTGTTATATAAATTAAAGCTTCATCACATGAATCGGAATACATGATCATGTTTGTTTATTCTGCATATTTGACAGTAGCAATAGATATCGTGTTTCTTATTCATGAAGTATTTTGCTTATTCATGTTACAGTCAGCAGGTTCTTCAGTTAGCATGAACAGCCTCATATGAGTTACAATTCTTGCAAATTTTATTTATTACTGTGATTGTTATGAGCAATATGTTTCTAATTCACACTCTTGCTTTGCCCCTCTTGAATGCTTAGCCCTTCTCCAAATCAGTAGATATATGGTATAAAACGAGAGGAATCTTTAGATAGTAGTTAGAGGTTTGTAGTTTGGGCAAATGTGTTAGCATGAACAGCCTCATATGAGTTACAATCCTTGCAAATTTTTTATTACTGTGATTGTTATGAGCAATATGTTTCTAATTCGCACTCTTGCTTTGCCCTTCTTGAATGCTTAGCCCTTCTCCAAATCCGTATATATATATGGTATCAAAACGAGAGGAACCTTTAGATAGTAGTTTGGGCAAATGTGTTTAGTGGGCGGTCAAGCAAACTCAAAAAGGATTTCATGTCGTGCCGTACCGCCCAATGGGCCGACTAGCTTGGCCGGGTCCGGCACGAAAATGAACCGGCCGGTCCGATAAAGATTTCGGGCCAAAATTGCTGGCCCAAGCACGGTCTTATCGTGCTGTGCTATCGTACTGGGCCAAAAATTGCCACCCCTAGTCACATCCTCTTACTAGTTGAAATTACTGAATTTTCGGTAAGAATAAGCCGCCATGCAGAATTTTCACAGTTATATATGCTGCATGATGCTTTGGATGAAATTCATACTGAACTGGACTGGCAAGAATAAGCAGCCATGCACATTTTTTATATTTATATGTGCTGCATGATGCTTAGGTACTAGACTGTGAGTTTGTGATGAACTCAGTAGAAAATGGGGAAATTTCTGCCGTGCTAATAGACATTGTGGTACTATGTCAAATAAAATGGGAATATGTGAATCCTGATAGATGGAGTTATTGACATTCATGCTATAGGTGTCAAGAATTTAAGACATTTATGCCGCCATGAATGTCAGAATAAAAACAACATAAGTGACACTTTTAAGAAGAGTTCAAAGTTTGCTTCATAGAGTTTGCGATGAACCGGGTAATTACTGAATTGGACTGGCAAGAATAAGCAGCCATGCACACTTGTTATATTTACATGTGATGCATGATGTTTAGATGAGTTTATGAGGAACTCAGGAGAAAATGGGAAATATATGCTTTGCTTATAGAAATTATGGTACCATGTCAAAGAAAATGGGGAAATTTCTGCTGTGCTAGTAGAAATTATGGTTCTATGTCAATAGGAAATAGGAATTTGTGAATTTGACTGGCAAGAATAAGCAGCCATGCACATTTGTTATAGTTACATGTGATGTATGATGTTTTAGCAGGGGCTGACCTACGTAGCAATTGCCGTCCCCCCCCCCAATTTTTTTCAAAATTTACTTGTATATTGTTTATATGTATATGGCAGCAGCAATGTAACTTAAACTTAATAATTTAATCCTTAACCACACAGTTGTATCCAAGGTTTTACGTCTCGGTTTTGGTTTCGGTTTCGGTTTTTCAAAAATTTGGGTTTTGGTATCGTATCGTCCGTTTCGGTGGTTTCGAAAGTTTTGGATTGTCCGTATCGGTAGTTTTAAATACGTAAATACATATCAATTAATTATCAATATTACTAATATGTATTCATAAATTTGTATGTGTATATATATATCAACAAGTTTGCCGTTATAAAACAAACCATTTTATTTATTTACAAGTTTGCCATTACAAAACCTTACAGCCGGAGGTTTTACTCCTGCACACATACCACTTATTTACAAGATGGCCATTAAACACGAGTTTCTTTGCGCATCCACCATTTTACTATGCGCACATACATACCACTTATTTACAAGTTGACATTACACAAATAAGGAGTTGCTTTGCGGACCCATCGTTTTACTCTGCACACAACACGTATTTACGAGTTAGCCATAAAAAACCTGTGTGAATAACCCTTATTTACAAGTTCACCATAGCCTCGTCCCTCTTTCATCGACGATCTCTCTCTCTCTCTCTCTCTCTCTCTCTCTGTGTGTGTGTGTAGAAGCAGGGTGACGGTGGAGCAGGCGGCGCGGTGCGGCACAGTGAGGTAGCAGGCGCGGCGGCGAAGTAAGCTCCCGTCATCTTCTTTCTTTTTTTTCTTTTTCTTCTTTTTTGCAGTTTTTTCTTGTTTATTCCCATTCTTAGTCTTATTTTTCAATTTTGGATGATATTCATCTTCATCTTCAAGCCGGAACCCTAGGGTTTCGGCCAGTGTCGGATCCAGGAATTGAATTCAGAGGGGGCACAATTTTTTTAGCCGGAAATAATTTTTGTATATTTTATTTATTGTAAAATTGTAGCAAAAAGTTCGAAAGAGAGTCATATAAATTTCGAAAATAATTAACATTCTATAAGTTAAAGAGATTCGCCTAACGTTCCATATACTATAACTACCTCGAGAATACTACCAAAAAATAACTATCTCAAAAACGCCGACCTATTTGCTGATGGGTGATGTAACACAATGGCAGATCCGATAGTTTCGACGAACCGTTGTTCCTTTGCAAAACCTAGGAAAAAAATACAACCCGTACTTAAGGAGGCAAAAATTTATTTACCTTGAGACTTTGAGAATACTACTAAATGATAATAATAACTAGCTAACAACCTTGAGATTCTGAGAATGCCGCTCTGTTCCATTCGCCTAATGGATGATGCAAAACCCAAGAGCAAATTTTTTGATGTACGGCGGTTCCTATGCAAAACCCAGGAAAAAATACAAACCGTTAATTTTAGGGGGCAAAAAGCAGTCACTTCAATGCAAATCGTGTTTTTTGACGAACCCTAATGGCTGATGCAAAATCCAAGGGTGAAGCACCGTTCCTTTACAAAACCTAAGGGGAGGTAACAAACTATGTATAATATTGAACCACCGTTCCTCTAAAAAATATAAGAGGAAAAAAACAAAACCGTGTATAATTTTGATGCATTCATGGAATTCGAACCATATTGATGGGCGTTTGTGATCGGGCTGATGGCTGATGCATTTAAACACGGTTTTGTATTCAATTTCTTTGGTGAACTAACATAATTTGCTGATGGGTGATGTAACACAATGGCAGATCGATAGTTTCGACGAACCGCTGTTCATTTGCAAAACCTAGGAAAAAAATACCACCCGTACTTAAGGAGGCAAAAATTTATATACCTTGAGACTTTGAGAATACTACTAAATAATAATAATAACTAGCTAACAACCTTGAGATTCTGAGAATGCCGCTCTGTTCCATTCGCCTAATGGATGATGCAAAACCCAAGAGCAAATTTTTTTGATGTACGGCGGTTCCTATGCAAAACCCAGGAAAAAAATACAAACCGTTAATTTTAGGGGGCAAAAAGCAGTCACTTCAATGCAAATCGTGTTTTTGACGAACCCTAATGGCTGATGCAAAATCCAAGGGTGAAGCACCATTCCTTTACAAAACCTAAGGGGAGGTAACAAACTATGTATAATATTGAACCACCGTTCCTCCTCAAAATATAAGAGGAAAAAAACAAAACCGTGTATAATTTTGGTGCATTCATGGAATTCAAACCATATTGATGGGCGTTCGTGATCGGGCTGATGGCTGATGCATTTAAACACGGTTTTGTATTCAATTTCGTTGGTGAACTAACATAATTTATTCGCTGAACAAAAGATAGCAATCACTAACATACTTTTTTGCATTCAATTTATGGAGTTCTGTTCCTTTGCAAACCTAAGAGGAAAAAACAAAAACAAATCCGTGTATAATGGGAAAAAAAATTAGCCATTTATGGTGCATTGTTCTTTTACAAAATCTAAGAGGAAAAAACAAAACAAAACCGGATATAATGGGCAAAAAAACCAAAACCGGGTATAGTGGAGGAAAAATTGGTCATTGATGTGACCAGGATTCGATCCAGGGTCGTCAATTAAAGATGCATAAGATCTTACCGTTAGGCCAGCTTGGTGATTACTATTTCTGTTTGTAAAGTTTATATAAATAGTATGTTCTCATGATAATTTTTTATACAAGGGTATCAAAGTAAAAAAAATTCGATTTTCCAGGGGGGGCACGTGCCCCCTCTGGCCCCTTTGTGGGTCCGTCCCTAGTTCCGGCCGATACCGAGAAAAGGGGGGGTTTCGGTCTTGGTAGCCTCCGAGACCGAAACGAAACGGCCGCCGATATCTCAAACCTTGGTTGTATCTTTAGCTTGGTGGTGGCGCGTTCCCTTCTAAAGCCCGAGGTCACGAGTTCAAATCTCTCTTGGTGCAAAATTGTTTTTATTTCTGCAATGTAAGGTTAAGTTTATAAATTAATCTTCAACCTTACATTGTATCGTTGGCTTGGTGGTAGTGTGTTCCCTTCCCAAGCGTGAGGTCACGAGTTCAAATCTTGCTTAGTGCAAAAGTTTTTTATATTTTTCAATCTTACGTTTTATTATTGGCTTGGTGGTGGCGCGTTCCCTTCTCAAGCGAGTGGTCACGAGTTCGATCCTTTTGTTCTATTTTTTTAAATATTTTTATTTGATGATATATCCTTTTAATGTTTTTAATTATAATATAGCGGAGTCAACATCTAATTGAATAAAGAAAACATCTAAATAAAAATACATTTAAGTTTAAGCTTAAATTCTCACATCATTGTAAAAAAGCTAATTGTTTGATCACACAAGTAAATGTTGTGATTTCTGATTAGCGTTTTAAATTGTCATGATTGACTTAATCTACCTAAAATGTTTAGTTACTAAACACGCTTCTCACATTCCCTTAAATTTAAATGATTAATTAATTCTTGTCTATTTCCAATGATTATATTTTTAAAATTTTGTTTTTTTTTGCAAATTAACGAAGATATCAGCCTCAGTTTCTCGTTCATATCTTCGTTAATATGTGAACAATTTTGTATTTAATAAATGCATGGGAAAATTTGCTACTTGTTTAAAGTAATTCAGTTTGAACCCCCCCCCCCCCCCCCCCCCCCCCCGCGGGTCATCTAATCCTGGTTTCACCCCTGGGCTTCGAGTTTGTGACGAACTCAGGAGAAAATGTGGAAATTTCTGCCGTGCTAATAGAAATTATGGTACTGTGTCAAATTAAATGGGAATTTGTGAATCCTAATAGCTGGAGTTATCGACTTTCATGCTATATGGGTGAAGAACAAATGCACGTCAAAAATTTAAGATATTTATGCCGCCAAGAATGTCAGAATAAAACAACTTTTAAGGAGATTTCAAAGTGTGGTTCAGACAATGGTCAAAACAACTTCCAATTTGCTGTTTAAGATTTGCTTGTTCAAAACTATACGAGCTACATCTATGATATGATTTTTTTGATCTTGTTTACTTGTTGCCTATTGCAGAAGCTACAAATTATGGTGGCAATGATGAAACTGAGGTAAGTTCTTTTCGAAACTTCCTGCAAACTTACTCTTCCAGTGTCAGTAAAATTTATGCAAATTGATTTTTTTTTGAAATAATAATAATTAGTTTACTCTGCCTTGTAGTCATTGGATGTGAAAGCTCAGAGAGCATTGGAATGTCCATGTGTAGCTGAGTTGAGAAAGGGTCCTTGTGGAACTCAGTTTTCAGAGGCATTTGTCTGTTTTATAAAGAGCACCGCCGAAGAGAAGGTAATCATACAAACGGGTACACTCTGAATTTTGGCTCATTTCAATCAGCGTTTCTCTTGCCTTGGTGGCAGAACTAGCGTTTGTAGGCCAATGCGGCATTGCTTGACTGTATTCTTCAGGTGCTTGATTTATACATGTGGTGTATCATTATGAGAAATCTTCTTGCCAGATTGGTCTCATTCCTAATATATGCAGCAGTGATCCAAAAGGACAAGCAAAATTTGTTCACATTTCCCATTCTAGTAACAGCAAAATTTATGGGAGAACCGTTTCGTTTACAAGTCTTACTTTTGGTTTTGAGTTCATGCTAGTTTTTTCATGTCAGTCAGGAGGCTTCGTTTCCGTGGAACTAATATAGTACGTGTCTGTTGATGTTACAGGGATCGGACTGCGTCAGCCCCTTCATAGCGTTGCAGAATTGCATCAAAGCAAACCCTGATGCATTTTCCAAGGACATAATAGAAGATGAGAGCAAAGAGGAAGAAGAGGATGTCCAAGACTACAAGATCATACCCCCATCATGGTCTCGAGAACCCAAGCCGAAACCTGCTCCTAAGCTGTAGGCATCAGTACTTCGCACAATCGTTCTAAACAGTTTATTCGTTAATATTCACAATATTACGGTCTTAGAATTTGGTCGAATAAAAGTCCCACGAAACGGTAAAAATAGTTCAAATCTTTGCTATGAGCGTACTGTTGGAAAGAGTTGAGAGCAATGTGAAAGGAATGAAAGATTTGTGTAGATAACTAGTTCAGAGAAGTCTGGGCAAGTTGTATTCTATTTCAAGCATAGTTTTTCTTCATGCACACATAGTTTATGCCTTGCGGATCAAATTATTAATGGGTTTCATGGGGACACTTTTTCCTCATTTTTTTCATGGGGACACTTTTTCATGGCAAACGACTAACCCAACACCTAGCATCCAACTGGCAACTAACATAACACCAAAGAAGGTAAAATACCTAACTGGCCACCAACTCCCTTCAGATAATAGCTAACCAAACACCCAGGAACGCCGTATGCATAACCAAGCAACAAGCCCAAATTTTTACTGCATTTTATTGTACACTATATTTTACACAGTGTACCCTACATTTTCTTATTATACACTATATTTATACCATACACCCCACCCTTTCTACCCAGTTTACGGTTAGTGTGGTAAACTGGGCCCAAAAGAAAATTAACAGGAATGGAGAAAGGGAGACTGAGAGAGATGAAAGAGAGGCCAAAAGAGGATGCGAAAGAGATTGGTATAAGTGGAAGGAGATTGGTATACGTGGAAGGAGCAACGCAGCTGATATATAAGTGGAAGAAGCAGTGGTAGCAACAATGACTGTTGATGCCAGGAATCTCGCAGGGCAGATCCGGACGCAGGGGCGAGCTTTTAAGCAACAGGTTGAGCCCGGTCATGTGAGTTTCGTCGGACTAGGGGAAAGATGCTTCGCCACCGCCTGAAAAGGAGAGAACATGTGTCAGAGGAACCGGAGGGGGGGGACCCTCCGATTCGGGGGTCCTCCGATTCGGCTCCGATGCTTAAGTTAGCGTCAAACGGACAAAGGAGGGAGCACGGCTACGAGTAGCAGCCGCTCCGGGGTTCTTCAAAGATGTGGAAACTGGGGGCTTGAGACAGTAATTTAAGGAATCAGATTTTGGGGGCTTGAGACAGTAATTTAAGGAATCAGATTTTGCGTATCTCACAGAGATGGCTTCATCTCTATTTATAGGGTTCGGAGGGTAAATCCACGTCAACGGGCCCCAACCGAGGTGGGTCCGCGTCGCCTGACAAACAGTTATACGTCATGTAGGGTTCCTGTGATAAGACAGGTCGCAAGCGGGGTTGGCCCACTAGTAACAGCTTGGAGGTGGCCCACACCCGCCCGTGATGATTATGGGGGTAAATGTTGATAGGCGGGTGAGTGCTCTGTTCGCGAAGCTTGAGCGGGACGACCTCGTGGGGTCGTCTGCAAGAGGGGCTGACCTGGCAGGCCTCCCTTACGGGGGGCGAGCTGCTCACTGAGGCGGCCTCGTGGGGCCCCCTCTCCCCGATTGGACCGAATTGTTGGAGAAGTGCGCTGATTGCCGTTTCAGCTGGCCAAGCTCTGCCTATGTGGTTTTTGGGGGCACGCGCTTGCAGGCTCTGTCTGACCAGCTCAGCCAGGAAGATGGTGAAGGATCGGATCACTGTTGTCAATTTGGTTCGAGTTAGCATCGTTGGATCGAATCCAAGGTTACGTGCTACGAGCCAATAGTGTGCATGTTTTCCCCTCAACGGTCCGTCAGACCCCCAAAAAAACTAGCCGTTGCCATCACCCGCCCACCCAACATCAAGGGTTCATTAAATCCCTGCAACTCCAACGGTCATATAATCCCCCAAACCCTTATAAATACTTCAGCTCCCAAACCGTGTCATCATCGAATTCTTTCAAAACATTAACACACGAAACAATGGGCCTCTCGGACTCCCAATCCCACACCCACAGGTGTTTCCTCCTCACAAACTACCTCCTCATCGGCGCCGCCGCCAGCTGCATCTTCCTCACCCTCTCCCTCCGCCTCATCCCTTCGCTCATCGGCGGCCTCCTCATCCTCCTCCATCTCCTCACCATCATCTCCGCCATCTCCTCTTGCTCCTCCTCCTCATCTGATGTGATCTCGTCGTCTCCCAGATGGCAGCTTGCCCGCATGGCGGCCACGGTGCTGGCCGCCATCATCCAAGGCGCGGTGGCCCTCCTCGTCTTCACCCGGACCGGCGACTTCCTGTGGAGGCTCAAGTCGTATGTGCAGGAAGGGGACGGGGTGGCGATATTGCGGATGGCGGGGGTTTTGGGGCTGGTGATGTTTGTGCTTGAGTGGGTGGTGCTCGTGCTGGATTTTGCGATGAGGTTCTATGTTCATGCGGAGAATGGGAATGGGGCTAAGGTGAGGCAAGGTGAGGATGAGGTTGTCAAAGATTGGCCTTGGCCATTCCAAGTCTAGATGTTTGATTGATCTGCTGTATATCGTCATCACAAGCAAATTGTGATGTGTTATGTTATTGATGATGATTCTTTTATTGTTTTGGGTAAATAGAAGTTCCTCTGGGCTGCATTTTGAATTCACTGAAAAGCAGAATCAATAGAAATTGAAATGAAACAAATATCGAATATGGCAGTGAAATTGTTTTGGGGCCAATCTGACTATTCTACTGGAATTAAAGTTGTCGACATGGAATCCGATTCCCTATAGACAGTGGGACAGAAGCTTAACGATTACTAAAGTCTGGAGAATTGGATGCAGTTCTCATCTCCTTGGAACGAATATGTTCTCCCTTTGGTTTCCAGCATAAAAAGAGACCCAGACCTCCCTCAAACTCTTACTAAAACATCATCATCATCTCCAAAATTGCTCGCAATCAAGAAAGCTTGCGCAATGGCTCAGAAGCAGCAGCCGAACAAGTCGACAGCCGACGACTATTGCGCCTATGTCACAAAGATGGCCAGGAAGACGACCATGTTTGAAGGGCCTCACTTCCCAAACCTTTTCAAAATGTTCAAGCCGAACACTGAGCAGAAGAAGAGTGGCCACAAAGCAAGTGGCATGGGCCAAGGGAAGGTCTCGACAAGGTCGAGCGATGGGCGATTCGGGCGAGCGGAGCACATCGAGTACGAGATCAGTAGCGAGACGAACAGCGAGGAGGTGGAGGTTGATACTGGAGAGTATGTCAGGAACAAGCACAGCCTAATTTAGTTATGTTGGGCATAGTTGTTATGAATATTTTTAGTTATGTTGTTATTTATGCAATCTTTTTATAAATAAATTTTTCTGCCTTTTTGTCTTTGCTGCTAACAAATTCAACCTAATTTCTTTAGTGATATGCTTGTATCGCAAATATCAGGAAATAAAAATTATTACTATAATAGGCCGGCCCACGAAGCGGAGAAAGCAATTAACCGTCCAAATGAAAGAGCCCAGAAGAGAGGCGTTGTATCAGCCCAAAATCCCAGAGGCCCCTATGGACGGTTAACCGCTTGTCCGGTCAAAGCAACAATTCATCTGTCTGTTGAGCTCCCGAATATCAAGGGATTTGTTAATAATCGGTCGGTTAATAATGTCGAAGTAAATGGTCAGCCGTAATGCTCTTTTTCAGGGACAATCATTCCATCGTAAGGGCAAAGCCGTTATCCACTAACGGTACTAAGGGTGAACCTTACTTATAAAAAGTCACAACGGCGATAAGACATGTGACCAATCTCCAGGGGTACTAAACATTCGGGTACTCTGAACTCAAATACTACTTTCACTTTACATTTCTTCCTCTATAGCTCGGCGTAACAGTGATCGAATAACCTCACAATAGGTCGGGCCTAGCTGCCCCGAGCTCCCTTGAGTTATCCACTGACTAAAGCATCGGAGGGGGTTTGGGTCGGAACCCAGATCCGATCCCCAGACGATTTCTTTGTGTTGCAGACTAACGAAGATAGCTTGGAGTTATGTCGGTCTTTAACCCAATAGCTCGGACTTAGGTCTTCCTGACCCAGGACCATCCTTCCTCGTGTCCCACATCCTTATCGAAGAAGTGCCATAACACCAGAGGCGTCCTCGTCAGCACCACCTTCCTGTGTGACGGGTTTACCCATCAACAGTTGGTGCCATTTGTGGAAACGCAGAGTCAACATCTACATCTCCACCTGCCTTCGACGATGTCGACTCACCCCGTCAATCCGAGGTCCGACGAGCCCTCCACCAACAGGGAGATAGATGCTCCCATAATCCATGAAGACCTCAGCTCCTCTGCCTATGGAGGATCCGACCCCCAACTGGTCATATTAGAGCAATTCCAAGCGTTCTCTCAGGTGATTAATTTCAACATCCAGACATTAACCTCCACGATAGAACGATTGGCAAACCAACAACCCCATTTGGCTGCGGGACCATAACAAATCAATGTGGGGCCAGACCCTGAGGAGCTGCCAACCTTACCAGAAACCCGAAGGGACAAATCACCAAACTCGGATTGGCATATCATCTCCATGATGACTCCTCGTCAATCATCTCAATATAATCCTGAGCGCAAAGGGGGTCAGGCTGGCAAGCGGGAGGGCAACAGCTATTCTGCAAGGTCCAAAGGCCGAGGACCGCCAACCCATGGGAAAGGATCCCGCCATCCCGTTTGGGACACCAATGAGGGTGGAAAGAATGGTCGAAAGAGAGACCACAGTGGCAGCCCCCACAGAAATCTAAATCAGGCCACAAGAGGAAGAGCCGGGGAACCAAACCTCCTCCACTCCTCCTCCTAGTAATTTGGGTGGAGGAGAAAGCAATTCCTCTGGCACCTTGACCAGTCGAAAGCCCCTACGTCGACTAGGTATGCGACGTTCCCATTCTCCATCCACCAGTTCAAATGACGAGCACAACCTATTCAAAAGGACCATTACCTTGGCTCCACGCTTACCCAGGTTTAGGATGCATGCCTTGGATAAGTATGATGGCTCGGGTGACCCCCGAGAACACGTTTGATGTGTGTTACACATTTTCAGTGGAGTTACTCATGCATTACGTCATATAAAATCTCACTCTATATGTCATTTTATCCAATTTTTTGTTTTCTTTCACTCTATAGGTGTTCATGTGCATTTCCTGTTAGAGCCAATCGAAGTTAAGAAGTAAAGCGATAAAGCGAGGCAAAGTAAAGGAATTAAAATGAAGCTACTCTAAAGGGAAATAGGCCATACACGGCCCTGTGTGTCATCACACATAGCCATGTCACCCATTTTAGAGAAGGCTGGCAGCTGCAAAGCCTCATGCGACTGTGTGTGTTACCACGCACGGTCGTGTGAGGGAGGTTTGATTGAAGACCCCATACGACCCAGTTGTGTGGGCCTATGGGCTGTGTGGAGAGGAGCTAAACCGTGTGGAGAGGAGCTAAAGAGAGAACTCAATACTGTCATGTATAATCATCACATGGTCATGCCAGGAAATATACAGAAGGGTTGTTCTGTGACTCACAGTTACACGATCGTGTGGTCCATCCACACGACCGTGTCATGATGAAGCAACATCCTGAAGCAACGAAGAGTTGGTTTGACACGAATGTGTCAATTGCTTGGCACGGTCATGTTGGCTCGAGCCCATTAGGGTTTTGGGGGGATGTATATAAGTGGTTGTGTGCACCGATTGAAGGGAATGCCTTCTTTCTTTGAATTTTCTTCCAGAACAAGTAGTTTAGGGTAGTTTAGGAGTAGATTGGGGTTTATTTGCTTTTTCTTCTCTTTGAAGCATTTGTATCAATTGGATCTTTGAACATCTTTGGATTGAGATAAGTTTCTTCTTCTTTTGTTTATGCTTTCTATTTGTTCTTGTACTATTTTGTGATGAATTCTTTGATGTATATTGCGTAGATTTTATTTAGGGCATGGGTTGAACCCTAATGCGGATTGAGTATGGAATAATATATTTTGTTTAGTCTTTGAATTGTTGAATTAGGGGTTTGCCTTGGACATTTTATTATCAACTAATACTATCTGTGTCATCAACGACAGTTGGGCGTAGATTAGAGCCTCCAAGCGTTGACCGGATTTCTATCCACGATAATGGCATAAAAGAGGGTTGGGAAATATCGTTGTGTGTCATGCACCCTTCATCTGTCGATGCCCAATGACAGTTGGCTTTGTCACATGATAGGTAGTCCTATCATAGCATCACGACAATAGGGGGTGGGTGTCAACATCAGGTACGATGACCTCACCCTAGGATTAAGTCTATAACTAAACAAAGGGGTTCAATTCTGTATTCAACCCACAGTAGAGGAGATACCTAGCCCTAGAGCCTTTCTTGTATCTTTATTCCCTCTTTTATAAAAATACTTGAGTAGCTAATTATAACCTAGGAGCGGCTAGTATTCAATCAAACAACCTCCCTGTGGATCGACCCGTAAGTGCTTCAACAACAACGTGCACTTGCGATTATTTTGAAACTCACGCGATCAAGTTTTGGCGTTGTTGTCGGGAAGGTTTCTTGATTAATATTAGCTTACCCCTCATCATGGTGAACCTCTCCTTGTGATCGGGATGAGGTAGACGCCTCCCAGCCGGGGGGCAGATCGAATCGGAGTTTCCTTAGGTAGCCACCGACCCACAGTTATCCTTAAACTTCCGTGCTTGGTGGAGAAGAAGCGAACAAGGGTACGCTCGCTTGCTGTCTTGTTCTCTGCCGCGGACTGGGATCGCTCGCCAGCTAGGCCCTCTAGAAGAAAGTTGGAGCAACATTGTATGAGAACATATTACCCATCTTCGGGGACAAGGGACGGAACGACCTCTCGATCTACTTACTGCAGCCCAGGACGGGCGTCGTCGTCTAGGCGTTCCCTGTTGCTCTGATCTCCCCTACGCCTAGGACGTTGTCTGGGCCAAGAGCCATAGTTAGTTGCTGTTTCCATTTGGTTGTTTTTTCTCGTTGTTGATACCGGCAAGACCCAGCCAGATGATGATGTCTGCTGGTTGGTAGTGAGAGGACTCTTAGTACCCGCAAAAAAAGGGGCGTTGGTGAAAATCATTTGATTTAGTTTCTTGCTCTCCCTTAGCAGCGGGAAAGGAGTCTATCTATCTGCCTAGCTTTGGTAGATTTCCCCCAACGCAATTCAAAAACTGAAATTCCACGAATCCCTGAGGTGGATAAGTCCGACGACTCAGCAGCAGTGCGGAATTGAGTTTTTCGTCCGGTGGATCTGATCTATAGTTAGGGGGCAATACATACCAAAAGGTTCGAAGAAGGAAGGCGCATAAGAGTATATAACCAACCCACCCTTCTGTATAACCTATTCACATTAGTGAAGCGGCTGCATGCATAAGGGAAATGCACGTTTGTGATACCTTAGTCGGGATGCATAGGGGAGTCAACCTACGAGCACGGAAGAACGTGGGTACCACTGCCCCTCTCTAAGTAAAGGTCAGATTCTGTTTTGATTACTCCATAGAAAATAAAACAATAGGGACAGCCATTTCTGGCTGCTCCTTTCGTATCTTAAAAAAAAAGTAGGCGAGCGAAGTGAGGCGACCGGAGGGAGGAAGGCGGTCTCGTTTCAGAACCTGACATTCACTCCGGCATATCGCACCCCCCAGTCCCCATGCGCCACGACGATCCATATCTGAGGTCCGGGATTGGACGTCGCCCTGTGTACAGTGAAGAAGACCTGGAAGAAAGGGTCCGGGCTATTGTTAGTGCCACCACCAACCAGCCCCTGAAACTCGGGTTCAGGGATTTTTGCCGTCACCCAGATGTCACCATACTCTCTGGCATGAAGGTACCGACGAAGTTCAACAAGTACAACGGCATTGGTGACCCCACCTATCACCTGACAACTTTTGTAGCGATTGCCGTGGACTTGGAGACAATCCTCCTCTCCTTCAAAAAGGAATCCTACCCTGGAAGGTCGCGAAAAGTCAGTGAAAAGAAGGATATAACTTTCTTGTCCATTAGTAGATCTGTAGTCGTTCAAGTCTAACGTAAAATTCCTACTATATCTATCTTCCATATTTTTTTTTCTGGTTCTAAGGGGATCCCTGCCTCTCTTTCTGGAGCTAGGCTTGGTTTCTCAAAGTCTTTTCCTGCTCCCTGAAAGGGTACCTCTGACACTGACGGTTAGGTACTCTCTTCCTTTATTCCCTGCCCTAGCAGGAGGGGGTATATGCATCTCTTAATGGTCCCTGGTATGGTTCCCATGCTTTTCTCGATCCCTGTGCCCGGTCCCCGGCTTGCTACCTCGATCGATGAATCAATCGGTTCCAACCAGCTCTGCTTCTATCGCGTAGGGTAAGCTCTCTTTTTTCGGAAATTCTTTCAACAAGAAAGAGGGTCATAGCTTACTAAAGCCGGGAAAGAAGGGGTTGAATGATTAGATCGAGTAGAGTAGTTCAAGCTCTTGGGAGGAGAAGTCCGCGATAAGTCATACGAAAATACCCTCGTTCGTGGGCCCACCAGTCGTCAAATAGCTGGTCAGACGGGTTGAACTTAACGATTTAGGTTTTCAGTCTTGCTTTCCCCGACCAGTGAAGTGAGCCAGTCCACATGAGGCAATCGGTAGTGGTTAGGCCGGCCGTCAGTACCTGGTTTCGTAGCCCAATCCGTAGCGTAGTTCTTTCCTTCTCTGTTAACTAACGAGGTCCCCTGTAGATTACTTTGACTTTGACTACGAGCTGGATAAAGACAAAAAAATCTCCCTTCCAGATATGGATAAAGAATCAGGATCCGGGTTTTGCTTTGAGCGCGAGGTGATAGAGTTTAGGCCAAGACTAGAGGTAGAGTTCAAAATTCACTTCCTTGCCGGAAAAAAAACCTTCGTCATTGTTGGTTTGCTTTGAATATTGGACCATATCGACCACTTCATCATCTGAAGGAAAAGCTCGCTATAGAGCAATAGCGCTGTGACAAAGAGAGAAATCTCCATTCCATTATAAAGGGAGCTAGAAGCAGAAACAATTGTGCTACAAGTCTCGTAACGTAACTCAGGGCTTAAGAGCACCTTAGCTAGTCCTGCTGTTTGTTGGAAGATCGGATTCATTCCATGGAAAGACAGCGAATCATGGGGTCAGTACGCATAGCATAATAGGTCGTGTCACCGTCCACATTTCCCGTTTTTCGATAACAGCTTTCGGTTTCAGGGAAGCTAAATTGCATAAGTCCCCGCGGGTTCAAGAGCGGATCGAGCCGAGCTAGAGCTTTCCTATCCTCCGTCAAACAACTTTTGTGGAACCTTTAGGAGTGAGCCGCAATGCAAATAGGGCTTTTGGCTTTAGTAGAGTAGTCGAAGTGAACTTCCAGTTGATCAAATTCCTATTCCTATATAGGGTCAAGGATGGTGTATTCTACTGAATAGTTTGCTCCCGTCGAAACGGATCCTCTTCCACAAGACGATTTCTCACTAGAACCCGAGCGGTCAAGTGCAATATTCAATCCCGCCTTTTGTCTCTACTTTCAGGGGTAAGCCAATAATAGTCGTGGACCGGAAACCATAGATAGTCGTGCAGTCCTACCCAAAGGTGTCATGACTTCCTCTATGGAAACGGTTCCTCTCCGTCGAAAAGACCTTGACAAATAGATTCCCAAAGTCTTGCAGCAGGGTGTGGGACTTCACAAAAGTCACAGTTTAAAGCCAACCGAAATCCAGTCTTGTTGATCGACCATACGGGGAAAGTGAAGACGAAAATAGGGCTTTCTCTCGTCGACCAGAGCAAGCAATAGATCTTTGAGAGTTTAGGTCAGGTTCAGGTGGGACAACAGCCCGAAATATGTCAGGGAGGAAAGGTAGTAGAGACAAGCAAGAGCAGGCACCGATACGGCACAAAAGGGCTTAAAACATTCAACCGCTTTTTGAAGCTTTCAAGTTACACTAGCGTGAAAGAGAAGGCCCCTTACTATACTAAACTATAAGGGAAGCCGATCTGAGTCCCATGAGAGATAGGGGCAGCCCTTTAAACTAAACCCTACTTACTAAATGCATGCGCATAAAAAACCATCCACTCGTCGTATGATTGAAATACTCGTAAAGAAAGCAGATTGACTAAAACCACCCGACACCGCTAACGGCTATGACCTCTTCTCTAAAAAAACTAGCTGTGCGGGCGCTTTCCTTGCTAAAGTGAGAGGGGACATAGAAATTCATTCACGTTGATTTATGTAAAAATATATAATTGTTCCGTTCAAGAGATTCCCACAAACAAGAATCAAAGAAGTCTTCTTTCGTCGCTGCGTATCTATCTGCCTTTTTCATAATTTTTGAGCATGCCAAATTATTGGAAACCTATATCAAAAATCAAGAAGGGAAGAGCGTTGAAGACGTTTAGTGGATAGAGGTGGTACCATAGAGGTAGGTTGCAAACTAAGGTAGCTAACTGGTCTATCCGTTCCAGCGTGGTTGGTATAGATAGAATAGGAATGCCCAGGGCGACAAGTCATTCCTCGGTGACATCTGATGATGGAAATGATTTATGGTACCTGCCCACTAAAGGTCCAAGGGCTTAACAGCGCCTCCCCTCATTCAAATAAGACTTTTCCGTCCTTGGACTTTCAACAACAAGGATTGTTCGTCATCTCCCGAAATACATGAAATAGCTTCCGCTGGAGCAAATTCAATCCAGATGTAAGCATCTTAGCCAGCCGGAAGTGCATAGCTGTAGGCCCTTTCACCAAATCTAGGATCTATTGAGAACTACGAAGATCATCGTGGAATTCCAGTTTTTTTTAACTTGAAGTTCATCGACCATCCGCTCCATCAATTTATGGAGTTGTAGCGGTAACATGCCAATCTGGTTGGTTCGTATTCATTCCCGCCGGTCGAGATGAACATGCGTTAGTTTCCGTCTCGATGGAAATCAAAAATTTTTGTTTCAAGAGATAAGTATTAAACAATCCGTCTTCACCAATCTTTCTTTTTAAGAAGATCAGAGAGCATGAACAATTAAGTTTGAATTTCATTTTTGTTTTTATGTAAAGAATTTCTTTATTTGCAAAACTCTTAAGAATAAATTCTTTTTGGGCTGCTTGTCTCTCCGCATTGACGAAGAAACCTCAAAGTCAAAAGTCACCCTCTTCCCTTCCCTTATAGTATAGTAAGGGGCCTTCTCTTTCACGTATTCGATCGACGACGGACGAGCTGGAATGTATATAAATCGCTGAAAGTTGGTGATAGGTATGAAAAGACAGCAGCAGGTGCCTGGCCCTTTATATCTGTAGCCCGACGAAGCTGTTGATTAGACCATCTACTACAAACTACTACCCAACTACCACTAGCTATTCGGGATTGGGCTGGGAATATACGTATACGTAGTAGTCGTTGAGTAACCTATGTATCATTTGATGGGGCAGCAGAGAAAATCTTTCTCGAGTCAGAAAGAATTGATGGGCGTAGTCGTAGTTGGGGATGGTCGTTGTTACGCCCCTGCCCGCCGAGACTAGGTGAATTGCTCCCCCCTATCCGGCATTCCTCCCACCCGTTACTCAACACAACCCTGTTCTCATCCCTACTCTCCATCCCCTTCCATTTCCCCCTCCCCGGTTGATCGCTCAAGGTACAAAACAAGCTCGAGACAAATAAATAGGGGTGGGGTAGAGGGAACAAAAAGTCAAACGGTTCATGATTTTGATGATTGATTTTTCGGTTAACTCGAATGAAATGTCTTTCATTCAGTATGATGAGGTTTAAAATGCGTTGTTCTATCCCTGGAAGTGGTTTCAAAGTTCATCTACACACGTAATGGGACTTGCTTGCGGCATCCCTCGATCCTATGCTTTCTGAATGACTCGGTGAAAATGTAAATCACCTGGACTGATTATCGAGTATCTCCCGGTTTTTTTTTCGAATTCGAATTCTCATCCGAGCCCTTGACTGGTGGGAATCGGGCCGGAGAGGCTATGACTTTGACTGCACCTTTATACTTGCCGTATCCCGAGAATTGTGGCCAGCCATATCGCAACGCTCTCTATTTCAAAGTGTCTCAAGGGATTTCCTTCTCTGTAGTCATGAATGGGATTTGTAGATACGGAAACCAGGCTGAGCTGATGCTGTCTCTGCCACACACGGTCGACGATCAGAGTTGGACCAAGCAGACCTTACGCGTGGCATATCTCAATTCGCTTCACAGAACTAAACTAACTTTTAGATAAAGAGCTTATTCACCTTTCTTTCATCCACTGCCTTTTCCGGGTGAAAAAGCAAGCAACGAAACAGTGTGAATCATTTTGTGGCTGGAGATTGGGCAGCTGGAGAGATGGTTGAAGGGGAACGGTATGGAATGGTATCGTCCCCTCTAGAGGTAGGTATCTCGTTCCGAAGTTCGTTTCTCCCACACTCGAAAGGTAAACGCCCGTCCGGCCCATAATTCATTCATTGGAGGTGGGATCGGAGAAAGGGAGAGTGCCCTCCCGACTCGATCAACTAGAAACGAGAGAAAGCCAGGAGAGCGTTGGAAGATAAAGATCCAATTCCGGATAGATGGGTCAAGAGGCGAAGAGGTTTCCTCTTCGATCAAACAATAGGCAGGATAGGTTGTTTCATTACTGTCTCTGAACAGCGGATATTCGTCGTTATCGGCGGGGAGGGGTGGGTGTGAGGAGCATACGATAGAAAGAGACTCCTCTAGCAGGCCCACCGATGAGAAGGTGGTAGAGGACGGATCAAGCCAATTTATGCTGTACCGAATCCAGTTCCACATGATGCAATAAACTCCTCTCCCATCCGGAGTGAAATATCTCTTTACCCATGAATGCATATGATGGGATGAGAAGAGGCGCGAGAATCGCTAGAAGCGCCTGGCCGCTATGGTATGTCTCTTCGCGGGGACCCAGTGGAGTCGAAGGGAGCATGCCGTGGGGGAGAGGGCACTGGCAGTGTGTTGTGACGGGTGTCAGGATGCTGGCAGTCTGTTATTAAGGGCATCCTTTTTCTCCCCCGCTCGTCCCGCCGAAAACCGATATACAGGATTCCCTTGGAGCTCTGTATCGCGTCGACAAACTTGCTTCCCAGCCTTTCCGTCGTCATGGGAGTGATGACCCACCACCGAAACGGGAATCGAACCCCTTAACATCGATTGATTAGAAAGAGTTTGTCGATCAATCCATCAACCCTTCGAAACTTTCGAATATCTAACGTCTTTCATTTTTATTATTCACGAACCTTCCAACTACGCTAAAAAATAAGGATTTCATTGAATATGAGGGCCGTGAGAATCTAGTCCAAAGCTTTTAATAGTCTCAACAACTGAGAATTGACCCTCATCCCAGTCCATTTTAATATCCATTTCGAAGAGACAGCCCCCCCCATCCCTTCATCTGTTACGAATCCGAATACTGAATTCCTATCGATAGTGATGCAAGGGGGTTCTAGACGCAGCTACTGACAATCCACCCTCATCCCATCATCCTTACGCTCCTGGATAATACTCCTGCTATTGATCGGGATAGCAAGTCCGATCTTTTGCATGCAACAAGACTTCAAGAAGCTCGAGCAGTTGAAGCGGTCTACCTGCGATAAAAAAAACTTTCCGTGTCGAGAGCCCACCCCTGCTGCTGTGAGCATTCCGCTTCCCAGGAACCTCAACCCAAGTGTTTTCCATCCACAAAGGGAAGGGCGATCCTGTTGATCATTCGTTACAGTTTCCGCTGCGATGTCACCTGTCCGGACACCCGTTGCGCTTGTTCCCACTCAGCTCGGTACTGCTTTGCAGTGGTTCACGAGGGCTTAACAGCGCGTTGTATTAATTACTTCCGCTATGTTGACTATTCTTTAAAAAAGCCTTACCAATTGTCGTTGAATATTGCTTACTTAACCTTTTGATTTTCGCCTTCCCTCTGTTCGTCGTCGGAACCCTAGTCGTATTCCGCCTACGCATCGTCCACGGGCCGAAACCCCCTTCCCCAGTCTCCTTCAATGAGCTACAGCACTCCAACTTATGGTTCTCCGGACCTTCCGGCTTTCTTGACATTCAGATCTGGCCTCACTCGACCCCGTGCCCCCAGAGGGCGCCCTTTGGTCCTCCATTGCCTGCGCTTCCTGCTTTGGTTTATCTGGAGATCCTCTTGTGACCAATCTTGCCGCACGTCACGCATAAAGATAACAAGGATTCATATTCAATCCTTTGCCAGAACCCTTCCCCTGTCACTCTTATAAAGATCCCCGGCGTGAGAGACTTCTGCAAGTCGATCTCCACACATGCATAGGACCCCTTTTTTTGCTTAGCTGTATGCTCAATGATCGGACTCCCCACTCGCTTGCTCAGTGATTCACTATTGACTCTCACCGGTCACGAAAGATTTTCGGACTACTGATCCACAAAAGCATAAATTGGATCTTTCATCTGTCTAGCTCTCACTCACTTGTTGGGGGCCATCATTCTTTTTCATTCCGGTCGCGTCGGAACAGACGGGTGACGTCGGTGTCTGGGTCGCCTCCCTTTCGGAGGACATAGTTTTTGAATCAATAAAATGAGAGGTCTCACTCTTGGACGACTGGTTCGCTTGCTGGTTCTAGTCAAGGTATGGAAGAGGGGAGTTGCGGCTTCATTCACGACTGTCTTTAGGTCATGAGGAGCCGGAAATACGAGACTAACTACTCGACATGGAACAGGCCTTGACAGGGAAGAATGGCAGAATTTCACGAACTTTTATAAAGGATTTTCGTGATTGGGAGTGGGAAGTCGAAAGAAAAAAAAAAGAAAAAGAAATTTCTTTAGAGAAAGGCAAAATGAACCTAATAAAGCCACTTGTGCTTTTCTTTTCGTCTGCCTTTTTGATTTCCCTTCTTCTCCGGCTTCATTCCAACCTTCAGGTTTGAGAAAGGAAAAGGGAATGGGGAACCAACAGGCTCGAGCTTTCTATGCACAGGAAGAATGGGAGAAATCCAGGTAGAAATAACTAGGCCCTCTATTGGGAGACTAGGACGGAAGGTTGAAGCTGCTGGAAAGAAGAAATTTGTAGTTATCGACCTCCATTTGAAGAATAAAATGGATTCAAAAAGATTGGTTCAAAGGGAAAACCAGTTTTCCTTCCGAAGTCACATGCCAGCTTATCTTAAGGAGAAGATGCTGTCTGCACTCTTCGGTGAAACGTCAGGCCTCGGCATGACATTGTTGCGATATGGGTCTGACGACGTGCCCCTTTTCAAAAGGGTCAGATTTGCGTGATTACATCACATGCCTGTTTTCTTTCTATAGTACAGCTTTCGGTTATAGTTAATTGAGGGTCTTTCGAGATTACGCCATCGTCAGGTAATGTGTCGCCTATTACTAGGTTGCAGAGATCTATCAAAGCGTAATGTCGTACCGTTGGGACCTTGATTTTTTCTCCTGCGGTATGCTGGAGTTTGCTAAGAGAGTCCGTATAACCTGGACGTGAGCACTGTCGAAGAGACCGGTCTGCGCACTACTTTCATGCTTCCATTGATAGAGTGAGGGGACGTACGGTTTTCTGAATCTTTTAGATGGAGAAAGGGGAAAATTCACATTGGGAGAGATTGAAGCAAAATAGCTAGAAAAAAAAGGGGAACTGTAGTTTACTAGAGCCATCAACATCTTCTTCTAGCTCGGCGTAAACAATTTAATTGCCTCAGGATTCGGCGAGTAGAAATAGGGAACGAAGTAACTAGACTTGGTATAATCCCACTCTTCGTCAGAGATCATCTAGAAAGCGAGTAGCTTTGGATGCATTTAGACAGAAAAGCGGACATAGATTCTTATAGAATAACGAGATAGAAACCTACCAGCTTCATGGCGGTGCACCTGGACGACTTCTAGATCATTCTCGGGATGGAGTTTCTGAATGCAGCACGGGCCCTTGCCATTCTTTTTTACACTTTTGAAAAAGGTAAATAAATGAGATTTCCCAGCGGTGAACACGGGCGCGAAGAAGACGGAGACCATCTCGGCGCTACAATTCCAGCGTAGACGCGTTATACGCGGACGACATACTAATGCTATCGACGCCTGGCTATCCAGATAAAAACGGAAAGATTGATAGCGGAAATCCTTCCCCTCTCATGAAATCGTTTGCTCTGAGGGTATCTCACTCATATGTGAAAGACATAAGATTTTGACTCGTATAATAGAAAGTCTATACTCTACTTATTTTTAGTGGATCTCGTAGTCTTCTGGACTGTGGACGGTACTACTCTGCATTGTCTTCACCCATCTAATGCGTTTGTCGCCAAGACTCACTTGACGTTGGGCGATCTAGTTCCAACTGATGTGTGTTCCTTCTCCTGGGAATGGGACTTATGAAATGTCCGATCTTTGCTATTGGGCAATCCGCCTTCTTAAGGGACTTCTTCCCCGCTAGCTAGCGCGCCAAAGCAACCCGGGGCCCCCTCCGGGGTCACTACTCAAGTACGCTACCTAAGAGATAGGGGAGTTTTTCAGCTCCTTCGAATCGTCGCATTTCTTTTGAAGTTCGATGCATTTTATATGTATCTTTCTAACTCGCCATTTTACTGAGAAAAGTTCTATGCTGCTCGCCACTCCCCGAGGCCAAGGACGGGGTCGAATCGTCATTCCAGGATTTGCAGTCCAATACATTTCCATTATGTTACCTAGCCAAACCCGCCACCTCATGTGCCAAAGTCAAACGGTTGTTCTTCCTTCCCCGCTCCCTCTTTTTCTACATATGCGGTGGCGGGCTCCGCGCTCTATATGACCGGCGGCGGGTTACCAGAGAAGAGGGGACAACTTCTTTCTCCCTTGACTTGCTCAATCTTCCTTATCTGATTGAAAGTTGCAAGCCACTCAACTACTGGTTGGTACAGAGGCGACCGGAGGGAGGGTGGCTTCTTCTATATGTATGTTCAGGCGAAGAACATGACGAAGCTAGCTCTAGTTTTGGTTGCAACCATGCCTATATAATCTCATTTAGCTTACCATGGGTATACTAAAATAAAGTAAGTAAGCTGACTGTTCCGTTCCAAGTTACATGGCTTTTCACTCTTCCTTTCCAGAGAAAGGTTGCTCATCCTGTCCAGCGGATCAATTGTTTATGCGGCAGTGCGATGCGCTCGAAAATCTCTCTTTCGCCTCTCCCCCTTTCCTTGTCTCCATTCTGATTGATTCGCTTCTTCGCGCAAGCGCTTGGTTCGCCCCTTCTTGCATTTTGTGATTCTCCGCTTCAGGATGCCTTTTTCAGATAGCCGGGATCCGACGTTGATTTCCGATTGATGCTCCAGGTTTTAGGCGTAGGTTAGTTTAGCTATCACTGCTGGAAGCCCCTGCGGTTGTTCGGCTGCGTACTCCCCGTCCGCGTATCTCAAACTAACCCTATTTCATTTTCCTTTCCTGTATCTTTCTTTCTATCCATAGGTCGGCTTCGTGCGGATAGATGCCGTGGGGGATTGGTGCTCCTTGAGGTATGCCTTTCCCGCTTGCTTCTTCCCTTATCTGTCTTTTCCATCCAGTGCCCGCACTGCGTCAGAAAATCTTCGTCTTCGATCTTTCTTCGCAACGCAATAAAGAAGTCTAACTCTTTCTCTCGGCTCATGCGGTCATTGATTCAGTCAGGGGGCCTGCGTTCACTAGAAAGCCTACGCCCGTCCATTCCTTGAAAGCTTGATCCCGCCTCCCGCCTTTCATCTTGCCCTTGTTACGCAACACGCCAACAAAGAACCGGACTTTCAAGTCCGTTGCGCCCTGTCTTCCGAGGCGACCATTTCGCGCGGTTCGATCCATTTCCCGATCCGATTCATCCGATAACTATCCTATATTCATTTGTGGGATGGATGGTAAATCATTTGCAGTCTTTTTCGGCAGGACCTAGACACGGAGGTTCGGGAAGTAGCGCGTGCCAGCATTCACTGGTGGAAGGACTGGCAGCAGCAAGAGCATCATAGTTGACATGGTCGGATCCCCAGTCCCAATATCCGTCTCTACTCTTTCTGTAATTGACTCCCTCCCGCTCCCGACTCCGCTTCTCCCTCCGATGCGGGTAGATTAATTCCAAGACCAAAGCCATTGATTCCATTGGTGAAAAAATCGCTGATGCGAACTCGGTAGTGCTACTGAAACCACTGGTCTTGCTTGTACATCTTCTGTTGCCGGAAAAGGAAGACGTGTTGTTTAATAAGACGGCACGTCAAGCTTGCTAATACGGCCCGGCTGCCCCTATACATAGTTTGATCGATTGACCGACTTAACATACGCGTTTTCTAGATGGACAAGCTCTCCTTCTGTGCGCATCGATCGACGACCCGTTCACGCGTACAAAAATGCCTTCTTGCAAAAAGCATATTTATCTCGATCCGCAACTATAGAAGGATCGTCGAATTGGCTGTACCCCCACCAGAAAGTGGGTAGTTCCTTTCCCACTCGGTCTTGATATGCGAATCTTCAATTTGAATGAAGGACTGAAATTTCTCAAACAGAGTCTGAAACTACTCCTGACCTCCAAAGGAATCGGACCTTTACTTGAATAGTGAAAGACGTATAGCACGTAGACTGACTGACTACACTAGTAGTTACCCATTATTCACCCAGAAGGAACAGGGGAAGGAGGGCGGTCCAATCAATTTCTATCAGATTGAGAGCATACCACGCGTTAGTTAGTGCTAGGTCGAATCCTGTGTTTTAAAAGGGGTAGCCGCTTGGCTTTTCCGAAGGTTAACTTCCTTTGTTTGATTGAAAACCAAACCGTGGTCTCGTCCATTACCATTAGTAGCGGGAGAACGAAACGAATCCCGATGCGGAACATCAGTCACAACGGAATCAGAAGATTTTCCTTTTCCTATTGATTTTGAACCAACCTCACCTCGCAGCAAGTGTAGGCTGAAAAGCCGTAGCGCGTGGGATTGGAGTTTTCTTGTTGTTTGCAATCCCGTCACAGCGGAAACAGTGTTTATTGAGACCAGCCCATGATTGGGCCATGGATACACTTCGGTTGATCCCCATGGATGGGACCTACGATCAGCGTAAGCCATTGGCTCGACTTTTGGGTGTTAATAATTAGTTCGCGTTTTGATCTCAAAGCCGCAATCGATACCTTTCCATCCATGCTTCGTCGGAAAAAAGTGAATCGGTGTATTCGGCTCCGCTCTTGCAGCTGCTTGGGTGGGCTCTGGGCTTGTAGCCAATATGTTTAGAGCTAAGGCCCATCGCCGAGAAGGTTACTGTTTGGTGGCGTTCGGCACGGGACAACCACTTGGTTTCTACGGTTCCTGGACATTATTCACTCTAGCACACCACAACACCGTGTGGTTGAGTACCGAGTTAGTGGATCCGGGATCCGGGTTTACTGCCTATGCTATCTTGGGTTACGATATTGTTATCGGAGATGCGGAGGTGGCAGCTATGTACCAGAAGGTGGTGGCCATTTCCGACGATTCAGATTTCAAAAGTTCGGACTTAAAGCTGGAAATAAAGAGTAACCATCTGCGCTTTCGCTTTCGAATGAAGGACGCTTGGTGCACCTTTCGCCAGTTCAAGGAAGTGGAGCGAAGGGCTTCCACTTATGAATAGAGAATAGATACGCGAAGGGTCCCTTAAGAAAGGGACGCATAAACCACACATGATCACAGCACAGGATTTTTGAAAGACAAAATAGATTGAATGAACCCTTGGTACCGCTCTTAAGCCAATCAAGGGAGTGACGCGAAGGAACTCTCCGGCGAGAGGCCCAAGCGGAACGTCTTCATCTGTCTTCTTTAATGCTTCGCCTGGACGAATAGATGACTAAGGACCCGTTAATGGTCAACTTGAAGACCAAGAGCACGCCTCCCCCAACGGTCTCATTAGAAGCGCTTAGTCCTCCGAAAGTCAAGCACGTTGTGGAGAAATTCGGGGCTTCCACCATCTTCACTTTCCTAATTCATGTCAGATAGGTTTTCTGCTGCTGACTCAACATGGGAGGGCTTTCTCTCTCTGTATCTTCATTTAGAGGTGCGTGCAGTAGTATGGTACGAAATGCCCCTTTTTCTAGTGGGCCTTGCTTTCCTTAACGACAGAAGTGGAAAGACACGGGGGCGGGCACTTGGTGAGACGGAGGTAGGGGGTCCCGATAGGGACGGGAGGAAGAGGGTGAAAGCACTGAAGTACTGGGGGCCGGAAATCGGGTACATCATCTGGAAAAAGAACACTGTCAATGCGCCGATGGGAAGATCACATCACGTACTTTCGAAGCGGTACTTTTGTCTCTCTATCCTTGCTAACGAGAAACCTGTGAGACGGCCAGTATCCTGTAATATTTACCCACTAATATCTCAGGCACGGCGAGATGCGTGAATCGCAATGCTAGTCGTAAGAGATCATTTCTAGTTAGCAAGGAGAAGGAAGCAAACGGAGAGAGCTTCGTTTAAGGGCAGGAACGAGCGTAGACAGAGAAGAGAGTTGTTTAATTGACATTACCTTGAGGCTTTAGCTCATTTTTTTTCCGTTTCTTCTCTCCTTTTTATGATTATATTGGAAGATCAATGAGAAATTTTAGCAATAAATAGTAGTCTCGTAAGTGCAGGTGCTGGTGAAAGAATAGCTTCTGGGGCTGGAGTCAAAGGAGCGTCGAATAGACATCGAAATCATAATAGAAACTAGGCCTGCGAGCAGCGAGTGCCCTTTGGTTGTTGCGAGCCTGTCAAACCATAGGCACCTTACCGCCCCCCTTTCTTTTTTGAATTAGAAAGAACGGGACGGGGGGATAAAAGACAAAGAAAGGGATCGGGGGCTTTATGATCGGAGAAAAGGAAGGGGCGTGGTTGATGTGTCACTGGGTCGGTGGGGAACCCGTAGGAAGGGGGACGACCCGCCGAATTCACATCAGAAATCGCCAACATGAACACAAACTAAATCGTCGAATTTCGTATAGAAACAAAACAAACCACTTCTATTCCCCTTCTTTAATGGCTGAGGTATATGAAGAATTGCTTTTTGGTCCCTTTCGTCCAGTGGTTAGGACATCGTCTTTTCATGTCGAAGACACGTGTTCGATTCCCGTAAGGGATAGGTACTTATTCCCGGCCGGCGGTATCATTGCTGAGTGATCGCTCGCTATCTGGCTGGAAAAGGTGGTCCGGAAGCTTCCTCTCTCCCAGCAAGCAAGACGAGATGAGATCACCACTTCTCAGCTCCCTCCGGTCGCCTTGACTTCTTCCTTAGCCTTAGATGTCCTTCCTATCATAGATTCTCGAACCCCATACCCCTATAATAATGCAGTTTCAATGCATGCGTTCTTTCTCTCCTCCCCTCAGCCACACATCTCTTTCGTTCGCGCCCCCCATTTTTTTTTCTATGTCACCGTCTCCTCAATGAGCGTAGATTGATTGATGGAGTTTGTACCGGGATATCTTTATATCCTATTCTTCTGGCATAGTTTTTTTTGTTGGATCAAAGATCGGCAGGTGATCCGTCCTTTCTCCTCTGCCTCAGTTCATGCATTCTTCCTTCCACTTACGTCGATTCGACGTTCCGACGGCCGCGTTTTATTTTGGAGAAACACCCGCGGAAGGTTCCCGCTATAATAAGCAGTTCTTTTTCATTTCTAATAGATAGAATTTTCATTTCGTTATTCCTTCTTTCTATTTATGTGGTCGAAGCACCACTACGCCAGGTGGTAATAAATTCAGTGATGTTACACAACCTTCATTCCTGCCTGCTCGCTTCCACACACGCCTTGCATTCTGCACGGTTGCCCTTCCATCTCCCCTTCTTTAATGGCAGAGGCGACCAGTAGGGTCGGGCTGTAGCTGCAGGGCAGAGTTCGACGGAGACTGCTCCCGCTTAGATAGAACAGGAGCTCTGCCAGAACTAGAACAGGCCTTTATTTAAGATATAGGGCAATTTGATCGCTTATACAAGCTAGTATCATCCGTCGACTGCCGCAAATCAAGTCTTATACGCCCTGCCCTATAGATGAGTAATAGGGAGCACCCTGCTTTTGGTCGTCCATAGGAAGGAAGAGAGGGGTCAGCGAGCAGGTCTTCCCCATCTTTACCAAAGGCAAACAGCCCCCATGTTAAAGTAATCTAGTGGGGACCCTGCATGACAAGAGCAGGCTGTAGGCATGGTGCATGGGACCAACACTTCTTTTTCTCGCCACGCCAGCCACTTCATTCAATCAATCATATGTTCTATTCCGGGACACTGGCATTCATGACTTTATTCTTTCTTGGTTCTTCAAAGGCCGGCTTATTACGCTGCTTACTTATCTAACGTATACGCTTCGCTACGCTTACTCACTTTCTTTCAAGACAAAGAGGATAGATAGCGCGCTTCTTACACCACCACTTCTAAGAGACCACTCTTCGACTTTGAAAGCGCTACAGCTAACCGGTTGCTTGGTACCAAGTGGTTGGTTGGCAAAGAAAAAAAAATGCGATTTGCTTTAGCTGCCGCTTTTTTTCAACACAGAGCCGGGAAGGAAGGCCGGCATAGAAGTCTCTTGCACGCAAGGAGATGCTGCAGCTGCTGGATGTCATGGTTCCGGGGCGCCATGATCCTTCTATCTGGAACAATCGAGGGCACTGACTGCATCAATCATCGCTCAGTGAGCTATTAATTGCCGCCAATAGAGCTTCGCTTGCATGCAAGGCGGCAGCCAGGTAGACGCGCGCGGGCGAAGGAGATGCATTTTTAGTACTGGTGGTACTGGACAAGCTCTAGGGGAATAATCTCTTTCTTATTTCGCAAGCACCTTTCTTTCCCATGACGACTAGGAACGGGCAAATCAAGAATTTCACTTCGAATTCCGGACCTCAACATCCTGCTGCTCATGGTGTTTCACGATCAGTATTGGAAATGAACGGAGAAGTGGTGGAACGTGCGGAACCACATATTGGATCACTCCAGTGCGGCACGAAGCCGCTGACGCTGAGTAGGCTCCTATGCCGCTAGCTATGCCCTGCTCGGCCCCCCGGCAGGGTGGGGGTTCCGTAGCGCGTCATGAGCACCGGGCAAAGGGGCGGTTGAGCAACTCAAGCGAACCGCCCTACCTTTGGATAGGGATAGAAGGGAGAAGTTTGTGAAGGTGGCCTCGTTATCCACACATCCGGTCGGAGCAGGACTAGCTAAGGTGCTCTTAAGCCCTGGGTTTTCACGAGCGTTGGCGGGTCCTGGAGTGCCCGTCAAGGGCGCTAGCGCATACCCCGGGGTGATCATCACCACCTGCACCTCACATCTCGGCACAGTGGAACGTGTAACCCGCCTGCTGTCCAAGTCAACTACTTTCTTTCCTGTAATCCATAGCGCCTAACAGAACGTAGCAGCAAGGGACAACCCACCCATACAGACAGCCTGCGGGGAGGATGGCACTACTGGCAAAGACCGTCTGGCGAAAACGCCGCAGGCGCGAAGCGTGGTAGGCCTGCGCCGGGGGAGCATAGGGAGGAAAGGGAGCCCGGACGGTGGAAGAGCCGGGGGAGGCCGGGTCATTTGACGGAAATGGAAGGCTTTTTCCGAGCGGCTCATTCATTCTTGGAAAAAGAGGGAGGGAGCGAGCCAATGGATCAATGAATAGATAGAGTCAACGGTAGACAGACAGCGCTGCCTACACGCGAATTAGCTTCCGAGGTCGAGCAGTCTCAATTTCAAAAAGGATTTGCGAATGAATGCTGGGCTGGGCCACCTCGAATGGCGTGAGCCGCATGTGGGGAGACCCGCACGTACGGTTTTCAGGGGGATCCGGCCGAAAGACCGGCCGGCGCCCACCCGACTAGAGGGACTGAGAAATTAATAGAGTACAAAACTTATCTTCAAGCTTTACCTTATTCTGATCGTTCAGAGGGCGATCGCGGAGTCACTGAATGAAGTCCTCCGTTTCTTTCGGAGGTGCTGACCCGCAGTGAGGCAGATATGACTAAGTGACATATTGAATATGGCGACGACAACAGCATGTCGTAGAAGGAGATAACAGGTGGAGCCAACGACCCACTAAGACTCACGTATCTACAACTACATCCCCGAGCGGCAGTCAAACAGGGGCGTGAATGCGAGATGCCAGCGGAATGATCGGCCGGACAGAGGCTAGGGCTGCTTCCTTCCCACCGCGTCCTTCCTTGTGTGTCGGAGATACAAAGCGAGTGCACCGGAAAAGAACGGGAAAACTGGGTCGATCTATTCCATGGCGAAGCATCCGAAGCATAACTGCACACTCACATGATCTTTGCCGAGAGATAGGAGCATTCGGTGGAACCGGTGAACTACACTTGCTTCTTGATAGATGTGTGGGACAGAGGGCTCGTGGTACCTGCTGCCCACCCTTCCTCCGCTTTGATAACCGTGTGAACGGAGAGTGGGCAGAGCAAAAGGGAAGGAGGTCCTCATACGGAGTCGCACACTTGAGCAGTGCGGGAGACTGGAGAATGGGTCGAGTAAACTCCCTTGGGGCCGAGAAAATCACAGACGAAGTCTTCTTTTTTTTGAATTTCACATTCTTTTTTCTTAGTGATTGGACGGTATGTTATAAAAAATGGAAGGCAGAGGTAAGGTAAGTACTTCGAATGGCGAAGAGAGGCGGCTCGGTAGGGAAGGAATGGTCAATCGTCAAGTCAAGGATGACTTCTTTGTTGGCGAAACGATGGGGGGGGAGAAACCACGCCAGTGATTCTCTGAGCCGGTCTTGATTTCCAACGCCTCGGGAAACTGGTCGAGATAGATGACAGCACCTTTTTATCCTCTTCCTTACCGGGAAGGCGTATTTCTCTTCTTCTTCTGGCCTTCACCTCCCGCGCCCGGCCCGGAAATAGAACCCAGCCCCCCTTCTGATCCATTCATTTCTGCAAGCAGGCGGGATCCAGAGCTAAGCCCCTTCCTATTCGAGGCCGGATGGCCTCGCCCCACAAGCACCCAACCTTCCTTTTGCTCTTCCTTCGGTTTGGCTCCACGAACGCGCTACCTAGGAGCCCCACTCATAAAAGGCGCTACTTCAATTCAAGCGCAAGTCCCCCACTTTGACTATAAGAAGCAAAGTACCAAAGGTGCGCTCCGCCAGGTTACTCTTAAGATGTTTGCTACTGAAGGAAGTAGGGCTCCTATTGAAACGCTTTCCCTCCCTCAAAAGGCGCCCTGCTTTCGACGACGATTAGAATAAGTAGTTACGCTGCCATTTTTCCAATATCATGGCCCGGGGCTAAGGTAACTCCAGTGGGAGAGCCGTGTTATGGGTGACCTTATTGCACGGTTCAGAGAGCACTTGTGTATGTGATGCAAGTGAACGTGTACGAAAAAGCTGTATCTAGGGTGAGTTCTTCGTTCCGTCGTTGACCCTATCTATGTTTCTATGATGGCCCAAGAACACGCTCATTCTTCAGCCGTAGAGAGACTTTTGAATTGCGAGGTACCATTACGAGCTCAATATATACGAGTGTTATTCCGTGAAATAACTCGAATTTCAAATCATTCACTTGCTTCAACTACTCATGCTATGGATGTGGGAGCATCAACTCCGTTCCTTTGGGCTTTTGAGGAGCGGGAGAAATTGTTGGAATTCTATGAAAGAGTCCCGGGAGCCAGGATGCATGCCAGTTTCATACGACCTGGTGGAGTGGCACAAGATCTGCCTCTTGGCTTATGTCGAGATATTGATTCCTCCACACAACAATTTGCTTCTCGTATCGACGAATTAGAAGAGATGTCAACCGGCAACCGTATCTGGAAACAACGATTAGTGGATATTGGTACTGTCACTGCACAGCAAGCAAAGGATTGGGGATTCAGTGGTGTAATGTTAAGAGGTCGTGCGACATGAAGACATTGATAGCAATATGGGGGAAGTTCCCATCAGGCAACAACGGTTCTGCCTGACCCTACTCAAGCATGCATATGTTGTCAGTGAAGATTTTGTGTGAAGCCTTGGAGACGACGTACCCGGGGCTAGGGTGAGCTGAGGGGGGACAGCGTAAGTGAGCGAATGTGTGTAAGCCCAGTCAAAGATTCCTATTCTAGGCGGGGCGGGCCATCCACCTTCGAATGGTGTTGGTCCTACGGACCGTGAACGGATTCGCCTCTGGCCTCTGGGCACGTCGGAACCGCATGAGTTCACCGGGGTGGAGCACGGTCCGCCAAAATCGGCATAGGTTAGGTGCTATTGATGGAACATGGTAAGCCCATCTTTCTCCATATGGAAGTGCTGCGGGCACATAGAGATGTGGGTAGAGGAAGTCTCAAAAAGCGAAGGCCGAGCTGTAGGTCACGTGACCTGCACCGAAAAGGTGGCTGACTGGGCTTTCTCCTGGATCAAAGCAGATCAGCTCGCCGAATTCGTCGATCGAATCGGGCGCCCCGGAACGTCGAATGAAAATAGGTGGCCGGGTTCTCTTTCTACAACCCTCTTTATATGATAGGCCCGGCCCCCTTCCCCATATCCCTCCCTTATGTTTAGGAGCGGGATCCGCCCGACGAACGACCTGTGGTGGTACGGAAGGCACGGACTCCGCGAGCGTCCCGCACCCTCAGATAAAGAAACTCCTCAACCATCACAAGAAAAAAGAAGGATGACGCCGCCATTCTGTAAGGGGTCTGACTCTATTGGTCATAGTTTCCTTGCTGTTGCGGCCGGTGCTCGTTTGCGCGCGCGTGAACCACCCCCTTAAGGAAAGGATGCCTCTCGGGGCATCTGAGAATGATTCGAGCCGTATGAAGGGAAACTCCCACGTACAGTTTGTTTTTTTGGGGGGGAAGGAGCCCGACAGGGTCCCCTCACTGACTTAGGCCCGGGCCTAAGTGAAAGTGAAGTGGTGGGCCTACCCATCCCAACCTGGGGTATGCTGGGATTCGCGAAGAGCAGCACCTTACGATGTTCATGACCAATCGGATCCTGACGTACCAGTAGGTACCAGAGGAGATCGCTATGATCGTTACTGTATCCGTATCGAAGAGATGCGACAAAGTGTTCGGATCATTGTGCAATGTCCTAATCAAATGCCTAGTGGCATGATCAAAGCCGATGATCGTAAGCTATGTCCTCCATCACGATGTCGAATGAAACTATCCATGGAATCGTGCGCCGTGTGAAACGTAGATCATCGCCGTTCTTAACCGAGACTCAGGTTAAGCTCCGTCTCGGAACCGTCGTGGGGTTAGGAGTAAAGCATCCCGAGGTTGGTGCATCTCGTTGGGCGTGGAGAAGCATTGGGAACCCCAATATCTTTCTTCGGAGCAGTTTCTTTTCCCGTCCCCTCGCCCCGGCATAGCGCTTCGCTTCCGGTTCTTCGGAAGAATCAACTGACTTCTCCCTTCTTCATTGATCTGGGGGAAAAGGAACCGTCTACCAGTTGGGAAGCTAGACATCAAGGTTGTGGCTTGATGAGGATAACTAAGCTGACACGCCGGAGTTGGCTGCTGGCACAACAGGGTGGTGCCTTACCGCACCGTAGGCGCACGCGCGGTAGCGTTCGTGGTGGTGGTGCTTCAGGATTCCAATGTACTGCGTCCAAGATCAGAACGAGCTTACCGGCGGACCACTGCCGTCCCATTCTTGAGTGAGCTGGAGCACAGCCATCTTATCCACTGAAAACGCGTCAAGCTATCGCTTTGGGTCGAAGCACTAAAAGAAAAAGGACCGGGAAACGCGGCGGCATAGGAACCACGGGAACCCAGGAGGGAGAAAGACGATGTACGGGATACGGGATCCTCGTAGTAGGCTGGACCAAAATCCAGCCGAGAGAGGGCAGCCTTTAGAAACAACAGGTTGGGAAAGCAAGAGAACGCTTCGCGTTTTCTTATCTTCTTCCCGTAGGAGTAGCACAAAAAGAGGGATTAGCATTATTGACCCCATGAGAAACCACTAACACCTTCCTCGTTGGGGCTCCGCGCACTGGAAAAAGGCTTCCGCGACGGGAAACTGGCCACTAGTTACGAAGTGAACAACAGGTATCGAGAGGTCCTTCACAGTCAGGTGCGATGCAATTGCCCCCTATTAGTAAAGTACCCCTCTTCCTATTTAGGGGGTTGAGGTTCTGAAAGAAATGGCTTGATGAACCGTTCCGTTCGCCACGCACCGGCCCTATTCACTTGCAACTCGTAGAGGCGACCGGAGGGAGGTACACAGCGCCCCACAACTATCAAAGTAAGGTGGGGTTGAAACACGAGAGTGCCCGCCCTTTCTGTCAAGTAGGCTACTTTTTCCGGAACGCAGTCCGGGATAACCGTGACCGTGTATATTTAAATATCTTCGATGCTGTCATTTCGAAATGTCCGCTTCAACCGCTGTTTCACCTCCCAAAAAGCTAAGTTGGCTTGACGAGCGCAGATGAGGAAGCGGGAGCAATAAAACCAATAATCTCTTTCTTGTCCTTCTACTTATACTTAAGGGGCAAAGAGAAGCGCTTTCGCTACTGAGAAAGCGAACACGCGAGGGTTCGACGACTTAGCCGAGCGTTAGCGAAGCGCTGTAGTAGCGCCGAAGCCTATGTGCTATAATGCTGAACCAAGGACGCTCCGCCTTATCTATAGAAGTTGTCAACTGAGTTCTGAACGAATGGGATCCTTGGTTGGTAATGGCTCAATCTATAGTAGAAAGCCCTATGATGGGAAACTACCACGTTAGGTTTGGAGAGAGATGGGACCGGTTATAGTTTAGGGGGAGCAGATGCAAGCTTTTTCTTTCCATAGCCGGCCAAATGACTACAGGATCATCGGTCTACTCTACCTCAATTCACCATTTCGAACCTTATACAGAAGGTTTTTCCGTACCAGCTCCTTCTACCTATACCGCAGTTGAAGCACCTAAAGGAGAATTTGGAGTCTTTCTTGTCAGTAATGGAAGCAATCGTCCCTACCGTCGTAAAATAAGAGCACCTGGCTCTGCCCATTCACAAGGACTCGATTCTATGTCCAAACATCACATGCCAGCAGATGTAGTCACCATCATAGGTACTCAAGATATTGTGTCTGGAGAGGTAGATAGATAGGACTACGTCTTGCTCGATCAGGACCCTAGCGTCTATTGCGAGCCAAAACACCCTGAAAGAATCACTAAGGAAATACCGCATCTAGAAGCTCATTTACTCCGCTATTTAGACAGCTCGTTGACTTAACGTTGTTTTCGGTTCGATCAACTATCCTTTTTGAAGCGGATAGTTCACAGTGCTCATTCTAAAAAAAACCGGAAAAGCCAACTCATCATGATGTTTCCACTCCATTTTCATTACGAAGATGTATCACGTCAGGATCCGTTGCTCAAACCGAATCACGCCAACGTTATGGAAGTTCCTGGATTGTGTGAAATAAGATTAGTACCATCCTCTGATTTCAGAATCAAATTTGGAAAATTGGCTATGGAGATTCCGCGCGGTCAGAGATTCTTTAAGACAAAAAAGGGCCCTTATTTCCAAGCAGGAAAGTCGTTTCGATCCAATTCATTCTTGGGGTCCGAAAAAGACACAGGATATGTCAGTGACTTTGCACGACAAAGCGCTCTCCGAGGGCATGGAATGTCTAATTTTTTGGTCAGAATCTCGACAGTAATGTCTATGTTAGATTCTCCGGTCGAAATACGGGAAAACCCAATTAAATTCTCGATGGAAACGGAGTTTTGCGAATTCTCCCCGGAACTGGAAGATCATTTCGAGATCTTCGAGCATATTCGAGGGTTCAATGTGACTATTGTAACTTCGGCCAACACAAAAGATGAGACTTTACCACCGTGGAGCGGCTTTTTGCTAAAAGATGAGGGGGAAACTAAGTAAGATGTCGGAGAAGCGAAATATACGAGATCACAAACGTAGATTGCTCGCGGCTAAATATGAATTGAGACGAAAGCTTTATAAAGCCTTTTGTAAAGATCCCGATCTTCCGTCTGATATGCGAGACAAACATCGTTATAAGTTGTCCAAGTTGCCAAGAAATAGTTCCTTTGCACGAGTAAGAAACCGATGTATTTCCACGGGTCGCCCTCGTTCCGTAGTTGAGTTCTTTCGCATTTCTCGTATCGTTTTTCGTGGATTAGCATCTCGAGGTCCTTTGATGGGCATAAAGAAATCGTCTTGGTAGCAAGCAACCACCAAACCAATAGTTAGCTCTGCAGCTGGTCTACAAGCAAGGGTTGTAGGTCCATTACCGTCCGGCTCCGGACCGAAAAGACCTAACGGAGTCATCCCAACTCTCGGATCGGAGATGCTAACGGGACGGGAATCGAAGTGGGGGACCTCTCTACCGCACCCGTCTCCCCAGACATAGACTACGTACAGGGTAGTACAGTACTCGTCGGAAAGATAGAAGATCACCGCGTGAACAACATCTAAAGTAACGAATCTCACTCCCGAGGGATCGACCGCTATTATAAAGAAATTATGTAAGAGAACTCTTGTTCATGTTCACGCCGGAGTGCTGAGGTTGTTCCCACCATTGAAGTCAGAGTCTGGGTGTGGGCCCGCTTACTAATAGGGTTCCGAATGATACAAAAAGTTATTCGTTTCGTTGGTAGAACCAACGTCAATATCATATTGACTCTCTCTCGTCCAATAAGAGTTTCCGAGAGTTACTTTCTAAAAATTCTCGTGTTTCCACCACAAGGCAGGCAAAAAGAAAGAGTAATAGGACAACAAGCAATGTTGCTTTCATTTTAGTTCTTTCTTTGTTGAGATTGAAATCGACGTTCTTTTGAAAAGGGGTAGGTAGTTTGCACGCAGGCAAAACTTCTTCATGAAAGTCTCCGTCGAACTCCGCCCTGCAGCTACAGCCCGACCCTACTGGTCGCCTTATCTTTCATGGGTTTCTTAATGACTAGTCGTTCCTCCCTCCGGTCGCCTTAAGAAACCGACAGTTTTTTTTCCGAATGACGTTATTTCGAGAATAAACCAACCGACAAATCCGTAGCCCAGGTGATTGACTGCCTCCCTCTCGCCAAAATGGGATGATCATGCAGCTTTTTTATTATTCAGGGCGCAGCGAAGCCAATTTCCATCAAGGCAAGGTGTGAAACGATAAGGGGGAAGAGGAGTTGTCACGATAGAAAAGAGAAATGACTATAAGGAACCAACGATTCTCTCTTCTTAAACAACCTATATCCTCCACACTTAACCAGCATTTGATAGATTATCCAACCCCGAGCAATCTTAGTTATTGGTGGGGGTTCGGTTCGTTAGCTGGTATTTGTTTAGTCATTCAGATAGTGACTGGCGTTTTTTTAGCTATGCATCACACACCTCATGTAGATCTAGCTTTCAACAGCGTAGAACACATTATGAGAGATGTTGAAGGGGGCTGGTTGCTCCGTTATATGCATGCTAATGGGGCAAGTATGTTTCTCATTGTGGTTCACCTTCATATTTTTCGTGGTCTATATCATGCGAGTTATAGCAGTCCTAGGGAATTAGTTTGGTGTCTCGGAGTTGTCATATTCCTATTAATGATTGTGACAGCTTTTATAGGATACGTACCGCCTTGGGGTCAGATGAGCTTTTGGGGAGCTACAGTAATTACAAGCTTAGCTAGTGCCATACCTGTAGTAGGAGATACCATAGTGACTTGGCTTTGGGGTGGTTTCTCCGTGGACAATGCCACCTTAAATCGTTTTTTTAGTCTCCATTATTTACTCCCCCTTATTTTAGTAGGCGCCAGTCTTCTTCATCTGGCCGCATTGCATCAATATGGATCAAATAATCCATTGGGTGTACATTCAGAGATGGAAAAAATTGCTTCTTACCCTTATTTTTATGTAAAGGATCTAGTAGGTCGGGTAGCTTCTGCTATCTTTTTTTCCATTTGGATTTTTTATGCTCCTAATGTTTTGGGGCATCCCGACAATTATATACCTGCTAATCCGATGCCCACCCCGCCTCATATTGTGCCGGAATGGTATTTCCTACCGATCCATGCCATTCTTCGCAGTATACCTGACAAATCGGGAGGTGTAGCCGCAATAGCACCCGTTTCTATATCTCTGTTGGCTTTACCCTTTTTTAAAAGTATGTATGTGCGTAGTTCAAGTTTTCGCCCGATTCACCAAGGAATATTTTGGTTGCTTTTGGCGGATTGCTTACTACTAGGTTGGATCGGATGTCAACCTGTGGAGGCACCATTTGTGACTATTGGACAAATTTCTTCTTTCTTTTTCTTCTTGTTCTTTGCCATAACGCCCATTCTGGGACGGGTTGGAAGAGGAATTCAAAATTCTTACACGGATGAGACTGATCACACCTGATCAGTGAAAAATTCTTACACCAATCATTTTTTCATTTACGAGTGAGTATTACACCATGAATTTACAAGCGGATGAGTTTGAGGCCTTGTTGATATAGCTTAGACAGGGAAAAATACTCTACTATAGGGTGGTAGGGCTGAACTTTCAAATCCGGAGAGCCGACCCCTCATTCGACCTTTGCCCACTAGGTAGTTAGAATCTCCCTTTGCCAACTAACTAGTACACGGGGCATCAGGTCGTCCATCCATTTCTATTAAAAACCTAGGACTAGTACTATGGCCAACACGTGCCTCCGTACATCAGCTGACATCACCATAACTGCCTCCACGCAGCCCCTCAAGGCAACATAACTCCTATTATGCCTACCGACGCCTCCAAATATACTCAAGCATCAAGTAGAAACCAATTTCACTTCCCGAGTAGCACAGTGCTGAGTAGGGTGGCGAGCATCAAGTCACCGAATAACCCTTCACAATTCAAGAGTGCGTCACTTGCGTCTTTTTTCCGCATCGAAAAGAAGATTATCTACTATACTTCTCACTTTACCGAAAAAGCGCCTGGAACGTAAAGGAATCTACGAGTAGTTTCAACGAGTTGCCCTATAAACCGCCCGACGAACGGAAAGAAGAGAAGGCTTTGCAAGACCTTATGAACCGATAGCCCTAGAGGAACGAGCCCACTAGCCGGAAGGAAAGCAAACGGAAAGCTCTACTGACGAGCGTCCCTAACTTGACTTGCCCGAAAGTCGAACGATTTCCTGACTCAAAAGCCGAAAAAAAGAGTCCATGGTAGTTTTTTTTTTACAGAAGGTCACGGCAGGCGTCGATGCAAAAGAGTTCGTTCCCTTTTAGGCTTGCCTACGCACCGCAACTCGGAATAGTGAATTGATCAATCTTCACGCATCATAGGCTTAGCGTCACACTCCAAGGAAGTTTTCTCTAAGCTTTTCCGTTTGACAAGCGGAGTTAGAGTTGGACAATAGCGAAAGTTGCAGTCTCTTCTACGGTGCCAAAGAGTCCCTGAACTAGACCTGCAACACTGACTTTCTCTCTCTACCACCGTCACTGCCTTCCGACTGTCACTATCCCTTATGCAACGGAAAGTGATCTCTCTGGCCGGATCGAAAGAGAAAGAGTTTCTCACTATGAGCTTTCCGCTTTCACTAGACTGACTGGACTTGCTTGAAACAACTAGCTCGACTTCCGGCTTTAAGGAGCCTGACTTAAAGAAGTTTTAAGCCGAACGGTTTTAGTTACGACTTCCTCCTGCACCTGACTCGCCCGGCAATACTGACTTGAACCGGCTCCCGCTTTGATGGAGTTGTACTGGCTCTGGCACAGGTTCAGGTACTGGTGACTGTCTCTTTCCTCGGTTCTCGCTTGAAGGAGCGCTTGACTAAAAAGCAAAGAGTGTAGCGTTTTTCTTCCCGTAACCGACTTGACTTTCTGCCCAAGCAAGAAAGTAAAGATTCTCTAAGCAAAGCACTCTCCAAGCCGAAAGAAAGAAGGAATGTCTTACTTTCCCTACCGCACGGTATGAGAGTTCCCACTTGAACCGGACGAGCAGCTTGCTCCTCGGAACCTAAAACAGAAGAAGGAGTTTATACGACGCTGGAAAAGAAGAAAAAAGCAACCCTCAACTGTTCTCACGCCGACAACAAAGAGATACATACTTAACTTAGGCAATCAACCGCCCAAGATAGAATTTCTAACTATCCAAGCCGGAAGGAATCCAAATAATCCCCTCGGAGTAGGCCAATAGTGGTTTAAAAGCCCTGTGTGAGGGGCTTGCGATTCCCTATTTTGCTTTTCAAAAATGTCATTAAAACAAAAACATGAAGATATTTGTAAGAAATAGTTATGGAAGACAGATTCTGTAATTCAGTTCGGATCATATTCAATCGAGCATTTGAATAGTGTAATATCACACCATCACATAGTATTGTCACATGTCATCATACATGCATAGTCTTTAAGGCATGAGCTAACATCGCCAACGTTCATACTTGCATCAAAAACTTGTGGCATATAACAAATGTTAAATAAAATCCGCATTCAAAGTAGAAGAATATATGCATACATACATCACAACATACTCGATAACTCAACATCTCATTTTTATGATGGCATAACAAAGAACAAGGAATTAGAAGAAACGTCGAAGTTTATTGAATCATTAATAAAATGTCTCTTTGATCAACACCTTTTATGTTTATAACACCTGGCAGCCTATCCACATTCGATGTTAACAAAAAATTATAGCACCCATTCCGAAGGGTCTCTTTAACGAGAAAAGGGCCATCCGACGTTTTTTGCGCGAGTTGTGACTTGGCTCGCACAGTGTCAGCAACTTTTAGTACAAGTTACCCAGGATAAATATTGGTCTAACTTATAGATCATATGCCTTAACCATCCGGGATCTGTATGCCTCAAGGTTTTCAAAAGCATTCAATCGCCTCTCGTCCAGCGACTCTAACTCGAGCAACCTGGCCCTCGCGTATTCAGTGGTATCTTCATCGAGGTTTGTAGATACCGTGATTCTCAAAGACTCGATCCCCTTTTCCACAGGAACTACAGCTTCAGTGCCATATACTAAAATAAAGGACTTAACATCGCCTATTGACAGTCTTTCAGAAGTTCGATATGCCCACAAGGCTGACGACAAGATCTAAGAAGATTTTTGAAAAGGCCAACCTTCATTCGACGATCTTATGCCATGCTTTTTCCCTTACTTGAGATGGGGCTTTCTTCTCTTACCTTTGCTCCCGTCCATGATACCAGTAACGCCTCCTCTACCTATTACTCGTCTTTTTGGCATTGAAGTGAGCCCGGTGTCATTCTTGCATCAGTAAGTGCTGATTCGCGTCCAGCTCAAAATGAGGGTGGATTCTCAATTAAGGAGATCATCATTTCTTCTGTATGGTCTACAGCTCAAAAGACTATAAATAAAATAAGTAATATCCTCTTTTTGATACATATAGGGCGCTCTGAATATCCCATGAATAGAATAGGGATTTCTTTCCTGCTTTAGGACAGGAAGGCTGGGGAAGCTAATCTTTCTTTGACTGTTGGGAAGGCTGAAAGTGAAGAGAGCGAGGGATTTCCATCGCCTCTAAAGAAGCCCGAGCACAACGGGTACCAAGTCCAGTCCCTGTCTCGATAGGCGGGTTGAAGCCCTTTTTCTTGGTGCTACTCCTATCCCTGGTTGGTGCTAGCACTCTTTCTAGAGTTCTTTATTAGCTTAGGTTCGAAGCAAATAAGTTCTTTCTCTGCTCTTCCCATCACGGGACCTAAAACTGGCATTTGTATAGCTTTAGGCATCATTGAGTTCAAGACCTCGGTCAGATCCAACTTAATGGGACTTCCTTATAAGCCTTATCCTTATATGGTACTCGTACTTGTCAACTAACAATGCCAAATCATCAGTCTTTGTTAGAGCGATTTCTTATGGAGATCAATAATATCTACATAGTCTATCGAGAAGAGTATCCCTTCTCTTTGGAAGAAGTCCGCGAAATCTCCAGAGCAGTGCACTCGGGCTCGTACGTTTTCTCTCCCTTGAGACTCGTAGCACTTCCTAAAGAAAGAGCGAATGATCATTTTATCCACAAATCTTCTATACCGGATCTTCCTGAGATCGCTTTCGTCTGATCATCTAAGGATGCTCTCGTCTTAATGACTCTCGCACTTTTCTAGGTCAAATTTGGATCTCGTCCAATCATTTTTTGGCAAGTAATTATTCGCAAAGAAGGGGGGAAACTATCTTTTTATAAAGATATTCGAGGAATGGGTCAAGTAGAATTTCTATTACATTTTGATCTCACTCCGACGTTTGGGGACAATCAGTCGTACCCGTCTGCTGATTCGATTCAGTGGGATCTTTCACTCCCATTTTTTTCCACCAAGAACGTTTTATGAAACTCTTTGACCCCCGAATTTGGAGTATCCTACTTTCACGTGATTCACAGGGTTCAACAAGCAATCGATATTTCACGATCAAAGGTGTAGTACTGCTTGTAGTAGCGGTCCTTATATCTCGTATTAACAA